>OX637476.1:21636353-22870353 GCA_951800055.1 Cenopis cana | reverse complement strand
GCAGTTCGAGAAGTCGATGTTCATGTTGCCCTGCGGAATATTAATGCTTTACACAAAAGGAAGGGGCGACGCTACTAGGGTGAATCTACTCAAGTGAAAGTCCTTCATAACATAAGCACCATATTTCAACATGTCATTTCGGTTTCGATATAAGGCTGGGTTGCACCAAACCGTCTGTAATCGTATGCGGTATTCTTCAAATTTGATTGTATGGAAAGTTTGACAAGTTTCTATGGGATGAGAGCTGCCGGCTCTATATTTGACGATGACCGGTCTGTGTTCGCACGTTGGTGCAACTGGCACTAAATCTCGGCGCGGGAGTGCCGAGCGGGTCCCATAGCTCCGGGCGCGGTCGCATCATGCCACGTCAACTCATATCCCATTACACATGCACTAGAATATGAGCTGTCTTAGCTAAGCATTTTCCTTATAGGTTCCTCTTAAAAGAAAAGAAAAAGAAAGAAACATTTATTCGTGACAAACAAAACACTTTAGCTTTAGCTTAGTTGGTAGTGACCCTGCCTACGAAGCTGGAGGTCCCGGGTTCGAATCCCGGCCGGGGCATTTATTTGTGTGATGAGCACGAATATTTGTTCTTGGGTCTTGGATGTTTTCTATGTATTTAAGTATCTATATAAGTATGTATATCGTCGCTTAGTACCCATAGTACAAGCTTTGCTTAGTTTGGGACTAGGTTGATTTGTGTAAGATTGTCCACAATTTTTTTTTTTTTTACTTACAAACAGGACACTACAAAACCGAATTTTGCCATGAAATGGTCACAACTCAGCGTTATGCTGGCAGAGCCAGCGCTGGTCTTCCGTTGTGACCATTTGGTGAAATCACGGCACAGTGACGAAACAAACACACAAAACAATAAGAAATAATACAAATATACGCGAATAATCTCTCTATTTTCATTACCATGTTCTGTTTTTTTTTTTTTTATTATTGCGTTATAAATTATTATGTGTCTTTTTATTTTTTATGTTTTGAATAACTGTTATACTACTGATTTTGTACGCCTACAGGCAAAACATGGTGTCACGTAAACCATTTTTTATCCACCAATGTTTACAAATAAATCACTATGACTATAAAAAAAAATATTAATAAAAACTACAAAAAAAATATATATATATATATATATATATATATAAGTAAAAATAGTTGCTCGTCCGTGCCGCATTAGGGCAGTAGTGTAGGGTCTGCAGTCTGTGGCACTGTCAAGTGTCAGAGGGGCTGTAAGTAGTATGGTTTGAAGTACAGTAGTTAGAGTAGCGGTCCCGTACAGTTGTTAGAGTGTTTGAAGTACAGTAGTTAGAGAAGGGGTCTCGTACAGTTGTTAGAGTGTTTGAAGTACAGTAGTTAGAGTAGCGGTCTCGTACAGTTGTTAGAGTGTTTGAAGTACAGTAGTTAGAGTAGCGGTCTCGTACAGTTTTTAGAGTGTTTGAAGTACAGTAGTTAGAGAAGGGGTCTCGTACAGTTGTTAGAGTGTTTGAAGTACAGTAGTTAGAGTAGCGGTCTCGTACAGTTGTTAGAGTGTTTGAAGTACAGTAGTTAGAGTAGCGGTCTCGTACAGTTTTTAGAGTGTTTGAAGTACAGTAGTTAGAGTAGCGGTCTCGTACAGTTGTTAGAGTGTTTGAAGTACAGTAGTTAGAGTAGCGGTCTCGTACAGTTGTTAGAGTATTTGAAGTACAGTAGTTAGAGTAGCGGTCTCGTACAGTTGTTAGAGTGTTTGAAGTACAGTAGTTAGAGTAGCGGTCTCGTACAGTTGTTAGAGTGTTTGAAGTACAGTAGTTAGAGTAGCGGTCTCGTACAGTTGTTAGAGTGTTTGAAGTACAGTAGTTAGAGAAGCGGTCTCGTACAGTTGTTAGAGTGTTTGAAGTACAGTAGTTTAGAGTAGCGGTCTCGTACAGTTGTTAGAGTGTTTGAAGTACAGTAGTTAGAGTAGCGGTCTCGTACAGTTGTTAGAGTGTTTGAAGTACAGTAGTTAGAGTAGCGGTCTCGTACAGTTGTTAGAGTGTTTGAAGTACAGTAGTTAGAGTAGCGGTCTCGTACAGTTGTTAGAGTGTTTGAGGTACAGTAGTTAGAGTAGCGGTCTCGTACAGTAGTTAGAGTGTTTGAAGTACAGTAGTTAGAGTAGCGGTCTCGTACAGTTGTAAGAGTGTTTGAAGTACAGTAGTTAGAGTAGCGGTCTCGTACAGTAGTTAGAGTGTTTGAAGTACAGTAGTTAGTGTAGCGGTCTCGTACAGTAGTTAGAGTGTTTGAAGTACAGTAGTTAGTGTAGCGGTCTCGTACAGTTGTTAGAGTGTTTGAAGTACAGTAGTTAGTGTAGTGTGTGTGGTGTCAGTGTCAGCACTCACCGAGTACCCGTTGACGGTGAGCATGGCGTTGAAGCCGTGCGCGACGCGGCCCGCGATGCGCTTCTGCAGCTTGTAGCCCATGTAGCGGTGCCGCTCCGTAGAACCAGTGCACTGCGAACAATGCACATTACATTACAGTACAACAAGGGTGGCAAACGACCTTAGGGCCTGCCCGATGGTAACTTGGCGGCGTTCCGTAGATCAAGAGTTGGGCTCTGTGGGGATGAACTGGGAAGAAGTAACCCAAATTGCCCAAAACCGAAGAAAATGGAGAGAATTGATTCGAGCCCTACACTTCAGCAGAGAGTAGAATACAAATACAAATAATCTATTGCCAAAAAACACGAAGTTACAGTTACATTAAAAAAATACTTAAACATAATTAATATTTATAACTGTTCAGAGAACAGATTCACGCGCCACTAAGGCGCCTAAGATTGCGGCATCGCATCGACCTAGAATAAGTAATCTGAAGATTCCGCACAATGATGCAGTCTAAAGATCAATAAAATTGTTTGCACTTTTTTTTCTACACCTTGCACTTCACACCTACAGTATACTAAGAAAATATGTAATAGTGTGCTGTAGGCAAACCTTGTATATATAGAATAAGAAATACGAAATAAATCTCAGTTACCAATTGTCCGTTGGTTTTTAATTACCTTAAACCCTACGCTCTCTCCGGGAGTGTAGGGTCCACCCTTTTCAGAGTTCCTCTCACAGTGGCGAAGACACCTTCAAGCCCTCAATCGACCAAGTGAGCCTGCTTGGTCGGCTGTGAGAAATCAACCTCCGCCAACCCTATTCCTCCCCGTAGGAGTCCATCTGTTGCCTTAGGTCTCGCGGTAACAGATATCCCTGGTTACATGAGTAGCTGTTTCGTAAGTTGATAGGGTAGGGACTTAGGGACTTAGGGACGTAGGATGCTAGGCTCCCTTGCATAAGCCCACCCCTTAACTGTACGTAGTCTGTGCAGCCGCATACTGGATAACCAAATCCCGATCCAAGGGAAATAAAACAATACTATTCCCACCCTGGGAATATTACCTAAAATACCTACCCGTCCAGGGTAACTTACCATTACTTACAACCCCATCCAGGGGTACTTACATTATCCAGTTTGTGACTGTACAATAACTTAAAATAAAGATTTTAACATTTCAAATTGAGGAGTTTTGGGCAATGGGTGCTCGTCTCAGCATGTGCAGGGCCGGGGGCCTTGCGCTGGTTTTCAGCCGAGTCCCTTTGACAGGGTTGGTCGTAATACTACGTCTACTTATCCTACTAATCCTACTAATATTATAAATGCGAAAGTTAATGTGTTTGGATGTTTGTTAATCAATCACGCAAAAAAGGCTGAACAGATTAAGACGTCCTTCCTGTTCGTTTTATGTCTGTTCGACTGTTTCTGTGTGATGTGTGTTTGGTGAAGTGTGTTTGATGAAGTGTGGCTTGCTGTGTAGTGATGTGTGGTGATCGGGTTTTAAATTTGCCTCTGCAGTTTCAGCAAATGAGCTCGTAGCAATTTTTTAAATTTTATGAGGTGCATAGGTTCTCTTAGAGGCGGTGGTAAATCGTTCCATATTTTAGCTGCGGCAAATTTAAAACCCCCTCTGAAGAGTGCTGTGTTGTGTAGCGGAACTATGAGTTTATGTTCCCTATGGCTTCACTACACACAATACAGAGGTATAGAGAAGAAGAAGAGAGCAGCATACCTTCTCGACGAGGTTCTGTATGCGCTGGAGCTTGTCCTCGGTGTCCCGGTACCTGGTCTCCACGCGGAGCAGCTCCTCGGCCACCTCCACCTTGCTGCGTCCGTCCGTGCGGATCGACTTCAGCTTCGACCGGGCCTTCTCGATCTCTTTCTGTACTGTCTCTTTGTCCCTGTCACATATTTGTTTAATGTCAGACAAAAACTATATGTACTGCTCCAACTAAGGCTAAGTTCAGAAGAACGCTGCCACGCGATACATCTAAAGTTTGCCTCACGCGTGAGCTATGACGCGCGGTTCAAGATGTTGCGCGCGGTGCATGGCGGTGGCAGTGGCGGTGCGCGCCGGCTTCGCGCGGTAACGGTAACGCGCGGTCATGTACTGTACACAACAACAAAAGTCAAAAAAAAATAAAAAAAGCCGCGCGTTCATGTGAACTTAGCCTTACTATTCTATTATTATATATGTACAGCTGTTCCAATAACGAACTCGTAGTGTCAAGCGTCCAATATAATGTCCACCGATAAGGATGTTAGTGGGCATTACTTTCAGTTACAGACAGTGCCAGATCAGTTACAAATCAGTTGATTGGGTTACCTAATGTTATTGACGGACCGAGTTAACTGATGTTACCAACGACACAGGTCAGTCGGCTAAGTTACAATAATGTTATTGACGACAGGTCAGTCGACAGAGTTACCTAATGTTATTGAAGACAGGTCAGCAACGGAGTTATCCTAATGTTATCAAACACAGGTCAGTCCACAGAGTTACCTAATGTTATTGAAATCAGATCAGCGACTGAGTTACCTAATGTTATTGAAATCAGATCAGCGACTGAGTTACCTAATGTTATCATGTTATCAACAACACAAATCAGTCGACTGGGTTAGCTTATGTTATTGACGATATAGGTCAGCCGACTGAGTTACCTAATGTTATCAACAACACAAATCAGTCGACTGGGTTAGCTTATGTTATTGACGATACAGGTCAGCGACTGAGTTACCTACTGTTATCAACAACACAAATCAGTCGACTGGGTTAGCTTATGTTATTGACGATACAGGTCAGCCGACTGAGTTACCTAATTAACCAGTAATGTCAACTTATTGTAAGTTACCTACAGTCCTATATTGGCTATATTGTCGACCAATTTACCTAGGATTTCTACCAAGTTACCTAATACAATTAAAGCAAGTTACCTAATGTCGCCGCCTAGCGAGGCCCTTGGGCACAGTTTCTCTGCGCCAGTAGTCAACTCCCGGATGTGTGCGCGTCTCTCCGCCAGGGCTTTCTCTATTTCCTTCATCTTGACCCCGTCTTCCTTAAGGCGTTGCTGCAAATTCTGCCGCTCCATCGCCCCCTGTTGTTGCTTCTGCTCTTCTTGCTCTATCTCTTCCTGTTTTTATTATTCATTTTATTGCATATAGGAAGAACGTATCGTACTAGAGACGGATTTGACACTATAAACATTCTGTATCGATCAAAAACCGGCCAGTAAACAAATTTCGTGCAGGGTAAAAATAAATATTTGTGGAGAATTTTACACAAATCAACCTAGTCCCAAACTAACCAAAGCTTGTACTATGGGTACTAAGCGACGATATACATACTTATATAGATAAATAGATACTTAAATACACAGAAAACATTCGTGCTCATCACACAAATAAATGCCCCGGCCGGGATTCGAACCCGGGACTTCCAGCTTCGTAGGCAGGGTCACTACCAACTAAACTAAAGCGGTCAATGTAATGTATTGTTAGGGGTAGATGGTTTTTAAGAAATGTTGCCGCATTTCCTTTTACAGAAAGAAAGAAGATTTATAGTGTGATGAGTATGTATATTTTTTTCCCCGAGTCTCAGAGTTTTCTATGTATTTAAATATTTATACATATGTATGTCGTCGGATAAGAATATCGCTTAGTTCGGGACTAGGTTGATTTGTGTAGGAATTTCCACACGTGGATTCGTTTCGTACGGCTCCAAAGGGATATTTGTTAAATTTATTTTTGTCTCTGCCTCTATTCACTACATCAGTCGTGTTCGAGTTCTGAATAAAAAATGAATAAAATGAACTTTATTCTGTAAGTAGGCCGCAATGGCACTTTTACAAGTCAAACCCTACTAGCGTTTCACAGAGGCCACTGCCGAGAAGAAACGCCGAAAGAAACTCGACAGTCAGCCATTTTCTCTCAAAAATATGCTTATTACAATTATAATACTTAACCTACTTAAGATCAAGAAATCTAAGTATCTATATAAAGCAACACAAAAACAAAGAATAAAATGAGGAAAAAAAACAGTTATGTACAGTGTGTAATTCTGCAAGAAAACATTTCGAAACTGTATACCTTAGCATTATCAAATTCTATTTAGGTAAAAAAAAATGGAATCCTTTAGACTATAAATTTAGTTATAAATCTTTTGTTCTTATAGAAATGTGAAATAGAGTACTGTAGGTATTCTCAGAAAGACCTTATAAAAATATTTTATCTACACCCATATAGTAAATCCTCTTTTATCTACACCCATATAGTAAATCCTCTTTTATAAGTTCAAATACCGTAGATAAGACCCCGCTTTATAATATACTGTGCGGCTGTTGCGTGCGTCCCCTATTAGATCACGAAATATAACACTTTAACGAGATCACGTACAAAATTATATAAGGACACAGCTTCGGGCGCGGGCCGGCCTGTCGACGCAAACATGGCGCACGCCGGCGAGAAGTGCCCACACGAAACACATGAAAGAGGATTTAATATATGGATGTAGATAAAGTAGTGTATGCAACTGTACATAATTAGGCATTAAAACACTCGTCTGACCTTATTATGAAACTCGCCTTCGGCTCGTTTCATAAAACACACTCGTGTTTTAATGCCCCTCATTATGTACCAGTTGCATAAACTACTATTATACGCTACTGTCTCTCACTTGTTTGTTCCTGTGGTCCGTCCTCTGCGCGCCGAGCTCGTTCTTGAGTTGTATAAGCTGTTGTTCCAGCTCCTCCACGGCTCGGTGGTGCGCGGTCTCCTGCTCCGCGCGCCGCTCCGCCTGCTCCGACAGCCGCGCCAGCTCCTTCTTGCACACGTTCAGCTCCTCCTCCTGTGTGCCGGACGATGCCGTTATATGTCGATATAGTGCAATTGTTCAAACTGTTCAAAGTTCCGTAATCCTGTCTACGAAAGTAGTGAAAGTGACCGCGGGTTAAAAACAGACGAGCGCTAAAATTGTTATGACGAGTATGATCCTGTTTGAGCCTGTTCCTTGCTATGAAGATGTATTAAAGTTCTGGAGCGGTGCGACGTCGAGAGCTGTGTTGTGTTGTCGCGCCCCACTTGGGGAGAACGTAGCTTAGTAATGAAGCCCGCCCTGAAAGGTAGAGTGGCTGGAACGTTATAAAGTAAAGTATTTGTAGGGCCTCGCGCGCTGCTTCCCGCTTTATCTATGTGCCGAAGCGGCGACGGCCCATGTTTCGGTCTATCCTCCTGAGGTTCAAAGTGATAATACTAGGACAAATTCACTTCAATGGAATTTATGTCTTTCGAACTTGAAACAGAGTTGCATTTGTTTTGTTTCATGCAGTTCCAAAACAAAACGAACTCTACTCTATTTTCTGTCGCATGAAATTCAAATTTCATTGCCAAATTTCCTTATAAGTGGGCGCTAGGAGGCTATAAGCCGAAGGGCAGGTAAGAGCATGAGAAGAGAGGGTGTAGTGTAGTGAAGGGAAGGGAAGGGTTGTTTCCTCACCAGCATGGCGTGGTGCGGCGCGTGCTGCGTGTCGAGCGCGGCCTCCGCGTCGCGGGCCTCTTTCTCTTTCATGTGCTGCAGCCCCAGCAACTCCTACCCACGAGACGAGTCAAATTAATTAAATTAAAATAAATTATCTCTATGTCACACCTGGCTTTAAAGTAGCAATTACCGCACGCTCCAGCAATAAAGAAAGCCTCAGATCGCATATTTATTACTTCGGGCGACATGTTTCGAACTCTCCGGGAGTTCTTCCTCAGGATGAGTGCGTCTGCGACCCGCGCCGATTGCACCATCTCTCTCCCGAAGAGTTCGAAACATGTCGCCCGAAGTGACAATTTATACGTGAGTTTTAACCGTTTAGTAAAATAAAGTCAAAACAAAATTTTCAAAATCACCTTCAAAGCTCTCGAAGCCTGATGCTCGAGCTCCCGGGCCTCGTTCAGCTCCATGGTGAGCTGCTTCTCCTCGGCATCCAGCATCTTCAGTTCCGCTTCCGCCTCCTTTATGTCTTCCTTCAACTGCCTGAAACGAACATACCAATGTCAACTTCAAAAGTACTTGGATGGATATGGAAAAACTCTGGTAGTGCATTATTTGTTGGGGCCTAGTGCCTTGTTCAGAGCTTGAAGGAGATCTAGACTGGTTATTAAAAATACGCGTGGACTGTAAACACTGGTTGTTTAATTTCAATCTTTACAAAAGTTACGTACGTAAAGTTAAGTTACGAACAATATGCGTTACGCAGCGCGAATGTATATGCGAAGATCCCCGGTCCGTCCCCGTAAGCGACGTCGCGACCGGCTCATCAGTAGCGCTAAAGAGCTCGGTTGTCTTGCGTTTGACGCATAAGACAACCGAGCGCTTAACGGTAAAGCAGCTG
Organism: Cenopis cana; assembly: GCA_951800055.1. Taxonomy (NCBI): domain Eukaryota; kingdom Metazoa; phylum Arthropoda; class Insecta; order Lepidoptera; family Tortricidae; genus Cenopis; species Cenopis cana. The sequence continues at coordinate 22,861,630 of OX637476.1, read as the reverse complement.
CGCTCGTCGCTCCCGTAGAATAGGGTATTAAACTGATTTGAACAAACCAATTCACACTGTCTTAGTGACGTCACTAAGACAGTATTTCCCTACAAACTTCATATAAACAAATCATTTTTGTCATTTAAAAAAAGTTGCTGATTTGACTATGAGTTTAATACCGTATTATGTTGAAGATACGGCCGCCTTGTCGTTAACATGCATTTATTTCAAAAGGACGTGCGGTAGCGCGGCGCGGGGAAGTACTCCGTGCTGTCCAGCGTCACAGCACAGTTGTTGGTGTCGGTAGGGTAGGGTAGGGTAGGGTAGGGTAGGGTAGCTCGGTCCTCTCCTCACCTGTGCCGCTCGCCGCTGCTGACGGCGAGGAAGCGAGCACGCGGGTTGGAGCCGCCGTAGCTGCGGTAGCGCGGCGCGGGGAAGTACTCCGTGCTGTCCAGCGTCACAGCACAGTTGTTGGTGTCGGTAGGGTAGGGTAGGGTAGGGTAGGGTAGGGTAGCTCGGTCCTCTCCTCACCTGTGCCGCTCGCCGCTGCTGACGGCGAGGAAGCGAGCACGCGGGTTGGAGCCGCCGTAGCTGCGGTAGCGCGGCGCGGGGAAGTACTCCGTGCTGTCCAGCGTCACAGCACAGTTGTTGGTGTCGGTAGGGTAGGGTAGGGTAGGGTAGGGTAGCTCGGTCCTCTCCTCACCTGTGCCGCTCGCCGCTGCTGACGGCGAGGAAGCGAGCACGCGGGTTGGAGCCGCCGTAGCTGCGGTAGCGCGGCGCGGGGAAGTACTCCGTGCTGTCGAGCGTGACGATGCGGCTGCAGTTGGCCGGCACGTTCTCTACACGGTCCGACAGCCGCTGGGCGTCCGCTGGGAACAACACGGCATTACAAATAATTCGTCTCGACCTCTCATAAATTTTACGTCGACATTCCGTTCGCGTGATTCAGGATTCGCACGGCCGGTACGGCGACATCTAGCGTGAAATTGGGTCAACTTTACCATATAAACACTCACCATGTTCGGGCACCATGAGGATCCTCTCCACCCCGACGCTGTCGATGAGGAAGTTCGCGACGACCGGGTCGTCGACCACCAGCGAGTCGAGCGCCGACACGTGCGATCGCGCTCGCACCACGTGCTGCGATACGTCGTGTTGCTTCGATAAGAACCTGCTGCACGTCACGCTCGGCTTGCTCTCTTTACCGTAGATCTGGAACGATCAATCAGAAACTTTCTACGAGACGTCAATTGCTCCATACAAGAGCAAGAAGTTGATTAAACGACTGGATCACCGGAAATACTTATAATTTCTATATGTCGTTGGTCTAGGTTCGGAAGTCACAAGCGCCTATTGGCTGAGACGTATGTATGTGGCGTGTAGAGTGGTTAGCTACAATGATATGCGAGTGTTTTGATTGGTGAAAGGAATACAAGCCTAAATGAGCGTTAATGTAAAGGTGTAAGTATGGTTGGCGTATGTTATAAGTTTGATTGGCGAAAAAACCCTGTACGAGTTTGATGGAAAAAAATAAGTGTTTTGATCTAACGTGTTCCTCGTTTAAATGATTTCTTAAACTAGTTACTCGGCCGAGTGTACTACTCAAGGACCGGAACCGGTCACCATTAAAAGGGTATTGGATTGGGTATTTGATAGAATTGTTTTCAAAAACCCCATCAATTTGGTTTATTCGGTAAGCCTATTCGTCGACTTACCCCAACGAAAGTGCAATTTGATAACGTTAATTCGGGTAAGCGCTTACCAACATTAAAAAACCTTAATAGGGTTACCATATTAACAGTTGTTAGAAGTCACACGCCACGCAAAATAATTATGGATAGAATATAATGCCCTAGTCAGAGCGGGGCGCGGGCTCGTGCTGAAATTAATAGCAATCACTTGCCCGAATGCGCGAGAAAGAGACTGAAAAAGGGTAACTCTACTAAATGGTAAGCGGTAAATATTAAAACTATCTACACCCTATTCGACTAGGAAACCCACAACCACACAAGGGTGCATCATCTTCATCACCATATCAGCCGAAAGACGTCCCCTGCTGGACATAGGCCTCCACCAAAGAGTGCCACAATGACCGGCCCCGCGCCACCCGCATCCAGCGGACTCCCGCGACCTTTACCAGGTCATCAGTCGACCTTGTGGGTCGCCACGCTGCGCCGCGCGGTCCGTGGTCGCCACTCTAGAACCTTTCGGCCCCAACGGCAATCGGTTCTACGCGCAATGTGCAAAAGGGTATTGTGGCTCGGTTGGTAGAGCAATGGACGGATTCCAGAGGTCATGGGTTCAAATCCCACCTGTGGCGTTGAATTTTTAAATTTTTCAATTGAAAATTGTAATTTCGTTAGCGGACGCATCCGCTTGACCGAATTTAATATAAGGGTAACCATATCATTTGGGTAATCATTTAATAGGGCGACCCTATGGAAGGGCTTAATCAAATGAAAGGGTTTTCCGGTCCCTGGTACAGTCAGCAACAGAGAAAAGGGACCCCCCGTGCATACAAAACTTCTATGAAGGGGGGGGGGAGGTACCTTATCTCTGTGGCTGACTGTACTACAGCCTCCGCTCACCTGGTCCATGAGCTTGAACAGCAGGATGCGGTCCTTGTCGTCGTTGACGAGGAAGCTCTTGAGGCTCCCGCCGAGCACGTGCTCCAGGGCGCCGCCCCACTTCTTCTCGCGGACCTTCAGGTGAGCCCCTGCACACACATTGTATTTATTTATTTATGTTAGGAGAACCAACAGCAATAGAACAATGTAACAATGCAAAGGAAATTCCGAAAATTTGACCGGCCGCCGTAGTTTTCTTGCCGGCAGATGGGCTCCGGCCCTCAATGGGAGCAGACGTATGCTGCTTTTCTCAGTTTGACATCTCATAAAAACATGCTTTTTGACAGCTTGCTCGTATACAAATACAAAATGTATACCACACACAAAGATTGCATTAATTGAAGTAGGGTAAATAAATGTTGACCTGTGGCTATTGAAGAATCCTTTAACATGGAATTTTTAGTATTAGCCATTCGTTATAACATAAAAATACAATCTTTGGTCCCCAATGTTTACTAATGCAACTAAATTATAATGATTTCCTTTACGAAAAGGCATTTTAAACGTAAAAAGGTTACCGATGTATTTCAGTTCAAAGTAATTTACTTTTTATAAATTGGCCACCCAGAACGGAACGTTATGACATTTATGTCACTCATCATATTTCAAATTAAAATTTGTAAACAAATTGTATTTTTATATTTTAATAATTTAACGAATCTAATGTTATATTTTGTGTATATGTACGGCGCTTTCACGTCAAACAATGATTACCTAAATATATCGCAGAATCTGCATAAACAAAATATATCCCAGAATCTGTACAAACAGGCACAATTATTATGGTGCTTTGAACAGAAGTTTATAAAATATCAGCGTTATACCAAGAAACAGATCTAGAGTGCTCTCTTGCAGCGGAAGCAGAAGAAAGAATATCGGAGATTCTTCGCCAGTTTGAGTGATGTGGATTTAAATTGTGTAGTGTCTAAGCCGCCTGGTCATAATATAATTATACCTAGAATGAAAATAATAAACCTATGTTTCATTTATAAATAATAAACCAAGTAGTTGTTGGGGATGTGGTGACAATGACGATGTCTAACAAACAAATATGCAGTAATTACTTATAATATTAAACTGCGCTAGTTTCTATCTAAAGCTTTCATGCGTTGGAAATCCCGTTGCTTTGATTTTGTACAAGTACTTATGTCGCATCGCAATAATTGTCTCGACGTTATAGTAAACGAATAGCAAATAATAATAATTGCTATTTATTATTGATGAAAATAGACGCAATGTTAACCATTATTGAACCTTATCTCGTTGCAATAAGGTTCACGGATGTTCAGTTAAGTGTCATCGACGGCACGATTGTTCACACTAGAAGAATATGTAAACGCACCCTGCTAATTATTCCTTTCAATTATGGACCTTATAAGAAGTGTATAAAAGTTAATTTGTCAGAGCTGATACAGTAGTGGTCCGGCCAAGTTCCACAATTGCAGACTGTTACAATGACTTTCTTGAGGATATTTGTTATATCATTAGGTTTTATAGTGCTTGTCATTCACGATAACGACGATGCGCCCCTCCACAGGGAATGTCATACTATTCTATGCGCAATTCTGCGGATTGGGTTACGACGGGAGGTCGTGAATAACAAGAACTACCTATAAGGTTAGGTACTGGTTCCTCAAATACAAAGTTGTTTCACAATATTGCTGCAGTTATCCCGTGCCGTATAAATAGTTTCAGTAGTTATTATATATATTGTAATAAAACTACCGCTTCTTCTCTTAAAACTTGCATTAAATCAGTGTCCATTTTAGAGTTAACCAACTGATAAACAGAAAATAACCAATTTATGAAAAGTTTTGCTTAAAATAACCTATTTAAGGCACAACATATACTCGTATCATGAAAATCACCAAGTAAACTCTCAAAATAAGTACCTAAGTCATAAACATAAAACAGTCATAACATGCACGAACCGATTAGAAAAATTCTTTCTCTGTTTTAAGTTGTATAAAAATGAGTCTGTGAGGAAAGGGCAAAACAAAATACATTTTACGAAACAGGGGTTTGACAAGTTTTATTTTATAAAAGGAACTGAGTATTTTACTACCACAAATTCCAAATTCAAGACATTTGCAGATACAACTAATACTTGAGTTTTGGTTACAGATCAGAACTTGACGATTTTTGTTACACTTCTCTTATGCACCAAGAAACCTTTAAATATTCAAAATCTATATTGTCATAAACATGGGTCAATGACCCGACCCAGCAAAATGAGGTAGTGTGCGTGAATAATGCATGTGTGGGTTAATTGGGTAAATTATTAAAAAAATTGAAAATTGACAGGCGCTGAGAATTTACCCCGCACGATAGGCCCTTAAAAACTCGTAAAGTGGCCCACAGCAAAAAATGTTCTGATAGATAAAAAATGTACATAAAATTCTCCACAAAAAACTTCTACACACTTTTTCGCTAGAGTGAATATTTAAGGAGATTTTCAAGGGGCGATGTTAATCAAATATTGCTTCCCATTCTTTTTTCAATATTTTTGAAAACAAAAAATACAGTATTTATGCCATCAACGAGCTCTAAACAACGATACCTCACTCGATGAGCTACGTCATTTTATTTTTTTCGGGCCCCCCTTTCGCAGTTTGGGAGTAATTAAAAATATATATATATTTTTTATTATTTACCTAGCTTTGGGTCAACACTATTCTTATACTGTGAAAATTTGAAGTCTGTAGCTCGCAACGCTTGGCTGTAAAACCTGTGTGATTCAAGCAAAGAAGACCACTAACTGCCAATTGGCATCTGTCGTCTGTACTATGGCATCTGTCGTCTGTACTATGGCATCTGTCGTCTGTACTATGGCATCTGTCGTCTGTACTATGCCAAAATCCGCTTATACACTAATTATTTCCGCCAACTGGCAGTTAGTGGTCTTCTTTGCTTGAATCATAAATGCACACAATTAGTGTAGGTACACAATTAAAAATTTACGTATACAGCGTTAAAGCAAGAATATTTGAGAAAAAAAGGTAAAGTATATGTGACGATTAAACTGTCATGGCGACCGGTAGTGGGCCGCCCGGTGCCGAGGGCACTCTGCAGCCGTCACTCGGCCCGGGCGGACGCACTCCCGTTGGCGATGTCCAAATGCTATATTGTGTTTCTATTACTTACCTCCTGCGTCCGTCCGTAAGACTTACCTCAAGTGACCTAGACGTCACAAGTGGCGACGAGTTTATGGGTAAGTCGTCAATCTATTTGGAAAAAGGAGGAGTGAAAGAATGGGAACCAGTTCCATGATAACGGAAATGCCGAGTGTTACGTGCTACCAACAAAGTGCAGTTAAAAATATTCTTGCATTTTACTTATTATTTACATTCATATTTTGGATATTTCATCAGTGGAATGGATGAAATGTATCAGAAGTAAAAAAAAATGGTCCTTTAATATATTGTACAAACGTTGTCATGTAGGATTATAAATTCAATTCCCATGCGTGATCTATCACCTACAAATGACAATAATAAACCATAATCAATTAAGATCTCCACAATCAAACTGAAAAAACTAGTTTTGTGGAGCGATGTATTGTGATATGTATTTACTTTGCCGGTGTTAATTAAAATATAACAATACCGATTTGGTTCAATTGTGGCCTATTTCTATTTTGTTATTTTGATTCCGTTAGTAAAATGTTTGATTAAATGGAGACGAAATTATTTCCATGACAAAGATGTATTGTTTTACTGTGCGGGTAGACACGTGAACTATGCATTAAATAACATGGGTAAGCACTCCTAAGTCCTAACGGATCGAGTAGTAAGTCCGACTGGGCTGGTACTAAAATAAAGAAACAGCATACACCAAGTGGTATGGTATAGAATATATATTTATGGTGAATTTGAGTAGTAGGTCTGTCTCCATAGACCGGTACTAACAATGAGTAGTAGGTCTGTCTCCATAGACCGGTACTAACAATGAGAAGTAGGTCTAATATAGACCGGTACTAACAATGAGTGGTAAGTCTGTACAGACTGGTACCAACAAGAAGCGACAAAACGCTGACATGCCATATACCTTGTTTTGTTTTAGCATTAAGAAGAATGGCACAAAAACTATTCACGATATTTTTATCAGGCACGTTTAGCGATGAAATAGTGCACTAGTCATCGGGTTTACTATTATAAAACGGTTTTATTTCATGCCAAAATTAATTAGTTATCGTTATTCATAAATAAGAGAATACGGGTTGTATTATATATTTACTTAATACATTTTTAATTGGTAACGAAAATATTAATTTTGTTTCGCCGTTTCGGATCATTCATCCAAGTTGTACATTGTACAATAGAAACCCAAAAAAGCATAGGTTGTGAGATACCGGTTTGTTTTTAGAATGTTATTTCTAATATTCAACAACTGCTACTTGTCTGGATCTAGATCCTCCGTGCCAATTCAGTGTGTGTTTACAATCACTACTGTTATTTGCCTAACTTCTAATTATAAAATAAACAAGGTATAGCTTCCATACAAATTACAACGGTATTAATAAGTGGCAAAGAAAAGAACAGACCTGCTGAGAATCACAGGTAGTTTACTTATGCCACAGATCTGTCGAGAGAAATACAGAATTTCCGGGTTGATTACATCACCTGAGTGATATGACAATGTTTTATCAATAAATAAATGAATGAATGAATGATTCTCATCTATAAAGTTAATTGATGTCCACACCGGCCCGAACGTTAAAGGAAAGTTAAGGAAATCAGAGTGCAATGTAGGTAACCTTATTGTTGTCTTCGGGTTACTCTATACCTAGGCACCAGGAAGTCTGCGTGACACCTACCGGTGTCCGAAATAAAGATTAAATAAATATGCTGCACTTGGTACTTTCTAATTTGGCTTTAGATTTCTTCATGTCACTATATTATATGTGACGACTATATATCATAAATAATAGAAATATTTGAATACGAATTTACAATAGCATTTATGATATTACTACACTTATACACACTACACTTATTATGTATGTCTGTGTATGTCGTGCTTTCTTGCACTAATTAAGTATGTGAAATAACTAAATAAATTGTCAATATCGAATAATAATTGCCAAAATAAAAACGATAAATCTAAATATTAAATGTTAATTCTAAAAATTTCATTTAATAATAAATATTTTACACTGTAATTGATGTACTATTACTTATTCTGTAGTTGTTGTGAAATACAATGTTGTATTGTTATGAAATGAATAATGTCAATTATATTATATTCCCATACATCGACACAAGGAATACATATGATTGATTTTCAGCGGGTAGGCTTTCGTTAGGTCAGTTACCCGTAGATTTTTGCTGGAAGTACCGAACGATGCGGTATTACATAAGACTTCCAGTGAATTTGCTTTTTCCTGTAACTCAAAGTAAATAAAGGGAGAGCGTACCTATGAAATTAATTTGTACCTAATAAGGTGCCAGGTACCTACTTACGATACAAAATACGGAAAAGTGGTAAAATAAATTAGTAGACTGAGACCCTAAGGGTCGGTCGGTACTAACAAACAAGAAGTAAGTTGTATGTTCAACTGGTACTTACAAACAAAAGAAATATATATTAGTAAACTTATGCGCTGAGCGTTGGTTGGTACTAAAAATAAAATTGTATTGGCTGCTCAGTCCAATAGTTCAAAACTTGCCTTTCAAGGAATTTTAACTTAAAAAAAATCTTAGAAAAGGTACTTGATGAAAATTAACAAAGTCGTGTCTGAAACTGGATATGTTAGTTAAAGGCATAAATGTATGTAAGTTCCCGAATTTACAAAAGTATTTGAACGCTCTCACAATCTTTTCAAAAGTCATGCTCGCATGTTTTGTCACTGTATTGCGTATATATAATATAGTATATTTTCGATGTGGACTGCTCCATACCGGAACGATTGGTCAAGTTCTAGCTAGGGTTGAGCACCAAAGTGCAGGTACATATTATTTATGTTACTGATGATTTATATGGGCTAGGGACTGGAATACTTTAGTATATCGAACTCTAGTATACCAGGGGGATATTAGCAACAATAAAAATAAAACAAATTTAATCCTGTTCAGTTTATTGCACATTTAATATGAAATATAAGACGGATGTGCCTAACTAAACTGAAGCACATGCAAATAATTTAAATAAAACCACGTAAAATGAACTGGAAATACAAAACATGTGAGTTAATACAGTAATAATAGTAATTTTCCTGGAGTTTCTTAGCCTGAGCCTGGGGTCCGTATCATTTGGTTCCTGACTCCAAGATCTGGCGTCAGGCAATGTGGTAACAAGGATTATTGCTTACAAAAATGCACGAATCAGGAATAAATGTTAAAAACTATAACTACAGAATAATTGGTTATCGTAGTACCTGGAGAGTCATGATGTAGAGTCACGATGTAGAGTCATGATGTAGAGTCATGATGTAGTCATGATGTAGAGTCATGATGCAGAGTCATGATGTAGAGTCATGATGTAGAGTCATGATGTAGAGTCATGATGTAGACTCAAGATGTAGAGCGGGTTTGGTATAGTAATTAGTAAATGCAAGGTGTTTCCTGCCTAACAAAACCAATGTTGACAACTAGAACACGGCAATCATAGTCTGCCGTTAGAGCGTTATAACTCAGCTGTTTACGAGTCGTCAAGTTGCGGTTTGCCTGTTACTTATCATCGTAGGCACGATGAGTGTCACTAACAATTATTACTACAGTCACTAAAAATTCCGGATGACATTTTATGTGCGCGACAGCCGGGTCAGCCGAAATGCCAAGAATGTCAGGAAATTAGCATTTTATGTAGGTACTCGCAAATTTCATCATGTTCCTGCTCTAATGAGGTGTCTCTTTAGGGTTGGTTGAGAACCAAATAGCGATACCTATGTTGGTTATTTTGGAACAGTAAATGCAACTCAAGGCGTTGTAACTCGGAAAGGAATGATGTCGATACCGAGATATGGATGCCTAAATTAAGATCAAAATCCTTAAAACAAAGCCCCTGAACGGGATTGGTAATTTGAAGGGTTGTATTGTTTACAACGTACTGGAGACAGTACAATATTATAATTATGTCCTAGATAATCTTGGGTTCCGATCCTACCTACCTACTAAATTTAGGCAGGAAAAGTAATTGGGAAAATTACGCACAGGACTCTTAACTTGGGATGCAGAACGATAAAATCAATGTAGAATTACAAAATATGGTACAGTTTAGTTATTTGCCATGTTTTCTGGTAACTGTACCCGATGAGTTATGGCTCATCACATTTAAATGGGTGTTTAGTCATTACCACTCAGGATGCGTGTACTGGGTGAGTACAGCAAATGGCAGCTGTATTGCCTTCTCGAAGATGTCACGGTTCGAAATAAATGCCATACGATAAATTAATGAAGAATGCGTCTTGGAATATTACTTTCATAAAAACCGGAATTGTTTCCAATATTAAGTGGTGTACCCCTACACCTATCTTTTAAAAATAAAGCTTTCCATTCATTTGGAAAAACAATAAACCATTATACCTGCCAAATAACACAAGTTATGTTGAAAGACACTTTAGAATTATGTTCAAATGCAAATAAAACTAAAGTTCTAATAAAACTATAATGGTATATTAAAAAGTAAATAAAATAAAAATCAGTTTAATTATATTTTCAAGTAAAATAAATCATAAAAAACAAAACGCGAAATTTATGTATAATAATGCGCAAATAAATTATATTGCGCGAGTATCAGATAAAATCTTTTCAATTAGAACAATCTAAAAGTAAATACAATAATACTTATATTGAGACTTTAAGTTTAATAACTACTTGGAGAGCTTCTTGCGGTGTGTCGTCTTTTCAGATGCCTGATTTTCCGAAGCGCTGGTAGATTCATCTCGTCAAAAGGTACTTTGGTATTAAACGCGATCAACTTAAACTAATTATGTTACAATAAAATAAAAACTGCCAATTCACTCATATATTTAAATATCAGAATGACCGAGCAGTTAAAATTATAAATTTTTATTCCCTTTCTTAAAAATTGTAGTGTCTCAGAGCACGAGTCATTTATCAATATGAATGACCGTCATAGACCCTTTTCGAAGTCTGGTACCTCAAATAATGTATTTAATTGGTTATTGATAGCCATCAATTAGCTCAATATTTAAAAAAAAAAAGAGAAAAAAAGGGACTGGAAACAAGGATAAGACGTTGCCGGGGTATAATGCTTGATGACGATGCTAGCTATCTTATAGTCAGTCAATAGGTTCGGTGTTTTGAACCAAGAAGTCTCTGTAAATAAGTATTGTACAGTAATTAATTTAAGTCATGCAATATTTACAATATTCAATGAAACCACTGAAGCTGTAGAGTGAATTAACCTGGTTATTATGTAACTATACAAATAAACTCGATAATTTTGTAAATTAACATGATGTTGATTGTGATAATCGGCGCATAACGATACGAACGATAGTTAACAGATTTTAAAGAATGTTTCTAAAAATATGGTCGAGCCTTTATATTCTGTCTGTAAAGAAATGTGATTTATATTTATACAATTCGTGTGGATAATACTTATGTGTCATATTTAAAAGTTGATAACATGTTACTCTTAATCTTGGTGTATATTAATCTAATGTTAGTGTATACTTATAAGCTAGGTTATATGCATCGATTTGTGTTTCAAATAATGACATATTTAATTAATATTAAACTTGTCGGAAAGGAAGAGATGTGACGATTAAACTGTCATGGCGACCGGTAGTGGGCCGCCCGGTGCCGAGGGCACTCTGCAGCCGTCACTCGGCCCGGGCGGACGCACTCCCGTTGGCGATGTCCAAATGCTATATTGTGTTTCTATTACTTACCTCCTGCGTCCGTCCGTAAGACTTACCTCAAGTGACCTAGACGTCACAGTATAAGCCCTCTTTGGACTCGTATATTGCAAAAATTAAACAAACACAGTAACAAGAAAAACAGTATTGGACCAAGATGCATTGAAAAAACAAGCAATTTAAGGCTACACAGCGCCGCCACCTTGTCCCCCCGCCCCGCCCCGCCCCCGCACCTACCGACGGGCCCGCGCGGCGCCTGCGTGAACTGCCCGCGCGCCACGGCCTGCTTGACGGCCTGACACAGCGCCGCCACCTTGTCCCCCCGCCCCGCCCCGCCCCGCCCCCGCACCTACCGACGGGCCCGCGCGGCGCCTGCGTGAACTGCCCGCGCGCCACGGCCTGCTTGACGGCCTGACACAGCGCCGCCACCTTGTCCCCCCGCCTCGCCCCGCCCCGCCCCCGCACCTACCGACGGGCCCGCGCGGCGCCTGCGTGAACTGCCCGCGCGCCACGGCCTGCTTGACGGCCTGACACAGCGCCGCCACCTTGTCCCCCCGCCCCGCCCCCGCACCTACCGACGGGCCCGCGCGGCGCCTGCGTGAACTGCCCGCGCGCCACGGCCTGCTTGACGGCCTGACACAGCGCCGCCACCTTGTCCCCCCCGCCCCGCCCCGCCCCGCCCCCGCACCTACCGACGGGCCCGCGCGGCGCCTGCGTGAACTGCCCGCGCGCCACGGCCTGCTTGACGGCCTGACACAGCGCCGCCACCTTGTCCCCCCGCCCCGCCCCCGCACCTACCGACGGGCCCGCGCGGCGCCTGCGTGAACTGCCCGCGCGCCACGGCCTGCTTGACGGCCTGACACAGCGCCGCCACCTTGTCCCCCCGCCCCGCCCCCGCCCCGCCCCCGCACCTACCGACGGGCCCGCGCGGCGCCTGCGTGAACTGCCCGCGCGCCACGGCCTGCTTGACGGCCTGACACAGCGCCGCCACCTTGTCCCCCCGCCCCGCCCCCGCCCCGCCCCCGCACCTACCGACGGGCCCGCGCGGCGCCTGCGTGAACTGCCCGCGCGCCACGGCCTGCTTGACGGCCTGACACAGCGCCGCCACCTTGTCCCCCCGCCTCGCCCCGCCCCGCCCCCGCACCTACCGACGGGCCCGCGCGGCGCCTGCGTGAACTGCCCGCGCGCCACGGCCTGCTTGACGGCCTGACACAGCGCCGCCACCTTGTCCCCCCGCCCCGCCCCCGCACCTACCGACGGGCCCGCGCGGCGCCTGCGTGAACTGCCCGCGCGCCACGGCCTGCTTGACGGCCTGACACAGCGCCGCCACCTTGTCCCCCCGCCCCGCCCCCGCACCTACCGACGGGCCCGCGCGGCGCCTGCGTGAACTGCCCGCGCGCCACGGCCTGCTTGACGGCCTGACACAGCGCCGCCACCTTGTCCCCCCCGCCCCGCCCCCGCACCTACCGACGGGCCCGCGCGGCGCCTGCGTGAACTGCCCGCGCGCCACGGCCTGCTTGACGGCCTGACACAGCGCCGCCACCTTGTCCCCCCGCCCCGCCCCCGCACCTACCGACGGGCCCGCGCGGCGCCTGCGTGAACTGCCCGCGCGCCACGGCCTGCTTGACGGCCTGACACAGCGCCGCCACCTTGTCCCCCCGCCCCGCCCCCGCACCTACCGACGGGCCCGCGCGGCGCCTGCGTGAACTGCCCGCGCGCCACGGCCTGCTTGACGGCCTGACACAGCGCCGCCACCTTGTCCCCCCGCCCCGCCCCCGCACCTACCGACGGGCCCGCGCGGCGCCTGCGTGAACTGCCCGCGCGCCACGGCCTGCTTGACGGCCTGACACAGCGCCGCCACCTTCCCGCCGTACACTCCCAGCGAGTCGTTGCCGCGCGATGACTCCAGCTCTCGGAGCTCCTGCCTCAGTTTTACTGCCAACAAAAGAAACAAAGTATTCCTCAATTTGTAGCTTTTCTAGTCGGAAATTTGTATATGGTCCAATAGAAGCTTTTGATCCTAGATAAAAATGGGACCGATTGGCATAAAAAAAAACCTTTATAGTTACCGAGCTTGTTCTTGGCGTGCTGCCTCGGCTGCTGCGCCTTGTCCCTGTTGTGCGCGGCGTGCGCGGTGTTGGCCTGCGCCTGCGCGTACTCGTGCTGCGCCGTGCTGTAGCGCGCGCGCACGGCGTCGAGAGCCGAGCGCGCCGCCGCCGCCGCCGCCGCCAACGACGAGCGCTGCGACGACGATCCGCCGGCGCTAACAGAAACCACACAAAACTATAATAGGGGGGATATTGACTCAAAATTTCACTACGAAAAACTCCAAAAGAAATAAGGCAAAATAATATGCCAAATAGTGAAAATCCTATTTAAATATCTCAAAAAATAACGACGCTCCAACCGTGTTGCTGGTTAGACAGAGAAAGCGCCACAGGTCAGTGACGTCACTGACTTCGAGCGCCATAGTAAATGACGATCGTTACAATACAAAGATGCGTTTCGCGGAAAAGGGACAAAACAGAACAGGGGGCATGTTAAAACTTTGAAGACGTATAACTATGTAATTATTTATTCATTTGAGCTACTTTTTTTCATTGAGCCATTTAATTGAGAATTTGATCCTTTTTCGAGAAAATTCAAACTTAATGGTTTGCCTTATATAATGAGACTATACGAAACGAAAATATAAAAAACTTAGACTAGAGGTAGAGGTTAGTGTGCTATAAAGCAGTGTGCTCACTTGATACTGTTGATCCCCTGCTCCAGCTCCTTGACCTGGCGCCGCTTCCTGCCGACCAGGTCGTTCTGTTTGTCACCGTCGGCGCGGAGCCGGCGCAGCGCCCCGTGCGCCGCGCGGAGCCGGCCCTCCAGCTCCGACAGCTGCTGCTCGAGCTGCGAGCACTGAGCGTCGTGCTGCATCATTTATATATAACAGTGCTCACTTGATACTGTTGATCCCCTGCTCCAGCTCCTTGACCTGGCGCCGCTTCCTGCCGACCAGGTCGTTCTGTTTGTCACCGTCGGCGCGGAGCCGGCGCAGCGCCCCGTGCGCCGCGCGGAGCCGGCCCTCCAGCTCCGACAGCTGCTGCTCGAGCTGCGAGCACTGAGCGTCGTGCTGCATCATTTATATATAACAGTGCTCACTTGATACTGTTGATCCCCTGCTCCAGCTCCTTGACCTGGCGCCGCTTCCTGCCGACCAGGTCGTTCTGTTTGTCACCGTCGGCGCGGAGCCGGCGCAGCGCCCCGTGCGCCGCGCGGAGCCGGCCCTCCAGCTCCGACAGCTGCTGCTCGAGCTGCGAGCACTGAGCGTCGTGCTGCATCATTTATATATAACAGTGCTCACTTGATACTGTTGATCCCCTGCTCCAGCTCCTTGACCTGGCGCCGCTTCCTGCCGACCAGGTCGTTCTGTTTGTCACCGTCGGCGCGGAGCCGGCGCAGCGCCCCGTGCGCCGCGCGGAGCCGGCCCTCCAGCTCCGACAGCTGCTGCTCGAGCTGCGAGCACTGAGCGTCGTGCTGCATCATTTATATATAACAGTGCTCACTTGATACTGTTGATCCCCTGCTCCAGCTCCTTGACCTGGCGCCGCTTCCTGCCGACCAGGTCGTTCTGTTTGTCACCGTCGGCGCGGAGCCGGCGCAGCGCCCCGTGCGCCGCGCGGAGCCGGCCCTCCAGCTCCGACAGCTGCTGCTCGAGCTGCGAGCACTGAGCGTCGTGCTGCATCATTTATATATAACAGTGCTCACTTGATACTGTTGATCCCCTGCTCCAGCTCCTTGACCTGGCGCCGCTTCCTGCCGACCAGGTCGTTCTGTTTGTCACCGTCGGCGCGGAGCCGGCGCAGCGCCCCGTGCGCCGCGCGGAGCCGGCCCTCCAGCTCCGACAGCTGCTGCTCGAGCTGCGAGCACTGAGCGTCGTGCTGCATCATTTATATATAACAGTGCTCACTTGATACTGTTGATCCCCTGCTCCAGCTCCTTGACCTGGCGCCGCTTCCTGCCGACCAGGTCGTTCTGTTTGTCACCGTCGGCGCGGAGCCGGCGCAGCGCCCCGTGCGCCGCGCGGAGCCGGCCCTCCAGCTCCGACAGCTGCTGCTCGAGCTGCGAGCACTGAGCGTCGTGCTGCATCATTTATATATAACAGTGCTCACTTGATACTGTTGATCCCCTGCTCCAGCTCCTTGACCTGGCGCCGCTTCCTGCCGACCAGGTCGTTCTGTTTGTCACCGTCGGCGCGGAGCCGGCGCAGCGCCCCGTGCGCCGCGCGGAGCCGGCCCTCCAGCTCCGACAGCTGCTGCTCGAGCTGCGAGCACTGAGCGTCGTGCTGCATCATTTATATATAACAGTGCTCACTTGATACTGTTGATCCCCTGCTCCAGCTCCTTGACCTGGCGCCGCTTCCTGCCGACCAGGTCGTTCTGTTTGTCACCGTCGGCGCGGAGCCGGCGCAGCGCCCCGTGCGCCGCGCGGAGCCGGCCCTCCAGCTCCGACAGCTGCTGCTCGAGCTGCGAGCACTGAGCGTCGTGCTGCATCATTTATATATAACAGTGCTCACTTGATACTGTTGATCCCCTGCTCCAGCTCCTTGACCTGGCGCCGCTTCCTGCCGACCAGGTCGTTCTGTTTGTCACCGTCGGCGCGGAGCCGGCGCAGCGCCCCGTGCGCCGCGCGGAGCCGGCCCTCCAGCTCCGACAGCTGCTGCTCGAGCTGCGAGCACTGAGCGTCGTGCTGCATCATTTATATATAACAGTGCTCACTTGATACTGTTGATCCCCTGCTCCAGCTCCTTGACCTGGCGCCGCTTCCTGCCGACCAGGTCGTTCTGTTTGTCACCGTCGGCGCGGAGCCGGCGCAGCGCCCCGTGCGCCGCGCGGAGCCGGCCCTCCAGCTCCGACAGCTGCTGCTCGAGCTGCGAGCACTGAGCGTCGTGCTGCATCATTTATATATAACAGTGCTCACTTGATACTGTTGATCCCCTGCTCCAGCTCCTTGACCTGGCGCCGCTTCCTGCCGACCAGGTCGTTCTGTTTGTCACCGTCGGCGCGGAGCCGGCGCAGCGCCCCGTGCGCCGCGCGGAGCCGGCCCTCCAGCTCCGACAGCTGCTGCTCGAGCTGCGAGCACTGAGCGTCGTGCTGCATCATTTCCGCTTTTAGAGCGCTACAAAAAGTACAACATTATGCGATGTTCATTTTTGTAAGTATCGTAAACTAAAGGCTAAACTTATGGATAGAAAGTGCCACTTTCCGCACTAGTGCGGTGCGGTGGTTCTGCGTTGTGTCGCCGCAACTCGAAGAGGTCAAGCGTTTATTGAAGCACGAATTTCTAATGAAAAGCTATGTATATTATATTTTTTTCCTTGCATAATGCATTGTAAAATGTTGAAATGTAGGCTTTTTCCCAACTCATGTCAATCTATAACACTCCCTTCGTTCCTGTTTTAAGATCACCGACATTCGTTGGGAAAAAGCCTACTTTGCACACTTGTATCATAAATAACTATTATATTATTTTTCTTAAGAAACAGTATTTATACTGCCTATCAGGACAATTTCTAGCTCATGAGGGATAAAAAAAACCAGTAAGAAATAGTACATTACTTAACAAGGACGGTAAAACAAAGAATGCTGATCGCAGGCATTGGTCGCCCGAACCGAAGGCAAGGGCGATAAATATCCGATCTGAGGCTTTCTTTATTACCGCCCGTGTTAAGTACAAAATTTTATGTCACCCCCTGGCCAGGAAGTGGGTTATTTAGCGCGCGGAGTGTGCGATAATGGGCGCTTTATGGCCTGGTGTGACATAAAAGTATATTGATCCAGAAATATAGTTTATAAGTTTACGAAAACATTTCAAACTACATAT
This sequence comes from Cenopis cana, assembly GCA_951800055.1. NCBI lineage: Eukaryota > Metazoa > Arthropoda > Insecta > Lepidoptera > Tortricidae > Cenopis > Cenopis cana. The sequence goes on along the minus strand of OX637476.1, from coordinate 22,844,326 downwards.
GTATATTTTACTCATTGGACAAGTGTCAAGTGTCCGAAGACAATGTCGAGGATAGAGCGAAGTGACGAGGATTAGTGCGGAAAGCTGACCCCACCATCATGTGGGATTAATAGCTAGGAAGAAAGAGAGAGAGAGGACAAGTGTCCCGGATGTATAGAAGGTGTGCGCCGCGCCGAAGTACGTCCGAAGCTGTAAGGCCAAAGTTTGTCCTCAAACTCATAGTTAGAGCTCATGCTCGTTTTTTGGTTGCGTTCGTTTTTGACTTATGACAGTTATGACACAATTGTTCCTTAGAGTTTCGTATCATCTTCTAGTGTAAAGGTAATCGTTTATTTATAGCCTAGATTGTACTCTGTAATCAAGAGTTTCGTATGAACTAAAAATTGGGAAAGCAAACCTGGTTCCTATTTGCCCCACTTTTTATGTACACTCCTACAAATAAAGTAAAATGAAAAATCATGTACAGGCCTTCTACTAACAAACTACAGTAGAATCCGGATACAGCGACGGGCAAGGGACCGGCGATATTACGTCGCACTAACAGAACGTTGCACAAACCGGACTGATTTTCTTTGAATGGTATAAATCCTAACGTCGGTGATTTAGCAGTCGTTAAAAGCGGTCAAATGTTATATGCGGAGTCGTTATAAGCGGATTCCACTGTAATTGTAACTAATTTACAATTACTTGAATTTAAACTTTCGTGAGACATGTTATAACTTTATTTTACTAAACGGTTAAAACTCACGTATTAATTGTCACTTCGGGCGACATGTTTCGAACTCTTCGGGAGTTCTTCCTCAGGATGAGTGCGTTTGCGATTCGAGAAGAAGCACACAGGAAGAACTCCCGAAGAGTTCGAAACATGTCGCCCGAAGTGACAATTAATACGTGAGTTTTAACCGTTTAGTAAAATAATAGTACATTACTTACCAAGGGCGATAAAACAAATAATGTCTCAGATCGCAGGTATTTGACGCCCGAGCCGAAGGCAAGGGCGATAAATATGCGATCTGAGGCTTGCTTTATTACCGCCCGTGTTAAGTACAAAATTTTATGTCACCCCCTGGCCAGGAAGTGGGATTTCCCGCGCGCGGAGCGTGCGGTAATTGCCGCTTTATGGCCAGGTGTGACATAAAGTTAATTTATGTTTAAACTTTCGTGAGACATGTTATAACTTTATTTTACTAAACGGTTAAAACTCACGTATTAATTGTCACTTCGGGCGACATGTTTCGAACTCTTCGGGAGTTCTTCCTCAGGATGAGTGCGTTTGCGATTCGAGAAGAAGCACACAGGAAGAACTCCCGAAGAGTTCGAAACATGTCGCCCGAAGTGACAATTAATACGTGAGTTTTAACCGTTTAGTAAAATAATAGTACATTACTTACCAAGGGCGATAAAACAAATAATGTCTCAGATCGCAGGTATTTGACGCCCGAGCCGAAGGCAAGGGCGATAAATATGCGATCTGAGGCTTGCTTTATTACCGCCCGTGTTAAGTACAAAATTTTATGTCACCCCCTGGCCAGGAAGTGGGATTTCCCGCGCGCGGAGCGTGCGGTAATTGCCGCTTTATGGCCAGGTGTGACATAAAGTTAATTTATGTTACACCTGGCCATAAAGTGGCAATTACCGCACGCTCCGCGCGCGGAATATCCCACTTCCTGGCCAGGGGGTGACACAAAATTTTGTACTTAACAAGGGCGGTAAAACAAAGAATGTCTCAGATCGCGGGCATTTGACGCCCGAGCCGAAGGCAAGGGCGATAATAAAGAAAGCCTCAGATCGCAGGTATTTGACGCCCGAGCCGAAGGCAAGGGCGATAAATATGTTTGACATTCTTTGTTTTACCGCCCTTGTTAAGTAATGTACTATTACAATTAGCTTGTTACTACGTATACTCACTCAATAACGCCACTATTGCTCCCGCAGTTGTCCACTATCTTGCCGAGCTTATCCTCCAGCTTGTGTATCTTGGCCTGCTGTTTATCCGCCAGCGCCTGTAACCGGTCCACATCTCGCTCCTTCTCCTGTATCTCGCTCCAGTAGTACTCGTTGACGAGCGCCTTCTCCTGCGCGACGATCTCGCCGCGCGACTGTAGCCGCGCGTGCGCCGCTTTCAGCTTGTCTCTCTCTTTTCGAACATCCTCTAGAGCCTGCGAAAATGTTTGTTAGATAGTACAGGGGGCCGATTTTTGAGTGTCGAACGCTCGAATTTTCACTCGAGATCTGTCAAAATACTATGATGTTTTGACAGATGTCGAGTGAGAATTCGAGCGTTCGACACTCAAAAATCGGGCCCCAGCTTGGCAGCGTTCTGTGGATCAGGAGTTGGGTTCTATGGGGATGAACTGGGAAGAAGTAACCCTAGTTGCCCGAGACCGAAGCAAATGGAGAGAATTGATTCGAGCCCTACACCCCAGCAGAGTGTAACGGGATAAAGAAGAAGATAGTACTTTCGAAGTGACATTTAAAAATTTACAATAAATCGCCAAGAAATAATTAAAACTGAACTGAATTATATGTAAATAGCAATCAATACAAGTTTAAAAAATAATGCATATATTTGTTACAACAAAACATTAAACTAGATTCAAGGGATTACAGTAAATTCTTTGCAATTAGACCACTATAGAATATACAGCATTTAATATTCATTATAGTCTTTAGTTTCGTGTCAGTAGTATTGCTTCAACAAGTGAGATAGAATTATTAATACAGCTCTAGCCCTCAAGTCTCTGCCTTACTGTGTACAAACGAATATGATATCCTAGCTAAAACTGACATTGGCACAATGACCTAATTCTTAACACATCAAGTGTCCTATGTAATGAGTGTTTTTAAAATACTTGTCCACATCTTAGAGTTGCATTACCAATGCATAATATATCTGTGATTAACTAACCTCCGACTTCTTGTCCCAAATCTTCTGAGCCAGTTTGCAACTGTCCATGGCCGTGACATAATTGGCCTCCGTCCGATCCAGGTTGGTAGCCTTGCGGAACAGCGTGAACTTCTTCTTGGAGTCGGCGGCGTGGAAGCTGCGCGCGTCGTCCTGGTTCAGCACCGAGATCGGGTTGTCCACCTGGATGTCGTGCGCGGTGATGATGTTGTTCACTTCGTCGAACTTCGTTGATACGACTTTGCCTGGGAAAACATATAAAGGATGTACCAACTATAAATAATGAAAAATAACGAATACTATTTTAATAAACGCGGGGAAAATTCGCAAAGGCAGACCAGACTTAAAGGGAAGAACCTGTTGCTGAAACCGCAATGTTACAATAGTACATTACTTACCAAGGGCGATAAAACAAAGAATGTGTCAGATCGCAGGTATTTTACGCCCGAAGCGAAGGCAAGGGCGATAAATATGCGATCTGAGGCTTTCTTTATTATCGCCCGTGGTAAGTACAAAATTTTATGTCACCCCCTGGCCAGGAAGTGGTTTTTTTCGCGCGCGGAGCGTGCGATAATGGCCACTTTATGGCCAGGTGTGACATAATAGTAGTTTATGCAACTGGTACATAATGAGGGGCATTAAAACACGAGTGTGTTTTATGAAACGAGCCGAAGGCGAGTTTCATAATAAGGTCACACGAGTGTTTTAATGCCTAATTATGTACAGTTGCATACACTACTTTATCTACATCCATATATTAAATCCTCTTTCATGTGTTTCGTGTGGGCACTTCTCGCCGGCGTGCGCCATGTTTGCGTCGACAGGCCGGCCCGCGCCTCCGCCGCCAGCCCGCAGCTGTGTCTTAATTTTGTACGTGATCTCGTTAAAGTGTTATATTTCGTGATCTAATAGGGGACGCACGCAACAGCCGCACAGTATATTATAATGCGGGGTCTTATCTACGGTATTTGAACTTATAAAAGAGGATTTACTTTATGGGTGTAGATAATAGTACATTACTTACCAAGGGCGATAAAACAAAGAATGTCTCAGATCGCAGGTATTTTACGCCCGAGCTGAAGGCAAGGGCGATAAATATGCGATCTGAGGCTTTCTTTTTTATCGCCCGTGGTAAGTACAAAATTTTATGTCACCCCATGGCCAGGAAGTGGGTTTTTTCGCGCGCGGAGCGTGCGATAATGGCCACTTTATGGCCAGGTGTGACATAAAGACATTTATCTACACCCATATAGTAAATCCTCTTTTATAAGTTCAAATACCGTAGATAAGACCCCGCTTTATGATATACTGTGCGGCTGTTGCGTGCGTCCCCTATTTGATCACGAAATATAACACTTAAATGAGATCACGTACAAAATTAAGACACAGCTGCGGGCTGGCGGCGGAGGCGCGGGCCGGCCTGTCGACGCAAACATGGCGCACGCCGGCGAGACGTGCCCACACGAAACACATAAAAGAGGATTTAATATATGGATGTAGATAAACTAGTGTATGCAACTGTACATAATTAGGCATTAAAACACTCGTGTGACCTTATTATGAAACTCGCCTTCGGCTCGTTTCATAAAACACACTCGTGTTTTAATGCCCCTCATTATGTACCAGTTGCATAAACTACTATTACAAGCGGAATGCATATAATATGTGTCATGCCATCCACAACCGGCTGCCCGAGGAAATAAAAACGTTGGGTGGTAATTTATTCAAGTCTAAATTAAATAGCTGGTTGTTAGACGAATGTTTTTATAGTGTTCGTTCTTTTCTGGAGAAATATAAGATTGTTTAGTTATAAACTTAAATATTGTATTGACTATTTGATTATATTATTATTTATATTTGACATGTTTGACATATTTCATATTTGACTTCAGCAATATGTCTAATTAATATATGAATTTAATGATTAGATTATAACGAATATTTGCATGCCTACACCGGTGAATACATGACACTATACATAATATTGTAACATCCCTTTTAATACTGTGTTCTATGCAAATAAATATTTGATGGATTGATTGATATATTGACGAGCAAAAATAACGGGTACACTTTGTATGGAAGTTCCATAGAGAGTGTAGCTGTTATTTTTGCTCGTCAGTATAGCTGGAAAGCAGACTATCGGTAACATTTATAGTCTGCTGGCTTACTGGAAAACACAAAAAATAACTACCAAAATTCAAAATTATCTTTATTGCCAGATTATGGTATGTACATTCACAATGGTGAAGTTGGTAGGTAGTTTTATGTTACATGCATAATCTACTCATAGGAGCATGCAATAGTTTACATACAATACAGTCAATTTAAATTAATCTATGTTAGAAAGTATAGAATAAATTAGGTAATTATTGTTGTCAAGTAAATTAAAATCAATATGGGTCATGTCAAGTATACAAGTCTACTTTTTACATTTTTAGAGATAAATTATGAAGTATTATTAATGTCATGAAAATTAAAATTAAAATATTCAGCTTACAACCTACCATTTGAAGTACAATTTTACTTAAATACAGCAAATCAGGATGTTTAGAAACTTTTTATTATCAGACCATTATGAAAATTCCCGATTGCATTCGAACTTAGTAGAAACAAATGATTGGAGATGCAGATTAGACGGCCAGTCGGCTATTCGACCAAATTCATAGCCGGCCCATCTTTAATATAAAACTAAAAGCAAGGCTTAAGTTCCTTAGTTTAAAATAATGATTCAAGGAAACAGTTGTTCACATAAAAATTCTACAACAGAAGTATTTTATATATGGAAAAGTTTTTAAATATGACAAAACTAATGTCCCACCTTGTGCATTTTTAACCTTGTAACTGGAGCCCCCAGAAGCATTGATGTGTCTCTCTATGGTGATGAAGTCTCCATACACATCATGTTTGTATGCCTGCTCAGTGCTGTTCCTGATTTTAATTTCCACAGAAGCAGAATTTGCGCCTTTCTTGATGAAAGCTGAAAATTATATATGCAGAGGGTTAATAAACATTAGTTAATGGTTGTAGTTAGGGTTTACAACCCCAAAGTCAAAGTTATTTATTCTTCAATTTAGAAATGCTTTGGCTTATATGAAAAGTTCCAATAGTCCAGAAATTTTCTGGACTTTTTATACAATCCAGTCCTGGGACTGTAAAGTGGTACTTACAATGTAAATTGTTTCCTCTATTCGTTGCAGAGGCCCTGCCTCCCAAACCAACCACTAAGGCAGTCAAAATTGCGCTTTTACCGCTGCCGTTGCGCCCAACGATGAAATTTACGTTTTTGTTCAGATTTATCTCTAAATTGTCGTGGCAAAAGAAATTGCGTACGTGAATACTGCAAATAGATCCGTCTGTGTCCACCTCCGAATCCATTTTTCTCAATAGTTTCTTATATTTTGCGCCAAAATTCGGTTTCACTTGAAAACAACTTGAAAATCACACGAGCTGCCATCGAATCGCACCACAGACTAAGAATACTACGTCATGTCATCGGTCATCGAACGAATACTTTAGCCGTGCCAGATGGTCGAAAACAAGCCCCAAAACCGGGCAACCTTGGTCCGCATTGACCGTGTAGACTCTGTAGACCAAAGAGTATAATAATATATGTGGTGTAGTGTAGACCAAAGAGAATATGACCACTTGATAACCACTACGGACTGTAAAATTAACGAAATGAATAAAGAAATCAATGAATATGAAATGTAATTATAATACTAGCCAATCACAGATGACCAATATTAGAAATAACTTTTGTTACGTTGGTAGAAAGTACAGACTTTTTTTTATTTAAACACTGGTAACACTTAAACAAACGCCATTTTTGATTTGTAAAAATCAGCAAGATTGTTGACGATTTTGATTTGATCGTTGTACTCATTATTTCGCAGTATTATTTTTCATTACTCATATTTAGTAGTCTGTGCTCATATTCAACGACTGTTAATTGATTCATTGGCAGTGAATTTGCCGAAAAAAGAAGACATCAAATCCAAGGTAAACAACTTTTCCTACATCGTCTAGACAAGTTCTCAATAACAAACCATGTGAACACAATTCTGATTTTTATTTTTCGTTATTTAGTTGATTTATCGTTTTATTTCTATTTTTTCCATAACTTATATTGGAATCACATCTATTGATAGAGTTCAGTGACTATTTTACCATATTGGTGGGTAGGATAGATTTAAATATTTTAAATGCACGTTTTGGACTCTTACTTTTCAAGAACATCGTACGCCTACCTTTAAAGAAACCGTTTATTTAGGAGAGTACAGCTACTATCCCATTTTTCCGCAATGGATAAACATTTGGGAAATTTTAATTAGGTTTAACTGATTTTATTTAGCCTTTGTCACTAACTTGTTCCAGATTTCCACAATGGGTGACTCCCAGGATCAGAATGAACCCCCGAAAGACGTGAGTATTACTAAGACTTGATTAAATGCTGTATAAAAAGTACCTACTATCTATGTTCGTCTTGCACTTTGAATCTATTCATGCACCAGCCACAAGTGTACATACAAATAAGTAACATTTGAGATATAGGTGGATCTTAATTTGTATGTAACTGACTTTGCTAACTTGGACTATTTGAATGAAAGCAGCTTGGCCTCCCTAGCCCAGGAGTGAAAACAGCCTGTGGGAGTTCTGACATACATTGAAGTCACTACATTCATTTGCTTGTTTTTCTTTTGGAGTCCATAGGCTATAGCCATGTCTGCTTACCATCAGGCAGGCCATATTTGGTTGCGTAAAATTGTTTGCCATGTATCAGGGGTCGGCATACTTCTAGTAGCCAAGGACCGCATTGTAGCTTACAAAATTGTAGCGGGCTGCACATAGGGTTGCCAACTTATGTGCTCCGATTTGCGGGACATTGGCTGTAGAATTGCGGGACTTGGCTAAAAAATGCGGGACTCGCGCACTCGTACTCGTATCAATATTGTGAACATATAATTGTGATGTAGGATACATTATTTATTCCCGCGAGATATATACGTTCTTAGTGGATGATTTCCGAGCTGAAATTATCTTATTACGAGTACGGTCCTCCGGCAGCGGGATACAAATTACTTATTTTCATTTATCGAAGTTGTGCACTCTTTCCTGAAACTGTTCGCTCCAGTTCCTATAATTCTGCCGAGGCTTGAAAGCGGGACAATTGGCGTCCCGCACGCATCCTTTGCGGGACGCATCGTCTAGGGTGCTGGACACGGGATGTCCCGCCTGAGGCGGGACGGTTGGCAACCCTAGCTGCACATGTTAATAATTTGTGGCCCTATCAGGCATTGTCGGTTGTCAATAAAGAGGCTCGCTGGCCACAAGTAAGGGGGTCACAGCCACCTGTTGCTGACCCTGTTATTAATTAAAGAATATTTCTATGATAATTCTACCAATCAAGCAATATTTATCATTACATTCCGTGTAATTGAAGCATGGTGTGAAGAGAACCATAGGGAAGGTAACTTGCCTGAACATAGCTTAATGCAAACTACACTGAACACCACATTAAATTTACAGCCAAAAGAGTTGGAGAAGTTAGAGGAAGCCAAGCTGAAGGCAAAGTTCCCCAATGCCATGCTGGGTGGGAGAGGGCCCGGGGGGCACTCCGCTTTCCTGCAGAAAAGACTTGCTAAAGGAGTAAGTACTGCTGATGCAGACTTGTATATACACTACTCATTTTTTTTCTTATATTATTTCTAAACCATTTAGTTTAAACCTAGAGCTATGATATATAAATGCATCTAGCAAGGAACAATACATGCTTCTCACTTGCCCTTACTTGGAAATGATCCTAGCCTGAGAAGTCAATTTTATTTCCATTGTCATCGATTGTTGACGACCGCTTTAGCTTAGTTGGTAGTGACCCTGCCTACGAAGCTGGAGGTCCCGGGTTTGAATCCCGGCCGGGGCATTTATTAGTGTGATGAGCACGAATATTTGTTCTTGGGTCTTGGATGTTTTCTATCTAAGTATCTTTTTATATCTATATAAGTATGTATATCGTCGCTTAGTACCCATAGTACAAGCTTTGCTTAGTTTGGGACTAGGTTGATTTGTGTAACATTGTCCACAAAAATATTTATTTATTTATTTATTGTCAGTTTTTCCATATAAGCAGAGTAAGAACATCATTAAGCTATTAGTGTTGTGAAGCATCCCAGAAAACAAGTAGGAATGATTTTCGGTTAGAAAACTGCTGTATTTTAGAGGGTTTGTGCTAAAATTGATTAACTTGAATCCACTGTAATTTATTAAATTAAATGGCATTGGTGTATTTGATAACTTGAAATGTTGTATCATCTGTTGACTAGCCTGCCCTTCCGATTGTAAAACCCTGAAATATAAAAAAATAGGATTTGCCTCATTTTATGAAGCCACTCCTTTCTTTACGAGAACAGCAAAAATGCTGTATTGTTGTGTAGAGACAGTTTCCGCAGGTGGTCAGTTTCTTAGATATTAAAACCGACCCATGGTCCACAGCAAAAGTTCTTCGACTCTGGCGACTACCAGATGGCGAAGCAGCGGCCCGGGAACCTCGCGGCTCCGTTCAAGACGCCCGCGGCCCCCACGGGCGCCAAGCTGCCCGTGCCCACGGGCGACGCCATCCCCACGCCGGAAACCGTGCCCATGCGTAAAACCTCCATCATCCAGCCCAAGTTCCAGCAATCCAGCCAGACCTCCTAGCCGAGCCTCAAGACCGGCGACCCGCCCAGCTTACTACGTGTTTGATTCCTGTGTTTGCTAGCCCAACCAGACACTTTTAAGCACTTATTTGGTTCTTAATGTCCACCAGAGATGTGCTGGTTCCATATATTAGATTTGCTAGACAGCCAAGTCAAACTTGTATGGAAACATTTTAGCACAGCTCTGGATGCACAGCCTAAGGGTCAAACATATTATTTTTTACCTGGACTGGTTCTAGGCTTATACACTATATAGATGCTCTGTATTGACTCAAAAGTTCTGTGTATATTTGTCTATCAAAAGAAAAAAAAAACTTTCGAAAACGGGCTGTTAGAAAATATTCATCGTTTCATAGTTATAAAGATCTGGTTGGGCTGTAATGGTTATCAAGAGTGTCTCTTTTCAATGTTTGTATTCGAAATATCTATGAGACATGTTCCCGGTAGTCAAGCAGACTACGTAAAATCACTAATACTTTCTTTGTATGCAATTTGAGAAATGAGAAACCTTTCTTATTCCTTTAGACACACTTTTGATAACTTAATACGGATTTATATTTGCTTTTCTAGACTTAGAATAAATGGTGTCTGCACTATTTTCAATGATTGCCAAATTCGCAAGAGAAATTACATGCAAAGATTATTTGTCACACTAATATTCCACATTACTTTTCGCTAAGGCTAGCGTTGACTAGCATAGCTATGTATAAGCACCATTTTGTCCAGGGTCCGATTAGGGTATCAAGTTGGGTGCCTATGCTCCAATCTGTCCCCAAGTTGGCCCTGATTTCGTGGTAGTATTAAAACATCACGCAAATTAGGTATTAGGGTTGCTACTGGGAGCCATCGCTGGTGGGGAATGTGCTAGTGGCATAAAACGTGGGTTTTTCTCAGTTCTATCCAATATAACTAGAGCTGCTGCAGGCAGCTTTTGGGGCATCCCTGGTATAGATCAATGCACGGACACTCTACTCCTACAGGTGTTATAGACAAACATCACTTTAGTGGTAGGTATATTTGTGTGCCCCACAGAAAAATTAATGTGAGAACAGTTTAGCGGTTCGCTTCAGTGAAGTCTGTTGTCCATATTTTATTGTTCCAACAAATGATAAAAACAACTGCTGTGATATTCAATAAGGAGTGGAGTGCTTCTTTGTACAATCAGCAGGAAGTTAGTAGCAATCGAAGTAGCTAAAGATGTCGTACTATTCTACAGTAAGAAAGATGTGTTACATTTGGCTATCTTGGCAGACTATATGATGCTGAGGTGTCAATTTCGCAAAGCTACAAGTTACAAGTTGAGGTGAGACGTATTTACGGGAACAGGTTTTTGGAATAGGTTTTGGCATGGACCCGTAAGTACGCGATCCCGCTTGCGCGTCTTTTAGCGTATCGAGTACTAGGCGTACGACGACTCTGAAGATTCGAAACGTCTAAGAGTCTTCATGTTCCGCGCTATTCGTATTCGTCTGCGCGTTCGGATTCTTTCGGGGCACCTCGGGTCGGGGTCGGTTTAGCACGTATTTGGACCTAGCCTTTGGATCTAGTCTTTTTGTGGACGCGTACTCGCAAGACTCAGTACGCGTTTTGCCTAGTACGTCTCACCTCTAGTTACAAGTGAAAATCAGCAACACTGGTCGAATGCCAAGCGCTTCAGTGTTGCCATGTTTAGACGTAGAAAATTGTAGCTTGGTGAAACGGGCCCCAGATTGAAAGATATATAAGACAGGTTTGCAAGGACTGATGAATGCCCCTGTACTGCCAAGACCAGCCAGCTTTATCTATGGCGTCGTCACGGAACCCAGCTTTGGCCGGCCCTCCCATTTCACCAAGCACTGAGAGATTGTTGATGTGTTACTATAAACATGTGATTTAACGTTCGGTCGTAACTAAGATGTATGTTCAAATTTAAATCTTATAAGAACAGGCGTTATATTTTTATGTATAAAATTTAGGCATAGTCTGGGATTTGTGTACATTGTCTAAGTGTTTCAATTTGTCGTTTATTATAATAACCTCCCGTTAGAAACAAACATGTAGAATCACATCCATCTGCATGTTACATAATATACTCTGTACATTCATAGCCATAGCTAAGTAAGTAGCTTGACCTTGCAGCCACTTTTGTAGTAATCATAACTGTAAAGTATCATTTAGATGTCCGTACGCATTCAATGTTCACATATCAAGTGATATGACTTGTATGTCCAAATTAGGGGATAAACCCAATCCCTGTACATAAAATGCCATTTGTATGATTGTGATATGGTTAGTACGATCTGTTTTCAATAGCAATAGTTTAGGGATCTTGTAGTGACATTTGAGATCTCCATGAAATTGTCATTCGCATTTCATAGACTACAGTACCCTTACCATGAGTTTGCAATGTTGGCATTACCGTACTCGCTAGCGACTGCGTAAACGATTTAGTATGGACATAAGTACAGCGCCTCTAGCGGTTACGCAATAGTACTAAGAATCGCCATACTAAATGGTTTACGCAGTCGCTAGCGAGTACGGTAATGCAAACATTGAAAACTCATGGTAAGGGTACAGTTGGTTGGGAAAACTAAAATGTATAATAGAAATTTTCAATTTAAGGCGGACAATTGATTTTATAATATGATGTTTTTCTAATAAGTTCTGGATTGAAGAAGCTTTTCAGTCAGGACTATGGGTGGACTTCAGTTTAATATGTCGACATATGTATTGATTTTGCTACAGCTATTTTAATCATGTTTTATTTCGATTCTGAATATAATCTTAACAATCAATGCATGGTTGATGATACCCGAAGGTAGGTTTTGAACTATCAATGTTTTCACTGAAATGAAAATATAGGGTCAAAACAGTCCAATTTTGTTCTCAAGGGTAATTTTCGTCTTTGGGAATATGACCTTAAAATTTTAGCCTTAGCAAATTTACCTTAAAGGCCAAAATTGGAGATTTCATTACATATTCTCATTTTGATAGCAGAAAGGCTATACCGAATAAGCCAGTATCATCACCTGGGGACTCCCATCTCTTTCACACTGGTACAATAAGAAAGAGATGGAAGTTCCATAGCATTGACGTCGCAGCATTGCAACGAAGGCTTCGTGGAACGTACAAACCACTGCGTGTGTGTGTGTGCACGCGATAGATGTAAAATGTTGAGAGGTTAGCCATTATAAAATAAATTCTTGGTAAAAAAAAGCTAGTTTTATTTCACATTTTTACAGGCAACTAACCTATGGGGGTGCGCTAGACCGAACACAATTTGGCTTTTGGGTGAATCAACATTTTATTATCCTCCATATTTCCCCTATTTGCAGTATAAAAATAAATTACAAGAACTGGCTATAATAATTATTTAATTATGTTTATGGTGACAGATCTAATAACGAAGAAAGAACTAAGGGAAAGGGACAAGTTGATTAACCCTTTAACGTTTTCAGTCTAACGCGAGATGATTAGATTAACAATAATTAAACAACACTTAACTAAAGTAGAGAGACGTAGGAGATGAATACAGTAAGCGGCACGGATCTTGGTCGTATCAATTTATTTCTGAACGCAAAGGTCGCCACTAAACAACTCTGGTCAGATCTTTTTTTTTTTTATACAGCGACGGTGGCAAACAGTAAGTGGACACCGCAGCCTATAGACGCTATATATTGGTCAGATCTATGCCGCAGATCAGATAATTACTATACAGATACAGTTAACACCATCCGTGCGAAATTCATTCTTATGGCCATGCCATAAAAACTGACTGTAAAAGCTCATCGTCTGTACATTTATTGAATCACAGCTTCCGATTATTCGAGTTAGTAATGAGTCATTACTAATGATATAAATGCAATAATAAAATGGCACTGGATAAATACTAGAATAACGACTTGTGAGTGATCGAATACTTATTTGCACCTTTGGAATCCATATCTTCATTACGTTATAGCTGACAGCTCTCTGTGAACAAAAGTGCGTCAAGGTTATTTTCAGAAAAGACTATTGGATCAGGATGACACCTGTATAGAGGAAAAGTCTATTATAGACTATTTCAGTCATTGTAAAAACTAAAAAAGTAGGATTTAATCATGGATAAGTTCCTATTTCATTAGAATAGAACACATAGATTAGAATAGAAAAAACTTTATTTCGACAACATGCTAGGAATTACAATAAAATACAATTACAAAAAATATATAATAATCTGACACAGCATAGTGTGGTTCCTCCATCTTTCCCACAAAATATGAGCTAAGCTGTTTTTCGTCAGCTGAGCTCTGGTGGAAAATCATGCAGTTGAAAGTGGCGTCTCCCTCTTTTCCACCAAATCTGAGCTAACCTGTTTTATCGTCAGCTGAGCTCTGGTGGAAAAACATGGACTTGAAGGTGGCTTTCCCACCAAATCCGAGTTAATCTGTTTTCTGGTTTCACGTAAATAAAAGCAAGGACTCTCGTCCTTGGTCCTACAGGCGAAAGCTTAAAAAAAGCCTGTTTTATCGTCAGCTGAGCTCTGGTGGAAAATCATGGACTTGAAGGCAGATTCTCCATCAGGCTACTAACCAACGACAATAGAGAACTCACCGGGCGTCCAGTGCACGTAGTCAGGCGTGGCGGCGGCGTGGTACTCGCGCACGAGCGAGTCCACGACCGCTCGCGACTCGTCGAACTCGTCGAGCGAGTCGCGGAACATGGGCTCCTTGCGGAACACGTCGATGAACGCCTCGCGTTTGCGGAGCTTGTCGTACTGCTGCAGGCAGCGGTCGAACAACTGCGGGAAAAGCGGATAAAAAATTAAAAAGTGACCGTGTGTAAACTGGCTTTTAGAACCCCACTTTCATACTTTATACGTGGGATAAGCGTGGAGTACATTCGGTGTTCGGTGCCATGACCTAAACATATTTTTTAAGTGTTTTCGGCAAGAAGTTGGCAAACAGGAGCCCTGACACCTTGTGCGACGAGGTCACGTGAGGCGAGCGTCGAGACAGAGCCACTTGTACGGAAGCCGGCGCCGAGAGAGGAAGTTTATCCTGGTCACGGCACCAATTGTACTCAACCTCCACTTACCGAACTAATGTTGGTGTGGTTGGCGAGCAACAGCCCCGACACCTTGTGCGACGAGGTCACGTGGGGCGACCGTCGAGACAGAGCCACTTGTATGGACGCCGGCCCCCAAGGGATGAAGTTGGCCAGTTTCCGCTCGCGGATGCGTTGGAGCGACTTGTGCACCTGAGACGGATCCACCTCGCCCTAGGAATATAAACGGATTGTCACAAGTTTTTATTTCGTTAGTTTCTTTGTGATATTGTGATTTTCTGTCACATGCCAGGAAATTTGTTTCGCTGGAAACATTGGATAAGTCACAGAAACTGAGACAAAGCAGGTAGTCGAAGTTAAGACGGTATATCCAGAATAACAGAGTCGACAAAGAGACTAAAGGCACATTTGCAAAAATAAAATGTCGCGTAGTAAATTAAACAGGTAAGTAATAATAACAATGCGACTAAAAATGGTCTGATTTGACGACTGTCTCTCGCATAGGCGTATAGGTACTTTTAAATGAAACCGGTGCTGGCGACGATAGCCAATTTTTTTATACAATGACGGTAGCAAACAAGCGTACGGTTCATCTGTTGTTAAATGGACACCGCAGCCTATAGACGCCCGCAACTCCAAGTGCAAAGCAGTCACATGAGCGTTGCCGACCCCTTATAAAATTTGAGGATTCACTATGTTAACAGCAGACGGGACAAGTTGAGGTCTCTTGCTCTCAACACACTGCATGCTCGGGAGCTCTGGCAACCTTGCTTACCTCCAGGAACACAACACTACATACTTGTATAGTAAATAATGATATTATGGCTGTGGTCTTCTGTAAGGCGGAGGTATTTCCCCAGTTGAGCTGCTCCAAATTCCAGCAAGATGACATTTTGCTGTGCTCTCAAGAAAATTCGTCTTAGTGTAGGACTTGAGTGGACGCTCGAGCGTTGCGTCCGGCGGGGCGTGCATGTCAAACAATTGAAACTCATACTGGTGTCCTGAGTCGCCGCCGCACTAATAGTATGGACGCTCGGCCGCAACGCTGGACGCGACGCCGAACCGAACGCTCCGAGCGTCCACTCAGGCCTTACACTTAAAGCACCTTTAGTGTGGCAAATGCTATGGTTTTGACATTGAAGGTAGGTACCTGTATAATGTTGAGGATGGAGATGTAGCAGTGCTGGTTGGCGCGGTCGGGGCTGAGCGACACCATCATGTTCTTGGGCTGCAGCAGCCGCTGCATCACGTCCAGCACCGTCGTCTTGCGGATCTTCGGCGCCTGCGCACAACACACTCACTTCCAACACAAGGATCAATGTTCCGCACCACGGCACACTTATAGGGTAAGCTGTAGTAATGTTGGGCCCCCTCCAACCATTGGCATGATAAATCGATGTATAAATCGCATGGGGCCCCGGCAGGACATAGCAATGTCATATCAGAATAGTTAAATTAAATATGATAATTAAGTGTTAAACAGCTTAAAGACCACTACTTGTGTCTCCCATGCCACATTTAGACTCTGCTCCTTTTGACTTTGTGGCTGACTGTATATGTTTATGTATGTTTATTTGAATATTGTATTTATGTATGTATATTCTTCTTCATCATCATCATCATCATATCAGCCGAAAGACGTCCACTGCTGGACATAGGCCTCCCCCAAAGAGTGCCACAATGACCGGTCTTGCGCCACCCGCATCCAGCGGACTCCCGCGACCTTTACCAGGTCATCAGTCCACCTTGTGGGGGGTCTACCCACGCTGCGCCTTCCGGTCCGTGGCAGGGACCCGACCACCCCTTCCCAGAAAAAAGCCTTTGAACGGCTTAGTCGTTCAATGAATAGCCCTAACGTCTTGCTAACCCAATCGAAGGGGTAACCCCTTCATTTTGCTTAGAACTAGGAAAGAGGCTACCACCGCTTTTATAAGGGTATCCCTTTCCGACAATTTTAAGCGCTGGTTGCCCATTCAATGAATAGTTTCGGGAAAGGCTAACCATAACGAGTTTAGCGCTTACCCTTTGGAACATCTTTAGTTTTCTGTGCTGCGTAAGTACTTGCAACTCGCGTAGAGCGGCGTGAATTAATAGTTTCACTTTAGTTTTTAATATTTGGGTAGCCGACGCCGAAGTTTTGTTTTGTTTCGTGTTCGGGCGATTTTTCTACCGTTGTATAGCGGCATTTTTGGTATGTCCTACCATTATTTTTATCACTTTAGACACGACGCCGAAGTTTTGTTTTGTTTCGTGTTCGGGCGATTTTTCTACCGTTGTATAGCGGCATTTTTGGTATGTCCTACCATTATTTTTATCACTTTAGACATGTTTTTAAAGTAGTTGCGTATCTTTTGTGCTATTGAATACGTTAATAGATAATTTTGCATCAATAATGCGTAGGAACTTTTTTTAATAATATATATTTTTTCCATGTCCCAGCATTTTATTGCAGATGCAGATTTTTGTATGGTAAGAGTAAATGATTTGACTAGCAATAAAGTTTATAGATACATCGATATTTACATCATTGTAATGGTTTTAATTTAAATGTTTAGTGTATAATATTGCTCAAAAAAGTAGCGCTGTAGAGATTCCTATTGAATAACGAATGTTATTCGATGATATTTTGATTAATTCTTCCAAAAAGACAATTTGATTTTGGTAAGGCTACATTCTTTTATCCATGCCGTGTTGGTTTTGTTGGTTAGTCAGTATACTAAAAGCTTTCGTTGCAAAAGGAGTTTACATTGCAGAGTTTTTGGTTGACTATTTTTAGTTCCATTTAGTGACGGAGTTTTAGAAGGTAATTATCGTATTTTATCGTATTTCTTATATGTGGTGTTATTAATAACATCATTCATTGATATAGAAATAACGTTACTTTTCATAATAAAATAACTTAAATTTTGTATCTCAAGGTACAAGCGTGAAGTCCCACTGAGAAATTTTGTTTCTCATTGGATCGAAAAGTTACTCAGTGTAACGGTAAAGCCGCGTTATAAGTGCATAAAGAAGGATAATAATTAAAATATGAATTCTGTACTAGTTTATTGCAGTGCCATTACAGATGTCTCGCTCTAACACGCGTGAGTTTGCAATTAACCATCCCGCTCTTTAAGGAACTCTGCGCGTAGTTTTCGTAAATATTTATTTTGATCGTTTTTTGGAATACTGGATCACTTATCAAAAATCTATCCGGTTACCAATTGTGTTAGAACAATAAAAAAGCTATCCTTGCTTGTCATGTTTTCGTAATAAACAAGGAACCCTTATAGTTTCGCCATGTTCGTCGAACCGTCCGTCCGGTTCCAGCTTAGCTCAAAAACCGTTAGTACTATAAAGCTGTAATTTGGCACGGGTACTAAATATAAACGGACGAATATAGAACATCTTGAAAAACATGTTGTTTTAGGGTACCTTCCCTAGACATCAAGTGTTGGTGAATTTATTTTTGTTTCATTCAAACCGCATCATGTTGGTGCTGTCTAAATATTGTGACGTTACTCAAACCGTTTTTTGATTCAAGAATCTGTTGGCGTGATATTAAGCTACCAAGTGTTGGTTATTGAAATTTCCTGTTACTAACTGATTACTTTTTTCATGGCGACGTAAGTAGAATTTTCAATGAGCACACGTATTGATACAGTGCGTTACCGGGAAGCAGGTATTAATTTTAAACTGATATTAATATGTTCCATTAGCCATTCTACGTCGACTAGAATTTATACTACGATGGTGGCAAACAAGCGTGCGGTCCACCTGATGGTAAGCCGACACCGTAGCTTATAAACGCTCGCGACTCTAAAGGAGTAACGTGCGCATTGCCGACCCTTTATAAAATTTGAGGATTCACTAAGCTTAGGAGTTGCAAAAACCCAAAAACTGCGAAATTAAATTTCCTAATTCCGCACCTTCAATGTACTACGTAACGCACTGCCTAAGAGAACGTCATAGTAAACAGAACACTAAGGGCTGTCATTTGTACTGAGTTGTCAATTTACTTTGCAATACATTGCTGGCAATTAAAATTTTAATTTAATCGATATCAAATCAGAGTTGTTAGCACAGGTATGGTCATAACTTCATAAGTAAATGTTACTATGATGCTATCTAAAATGAATAAAATGCATCATAAATTCATAACATAACCCTTCATTAAGTTGATGTTTGAAATGGCAACCATGGTTTTCAATGCAATATTAAACTCGTTTAGGTGATGATTTTACTATTGCGTTTTTCTTGTTACTGAAATCTATGACATCGTTCCTAAGAACAGATCTTCGTATGTCTTATAGTTTCAGACTTCCCATACTGACCGATTTAAATGTTACACCCTATATAATGAAATTATAAGTAAAATGATCACAGCTGAGTAGACATTACTAGTTAACGACTAAAAGCCGAACTTTCATACAATTTCCATTGAGGTAGGTTCTTCAGATAATGTTTTTAATTAAGTATTTCAAAAACATAGTAGGTAAATATAAGTTTGCAAACTTTTTAGTCCACAAAAAACGACCGCTTTAGCTTAGTTGGTAGTGACCCTGCCTACGAAGCTGGAGGTCCCGGGTTCGAATCCCGGCCGGGGCATTTATTTGTGCGATGAGCACGAATATTTGTTCTTGGGTCTTGGATGTTTTCTATGTATTTAAGTATTTATTTATCTATATAAGTATGTATATCGTCGCTTAGTACCCATAGTACAAGCTTTGCTTAGTTTGGGACTAGGTTGATTTGTGTAAGATTGTCCACAAATATTTATATTTATTTAATATTTATAATGTAACGGGTGACCAACTACGGAACTCTACATTGTGCGTGGCCCGACACGCACATTACCGGTTTCGTAAAAAAATAACATAATTATAACTGACGTTGAAAATTACGAAATAATCAGCACTAAAGTTGATTTTTACGATGATATTAGGATTTATGACAGAGTTATCTAAGGCATTTTTCAATGTTTTCTTCGGTTATTTTACTGTGTTCTTTTTCAGTCTAAATAGTTTTTTGTGTAGTATAATTCTACCTTATTTCTTCACACTGGAAGCTCAAACTTCAATTTCACTACGTTAACTCTTCCATGAAAATGAGCTGTCAAACAAATATAAATATCTGGGTGACCGAGCTTTGCTCGACCTTTTCCCGGAGATGAGACCTACTAGACCTAGCTAGATCGATTGCTCGTCCCCGAAAACCCCCACTTACCAAATTTCATCAAAATCGTTAGAGCCGTTTCAGAGATCCCCAAAATAAATAAATATATATACAAGAATTGCTCGTTTAAAGACATAAGATTTGGCAACATTGTGCATTATACGTCATATTGGTATTACTAACATCTCACAAAAAATAATTTTGTGGAATATAATGTTTTTCTTCGTTTATAATGCATGCAAATAGAACCGGTCTATTACATGGCACTTTACTAAAAAAAATATGTACCTTTTTCTCGTTTTTTAGGTAAATTATGTTACTTAAATAATAGTGTACGTATACGTACACCTTGTACAAAATGTAACTCAGTGGAAATTAAAATGTCTTTATTTTAAAAGGTTTTGCTATATATGCAATGTTTTTTGTATTTTGAATATTGTTGTAGTCTATATTCATAATTTAGGGAAAAATATATTCATTATCGTATTTTAAACAACCATTTTATTAATTTCAATTTCGTCACTCAGGGGAACATCGGTATCGGTAGATCGGTACCGAGATTAACACTAACACATTCATCCGATTTTTTTTTGCTAAATCCAAGCATTAATCCGTGAGTATATCTATATTTTTTAGGTACCTTAATAATTAATTAACATAATAAACCCAGCTAAGTGCTTGTTGCACTCGCACATTTAGGGTTCCAAACCATCCGCAAAATTTCAAAGGAAAAACCTCATTTATCAATATATATATTAGTATTTGTTGGTAAAATAATAAACATTATCACCAAATTTCGAGTTCATAGGTCAACGGGAAGTTAAAAAATTGTTAGGAACAAAATTTTGTGACAATCGACGGACGGACGGATGCGTGAGTGACAGCAATAGGGCTCCGATTAGAGCCTTCGGTTTCGGAACCCTAAAAAGTATTTGCATTAACAGAATCAGCATTTGTTTTTTGAACACTACTTTTTAAATATGTTACAACTGCAGAAAAGTCGGCCCGTTCGATAAATTGCACGCTTCAACTTGTTCCGGCCCTTCGCCATGCCAAAGGAAACCGTATTGCAATGTCATAAGGTATTTTTAAATCGCAACTTAGCGGTATTTCAAAGGCGCCGGCGTTTTATGGCACCTGTGCCGACGGCGCCGGCAGTCATCCAGTCGACAAACGTAAATTTGCAATTACTGCTCTTATTGTCATCAGTAAAAGGATGAAAATTGCATAAGCGTGGAAAGGGAAACCCCTTCAAACTGTTGCCTTTTCGAAAGGCTTTTTAAGCGCTTAGTAAAAATATCTGATATTCGTTAACTGAACCTTACCCATATTTAAAGCGCTTTAAAAGCCGAATGAATGGGTTTTTTTAGAGCAACGACTTCGGTAAGCGAAGTCTTACTAAAAACCCTTTCAAAAACCCCTTGAAGGGGATACCGTTTTAAAAGCGCTTTAAAAGCCAAATGAATGGGTTTGAAGCGCAACGGATTGGGTAAGCAAAGCCTTACTAAAAACCCGTTCAAAAACCCTCGAAGGGGATACCGGGCGGGTCCCTGGTCCGTGGTCGCCACTCGAGAACCTTTCGGCCCCAACGGCCATCGGTTCTACGTGCAATGTGCCCCGCCCACTGCCACTTAAGTTTAGCGATTCGAAAGGCTATATCGGTTACTTTGGTTCTGCTACGGATGGCCTCATTTCTGATGCGATCACGCAGAGAAACTCCCAGCATAGCCCTCTCCATTGCCCTCTGAGTGACTTTGAGCCTTCTTATGAGGCCCATGGTGAGCGACCACGTTTCCGTACCATATGTCATCACTGGCAACACACACTGGTCAAAGACTCTCGTCTTGAGACACTGCGAAATATTGGACGAAAAGATATGCCGTAGCTTCCCGAACGCTGCCCAGCCGAGTCGGATTCGACGATTGACCTCTTTCTCAAAGTTGGACCTACCTAGCTGGACAGTCTGTCCTAGGTATACATAATCGTCTACAACTTCGAGCGTAAAGCGTCCGATTGTAACGGGAGTTGGTGCTACATGGGCATTTGACATGATCTTCGTCTTATCCATGTTCATCCTTAGACCAACTCGCTCGGAGGCTTTACTGAGGTCATCGAGCATTGTACTTAAATCCTCCATGGTTTCAGCCAAGACTACTATGTCATCAGCAAACCGAAGATGAGTGATATACTCGCCGTTTATGTTGATGCCTAGCCTTCTCCAGTCCAGATTCTTGAAAACATCCTCCAGTGCAGCGGAGAACAGTTTAGGAGAAATAACATCTCCTTGCCTGACTCCCCGCTGCAGCGGAACAGGTTTCGAGTCCCGGTCCTGGAGTCGGACTGACATAGTGGCGTTTTCGTACAAACACTTCAGTACTTCGATATAGCGGTAGTCTACTTGGCACCGCTGTAGAGATTGTAGTACCGCCCAGGTTTCGATCGAATCGAAGGCTTTCTCATAGTCCACAAACGCTAAACAGAGGGGCAGGTTGTACTCTTCAGTCTTCTGTATAACCTGTCGGAGCGTGTGGATGTGGTCTATGGTACTAAAGCCTCTTCGGAAACCGGCTTGCTCAGGAGGCTGGAAGTCATCTAGCCTGCGTGCGAGACGGTTCGTAATGACTCTTGAAAACAGCTTGTAGACATGACTCAAAAGCGTGATGGGTCGATAGTTCTTCAGAAGAGTGGTGTCACCCTTCTTAAAGAACAGCACCACCACGCCTGTGTTCCATGCCTTTGGCGTTCTCCCTTCCAGTAAGACGGAGTCGAACAACTTCTGAAGGGCCGTAAGGACCGGTTTTCCACCCGCCTTCAGGAGTTCGGCTGTAATTCCGTCTTCACCGGGTGCCCTGTTGTTTTTGAGCTGTTTAAGAGCCATTCTAATCTCGTACAGGCTGATGTCCGGGATGTCGTCGGTATAGTGCCGGGTTAGTCTAGCTCTAGGATCTTCCACTAGACCAACTTCGGGTCTGCTAGTTGACGTGTAGAGCTGTCCATAGAAGCGCTCTATCTCGCTCAGAAGCTCAGGTCTGGATGAGACTGTTCTACCATCCTCAGTTTTTAACTTGGCGAGCTGGCTCTGCCCAATAGACAGATCTCTTGCGAAAACTTTTGAGCCCTTATTCCGCTCGATGGCCTCTTCAATACGTTTTGTATTGAATTGGCGCAGATCACGGGTCAGGGATTTGGAGATCTGTCTATTAAGCTGCCGATATAATGTCGCATCGACTGAAGACTGTAGAAGCATCTTACTCCTTTCCTCGAAGAGCCTCCGAGTGGAGTTATTCTTCTTAATTTAGTAAAATAGTTGTAATTATTAGTAGGTTTCTTATATTAACTCTGCACCGCACCACCTACTATCAATTTATTAGATTTCATTTCCGTTACCCCAAGGTTGTCTGGAAGAAATCGCTCTTTAGCGATAAGACCGCCTGTTGTTTGCCTCTACTTATTGTGACTTTTGTACTGTACTGTGTCCTTTAATTGAGGTGTGCAATAAAGAGTATTTGTTGTTGTTGTTGTTGTGTTATCTATTTATGTATGACGTACGTTGTCAAAGTCATGTTCATGTTTTGCACCAAAGTTCATCTAAAAATGAGTTGGCGTGTATGTGTCGTACATGAAGGCGTTGAAAGGGTAAAATAAAAGTGTGTCTCACCACATGTGCGTCGTGGTCGGCGGTGAGCGGCGTGTAGCCCGTCATGAGGAAGTGGAGCCGAGGCGTGGGGATCAGCGGCGCCACCAGGCTGATCAGGTCGTTGTTCATGTACGACGGGTACCTGCCGGCATGTGTCACAACTACAACGATGGCCAACCCGCGGTCGTGAGATTAAGAGCACACATATGCACTTTTGCCAATGTTTATCGACATAGATCTCAATATTTATAATGCGCACTGCTAAGGTTTGGAATACGCTATTTGACAATTTTTTTTTTCATAATGCCAATCGAACCAGTTTTTAGAGATGATCAAATGTCTATATGGGACCAACAACAATTAGAGCACAATAAAGGGCTAAAATTAGGGACAAACCTAGCTCGACGCTAGCGGCCCTCAAAAAGGCTCCTACAAATTGGCCCTGTCAAATGACGTCACTTGCACAGCATTCGACCAAATGGGAAAATTAGTATTTTGCTGTTTTAGTCGTAAAATTATGCGTTTAGGTACATAGTTGCCATACAATTAAGTTTTTATTTGAATTTTGGACGGTAAAAAAAATTACATAATTTTCTGAGTTTTAAATGATTCATATCTTTTTATGATTTTGGTAAAATTTTATAATTTACGATTTATTGTGATATTTTGATGGCTAACTATCCAAAAAGTGACACTGTGTTATAAACTTTAACATGAGTCAAATACCCTATTCCCTGTTGGCACGGCATCTGTATTTCCGAGTTCATATAACCTGGACCTGGATAAGGCAAGAGTGAATAGGCATTTTCTGGGTGAGCTCGCTTCATCGTCGGCCTCATCTTTACCCCCTGGCTAGATGCTGGCCAAGAGCAATCCCATTATTAATTAAAAGAAAAACATCTATAGTGATTAAATATCTGTTCTTTCATTATATTAATCTTCAACTATTTTCCTCCAGTCTGCTGAAAGTGAAAACACGATTTGCAAAAATGTTCTCAATACTTTTATTTTTCAAACATAACCCCTATTAACAATGATTTTTGGTTTAATAGTTGTAAAATGCTAAGTTCTCAAACCTGAGAAAAACGATTATCCTTATAAATGTACACGTTTAGAATAAACATCAATATTTACGAAAAATACGCAATGAGCTTACGTAGAGAGCGGGATGGTTAATTGAAAACTCGCGCGTGTTAGAGCATGACTTTTGCAATGGTATAGTCTACGCCCTCTTAAAGTACTGCATCTATCGACTGCGCTATGCTGCCGAACCTCCGGTGTCACTGGGAACAGTTCATGCTTTCACAATATTATCAGATATTCTGTGATCGTGCATCTCTTGGTTCAGTTACTCACTTGGAACCAGCTATTGCTGTTACCTGAGTGTGGCGGTGCTGGCGCTCATGATGGTGGACACGAGCGTGTTGATCTGCGTGAAGGAGGGGTTGGGTATGTGCAGCCGGTCGATCCTGTGGGCGTTACCTGAGCATGGCCGTGCTGGCGCTCATGATGGTAGACACGAGCGTGTTGATCTGCGTGAAGGAGGGGTTGTTGGGTATGTGCAGGCGATCGGTCCTGTGGGTGTTACCTGAGCGTGGCCGTGCTGGCGCTCATGATGGTGGACACGAGCGTGTTGATCTGCGTGAAGGAGGGGTTGGGTATGTGCAGCCGGTCGATCCTGTGGGCGTTACCTGAGCATGGCCGTGCTGGCGCTCATGATGGTAGACACGAGCGTGTTGATCTGCGTGAAGGAGGGGTTGTTGGGTATGTGCAGGCGATCGGTCCTGTGGGTGTTACCTGAGCGTGGCCGTGCTGGCGCTCATGATGGTGGACACGAGCGTGTTGATCTGCGTGAAGGAGGGGTTGGGTATGTGCAGCCGGTCGGTCCTGTGGGCGTTACCTGAGCGTGGCGGTGCTGGCGCTCATGATGGTGGACACGAGCGTGTTGATCTGCGTGAAGGAGGGGTTGGGTATGTGCAGCCGGTCGGTCCTGTGGGCGTTACCTGAGCGTGGCGGTGCTGGCGCTCATGATGGTGGACACGAGCGTGTTGATCTGCGTGAAGGAGGGGTTGGGTATGTGCAGCCGGTCGGTCCTGTGGGCGTTACCTGAGCGTGGCGGTGCTGGCGCTCATGATGGTGGACACGAGCGTGTTGATCTGCGTGAAGGAGGGGTTGGGTATGTGCAGCCGGTCGGTCCTGTGGGCGTTACCTGAGCGTGGCGGTGCTGGCGCTCATGATGGTGGACACGAGCGTGTTGATCTGCGTGAAGGAGGGGTTGGGTATGTGCAGCCGGTCGGTCCTGTGGGCGTTACCTGAGCGTGGCGGTGCTGGCGCTCATGATGGTGGACACGAGCGTGTTGATCTGCGTGAAGGAGGGGTTGGGTATGTGCAGCCGGTCGGTCCTGTGGGCGTTACCTGAGCGTGGCGGTGCTGGCGCTCATGATGGTGGACACGAGCGTGTTGATCTGCGTGAAGGAGGGGTTGGGTATGTGCAGCCGGTCGGTCCTGTGGGCGTTACCTGAGCGTGGCGGTGCTGGCGCTCATGATGGTGGACACGAGCGTGTTGATCTGCGTGAAGGAGGGGTTGGGTATGTGCAGCCGGTCGGAGGCGATCCTGTTGAGCGCGGTGTTGTCGAGCACCATCACGCAGTCCGCGCTCTCTGTCAACCGCTTCAGCGTCAGCAGGGAGTTGTACGGCTGCACCACCACGTCACTGTACAATTGACAATATGCATCATTTTGATTTCAGGCAGTTCATGAATCGACGAAAATATTGAAGTTTGAGCTTCCAAATGTGAAGAAATAAGGTATAATTACACTACACAAAAATTACTGTACACTGGAAACGAAACGAAGTAACACAATAACCGAACAAAATATTGAAAAACCGGCCAAGTGCGAGTGGGACTCGCGCACGAAGGGTTCCGTACCATTAACTATAAAAACCGCAAAAAAAATCATGTGTGTTGTATGGGAGTCCCCTTAAATATTAACTGTATCCCGTTTTTTAGTATTTGTTGTTATAGCGGCAACCGAATCTGTGAAAATTTCATGAGATACAGCCTGGTGACAGACGGACGGACGGCGAAGTGTTAGTAATAGGGTCCCGTTTACCCTTTGGGTACGGAACCCTAAAAATGGTTTTGTAAATCTGTAAAAAAAATCTAAATATCATCGTATTATTAAAATTTCATGCTGATTATTTCGTAATTGTCAAAGACTGGTGATGTGTTTTTTACAAAAAGGATAGCTATTTTATTGTTCTAATCAGGGCCCGTAATTTTCATGCAGATGACATCAATTTGACGTCACGCTCACGCTGCATATAGGATGATCCCAAATAGTTTTATTGTGATTATTAATGATTAGTCGTCAATCATTTTAATCGTGTACAAATGACTTCCAAAGTAATCTTTTATGCGGAATTTAATTTCATCATCATCATCATCATCATCAGCCTATATACGTCCCACTGCTGGGCACAGGCCTCCTCTCATAGATGAGAGGGATTGGGCAGTAAGTCCCCACGCTGGCCCAGAGCGGGTTGGGGACTTCACATACAACTTTGAATTTCTTCGCGGATGTATGCAGGTTTCCTCACGATGTTTTCCTTCACCGAAAAGCTAACGGTAAATATCAAATGATATTCCGTACATAAGTTCCGAAAAACTCATTGGTACGAGCTGGGATTCGAACCCACGACCGCCGCTTGACAGCCGCATGCTTGAACCACTGGGCTACCGTAGCTTTTTTTTTGGAATTTAATTTACTTTTAGTTAACAAAAAAAAACCTAGTTTCGAAACTTTAGTGTCATAACTTATTAAAATATTGAACATATTTATTAATCCATATTGTACCCCTGTTCTCTATTGTACCCTCACTTAAACGCCAACAACGCCTAAAGCTAGGCGTCCACATTTCCGCATCGCACGCAACATTTTGTACTGATCCGCACCATACGGAGTTGCGGATCAGTGGACGCATTTGTGTCTTCTATACAAAGAATACTACTTTAGACGTCATTAAATTATAAGTACTATATAACTATAAATGAAATATTTCAACTGAATATGTTACCTGATTTCATCTAAGTTAGGGAAGACGCTGTAAGTCTGCACCAGCTTCTTGGGGAAGCGGTCGGAGAGGTGTTCCAGGATGTAGGAGCCCATGCCCGAGCCCGTGCCACCAGCGATGGAGTGGCACACCACAAACCCCTGTACAATATAAAATACAGTATTCATGAAAATTACTACATTTCTTACGGGCCGCTTTGGAAGTTGCCTATAAACAAACATGTAGTGTTGCTTAGGTGAGTTTATATACAATACTAAAGAAAAAACTCGCTTCATAAGTTTTGTGCTGTCAAACTGTATGGAACTTTAAAAAAAGTTTGCGAAATGGGTCATATATTAAAGGTGAGCGACGTACCAAATGGTCTGATAATTTATAACAACAATAACTTTGACATAAGACCTATGATTAGTATAGTACATTACTTACCAAGGGCGATAAAACAAAGAATGTCTCAGATCGCAGGTATTTTACGCCCGAGCCGAAGGCAAGGGCGATAAATATGCGATCTGAGGCTTTCTTTATTATCGCCCGTGGTAAGTACAAAATTTTATGTCACCCCCTGGCCAGGAATTGGGTTCTTTCGCGCGCGGAGCGTGCGATAATGGCCACTTTATGGCCAGGTGTGACATAAAATATAGTAAAACTATTTATATTTCTATTATTTTTATTTATTTTTTATATAGCCTTTCCATCAAAGATGCATAAAGTTGACTTGTTATATTATATTAGACATTTAATAAAAATCAGCACTACTCTAAGATCTATTCTATCTGACTAACATCTACCGGCCCTGCTCACCTCCAGGTTGTCACTGCCGTCAGCCTCCCGGTTGATGATGTCGAACACCTCCTCGTTCAGCTTGTCTCCCTGCGCGTACCCGGACGCCCAGTTGTTCCCCGCACCTCCTCCGTGCTTTGACAGATATACGTTCTCCGGGTTGTATAACTAAAACAAATCTTCTATTTATTAACCAACTTAACATATTATTTATTTTGTTAGTACCAACAGCTACATGGAGACTTATGTAATAAGACAAAGCCACACACAGCCACAGGAAATATGTAGTTCAATTATATTCATAACAAGTGATATTACTTGCAATAAAATTAACAATCCAAACTACTATTAACATGAAAAGTAATAAGGCATGTAAAAGCTGTCTTGTGAAAAATTTCTAAAACCCTTTGCAGGGACACTTTCAGTAAAGTCTTTTGCACATTCTGCCTAAGTGATAAAGTGACTCACATCAAAAATTAACAAAATGGGATCTCTCTTCAATCATACCTAACAATAATATTAAGTTGAATAAAGCAGCAACTTACCTTAGCATAAGGCGAGTTCATAATAGTATGTATGACTCTCGGCTCCAAATCCAAGAGCACAGCTCTGGGAATGTAATGGTCGTCGTCAGCCTGGTAGAAGAACACGTCCTTGCGGTCCAGCCCCGCCGTCGCGTACTCCTCCAGGATGCCCTCCGGCGATATCCCGTGCTCTATACATAGCTGCTTCCAGAACTCGAAGCCGACTGAACAACAAAAACATACTTTTGAGCAATAGGTTTTAAATTAATTTATTTAAGTGTTCGTTACGTGAATAACAAGCAAATCATAATCTACGTCACGTATACGAAGTCTAGGCATGTAATGAACTGGAAGATACACGTGAATGAAGTCGAAAACGAGAAAAACAACAAAGCATTCATTTTGAATTAACCGTAGGATGTTGTTCGGTGCTATACTTACTCTGGTTGCCACATTGGCCTAGCTGCAGCGTTATCATTTCATTCGGCATATTGGATTTTTTTATTTCTATCACTATTTTTTAGGATAATTTAAAGCTATAACTACGTTTTGATTTAAATTAAGTCCAAATAACTCCATTTACCACCAGAACCAACTGACATTTGTTTGTTTGACAGAGCATTAGAGCTGAGCGTTTTTTTCAATAAAACGCTTTCGCTTACAGTAACGGAATAACAGTTTCTTATGAGAACAAAAAAACAGTTTTTATAAAAACGACCACCAAAGCTGCAATGCAACGCAACGCGCCGCAGTAAAAAAAACTAGTTACTTTTGAAACTGTTTCCAGATAATGAAAAACTGTTACGTTTCGTTACACTTAAAAGTCGTAACTAGAACGTAGTGGTTATATTCTCTTTGGTCGTAACGACCCAGCTCTACAGAGCAGTGTTGCCAGAACGTGCTTTTTAGCACGGTTTTACGTGCTTTTTTGGATACGAACGTGCTTTTTACGTGCGCTCCCCAAAAACGTGCTAAAACCGTGCTTTTTTAAGTGCTATGATGTTTGATGTTTGGATTTCTAAAAATTGGCAGGTTATGTTAGTTTGGTACTCTCTAAAACAGTAGAATAGAATAGAATAGAATAGAATAGAAAAAAGTTTATTCATGACGTTTTACTTAGGCTAATACATAAGATATAAACAGTAGGTACATTCTTCTAACAATCATTGTGTCAAACAATCTTTCTCTCCTACCCTACGCTTTGATATCCTCAAGTAGTCAAAAGTTGCCTTTCCTGGTGGTTGCAGGACAGGACAGGACTATTCTGCCCTGTAACTGCAAGCTCTATCGTTCGTGTCGTGCAATGTTACATGATAATAAAACCGGCCAAGTGCGTGTCGGACTTCGCACATTTAGGATTCCAAACCAACCGCAAAAGTACGTTGGTTTTAATACGAAAAAATAAGGAAATTTCTAATAAAAAAAATCTGTTTAATCAATACATGTATTTGTTGGTAAAATACCCGTAATAATGAACATTATGACCAACCTTCAAGTAAATAAGTCAATGGAAATTAAAAAAAAAATCTTATGAATGAATTTAAGTGAGAGACGACGGATGGACGGACGCGTGAGTGACAGCAATAGGGTTCAGTTTTGACCCTTCGGGTACGGAACCCTAAAAACGTGCTTTTTATTCCAAAAACGTGCTTTTTTGGACACCCGAACGTACTTTTTGACGGGAGTGCTCTGGCAACACTGCTACAGAGCATGTCATGTCACAGATAAGAATTTGCATGCATCCATTGTTTTTTGGTTTTTGCAAACTTGCAAAACTATTCTTAAAATTTTCACCCATTATCAGCAAAATGGCTATTTATTTTACCATGAAAGATGTGAAATAACTTAATGAATGTATGTCTTTTTTCATAAATAAAAAAAAGGTGATGCTGATGCTTTTCGGATGAATGATTCCACAACTTAAATGTCAAAACTGTCAAAAGTTTCGTAAAGTTTTAGGAATTCCGTAGCAATCGTAGCAATAAGAATAATTACAACAAGGGTTTTTATGTTTTTCTGCATTATTATGTATGGTTTAATGGTGTATTAATTGGTGAAACATATAATCATCACATGATAAGTTTAGTTAGTAGATTAGCGGCGTGATCATTCCAAGGTAATTATGCGTTCTTTACATGTCGCATACATCTTGATGGCCTTCGGTGCTATTTCTCAACTTTGTTGTCCAACCTACGATGTAATAACTTGTGAGGATAATGTCGCCGTGGGTGTAACTTTCGTAACGCAAGGTTTCCTCGGAGTCCTAAACTGGAGTTTGCTTAAATTACTAATAAGGAAGTGATTTAGCGCTGTACACGAATCTGTTTAGAAACCAATTTACACAGGTGTGAATACATTTACAAACAAACAAGAGTTAATACAGTGTTTAAATTGAATTAT
The DNA here is from genome assembly GCA_951800055.1 of Cenopis cana. NCBI lineage: Eukaryota > Metazoa > Arthropoda > Insecta > Lepidoptera > Tortricidae > Cenopis > Cenopis cana. Next base: position 22,813,131 of record OX637476.1, on the reverse strand, counting down.
TCAGTGGTGTATAGTTGATAATGTTTTCACTTCACTGGTCATAGCTTCTTAGTTGTAACACAGTTGTTTGTAGTTGAGTTGTTTGTTAGATAGTGGAGCGACCCCTCGCCCAGGATGCCGCGGAAACTGCTGAAGTTCCTCATCGTGTTTGACAACACATCTCTGCTGTACTTCCCGGGGCAGTTCCTGTCTGGGAAAGTGCTCATGGAGCTACAGGATGACACTCCTGTTCTCGGTGAGTGATTTTTAGTATCATAGACTTAAATATGCATGTGCCATGCATGACGTCCTTAGTTAGGTATTTAATTTAGAATATTTAATTCAATTCAATTCTTTAAAAAATGGCTCCATCAAATTTATGATGATTTCGCCAATTACAAACACTTCATTAAAAAGTTGGGGCAGCGGTTAAGAGACAGTGGCTGCGATCCTAGGTCCGGCTCGTACCTGGTGCAACAGATATTGCTGGCAGTTCAGCGCGGTAACTCCGCCAGCATACTGGGCACATTTCCGCCAGGTGCCGGCCGATCCGGGGATCTTTTATTTTAGTTTGATTTAGAATTATATAGGTTAGGTTTAGAATTAGTAGTATTTTATGATATGTTCTAATTGTTAAGCAATTTTATATTTTTACTGTTGTTAATAAAAGTTGAAATGGTCATTTCCATTGCAAACAATTATAATACCTTTCGCCAATGTCACGTGTTCAATGACGTTGTTCGGTAACGACGCCATGACAGTAGATAAGGTTTTGTACGGTAAATGGATTCTGCCCGTCGTCGCCCCGGGCACGTGTGCTCACCAACGCGGCGACGATCAAAATCCATTTAGAATATTAGTCTCACTCACACTCAAGTAATAATAATAATAATAATAATAATAAAGACATTTATTCAACTAAGTTGCATTGTTACATGACATGATAAATCATCATCATAATTATGATATTATCATATTCATGATAATATTTCTATTGTATTGCAATGAGGCTAAACACTTTAGCACTTGCAACATGATCCTAAAAACTGTTACTACAATACAATTAGCTAATGTTTATAATATTTATGGTGTAGTTTATAGAATATTTTTAAGTTGTGGAGGGTAACTGGTTTTTCTGGCAACAAACTGCTTTGGAGTTTGGCAGATATTTGATCTTAAGATATAACAATTGGTAAATTAAATAAATACAAAATAAAGAGCCAAGCTCTTGTCAGTAGAATAACTGCCATTTCACTATTTTCTGTGCTACTGCCTTGATTTATTGGTAGAACATTACAAAAAAAGAAGTCAAAAGTATGACCTTTAAAAAAAAAACCGGTCAAGTGCGAGTCCGACTCGCGCACCGAGGGTTCCGTACACAGTTCTTGTATATGTAGTTGTGTACCCGTCTCGACCCCATTAATTCAGGAACAATATTAAAAAAAACATGACAGCACCATCTATCGGCGCATTGTGTTACTAATTTGCGCGACTTAGTACGTATGTTGGTTTTTCAAGGATAATTCTTTATCACATCACCCGATTTCAATAATTGTTTTTTTGTAAATTTAGAAATAAAACAAAAATATACACAAAAGTGATTAAATTACAAACTTAGTATAGAAGAGTTTTTTGATGATTAAAAAAAAAGAAAAACTAGATAGGGCTATGGCTATATTTTTCCTGTAAAATATACATGCATATTAATGTTGTGTAATGATTTCAAATTTTTTTCTTCGTAAACTTCGGAGATAAGGGGGGGGAATGGTATTTTTTTTACATTTTCCCTCGTAAATCGAAATTTCTCCAACGAAAAAAAAAACTAAAAATTGTTTCAGAATGTACAAGTCAAGCCCTTTCATATGATACCCCACTTGACATAGTTGCCAGACTTTAAAATTTTGAACCCCCTTTTATCTGTCATTATTCACAGAAAATAAAATAAAATAATTTAAAAACCATCTTCTATGTATCTGGGTTACCCTTGTTTATAACTATTCCAAATTTCAAATCGATAGGATAAGTAGTTCCTGAGATATTTAGCGTTGTGACAGACAGACAGACAGACAGACAGACAAAGTGAAACCAATAGGGTTCCTTTTTTACCTTTTTGGTACGGAACCCTAATTATACCATCCGTCAGCGCGTGGTAAACGCTATGTTTCCCACAGGGCAGGAACGCCTCACTCGCGTGACGTCATCGCGCCGTTCAAAGATCAGCCTTAGGCTGACTTTTAATGCGATAGAAAGTGATGTGGCGAGTGATGCGCGTGCGATAGAAGAAGATGTCTAAGCGAAGGCACGTTTGGCTTGCCTCGCGGGGATTTGTTAGCAGTGAGTCTTCTGTACGTAGTAGTACTATTACTTATTCTCTGCCCAGGGCTACATTTCCACGTGGTGGGCGAGGGAGTGGTCCGCGTGGGCTCGGGCCGGCACGAGCGGCTCTTCGACAAGGAGAACTACATCGACTTCAGGATGCGGCTGCTCGGGGAACCAGGTATTGTTCTATCAGATGACAGTTATAAATCCAACAATATTCCTTTGCTATTACGCTGAAATCAATCAGTCAATCAATAATTATTTCTGACAATATGGTAAAATATTAAAATATAGTTCAGCATAGTCTGCCAACATCGGCGTAGAAATATTTTGGAGAATGATAGTTAGTAATTAGTAACATTTATTAACATAACGTGTAGGTCTGTCAGTGAGATGTACCCACTCTGATAATGAGTTGCTTATTTTTGTATGCGGTTAATGCAGCCACCTTCAGTCCGCACACGCAAACATGCAAGTAAATACAACAAACCAACACCAATATTGACAAAAACCTCGATACCTACGTGTTTCGTCTCTCTCCGAGGCATCGTGAGGAGATTTTTATTTATTTATAGTGTGTCAATTATTTCTTACCGTGAGATCTTCGAGAAGACACTTTTAGCACCACCCAGGGGTCACGTGTAGGGTAGCGCTAGCGGTGAGTACTTTCCCTACGGACGTGGTGCAACTTCGACTCCCCTTTGTCAAGTGAGTGGGCAACTTGACTGTTAGAAGTTCTCAAGCCGCCCGAAGGCCTCCAACTCCGAAAAGTAGGTAAATGTTACGACACGACAGCTGTTATGTTCCTAGGTACTTTTTAGTAAAGTATTATTTCTTCCAGGAAACGGCACCTCAGTGCTGTCCCCCGGCATTCACAGCTTCCCGTTCAAGCTGGGTCTGCCCATGGGCCTCCCGTCCACGTTCCTGGGCACGCACGGCTGGGTGCAGTACTACTGCAAGGCGGCGCTGCGCGAGCCCAACGGGCTCACCCACAAGAACCAGCAGGTGTTCATCGTGTGCAACCCTATCGACTTGAACTTGGAGCCTCCAGTGCTGTCGGTGAGTCGAATGATTCCGTCGTTTCTTACAATCGGCCATCCTGACGCTGCACTTGTGCTCGTGCGTGCACATGTGAACAATAAAACAGAAACAGCGAGTACCTCGGCCGTGACAAGAGTACGGTATAACGGTACTATTCTTAACTCTTAGCCTCCAGTCTCAACAGAGAACCGACATGTATGCACATAACCATAAACCAATACCTTGAGCACTTGGCTGTATGTAATGCGATGTTCATTTTATGCGAGCATCTTGATAAAACTTGCTCGATCCATTAACAATCAATCCATCTACGATCCGAATTCTACCATTGCCTCCCCCACCAGAGGACCCCATCTTCTGTCTAGAGCTACATCGTGCCATTCTGGCCGTCGAAACTGCTAAAGTACTCAAGCCCGCCGACCGAACGATTGCCACTCAGCAGCACAATGAGTGAGAGACAGACAATAATGAGAATTTTTTCATATCGTAGAGGAGAGGCTAAAAAAAAATAGATATATATATTTGTAACACACGCAGGATTAAGTCTTCAAGGCCGTGCGATAATAATAATAATGTATGCTTGCTTCACAAAACCATCTTCATCCATCCTTTCCACTTGGCCTAGCCAGCACAGTCTGCCCGATTTGATCTCACCAACATTTGCATGATTAAAGTCCAAAGGTGTTTCATAATTTCAGAAACCCAATTTACTCTGCTATAGTCAAATAGCCTAACGAGTAGCATACCAGAGAAAAAACTACTTTATGCATATCAATGCTGGAATTAAAAAGTCATTACTTAAGCTAATTGAATTGTCAATACAAAAAGCGACTTCATTTTAGTTTTTCGTGTTACTTACTAATTATAATGTTTACGTTCCTTTAAAGAAACATAAATTTTTCCTATAATCTTATTGCATGATAAATTGCCGTGATACATGCTATTCATTCATGCGACACATGCATCGCATGTCAGGGCAATCCAATAATTTGTACATATACACACTACTTACGAATATAAACCTTATTCGACCGTTGATAAAATTCGAAATAGCTGGCTTGAATTCTCCGTTCATGCCTGAGGTGTGTCTGCCGATGCATTCGATCCGGTCATGGTATAGCGATGGCCGTGGCTTGTTCAATGCCAGTCTATTTTACTAATAGTTAAGCCATCAAACAATTTTCTATGAACGAAACGGTTTTATCTGTCTAATAAATACGCTACATAGCATGCTCCTAAGAATGTTTGATTTGCCGCCTCTTACAAGCTCGATGTTAATTTGCAATGTTATGCTATTAAACTTCCGGTCAACTAAACTCATCTCAGGCTAATCAAATCTCTACTAGCGGAGCTAGCACAACTTCCGCTGCGTCGCGACTCGAGTAGAGAAAAATCTACCCTCTTCTTTCTAAATCCCATTGTTCGAGTGAGACAGGAATCGCTGAGTCGCGCGTGATACGACTTGACGGCAAGTTGTGCTAGCATACCAGGTGTACTACGAGTAGGCAGGTTGCGCACTTGAACATTCGTTATACGTAACAACATTCACAACGTTTCCACTTAACATTTTTGGAATAGGATGAGGCGGCCCGGGCTTGTATACCCGCAAATACTCACTCACGGCAAGCGACAGTTGCCGGATTATCTCCTCCAACATATGAGTCGTGAGTGGGTGATAGGTTAGTAACTTATCACAGCTATATACCACAATTTCTATTATTTGATACAGAGAACAAATACAAAGGAAAAATTAACCGTGATCATTCACATCATCATTCATCAGTCATCACCGAAAGATTCGCTTGATCATGTAGTGATCTCGGTGGTGTAGCGGTAAGCACGTTGGTCCGGCAAACCAGAGGCACGGGCTCGATTCCCGTCTGGGGTTGCGTGCGGGATCATGGTTAATTTTTCCTTTGTATTTGTTCTCTGTATGAAATAATTGTTTGATCGTGATTGAATAATTGTCTGTAATATTTGATCGTGGTGACTTCCACGTTAAATCCGCGAATCAAAAACAATTTAATAAAATAACTTGATTCGCAACAATAGTACCACATTTTCTCCTTCCTAAAGCTAGCTACTATCAAATATGTATTACAACTTTACAATGAAACATACTAAGTGTAAACAGTCCACAAAATCTAATTCGCAACGTAAGCTTCGTGAGGTGCGTACAGAAACATTATTATAGTCACATCCGCACCAGGTCAGTCAAATGAACTTAACGGAGAGGACTGCCCCGAATCGAAGTTACAAATTACTAGAAGTGGCACTGAAAATGCTTTATGGTCTGCATTTTGTACCGCAGCTGTATGTGTTGTGTTGTGGAACAAAAGGCAGCATACAATGGGCGTGAGATGAGACAGGTAAGTTTGTGTATATGATTGAATGAATTCCTGTTTGCAGCAAGAGTTCGAGTGCAGCGTGGAGCACCGGCTCGGCGTGGGCTGCGTGGGCGGCGGCAGCGTGGCCTGCCGGGTCACGCTCGACCGGGGGGCATACGTGCCCGGCGAGACCGTGGCCCTCAGCGCCGCCGTCGCCAACCACTCGCGCACCACCATCCGCGCGACCCGCGCCACGCTCACCGAGGTCAGTGCGGTATACTGGGGGGTCACGTCGACCGGGGGGCATACGTGCCCGGCGGGTTAGGTGAGGTCAGCGAGTATAGTACACCGTACACCGGGTTACGGCCCTGGAACCATATTTCTCTCGTCACTCACGGATCTGTCTCTCTAATTCAGGTTTAGGTGCCCAATCAACTCATTTCTTGGTTGATTCCAATCAAGCGCTAGTGGAGTAAAAATTGTCTAATTCGCCAGTTTTTAACATCGGTGAACTACGAGTTCGTGTGTCTTTGTTTATTGCCATTGTATCGTAAAGACTATTCCAAATCCCTTCGTTTAATTTCTAACCTGTATCCATGTATATTTCAGACTATTCAATACTCCGCTCACGGCAAAGTGTGCGCCAAGGAGGTCCGCGAGCTGGCCTCGTTGACACGCGGCAAGGTCCGGGCGGGCGGCGCCGACACGTGGCGCCGCGAGCTCCTCTACATCCCGCCGCTACCGCCCACCAACCTGCGCGGCTGCCATCTCATACAAGTCTCCTACGACGTGTTTGTGAGTATCCGGTGGTGACCGGGTGAGGTGGCATGGTCCGGGCGGGCGGCGCCGACACGTGGCGCCGCGAGCTGCTCTACATCGTACAAAACGGACTGATTTTCTTTGAAAATGTTTGGTATGAAATCTAACGTCGGTGATTTAGCAGTCGTTAAAGCGGTCAAATGTTATAAGCGGAGTCGGTATAAGCGGATTCTACTGTATATATTTATCTATATAAGTATTATAAGTATTTATATCGTCACATAGTACCCACAGTAGAAGCTTTGCTTAGTTTGGGACTAGGTTGATTTGTGTAAGGTTGTCCACAAACCACCCACTATTGACAAATAAAATATTCATTCATTCAAAAATTAATATAGAGAACTAGAAGATTAGGCGTTGTCTAAGAAAATTTCAATATTTTTTTTTCTCTAACATATCGATGCATCTACATCAAAAACTAAAGAAACAGTTTTGGAATTCCGTAAAATAACACCCAGATTCTATCAACTATTTAATAAACACTGTTTCTCAAATCATCGTAATCTTTGTTTCCAGTTCATAATCGAGCCAAAGAGCCTCGAAAAAGAAGTGAAGCTCCAGCTGCCAATACTGCTCGGTACATATCCTTTCGCATCAGAAAGAGATTCTGCGCCGCCCGCCATTTATCCCAGCACGCTGCCCATCTTCCGGCCCTGGCTCGCGGAGAAACCGCAGTGAACTGAACCAGTCTCACCACAATACTGAGCCAGTCTCACCACAATACTGAGCCAGTCTCATCACGAGACTGAGCCACAGTTACCCACAGAACCAGTCTCATTGCAACACTGAGCCACAATGACGAACTCACAGCCAGTGTCACAACAAAACCCATAAGCCACAGTGACCCACTGAGCCAGTCTAATTACAACACTGAGCCTCTGCAAACCACAGAGGTACTCTACGATTCTGAGCCACACATCCGTGGCTGCACTGATGATTATTTCCCTGCGCTCGCTGAATATTGATTATGGCATCAGTTTTCAGCGGGGCATCATTAATATATTCATCAAAAATTTATCCGAATGATTCCATTTTATAGTAATGGCTCTAAAGAGCTACTTAATTATATTGAATAAGGTTTTTTTTGAGACCTAATTTTGTTGCGTGGAATTGACTTAATTTTTTGACATATTTCTAATTTACTACAAGTTTTTTTTGTATTAATTCCACGCGACGAATCCTTTAATTATTATTTAATATGTTTTGTAAGTTTTTTACAGTATTTAGTTCAATGTAATTCCTCATGAAAAACAAGGTACTTAATACGAGACACTTTTTCATTGACTATTTTCTAGCTCAGCAAAGAAGCTTGAGTTTTCACTAGTGATACATTATAATGCGTGTTCCAAGTATGTCTCAGTTATTTACGTTTAAAGGTTTGGATCAAGTGCAATTGATAAGTGTATCAGCCATTCAGCCTTTAGGATATCCCATTTCAATGTAACCAAGTGAGAGACAGTTGGAAATGTCTTTTACGTTTTTTTTAAATTCCGAACCTGGCGCTAGTGCATTTTAATGACTGCCAGTGTGAAAAGTTACTTGATCGAACACGCATTACTTGTTTGAACTTTTAAGAGGGGGCGGCTTTTCTGTTTAAGTTTATACTTTTGTGCCATCACATTCCTGCAGTTATTTTATATACCTTTGGAATCCCGTAGCTTCCAGGGTAGACGGCGGGTTTTAAGTGTAACACTTTATTTCTGTCAACATTTGGCAGTATAAAATTAAGTACATAATTAGTCTTAAATAACACGGATTTCAAGAGCCATCTTATTTTTATACGTGGGTATTATCCTCTTGAATATTCGCTTTTATAGGTATTTTTATAGATATTAAATTTTTAACTTAATCTTTAACTAAAAGTATTTAAATATTCGCTTTTCAGGTATTTTTTTATAGAAATGAAAAGCGTATTTATTCTTACGTTATGTTTAGCAAAAAGTATTTTAATTAAGCAATGTATTGTGTATATCAGAAATATGCTATTAATAAATATTTTGTATCAGTTTAAAATACGACTAACCTGTGATATGCCAGTCCGTCCAGTGTACATCGATCTATGAACTAAATAAAACATAAGAAAGTGTGGGAGTATTTTTTTATGTTTCTCCTACTCAGGTGTACCTAACTGAAAATAGTACATTACTTACCAAGGGCGATAAAACAATGTCTCAGATCGCAGGTATTTTACGCCCGAGCCGAAGGCAAGGGCGATAAATATGCTATCTGAGGCTTTCTTTATTATCGCCCGTGGTAAGTACAAAATTTTATGTCACCCCCTGGCCAGGAAGTGGGATTTCCCGCGCGCGGAGCGTGCGGTAATTGCCGCTTTATGGCCAGGTGTGACATAAAGGATATTTACCAGCAGTGAGACATCCATAGAACTGTGGTCGGTCAGTAGGTGACGTCGGTTAAAATTCTTTAGTTACATCTGGAATTTATTTCTGCAAAATGATGTGGTCAAATTTTTTTATCGAGACCCGAGACCTTTTTAGGGTTCTGTACCCAAAGGGTAAAACGGGACCCTATTTACTAAGACTCCGCTGTCCGTCCGCCTGTCACTAGGCTGTATTTCATGAAACGTGATAGACTGTTGAAATTTTCACAGATGATGTATTTCTGTTGCCGCTATAACAACAAATACTAAAGTACAGAATAAAATAAATATTTAAGGGGGCTCCATACAACAGACATGATGTCATTTTTTTGGCAGTTTTTATAGATAATGCTATGGAACCCTTCGTGCGCGAGTCCGACACTCACTTGTAAATTAAACCACGTTACGCCGTCATGACTGTGACATTTTCATGGCAAAGGTAATATATTGTCGGTATTGAGTTATTGATACCTCCTTATAGCTGAGAACATTCTCCTTCATATACAAAAAGAACGAGATCGCTATGTTGAGTATTTTATTTTTAATAATTTTTTGAAGTTCCAACATATCATTATACTGTTTTGAGATATTCGAGTTTAAAGTTTGGAAGCCTAAAAAACCTAGTTATAGGTTGAAGTTATGGAGATAGTGGTTTTAAAATGTTCCACATACATTATATTACTCGACAAATCATATGTTGTCTCTAACATTTTACATTTTATAGAAATAATACAAGAATAATGCACGTAGGGTGTAGAGGCAAAATCAAAAATAAAATATTTTATAAAACTCAAAATCGACAGATTTTCAGCCGGCTTATGTTGATTTCTGAATATGATGTAGGTAAGGTTTATAATAAAAATAATGAAACAACCATATCTCAAGGCATAATTTTTTTAAATAATAAAACAAAAAAAAATCAACACTTATATAAAAAATATATAAAATGAACATTGTACTGTTTAATTCTCATAATTTACATTAATTTAGGAATAAAACTAACGATCAAGTGTAATTAAACACAAAAGTATTGTAGTTTTCTATCAAAAAAGTGACTTCAAAGTTTAGTAATTTTAACATGATTTTTGTATGAAAAGTGATCTAGGGTACCACATTGTCGCTATTCATAAGTTTAGAGAAATAAGAATTCCACTTCCATTATTTATCATAGTGTCCGCACTAGAAGTGCATATATCTAATACAAATATTATTATCAATCAATAACATAACTTATTTTATAAAAAATAACAGTCTTTTCGTCAGCTTTACTAATTTAGATCAAGTTTGTTAGTTTAACATTCCCTAGGGTACCACATTGTCGCCTTATGACTTATGAGATCAAAATTATTATAAAGACTTATTATATTAAAATTATTACTTACACAAGTAATCATATGCATTTAACATCATTATGAAAATGATTTACACCACTATTTTTAAAAGGGTAACAACACATAAAGCTAAGTGAACGTAACGGGCAGCTGAGTTACGAACTGTCAAGCAAATGGATGGGAGTAAACTTCTCTTTAGACAACACTTGACTCAACGCGTTTGACGGCAACCCGACGTAGTAGAGAGAGATAGCATGCGCCTGCGTCGGCTTACTTCAAAGGTTTGTGCCTACCGCGCCAACTCGCTACTTAGGTAGGTAGAAAGAAGTGTGGTTTATATCGAATCAAAATACATAATTTTAATTAAAATTTAGTTTAGGGTTTAGAACATGTGCCTAACAAACTAGTACATCGTGTTAGTGTGGGTGATAAGCGTGACGTGAACAAATAATACCTACCTAGTTAATGTTGTTATTTTATGATAATTTATAACGCACTAGCTTTTGCCCGCGGCTTCGCTCGCGTTAAATGCTCCATACAAACTTCAACCCCCCCCCCCTTTTTAGGGAAGGGGGGGGGGGGGGGTAGAAAGAGACAAAAAGTAACCTATGTCACTCTCTATCCCTTCAACTATCTCCACTTAAAAAATCACGTCAATTCGTCGCCCCGTTTTGCCGTGAAAGACGGACAAACAAACAAACACACACATACACTTTCCCATTTATAATATTAGCATGGAAGTATGGATTTTACGTCTGCAATTATTACATATTATGTTTTCTAAATTATATTTTCATTTTCAAAGCAAATAAGTTTAATGAGTTTACTTCAAGCTTATGAGCGACAATGTGGTACCCTAGTCGGTAAACTTTGGCCGTGTTTTTTTCCGACTTTTAGTTGAAAAGTTTAACTTTTTATCAATACACCGTATTATTTTAAGTGTGTAGAAGCTATTTTTAATCAAAACAAATTTTCGCTATTTTCGAGTTGATTGACAAAATCAGTGATATCTCGGAATCCATAAGCGACAAAGTGGTACCCTAACCCTGATAACGTCACATTGTTTTGATCACTGTATGTGTAAAGTTGACAACAACCAATATTGAATTCACTTAAACTGAACGCAGCTAATAGTTTTTTACTAGTGGCAACAATCCAAAAAGAAGAAATGTCAGTGTCATTCGTCCGTCTCACGTCAGCGGCTGTTTATTTCGTCAAAATTACTCTTATTTCCTAAATTTTCCTTTTAAACACAATTAAAGGCTACAATAATGTCCGACAACGACGACGACTACATGTGTGAGGAGGAGGAAGACTACGGCTTGGTAAGTTCCGTACTTATTTTAATCTGCGAACTTCTTTTTCTCAATGACATTTGCACTACACTTTGTTTTTCTGTGTTGATCCAAGCTCCCAGATTTTGTATCAGAATATTATCATTTACTTAATAGCTCTTTTATTAAGTCTACCAATTTAATTTGTTGTAAAGTGTTGTCTACTTTCGTTGCAAAGACCTAACCTATAAATTGCCTTTTTGTTGAGAGAAATAATTAATTTGTGAAGATTTGGTGTATAAGGATGTTCGCAGAACTCGTTTAAGTATTATTTATAATAAATACATCTTATATGGAAATATTTTTAAATAATCGATTACTTTATTTGTAGAAAAAAAACAAAGTCTTTTGTGTTCTGTTTGTTCCCTTTGAAAGTGTTGTCAAGGAGTTTTGAATGTAATTTCCTGGTATTTCGTTTTGGAATAAATATTTAAATATCATCATCACCTAGTATGTGTGCCAAGTCTCACATTTATAATTAGAATCTTTTGTGATATAAATAGTAGTGCAGAACATTAAATGTATGTATCCATGATGTGAGAGAACAGAGAAAGAGAGAAGAGAATAAGAACTTATAATAAATCGATTTAAAAAAATATATCATCACAGTTAACTATAATAATATATGCATACATCTTACTCAAAAATATATCCCTTCAATGTATGAAATAACTTAGGATTTTTTTCATGCACAAAAACTTTGTATTAGAAATTATGCCACATTTTATGTATAAATCAGCACATTTTTGCACCTAATATAAAGTAATAGATTTCAGAGAGAGAAGTCACATCAATGTCTTCTACTGATAAAAAAAACGAATAATTACAAGGCTCTGTAGATGACGGACTAACTCAGAATTAATATAATGAAAAAAATATTAAAAGAATCAAGCACCAAAAAAATATGTCAGAAATTTGCCCATCCTGTGTGAATAAGCATGAACACACAGTCTGAATGAATGTGGAATTCATATTTTGGTGACCACTTTATCTTCTCATGACTTGCCATCCCATGGCCCTATAATCATTATATCAAGGTTTATAAATGTATGTGGCTATCACCTCACAGGAGTACTCAGAGGACAGCAACTCCGAGCCTGATGTGGACCTCGAGAACCAGTACTACAACAGCAAGGCGCTCAAGGAGGACGAGCCCAAGGAGGCGCTGCTCAGCTTCCAGAAGGTTCTGGACCTGGAGGGCGGCGACAAGGGCGAGTGGGGCTTCAAGGCGCTCAAGCAGATGATCAAGATTAACTTTAAACTGGTGAGTTACCGCTGGAGCCAGGCTGCTGTTTCCAGTAGGTACTAGTCTAGACCTGGATGAAGACAAGAGTGGCCATCAAGGGCATGAACGTAGACAACCAGTATTTATCAGAAAAACGGGAAACATACATTTGGAAATTTAAGTTAAAAGTTACCTAAAATTTTGACATTAAATTATGGAGTATTTTTCATTTCCTCCCACTAGTCAGCACTAGATAACAGATTAACAGAACTACTGAAATTTTTCGTCCCAATAGTTCTGTTTAACAGTTCTATGAACAGAAGGTAAGTTACCATTGCATTGCAACTTAGCTCCAAATGATTATTATAAAGTGGAAGGTACCCTTAACATGTTGGCTGCCTTGAGTTGAGCGTCAGTGGGATCAAATGTTTGATTTGAAGCAATTTAGGTGGAGTATGGGGGGGCACCTTCTGGGGGTCTACCCACTCTGCGCCTTCCGAAAACCTTTCGGCCCCAACGGCCATCGGGCCCCACAAGATGGACTGATGACCTGGTAAAGGTCGCGAGAGTCCGCTGGATGCGGTTGGCGCATGAACAGTCCTTGTGGCACTCTTTCGGGGAGTCCTATGTCCAGCAGTGGACGTCCCGTCCTTGATGATGGTGGGCAACCAACATGTTGACTAAACAGTGTTTTTGACGTGGTATTAGTGAAGCAGCTAACTCCAGGTGGCTGTCTGCTTGCAGGGCAACTTCACGGAGATGATGTCGCGCTACAAGCAGCTGCTGACGTACATCAAGAGCGCGGTCACGCGCAACCACTCGGAGAAATCCATCAACTCCATCCTCGACTACATCTCCACCTCTAGAAATGTGCGTACACTACTTTTCGTCATCTAGGACTAAGTTTACTATAGGACTGGCGCTGCACTGAACCTCGATGCTTAGCGCCCGCCGCACCTATCTTTCCGGGATCTTTCCCTCCGCATGTCTCCCAAAGCAGGCACCGGGTCAGTAGACCGCCAGACCTATATTATAGCTATTCATTGCTCTGCAATTTTGATGTCAAAATCTACTCGCCTAGCAGGTAATATGATATGGGTATATTTTCAGATGGAACTGCTACAGGATTTCTACGAGACCACGCTAGAGGCGCTGAAGGACGCAAAGAACGACCGGCTGTGGTTCAAGACCAACACCAAGCTTGGCAAGTTGTACTACGACCGCGGAGACTTCAACAAGCTTGCCAAGATACTCAAGCAGCTGCACCAGAGCTGCCAGGTATTCTTGAAATCGTATGAGTTCGCCGAGCTGCATCAAAGTAATCCGTTTACAAAGCTATTTTACCGTTCTAACTTTAAGGTTCAAAAACTTATAACATTTTCATAGAAATTCGGCCAGCAAAAATTCAACATTTGACAATCCGTCAGTGTGGAAATAGCCACACCCGTTTGCTCAGCGATCAGTATTCAGTACTTACATCAGTAGATCGCACCACCACCAGCACCACGCGTGTGACGCGTTTCCGCGTTTCATTGTAAGTGCGCCCCTTAGGGCTCGGCTACGATTTGCGGCGAACGCGGCTGCGGTGCACCGCGAGTGGAATGCTGAGTATTGAAGTGAATGGCCTAGGCCCTTACAGAATGCTGATAATGTGTAATATTTATTTGGGCGCCAGTGTCATGTGTGCAGATAATGTCGGACTCTTCAATAACACATTTTATTTATTCATCGAGTAGCGTGGCTAGGAGTTCTAACACCTGCTTCTGTAACACAGGAAAAATCTTGTTTTTGCAGACTGACGACGGCGAAGACGACTTGAAGAAAGGCACGCAACTGCTGGAAATATACGCGCTGGAGATCCAGATGTACACGGCGCAGAAGAACAACAAGAAGTTGAAGGCGCTCTACGAGCAGTCGCTGCACATCAAGTCTGCCATCCCGCACCCGCTCATCATGGGCGTCATCAGAGGTCAGTGTCACAGAATATACAGAACGGACACGAACCCCTCGCACCGAGGTCATTTACCTCGTCCCTGAGAGACCCGCCTGGTGTCGATCGGGTGCCGTCGCGCCTCGCGATTCGTCCGCGCCACTCGCTACGCACCCGCGCAAACAATCGACGCGTGTACCCACAGCGCTTACGTTCCTTCGCATGTCACAGGTGTGCTGTTAGTTCATGTGATGACAATTGCGTATGATGAACGTTCAATGGGTTTTGCAATCCAAGGAAGGTGACCATACATAAACATATAAGAGACAATACGAAGGAGGGACGACGGAAAAAAGTCTTGCTGTGTCGAGCCCCAGCCATCACCCTACTAGCATTTTTCGCGGGGGTCCGCTTTATCACCTAATCCCATGCAGTCTTAGGCACTGCTTTTATTAAAGCGACTGTCACATGATCTGCGCCGAGCCCGTTCATGGGATGAAGAAAGATAAGCGAATGATTCGTAATCCGGCAATGATGTATCAAAAGTTTTAGTTTTTTAGGGTTCCGTACCCGAAGGGTAAAACGAAACCCTATTGCTGTCACTCATGCGTCCGTCCGTCCGTCCATCCGACGTCTGTCACACAGGTTTACAGCCAAACGCTTGGAGCTACAATCTTAAAATGTTCATAGTATAATCATCTAGGTGGCCCAAAGCCATACAAATAATCAAAACTTATTTTGAAGGGTGAGGCCAGACGAGCGTAATTTTGTGAGTTGTGAGCTGCGTAATTTCAGCAGAGGCCGTACTTGTGGCATTCACCGAAATTTTCGGTTAACGACACAAGTATGAGTATGGCTTCGGCTGAAATTACGCGGTACACAACTCACAAAATTACGCTCGTCTGGCCTCACCCTAAATGTTTTAAGGGGGGCTCCCATACAGCTAAAGGCGACGCGAAAACAAACCAACTTAATTCCGCAGTTGGTTCGGAACCCTAAGTATGCGAAGTCCGACTCGCACTTGGCCGGTTTTTTGAAAGCCGTTTATAATTGTTTGTTCCAGAATGCGGTGGCAAGATGCACCTGCGCGAGGGCGAGTTCGAGAAGGCGCACACGGACTTCTTCGAGGCGTTCAAGAACTACGACGAGTCTGGCTCCCCGCGCCGCACCACCTGCCTCAAGTACCTGGTGCTCGCCAACATGTCAGTACACGCTACACGCCTTATTCATAAACGTTCATCAAACCTTGTATGTCGAAAGACGTCCATAGGCCTCCCAAAGAGTCACAATGTCCTGTCCTGCACTACCCGCATCCGGCGCGGCGGACTTCCGCGACCTTTACCAACTCATCAGTGCACCTTGTGTTCATCAAAACTATTTTAGCTAAAATGCCGTTATGAGAAAGGAACAAAACACATTTTAATAACCAATAAACATGAAACAACAACATGAACATGAATTAACATGAAAGCAATAAACGATTTGTATTTGTAATCAGCAGGGTTTTGTTAAGTTTTATCAACAAGGGGGTAAATGTGTAACAGTGCACTATAGTGCGTCCTTTGTCGATCGTTCCATTTCATAGCATAGGTACTAAAATAGGTAATCTCATTTAGAGCTGAACTTTTGTCAGTGGAGTAATCTTCATTCCATTATATTCTGTCATTGCCTCGAGCTCCAGATACGACGTTACATTGACTTTTGTCTTTGGCATGACTAAAACAGGTAGAGCAAACATGAAGTTGTTATGTTTCCACTACCTGTTTTAGTCATTTTTAATAATTGATAGAATATTCCTAATTCAGAATCGCAATAATTACGTGAAGACTTAGGAGTGGTCCACAGGAACACTAGGACACTCCCCAGGTCATTGTTTAAAGGCACATACACAGATACTTTTAAAACCTCTATACCATGTGTGCTTCCGTTGACCGAGCCAATTTCTGATCTTTATTCACCAACCAAACTTTCCTTCTCAGGTTAATGAAATCCGGTATAAACCCATTCGACTCCCAAGAGGCGAAACCCTACAAGAACGACCCAGAGATCCTCGCCATGACGAACCTAGTGATGGCCTACCAGAACAACGACATCAATGACTTCGAGGCCATCCTCAAACACAACCGGAACAACATAATGGACGACCCTTTCATCCGGGAGCATATTGAGGACCTGCTGCGGAATATCAGGACTCAAGTGCTCATCAAGCTCATAGGGCCGTACACTAGGATCCACATACCGTTCATATCGAAGGAGCTCAATATAGACGAGAAGGAAGTGGAGAATTTATTAGTTACATGTATTTTGGATAAGTGAGTATTTTGATTAGTACATTCCGCACTAGAAGTCGTTACGCATATTAAATCAAAGGTCTTTTGTCATCAGGGAATAACAGCTTTTAACCTTAAAATGTTTGTTAAGCGGATGCGTCCGCTAGCGAAAATCTCATTTTTTTAATCAAAGTGAAAATTGAAAAAATCAACACACAAGGGATACCACGGTGGCTCAATCGGTAGAGCAATGGACGGATTCCAGAGGTCGTGGGTTCAAATCCCACCTGTGGAATTGAATTTTTCAATTTTCACTTTTTTTAAAAATTAAGCTTTTCACATCTTCATATGCGTAACTACTTTTGGTGCTGACTCGATTTTTATTGGTTATTCTCGTCGATCCAAATTTCTTTTAGAAAGAACAAAAGGTTTTGGACGTATCAAAATGGCATTTTGATTTCTTTCGTTTAATTTTCAAAACTATTGTCAAATCACAACCTTTGTTTTTGTATGCAGTTTCAGGCATTTTTTTTCCTTGGCTGTAAGGGCATTTTCACTTTAAAGTGTACCCCCTACTTTTGTTTTCGGATCTCGGTAATTTTGGGTATTCTGACTCAGAATCACACCACGTAGAGTGAAAATGCCCGTAAACAGTATAACCCTGTTTCCGAAATAATAATGAAAACTGATGATCTGTTCGGTTTGTTTGGAGTAGGAGAGTCTTTTTGTCCAGCAATGATCGGTTAATAGTTATTGCCTTCTATGTTCCTTCTTGTAACATGTTCGTGTCGTGTGTAAGATGTGTCGTTGTAACATTTCGTTGTGTGTTGCAGCACGATAAGCGGTCGCATCGACCAGGTGAACGCGGTGCTGGAGCTGACGGTCGGGCGGCGCGGCGCGGCGCGGTACTCCGCGCTCGACAAGTGGACCGGACAGCTCGCCAACCTGCACCTCGCGCTCGTCAACAAGATGGCCTAGCGTCGTCACACCGCCGAGACACACAAGTGTTCAACAAATTACTAGTGGACTTGTGACCTACGTCGATCTCAACAGCCGGACACCGTTGCTCGAAACTTGGTTCAGATTCTCGCCAATTTGCACCTCGCGCTCGTCAACAAGATGGCCTAGCTTCGCCACACCGCCGAGACACAAGTGTTCAACAAATTACTAGTGGACTTGTAACCTACATTCTATCTCAACAGCCGGACACCGACACTCAAGACAATGGTTCCGCTTCCAACACTAGCCAACCTACATATCGCGCTTGAACAAGTCGGTCTAACCTGTACACGTCAGTGTTAAACAAATTACTTGTGAACCGATCTCAAGGACAACAGCCGGACACCGACGCCTTAAGCCATAGACAAGGGGACTCGTTAACTCCGAAAATTGCATCTAGTACTTGTCAACAAGAAGGCCTTGCGACCCGCCAGCCAGTGTTCAACAAATTGCTAGTAAATTTAAAACTAAACCCTTGAGGAAAACCGGTCTAATGCCAAGAAGGTCTAGGTTGAAAGGTCATGGCAGTCGCTTTCGTAAAACTAATTCCTACGCCATATCTTGGGATAAGATGTCAAGGCGGATCGGAGCTCTTGAGAAGATGATTTATAACTAACCTATATTCTTCAAACATGTCAAGTGCTCTCAATGTGAAGTCAACAACACGGACTAATTCAGCGTTAAACAATAAACTGCCGTGCACCAACGATAGCTTGGCAAATTGCATCTAACGCTACTCAATAAGGTGGTCTAACCCCACTCAACCTTCTGTGACCAGTGGTAAAAAGAAATGTAGTATACCGAAAATGACTAAAGCATAATCACAGCCACGACAGGCGAAATTATTACAAGCCAAAAAACCTTGGGTTGACGGCGAAAAAAACAAAACAAAACAATCTTTTGTTATATAATCGTACATCGGCGACACCGGTAGCCAACGAGTTAGAAAACCTAACGGCCCCGATGCCGATGCCCCGCCAACTAGCATCCAGCTCTGTACCTTTAGTATAAGGTTTTTCGAACAAAAACACAAACGGACACGTTTGTTTTTAGTCTTAATTTATATGGCAAAAAAATAGTTACCATCAAAGGATTCAAAGGCCAACAGAGGCGCTGCTCGCGTTGCCTTACAAAATGAGACTAAACGCAAACGCGTTCGTTTGTGTTTTGTTTAGAAAAAACTTATACTAGAGGTACTGTACATAAATCACCAACACGAGGTATAAGTACTTAATAGATTTGTTACAGACGTTTCGCGTTAGACCAGTTTTAAACAAATCTTTTAAGTATGTATTATACATTGTTTCTATTTCATAACTTAAGTTTAAAGTGGGCTTTAACCTGACTAATATGTAACATTGTAACATTCATCAACAATATAGTCTAATCTCTATTTATAAGGGTCATTGATGTCGGTAAACAGCCATACACAATTACACATGTCAGTGTTTTAGCCAAGCTAGCCGTTAGCTAGCCAGTCAACAACGCTGGCTAGCCGTTGTTTAGCCAGTCAACAACCCAGCAGGCCATAAACAAATGTCACAGAGACCGGACAGTTTGCCAAGCTGATCTGGTGCTCGTCAACAAGCTGGCCGAATCTCCGCTGTCGGCCTGGAAACTGAGCATTTGATCACCACACGCATTCTTGTCCTAGAAGCAAACCAGCAACCATTGAAACTAAAAACTGCTGTGCTTAAATATTTAAAAGTTGTTGCAGTGAAATAAAAGATGAGGTTACTTTTACTTCTAATGGCTGAAATGGCTAGTGGAATGATATTCTTCCACTCTAGGCAACAACTAAATGTATAAAATATGTCCTGCTCGGCTAACTTAATATTTTACGTTTGTCATGTTTTACACGCGAAATATACTAAAATGTCGGTATAAACATGGCCATAAAACTTAATGTTTGAATTCGGCAGTTCTGCAATTAACGATTATATGATAAGGACAGTCTGAAAGAAAACAAACTTTATTAATGCTTGTAAACTGTGGTCAAGAGCTATTTAATTGGCTAAACTATGTAACGTATTTCCCTACAAACTGGCCCGTTTTAATTGCTTCTAATTGTGCAGTGGTGGCAGTGATCTTTGAAAAGAAATAAAATGTGTTGTTCCACGGCAAAGTGTATTACTTGGTTTGTTGTTAATAAGGCGCTACTGGCATAAGGATTCAATTTAGAAAAAAAAACTCTTTAAGGCTTGGTCACACCGCTTGCGCGACGCAAGCGGGACGCTGCGCTGCGCGCCAGAATGTATGAAACCGTCCCGCTCGCGTCGCGCAACCTGTGTGACGTCGCTAACCTGTTAGCATACGTTCCGGCGCGCAGCGGTCGCGTCGCGCGGACGTCGCGCAACGCAGTGTGACCAAGCCTTTATACCGTTTGTCTGCGGCCGATGCGGCCTACACAAATATCGCAATCAAGTGGTGTACCGAAAAAAATACCGCCCCATTGTGTTTCAAAACATTTTAATTTATTATGCATAGAGTTGGTTCTCTTTCGCTCCAATCAATTTTAAAATATACATAACTATGCTGTACAAAATATAACTAAATTAAATTTGTGCTGACTTGATCATTTTTGTGGGTAGGATAAGGAGCACTTGTATTCTATTAATCCTCTCACTACAGTTTCAATATGTTGGAATTTTTTGAATAAATATTGGTTATATAATATAATCGCTGATTGTATATTATATTACGAACATCGATGAGAAACGGTTGTCCTGCAAGTGTATGTTGTGAAGATAAGTAGGTAAAAGCTAATCATTTAGCAATAATATTACTTAAGCTTGTCTATAATAAGTAGGTATGTATTAATAATGGCGAACATTGATGTTATGTTCCATCCGCTCCTTTCTCTGCCCGACAAAATTACAAGTAATTGGAGATGTAGCTTCGACCATTGACACTACTCCCTTTTACAATATTTTCCTATGAACAAAAATAAAAATAAATAAAAAATAACTGTTTTTTCTTCATTTTCTGAATATCCTATAATCATACAACACCATTCAGGTCGATCCCGACACAAAAAATCGCACACAAAGATCTCGCAAGTCTCGAAGACTCGCTTTCTCGAGCAGGCCGGCAGATGGTCTTGCAAAAAAAAATTGCGAAGTTCACCGAGTGCTGTCCAGTAGGCACAAATACATTTCCCGCATTTTTTTTGGGTGTAAAATGATTGGACGTTGGATCAGCTGACCCACCGGAAAACAGACTTGTCCAAACAAATCTGCTTCAGAGTCATTAGTGCAACGTTTTATTTATAATCTTCAAATATCAACCATAAAACTAATACCAAGCTAAATATTATAAATAATTTGTTTTATTTGAGCCTCTCGTTCAATATAAAACTGGATATTTTATTTATTACTTGATAAAGTACTGTGTTATTGACTTTTCCCGCGTTTCCAAGCGCACGATGTGAATGGTTCATCCAACTATTGTTTGCTTGTTCCAAATTGTATTGTTGGATACATGTGTAAACCCAGCGCAAAGTTTCGATAAGTAACTCTTTTTTATGAATATATATACTTCATTTATTCACAGTTATTTTCCCATGCGGCATTATTTTCTACTGAATGGTATGTTCTAACGATGTTTAATAATTTACAGCAATATTTCACGTAATAGTTAAAATGTTATTCGTTTGGTTTGGACCGTAAAGTCCTTTTCCCGCCATTAGGGGTAATTATAAGTAAATATGGGGAGTTGTGGAAAATTCTAGCGGCAATTCTCCGCTTCAGTTGTTCATTGAAACTAGTGTGTACAGTCCGCTGTACTGTGCTGTGCAATATTTGTGTGGATAAATAGGACTCCCTTTGTTTCATCAAAATGTCTCTCATCAACAACAAGGAAAATCTAAACAACATCATGAACAATGTGCACATCAAGGTGATTTTTATTGACTTTCTAACCTTTTCTCTAATGAAACGCATTTGTTTTATATGTTATTCATTACAGTTATTAATATTTTATTTTAGTCGCCCGTAAAGAATAACGTACTCGCAACACAAAACGGTAACGTGAAAGAAGAAAAATCAGAAAAAATGGACATTGAAAAGGCTGAGGAGGAGCCCGCGTTTGACCCCCAGCTGGAGCCCCTGTTGCGCGAAAACCCGCGGAGATTTGTTATTTTCCCCATTCAGTATAACGACATTTGGCAAATGTACAAAAAAGCCGAAGCGTCCTTCTGGACCGTAGAGGAAGTGGATCTCTCAAAGGTAACCTTAAATAATTTATAATATGTATATTGATTCACCACATACACAGAAAATAGAAATCAAATTTCTGGGCATCGATAAGTGCCAGTGACAGTATTGCATCATGATTACTTTCTGTCCATTCATGTTTTTGATGCCACCATAGCTTCAACCGTTATTTGTTTACTTACTCATCTCAACAATTATAGGACATGCACGACTGGGACAACCTCAAGGACGGTGAAAGGCATTTCATCAAGCATGTGCTAGCATTCTTCGCAGCCTCAGACGGTATTGTCAATGAGAACCTTGTAGAGCGCTTCTCACAAGAAGTACAAGTGACTGAAGCCAGGTGCTTCTACGGTTTCCAGATTGCTATGGAAAATGTACATTCTGAAATGTATTCCTTGTTGATTGACACATACATCAGAGATCCCAAGGAGAGGTATGTTACATATTGGTCTTATTTCAAAACAACTTCCGCAAAAGGATTCATGTAGTATTCACAATGAAAGAACCAGAGTAAACAGTAAAAAATGATAATAAAAACTAAATGTCATGTAGACTATCAATTAGTGAGGCAAATGAAATTGCATGAGTTTTCTAATTCATCCGCACCTGTTTTAACCTGGTGAATCATTGTAATGTTCCTAAAACATTTTCCTGTTAAACATTATGCCAATCCATTTTTCAGAGATTTCCTATTCAATGCCATTGAAACACTGCCTTGCATCAAAAAGAAGGCAGACTGGGCTCTTCAGTGGATTGGAAGCAAGACGGCCACATTTGGAGAGAGAATTGTAGCGTTTGCTGCTGTGGAGGGCATCTTCTTCTCCGGCAGCTTTGCTTCAATCTTCTGGCTGAAGAAACGAGGGCTCATGCCGGGACTGACCTTCAGCAATGAGCTGATTTCCAGGGATGAGGTTAGTATTTTGAGAAAAGTAATATGCTGGTCGTAGACTTAGTCTGTGTCCACATTAACTGATATTGGATCCAAGACCAATAAAAAATGTATGGGAATATGACCAATATTGGATCAGATAATGTGAACACTAAGTAGATAGATAGATAAAGCATTTATTTGATTGCTACAAATACACACACAAAATACAAAGAAAAAAAAACACAAGGAATAACAATAGGTACACATACGGAATATAACAAAATGAAAAACGAGACACGACAAGTACTTTTCCATACATTTTTATCAGTGTCAGATCCTACACCAATATTGTGTTGGATATCTCTCCAGCGCAGCTCCATATCTACTCCCTCTTAACATGATGTGCCATTTCTTTTAATTAAAGTTCATATTCCTTATTTGCAACCATTAAATGTACAATACAAATACTCTTTATTGTACACCTCACACAAATGGATCAGTTACATATAGAAACAATACAGCAACATGTAGGTAAAGGTAGACAACAGGCGGCCTTATCGCTAAAGAGCGATCTCTTCCAGACTCTACCTAGGGGTCACGTAAATGTTATCATAAAGGAGTCTGGGTTAATCATAATAAATAATATTAAAAAGAAAGCTCTTAAAGATAAGTTATCAGGGGCAAAATAGCACATAGTTCAGTGATTATGATTACTATGTTTTGACCTGTTTGTCATACAAGGCTTTGCTGAACAAACCAAGCAACTTATTTAGTTTTATAGTTAGCATCTGTAGAACTAATTTGCCATAGTTCTGCTTGTGGTCTGCTCATTATCCTAAAACAGGTTACTTACTGGCATGTACTTGTGTGTGTTGTGTTAGCACAACAGCAATTCAACATTTTGTTTTATTGTGTACACAATCTTTTGTTCCTGACATATAATGTACACAACACATACAGTGTACGTAAGTTGGTATAAGCCTACACTTCACAACAAGTTTTTGAGTAGGACAAACAATTAATTAATTTTACCGTCACAGTATCTATGCGCCTCGCCGAGTGACGACATACGGAGCTTGCTCCTTGTCACATTCCAGGATGCACACAGATATTGTGACAGGTAGGACTGGCTAATATCTGCCGGCGAATATAAAGGTATGATTCCGCTGCCGACTGCATACAGCAACTGCACGTGCTGCCGCACTCCAAATTGAACTTTAATGGTATGCCTAAAAAACTAAATGAGCGGAGAAGTGTCGCAACAGCACATGCCGCTCACTCTAAATAAATTGGGACTTTTGCGGCTGAACGTGCAGTTGCTGTCTGCTGTCGGCTGTGGAATTAATCCTTAATGCCTTAGCCTGATGGTAATCAGTGGTCGTAACATACACTAGCCCTTATAAGTTACAAACCGTTCCACCAGGGCCTCCACACGGACTTCGCGTGCCTGATGTTCAAGCACCTGGTGCAGAAGCCGAGCAAGCAGCGGGTGCTGACCGTCATCAAGGACGCGGTGGTGATCGAGCAGGAGTTCCTCACCGACGCGCTGCCCGTGCGGCTGCTCGGCATGAACTGCGAGCTCATGTCACAGTACATCGAGTTTGTTGCCGACAGACTACTGATGGATCTCATTGGGGAGAAGGTATATCTTAGTCGTTCCCTGAGCTCTAAAGCTTGACTTTCATGGGTAGCGGCCGATGAGACAGTCGCCCGGCCTCGCCGGCGGGTCGCCGCAAGCGCGAACGGAGTGAGCGCATGTATGGAAAGTGTTGCACTATGACGTCACGAGGGCGGGTCGTCGCGCGTCACTTTAAAATTCAATATCTTGGAAACTAATAGACGTATCGAAATAATTCTTTCACATATATTTTTTATTTTCAACAGAATACAGAAAAGTTGATTTCTAAATTAGTTAACATTCTCCATTGTAAGACAGCAGACAATATAGCTTAGAATTTGTTTATCACTTATCAGCCTCATAACACATACTTCAAGATTGGAAGGTGACTTGCTAAAAATTTGGTACTCCGGTATTGGCATCTCATTTACATAATTATAGCAAGTGACTTGCAAATTTAGAGGCATTCATAAAAAGCGCACATAGGCGGGCAGCTCCATCAAGGACACTGCTTTCGTTTAGCGGGGCTAGCACAAGTGATGCCGCGACGCGAAGTGAGACGAGATGTCACAAATAAGCACAGTAGGCAAGTCGGTAGTCGCTCGTATTGCGTAAATTGTGCCTGGACTCCTACAGATTTTGGTATGACATACCTTTACCATGTTTTTTTTTCTTTTACAGCACTACAACACAAAGAATCCCTTCGACTTCATGAACCTCATCTCCCTGGAAGGCAAAACCAACTTCTTCGAGAAGAAAGTCGGTGAATACCAGAAGTGCGGAGTCATGGCAAATCGCATGGACAATGTATTCACGTTAGATGCAGAGTTTTAAGATTTTATATTTAGTTTTTCGGAGTATCATGGGCACACTGATGACCACCTGATGACCTGTGAATTGTTATTTAAAAAATAACTTTAACATAGAAAACCTCACTATCAATCCAGATATTTTATATAATATAGATCCTTAGGTTAGACATGCATTTGTCAGATCTGTTTGTGGAATGAGTGGGTATATATTGTATATTCTTGAATCCAAGTGAGTGCATGAAATGACAGTATTATTTTGTACCAATAATGGTTATTTCCTAATATCAAATTAATATTATATCTACCGGTGGAGCCGGTATGGTAATTCTGTGTGAAAATCTTTTTTCATGAATTCCTCTTGACATTTCATAGACTAATATTGAATATTGACTAGTATAGGTATAATACGTAGCTGATAGCAGACTGCAACTGCACGTTCCGCCGCACTCCAAATTGAACCGTAATGGTATTCGTAAAAAGCTCAATTTGAAATGAGCAGACAAGTGTCGCAACGGCACGACGCTATTTACGCTATTTTTGTCTTACGGTTCAATTTCGTGTGCGGCAACGTGCAGTTGCAGTCTGTGGAATTATACCTTATAAGTGACTTATTGTAAGTACCTGGCGGACAGAGAATATATTAAGTAAGGATAAGTTATTAATTAAGAATGAACTATTTCTTGCATTTTCTACTTTTTTTTAAGAATAATATAATTTTGATTAGTTTTAACGCAATTTTCTTAGAATCGGAAACGTGTGATAATAATGATAAATAAAATGTAGCTTTTAACGACCTTAAACAGCGTTTCATTATTACAATAAGTTAGATTCACAGGAAAGACACGAACCTAAATATGTGTACGTCATCTCTGCAGCACATAACCCTTCCCTTCGTAAAGTATCTTGTATTGTCCAGAAATAAACTGTGGAATCCGGCGATCACCTACACATCGGGCTAAAATAGCTTTGCGCAAACGCATTTCCACGTTTCGCAACGTGTTGCGCTCGTGGATCTCCTAGTCGGCGAATCGAACATGTGTTTTATAGATGGAAGACGCCGGCTACATTATCGGGTTGCTGACCCTCAGGTCTGTAACCCCTAAACATCTGGAATGGATTCAGTTTGTTACTACGGTCACATGTTGCGGTATGTTATTATATTTGACAGTTTCCACTTGGATAGATGTGGATAGATGCTGTGCTGAGCTGGCCAATCTTCTGGCATCGAAAATTATAAAATAAAACTGCATTTTAAAAGAACCAACATATTTATTATATAAAATCTATAATTATGAGAACTCTGAAGCATACTCCACTGAAACAACAGTGTTTATAACTAAACATTACTATAAATACCCACTGAAATGTGCTTCAGAGAAGGAATGACATTAACTTAAATTAGAAGGGAAACTCGATCCACACGTATTTTTGAATTATATATATAATTTTGAGAAATGATAGAAACCCCATCCTAGGATCACAAATCCTACCGACAAATTATTTGTGGATAATAGACATGATTGCACATGGATAATGCTATGACTGCACTCTAGCCAGGGGCGTATTTTGAAATTTGGCGCCCCGGACCAATAAGTTTCGCTGCCCCAGAAGTCAAAAAAATGCTGTGAAGGGCGGCTTTCTCAGCCTGCCGCCCTGGGCCATGGCCCCCTTGGCCCTAGGGTAAATACGCCTCTGACTCTAGCATTCATTGTGCACGAATAAATACAACTAAAGCAATGATATCAATCACACATTCGACATTCTTAATCTAGAAATGCTGTAAAGTACGCGTACAGTCGAGTCCGTAAACATGTGCACGGACAATGACCAGTCTACTACTGAGGTTGAACAGTTATTTTTTGAACCTCTGTGTATATCAGTGGCGGGGCGTCCACACAACTCGATTCCCACCGGCTTGCCTAATTTTCAGCCAGTCCAGTTCTTTTACTACGGCTCATGAAGAATAAGAAAGACAAATTATTTCCGGCTTCCCTAAGAATATTTTTGACGCACCGCCACTGGTGTATATACATATATTTAAGAACTCGACATTGCGAAAACTGCAACAGAACGCACTATGACGTACAACCACATTGGCTTATAAACTGAAAAGCCCGATAAAACGTTTAATCGACTGAAGAACCTTGGAATTCTAAAATCCTTCTAAGATTCCGTACCCAAATTGCCTAATTACATATTACTTAAGGTTGTATAACAGGACTATCAGTCAAGTCGTCAAAGTGCCCCGAATCACTGGATTAACTACCACAAGGGCAGGATGTGATCAATTAGAACCAGTTCCATCTTCATTTCGTTTAATATTACCTAACAGTCCTGACACTAATTTTGGACATAAACAGGAATAAAATAAATTAGGACCATGAGATAATTTGTTTGGTCGTTTTGATGATTTCGAGTTTTCGACACATTGTATTCAATCTAAAAATTCTCCAAGTAATATCGAATGGAAATGACGCTTATATCAACGTTCTCGACAATAAGGGCGGGTTGCACCAAACCGTCTGTAATCGTAAGCTGTGTTCGTTAAAATCTTCAATTCAATTCAATATTTGTTGTATGGCTCTATCAAGGCCTTGATGATTCTGCCAATGTCAATTTGGATAAAACACGGCTAGTATTATAAACTTATCGGTAGGAAACTGGTTGTGTTCGGTAGTATATCCAACCGGTCAAACTGCCAATCCGTTAAAATCTTGTTGTATGGAAAGTTTGACAAGTTTCTACGGGATGACAATGCCACCGCCATATTGAACGTTGATCGGGCTATAATTGTAAGTAAGGTGTATGGTGTGGGGCACTAGTGCTTGGTGTTGACGAGGTGGCGCAGCAGACGGTGTCCGGCGAGGAAGGTGAGCGCGCCGAGCGGCAGCAGGTAGCGCGCCGTCTCGAACATGCTCAGACGGAGCCACAGCATGCCGTACAGCGCCAGGGAGCCTGCAGGGAAGGGAAGAGGTGTACATACAATCACGTCCGTATCTCATTGGGGTACGCAGAGACCAAAAAAAGGCCAAATGTGGTTCTTAGATACTTCTTTTGCTTCAAAACATGAATACATATCCATACATGTTCGTTGGTTGTGGGAAGTTCGGACCTGGCCTTTTTTTCAATATCGCAGAGATCGCATAGAGAGAGTGGCAATAGGTGTTTATGAATAACTTGATACTTAACATAAAACATTGCAAATTCAATGTAGAGTATTTATGTTATGCAAAAAACCTTGTAATAATTTAGGACCCGTTACAATTTGGTGCCGTATATTCAGGAATAATCTGAGTACTTTAGATCGGGCTGGATGCTAGGAATCGGGCTGGTTCCGAGATTCCCGGCGCGTGAGTGAGATTGATGAGTTTTGGTATGGAACTAACCACTAAACCTAAGGAAAGGAAGAGTGGAGCGAACGCTGCAGAGATTATATTGATATGTTTCAACAGAAATGCTACTGATTTACTCAGTAATAGGGTATTAAACTAAGGTAAAAATAAATTATTTTTTAGTTGACTAATAAAAGATCTAACGAAAATACTCGAAAAACATCAATTATTAATTTATTTTAGCTAATTGAAAGATTTTATAAGCATAAAGATTTAAAAAGGACGCTGATTTGAACAAACCTACTCACACTGTCTTAGTGACGTCACTAAGACAGTATTGCCCTACAAACTTCATATTAACAAATCGTTTTTGACATTTAATAAAAAGTTGCTGATTTGACTAGGGGTTTAATACCGTATTAGATTAGATTGTAAAATGATTGGTATTTACCTCCCAACCCCAAATGGAAGAGCAGCGCGCTCGGCGCTATGGGGAAGTATGCGAGGTTCACCCTCAGCTTAGCCCACAGCACCAGCAGGAGCAGCAGCGGCGCGGCCGCGGCCGCCGCGAACACGTCCGACACCGCGCGCGCCGGCCGCGGCTCCGCCGACCGGAACGTGTGCGCGATCTCCGGCAGGGGGCCGAGGGGGGCGCGAGACGCTGAAGCTGCGGACAATACATAAACATGACAAGAAGAATAGTACATTACTTACCAAGGGCGGTAAAACAAAGAATGTCTCAGATCGCAGGTATTTTACGCCCGAGCCAAAGGCAAGGGCGATAAATATGCGATCTGAGGCTTTCTTTATTATCGCCCGTGGTAAGTACAAAATTTTATGTCACCCCTTGGCCAGGAAGTCGGTTTTTCGCGCGCGGAGCGTGCGATAATGGCCACTTTATGGCCATTACATTTATTCAATGACGAGACAAAAAAAAAAGAAATCGTCGCGAAAAGGTCTCGTCTCAGGATAACGCAGACTCAGGGAACCGGCGCTGATCTTCCGGCGAAACCTAGTTGAGTAGTGCCGGTGTGTGTAGCACGCTCCGCTTAAAATTGAACGCGACCTATAACAAGACAGCGCTGTCTTGTGACAGACCGGTATTTGTCAATGTGTCTACCGTATGATGATGATTGATGTCAGAAATAATAGTGCAACTCTAAGGTGCACCTGTTTAAGTACCATACCATGCTGATGCCGACACGTCAATATTATATTATAGAGATATATTGCTTCCAACCGAGACGCCCAATGTCACAATTATGTATTTCGAAATAACAAAAGTACTTTTACATATCAAAAATTAATTTCTAAGTAATATTTCAAAACCACAGAAATCAATAGCAATTAACAACCATAAAGTATTGGCAATAAATTGCAATTGATCGTATTATGGGTATTTTATAGTTTCATCCCAGCCAATGGCAAATTTATATAATTTGGATAACAAAATGAAACGTGCAGTTGTTCACTAACCTGGCAGCGCGAGCTCGTTTCCGAAGTTGAAGACGACGTCCCCGAGGTGCCAGGCGACGGGCGCCGACACCGCGCTGTCTCCCAGGTACAACGTCAGCGAGTGGGCGCCCGAGCGGTGCCGGAGGTGCTTCGAGATGGCGCCCACGTTCTGCGAATAAACGGAATTGATGAATAAAAATAAGTCCAAAAAAATTCAATGCACAATAATATTCTCGACCAAACCGTACTTTTAATTTCGTTTTTGGAAAAAAGGACAAGGTTTTTGCCCAATCCATCCATACTCTAATATTATAAATGCGAAAGTGTGTCTGTCTGTCTATTACTTCTTCACGTTTAAACCGCTGAACCGATTTAGATGTGGAGTGGAGATAGTTTGAGTCCCGGAGAAGGACATAGGGGACTTTTTCCCGGAAATCATCCTTTAAGGAGGTGAAAGTTTGTATGGTAAAACGATAACTAGGTAAAGCTGGAAACGCACAGACAGCGGTGGCGGCGCGGTGCGGAGGCGGTACCGGTTGTAATGTTCGAACTAATATGAAGGGGTCCGCACAGAAAACCGGCCGGGAAAAAAGCGTTCTGTGCGGACCCTTTCATATTACAATCGGTACCGCCTCCGCACGGCTGTCAGTGCGTTTCGGGCTTATCCGCCTGAAATAAAAATAAAAACTCTAACGCGATGTACGAGTTCTGTGCGGGCAAAGTTAGTTTTCTATAATTATGATCTGATTGAAGGCCGAAACTTCTATAAATTCTTCTTAGTATAAATATTTAAACTAGCGTAACTCACCAGGTCGACCTTGTACGCCTTGGTGTTGTCTGGCTCGGCGACGAAGATGGCCTCGTCGTCGGCGGCCCCGGCGGCCCCGGCGACCCCGGCGACCCCGGTGACCCCGGCGACCCCGGCGACCCCGGTGACCCCGGTGACCCCCGCGGCGGGCGCCACGCGCACGAAGGCCTGCTGCACGAGCACCGGCTTGCCGTACTTGTCCTTCACCGTCAGCTTTAGCGTCACCCTGGCACATGTTCACATTTATTGTGTGAGTAATTAGTGATCTGACGAACTGGGGCCTATAATGATTGTAACTTGTAAATAATACAGTAGAATCCGGAACCGGATACAGCGACGGTCAAGGGACCGGCGATATTACGTCGCACTCCGTAGAGAAAGTACCCACCGCTACCCTACACGTGATTGGGTTTGGGTGGTTCTAAAAGTGCAACAAAAACTGGCAACCGTACTGTCTTCTGGAAGATCTCACGGTTCGAAATAAATGCCATACGATAAATAAATACGTCGCACAAACCAGACTGATTTTCTTTGAAAATGTTTGGTATTAATCCTAACATCGGTGATTTAGCAGTCGTTAAAAGCGGTCAAATGTTATAAGCGGATTCTACTGTATTTACAAATCTCTTTTTAAAAGCTATAAATTGAAAGCTGTGAGTATACTCAATACTTTATTGCACATTATAGTTTTATTACAGAGCTCATTTTCGTGAAGTATTTATGTTCATGGTATGACTTTCTAAAACTGAAAGTCCTTTTGCACAATACTGATGTAACAGTTTTAGTATGCTTTTTTGGTAGCATAGCTTATATTATTACTATAATATAAGCTTTATTTTGATAGTACTAGCTAATAAGGAGTAAAAAGGCTTGCCATTTTACGACAGTGAGCCAATTTTTTTGGCGTTGTAGTTTTTTTTTCCCATACAAAAAATCCACTGAGTTACGAACATCCCATACGTTTTGTCACTCAATGGAAAAAAATTGTGGGACACTGTAGGAAATCGTGCACATTTTGTTCAGAATCAGGAGCTCTTCCAACCTACCAATCTTCATGCAATTCTAAATAAAAAAACAAACTACAACGCAAAAAAAATTGGCCCACTTATGATATTAAGGCGCATAAAATGACGATCATTTCATTCGGCTATTGCACCTCGATTATAAAATTTACTAGTGAAAATGTATACTCACTTCTGCATATGATCAGCCTGCAGCTTCTCCGCCAGCTTGTTGGGGTAGGCCACCGTGGTCAGCTTGGGGCTGGTGGTTCCGTCCACGTCCCCCACCCCCACCTCCACACTCCCCACTTGAATTTCCCCGAGGACAGCAACATTCACACTCGCCGTTTTTCCGTCCGCACTCAGCGCTATCTTGTACAAGCCATACTGAGACTTAATTTTACTCAGGTTAAGGACGAAAGTTGTCGGATCGTTGGGCTTTTGCGTTAGCGGCTGCTTGGACAGCACGACGACGTCGTCGGCGAGCCGCGTCCCGGACTGGGCGACGACCTTGTCGGGCTTGAGGCCGCGCACGGGACGGCCGAGCAGGTCCGTGATCGAGATCTCGATGGAGTCCGAGTCGGACGAGATGTATTTCTTGCCTTTGACGGCGATGGAGATTGGGGATGGCTGTTGAGGAAAAAGCAAAGATGTTCTAATACTATATCTACATTCATATATGTTTAAAATTGACAAATAACATTGAATTTGATGGTGTAGGGTGTAGTTACAAAAATACTCGGATAGTATTATGCTTCGGCTTCATTTCGCTATTTATCTTTTTCTTATGAAAGACAATGTTGCACCATTTTTTAAAATTAGAAATGGCAAAGATGAAACCTATGGCGCAGCGAGCTTGCCCAGAAAATACCTATTCACTTGTGCCTTAGGTCTTAGGTAGATAGGTAATTAGGTATAGGTGTTTATGAGGTGGAATACCATGCGACCAGGTATGTAGCAAACTTCAGCCGCTGCTGTTCAAGTGTCCATTCAGCGGGGAGACCTGACAAGATGGTCCAACTCCTCACCTGCTCGTCGGCCAGGGCCTGCGCGGCGTCCAGCAGCAGGGCGGCGCCGCGCGGCGTGTTGACGGAGCGCCGCGACACCAGGTACGCCGCGAACTTCAACCGCTGCACCTCCGTCAATGGGGATGGCTTGCCCAGGCTCTTGTACGTTCTAAATACAGTTTAATAGTATCACATTTACATTTTAAACGATTGCGTGCAAGGGTTATGATCTGCCCAAAGACGGGCACTCCTGGAAATCGACCAGATCAATTAAATTCAAATTATAGCTTATATTACATTTCTCAGTCATTTTTTATGTTAAAATAATAACTATTATTGTACCACGTATTGGTGTACACACAACAAAAATTATCATTTTATCGGTTTTGCAAAGATGAATGACGAAAAAACAATGATTATGAGCATATACTCATTTTGCCATTTTCATGAAGTTCACATTCTGTAATATTCTAATTGTAAAAATATATGTGAATAAAATACCTCAAGATGGTAGACAGCACAAGGGAGGTGACGGGCAGGCCTCCTTCAAAGTGCAGAGCCTTGGCATCACTCTCGTCGGCAGCCAGCAGCACCCCCTCCGCGTGCTGCCCGCTCCAGCTCGCGCAGCCCATGTGCGCGCACAACCCGAACACGTAGCCATAGCTGAGGAGAATAATAATGCATGAGTTGGAAGACAGTTTCGGGTTTCATAAAAGATTAATTGAAGAAAAAAATTCTAAATTACAAGAAAATAGATCTCCCATTCCCAAAATGTTTACTAAAACCCGCTGGAAGGTCAGTACCCGCTCCCTGAGTCGGCATTATGCTGAGGAGAGACCTTTTCGTGGCAACTCCATGTTTTTTTTAAAGTTATTTTGTGTTTGTTTCCTCATGAATAAAGTTTTTCTTCTTTTCTAAAATGACCATTTACTCAAAAATCCAACATACTTAGCCGGTGAATCATCTTTCTTCAACAGCTGGATGAGATTCTTGAGCCCATCCTCCTTATCATACACTGAGCCCTTCCCGAGGGCCTTCAGCGAGTACACTGCATAGTACAGCTCCGGGATGGTGGCATCCTTCTTGTCCAGGGTCTGGGCTGGGACGCTCAGGATCTCGGGCTTGAGAGAGTTGAGGCAGTTGGAGAGAGCTGCGGTGTTCGTGAGGTAGAACACTTGCTCGATGCTCTTAGCATCATATTTTATGGTTTTCAGGTCCTGAGAAAAAAATGATTACTCATGAATTTCGTTTCCAAGGTAATCTATCTCTTGATTATTTTTTCAATCAAAATTTTGATGCAAATGTCCGAGTATGCAGTATCTGAAATGAGAGGTTTAGTTGCCCATCTTGTAATATTAGTCTGTCAATGTGTTTTTCCCCCCAAGAGACAGGCAATGCCTAGTGTGGGGGTCAGTACTTATGTAATAGATTATGTATAGTGCGCGCCATCCACGACGACGCGCCCCTCCACCGCCCGTTCCGTACAATTGCGCATAGATTAGTAAGAGATGGAGGGGCGCGTCGTCGTGGATGGCGCGCACTATATGCTTATTGGTGAAATAAACAATGCAATAATTTGTCAACATAAACATAAATCCACCTGCATATTTATTAGTTCACTTGAGTAGCCCACTTTCTAAATCAGTAATTTTGCCTACTTAAGCTCAAGCCACACAGAGAGCGGGCGGGCGGTGCCGGCGCGGGCGCGGGCGGCGGCGGCGCGGGCGCGGGCGGCAGCGGCCTTTGGCGGCAGCCGCCACCGCCAAAAGCAGCTCCCGCGCCGCCGCCGACCACGCCCGCGCCGCCGCCGCCCGCGCCAGCGCCGCCGCCGCCCGCGCCCGCGCCGCCACCGCCCGCCCGCTCTCTGTGTGGCTTAAGCTTTAGACCTATTATAACCAAGTTGTGTTATTCAATAAGACAAAAATACAACATTTTTGCACCATCTTTGTTACCTAGCCACATAAATTTACATTGCTTGAAAGCAGTTTGTCTTTATCTTACCTCGCAGATGTTAGGAATCTTGGCATTAAGCTGCGAGAGTCCCTTGACAGCATAGTACAGGGAACCGAGGTCCTTGCTCTTTAGGTTCTCTTGCAGGATTCCTTCCAGCCGCTTCACATCTATCGTGCCCTGAAGTGTGTTGGCATGGCATAATGCAAGGATACTTAGCACTAAAAATGCTGAAAAAGAATAAATAATAATATATATATATTGTACAAAAGGCGGACTTAATGCCATAAGCATTCTCTACCAGTCAACTCTAGGGCAAAGCAGACACACACGGTCAGTACATTGTCAGGCCAGTTTTTAAACCATTGCTATTGAATAATGAACTTTCACACAAAGTACTGATTCTGAGCCAAAAGCTCAATCATTTTCTTTCACTAATACTTGCACCTCAAAGAGAACATTGAATATACTCAGCTGCCACTTGAAACATTTGGATATACAGCCATTCACATAGGCAGTTTTTTTATTTTTGCTGTGCAAATTTACAATGAAGCTTTACCTGATTTGTGATGTACTTTCATGTTACTAAAAGGTTGTAATACGTCAGAGAATTCGGTAAATGCTTCTGTTGAGATTTTTTTCTATTATAATATCGGTGAAATGCGGCGCTTGGCCTACCGATAACACTGACGTGTCCCTAACTGTTTACATCTTTTTAGCGATCTGGGACATAACTACTGGCTGTTATCGCTAAGATTTAGTTACAAATACAGCAAACACTCATTTATCAAGTGTGATTAATGAGATTTAAGCAATAAAATCGTGATTGTAAAGCGGCCTATTTCAAGTTTAGGTTATAAGATACTTATGACACGAATACATACCACGAAAGTACATTTTTAAAGTAGGATTGATGTAACCCTAAGTTACTTAAAATTATTTCCGGGATATCTCGTAGTTTCTTGTTAGAAAATAAATAAAAATTAATTCATCGCCGGCTAGGCTTGACAGAAAACGATCGACGTAGCAAGGAAAGTTGCCAGTAGAAAATATTTATTTACCCATAGACAAAGTCTGATAGTGACACTTATAAAGCCCATCACACACTGCAACGGCCTGCGGTGGCGGTGGCGTGGCGGCTAGTTGAGTAGCTGACAGTATGAAAATCCAGGCATAGCGGCCGAATGAATATTAGGATTGTGATAGTCTACAATTGACCGCAACAAAGAGAATATAACCACTACGTTCTACGGACCGCAACAACGTAGTGGTTATATTCTCTTTGACCGATGACCGCCACCGCAGGCCGCTGCAGTGTGTAACAGGCTTTATTTGGTGAAAAATAGGTCTACTCAAACTGAAAAGTTATTTGAGACACTGTTAGCCATCGCCCATCATCTGTCCGATTTTGACAGGTCAATTCCGATCAATTTCCATTCCAAAACCAAAAATTTTGGTTTCAATTCGGTCTGCCTCTTCATCTGTTTTAATTAAATCCTACCGAAATGGCCAGTGCATTGATTAACAGTAAGTCTAGATTAATTACAGATTAACAATAGTTTAACGCTATTTAATTTTTTCTCAATGTTATGGTCGCGTCAGTTATGTAATAATTCTAATATAATTACAACTAACGAAGGTCGCAGCTTATATCATACAATTTATTCATTAGTTCTATTGAAATCTCTGGACATAACATTCAGACTTTAAAGTAATTCATGATTAATTCATCGATATTTATGAACAGGTTTGAGGTTATGTGCAGAAGTACTACTATCTACCCCCTTGCCCCTAAAAGCTAATCAATTTTCAGATGCCATTACCGCCGCGCGGCCCAAGTTCGCCATCTTCATGAAATACGCCAAGGTTGAGCTGGGGCCCCCTAAACTGAGCGAGATCTCTCAAATCAAGGCAGGCATTGGCAAGCTCCTGGCCTCCGCCAAGTCTGGGTCGTGGAAGAACCAGACCGTGAAGGAGGCCACCCTCAACACTCTGGTCGGCATAGAGGTGCTGTGTTGGTTCTACATTGGAGAATGCATCGGCAAGCGCCACCTTGTTGGCTATGATGTTTAGGTTTCGGTTAAGGATACTGTAGATATATGTATGTAATGCAAGCGGCTAAATAAATTATTGAAATCAGTAATTGTTTATTTTTTCCAAGACCTTACAAGGAATCCTACAACTGTCCATACTTGTGTGTACATAGATACTTCAAGGATTATACTTTGCAGCAATTTATATAATAACTAGGTATACTAAGCCTAGATGGTATGCTTTTAAGTTTCCTATTTTATCACATTTAATATGTGAATTCGGGCTGAAGTTTTTTGTTTCCAACCGCTTTGTGCATGTAAGACCAAGTTGAGTAGCATGCCATAAGAGAGGCCTATGACCAGCAGTGGACAGAAGCGGGCTTGGTGGGATGAATATGTAATTCTATTACTGCCACAGCTTAGTGCCAATAAATTACTTTGATCAGACAGTAAGTTATTGGAACTTCAAAATCTACATAATTTAAACTTCAAATTCTTGTCTAAATTATGCCTGTAAGTGCTGTCATATGCTAGAGTAGTTCTTTTTTCCATAGTACTTATAATAGTGGTTCTGAGAAGTAGTGCAGCAGATTCGAAAAAGTAATCCCTAAGGGTAATTACACAGCTTTTAAGTTTGTGGTATAGAAAAAGAGCAAAGCACCATAGACATAGTAGTGAACATAAGCGAAAATATAATAATTTAAATTTACACAATTTTTTCGGTTGTCCTAATCCTAAACAATATACTAAAAGTACTGTCTGTTTTTTTTTTGTAAAGAACTTAAGTGGTTACCAGTAATAATTCTGCCTTAACAAAGCAGACGAAAATATATAAAATAAACATTCTGACACGACCTAAAAAGCCGTAGTAAAAAGAGTTGTAGCAGAGTATTTCGAAAACCTTTGGGGCTCTCCTAGCAATAAAACAACCATAGTAAATTAACTACATACAAATATAATATAATATCCTAGCAATGATAACAATCTTATAGCGGTGCACAGAGCTCCATGAACCGATACGGGTTGCAGGCGCTGACGAACTTGAGTTCCGTCTCCAGGTCCCCGGGCCCGCGCAGCCACAGCCGGTCGCGGTAGTAGCCGGCGCACGACAGGAACTCCTTCTCGGAGTAGCGGCCCACCGCCACCGGGACGAACGGGTCGAGGTGCTCGAAACCCTGCCATGGAGGTTTCAACATTGGAATCACATATTTGTGAGTTTTTAGAACAACAGATAAAAACCTGAAAACATTACACTCCTTTTTTTGGGCAGTCGTGTAAAAACTGAAAAATTACTACTGAAAAATACGTAAAGATGAAAAAAAGGACGCTGTTTGACCATAGAAAATTGTGACGTAATTAATCATAATTCCCTACAAACTTCATACTAACAGAGCATTTATGACGTTAGGTGCATAAAAAGTTACTGATTCCACCATAATAAAACAAAAAAAAATTGAGCAAAATAAAAGTGCTTATCACTGCTTACAACATTCTGTTTGCAATGGTAAAAACCAAAGGCAAGTAGGTAAGTGTCTTCTGACCGCCGTACTAGTTTAAACTGTATAATAATAATGTATCTGTAAATTCATAATGCTACTGGTTCGTATAAGTAAACCAATATTCTGAGAAGAACTAGTGTATCTAGTGTGCCCCACTTCTATTTTAAAACCAGATAAATAATGGAGGCTGGCGGGCCGCCTGTTGCCAACCGCTGGCCTACATGTATGTATGTATCTTAGAAAACTCAATGGACAAAACCGGCCTGCTGGCCAGAAACGGGGCATCTGCTCTAATTATATTAGGCATACGTTAAAAGCATTC
The DNA here is from genome assembly GCA_951800055.1 of Cenopis cana. Taxonomy (NCBI): domain Eukaryota; kingdom Metazoa; phylum Arthropoda; class Insecta; order Lepidoptera; family Tortricidae; genus Cenopis; species Cenopis cana. The sequence continues at coordinate 22,774,255 of OX637476.1, read as the reverse complement.
CATGGACAAAATACAGACATGTCGAGGGCAAAGTCTTATTTGATTTATGGACTACAGAAGCTTAAAAAACCCATTGATTCACATACTTAAGGCGCAGGGTAGGGCAAGGGCAAGGCCTTCCCCATACAAACTTTGTGCAGGTTTTATTCGTCGGTTATGGCACTAACAAACATAATATACACAAATACAAACAAAAAAATACACAAATATAATACAAATATATATAAATAAATATAATATAAATATATTACAAATATAATATATTTTTTTGTTGTTAATATCTATGCGAAGATCGTGATGTGAAAAATTTCAAATATTTAAAAAAAAAAAAAATTTTACATTACGAAATAGCTATGAGAAAAATAAGCATACTGACCAAAAATCATAACTTTAATGCAAACACAAACGAAGTAAATCCTGCACAAAGTTTGTATGGAGAGAGCTTGCCCTACCCCTCCTCTTAAACAGGTCAAACCTTTTTGTAGAGCAAATATTTGGGTAGATATGACTCTTGATGGTCGTCGGGCACCGCCAGCTGGTCCGCGGTCACCACCACCACGCCGTTTGTCTAAAAACAAGGATTCTAATTAACTCAAATTTTGACAACAAGAAGTCGCGGGTACTGGAAGTGGACTCGCTTATTCCAGTGAGATAAGGTCACAATCACAAATGGTTAAGTATAGCCACAGCTGTGACACGCGAAGGAACGTAAGCGCTGTGGGTAAGTATGTGTGCGTGCGCTGTCGGTACACGCGTCAATTGTTTGCGCGAGTGCGTAGCGCGTGGCGCGGACGAATCGCGAGACGCGACTGCACCCGATCGACACCAGGCGGGTCTCTCAGGGGCGAGGTAACTGACCTCGGTGCGGGGGGTTCGTGGCCATTCTGTATGTAGTACTATTATATTATTCTGTGTTTTTTCGTGTCATCATCATCATCATAATCAGCCTGCAGACGTCCACTGCTGGACATAGGCCTCCCCCAGAGAGCGCCACAAGGATCGGTCCCGGGCCGCCCGCATCCAGCGGATCCCCGCGACCTTAACCAGGTCATCAGCCCACCTCGTGGGGGTCCGGTACGTGGTCGCCACTCGACAACTCGCTGGCCCCACCGGCCATCGGTCTTCCGGGCAATGTGACCTGCCCACTGCCACTTAAGTTTGGCAAGTCTTCGGGCTATGTCAGTTACTTTAGTTCTTCTGCGGATTTCATCATTTCTGATTCGGTTTTTCGCGTGCTAGTTAGTTATTTTCTGCAACTCGACGTCATATTATGCGCCTATATTGCGTGATGGGTTGTAGGCGCTACGCGTGCTTCTACCAGAAAGCCTTAGGCTTTTGATGTTAACGACTTCTTATGCCGATAGTACGTTACGATCAACTGTCAATATACATATAGCTAGGAACATGCTAGGAAATAGTACATTACTTACCAAGGGCGATAAAACAAAGAATGTCTCAGATCGCAGGTATTTTACGCCCGAGCCGAAGGCAAGGGCGATAAATATGCGATCTGAGGCTTTCTTTATTATCGCCCGTGGTAAGTACAAAATTTTATGTCACCCCCTGGCCAGGAAGTGGGTTTTTTCGCGCGCGGAGCGTGCGATAATGGCCACTTTATGGCCAGGTGTGACATAAAAATATTTTTCTTTGTAAAAAACCAGTTATTGAACTTGGTGATCTAGATCTACAAGTATTATTATCCTCCTAGCGTTATCCCAATACAGTTGCATCCTGAAGGATGCCTGGGGTCCGCTACCTAATCCCAAGATTTGGCGTAGGCACTAGTTTTTACGGAAGCGACTGCCACCTGACCTTCCAACCCCGAGGGGAAACTAGACCTTATTGGGATTAGGCTTTGTCAAGTGAGTGGGCAACTTGACTGTTAGAAGTTCTCAAGCCGCCCGAAGGCCTCCAACTTGGCTTAACGACTGCTGCCATAGACAGCAACCGGGATCAACGGCTTAACGTGCCTTCCAAAGCACGGGAGCGCTCAGTTAATAACCACTATCTAGATCTACAAGTAACGCGGGATAATGTGAGACGTACCCAGTCGTTGTGTGTGAGCGAGAGGAAGGAGGTGGTGAGCGAGACCTCGTCGGGCTTGACCTCTCGCTTGGTCGGCGTGCGCAGCCGCGTCAGCGGGTAGAAGAAACCGTTGAACCCGTCCACGGCCACAAACGTCTTGCATCTGCAACAAATAGACCAATTGCCATTAATACAATACAATACAAATAGTCATGCTCCTTTAGCCTGTTTTTTTATCTATAAATTACTTCTTCTTCGTCCGTCCCTGCTCCCATTATCTGGGGTCGGGTCTCCTCACACTTCTGCGCCAGGCCTGTCGGTCCCGGATTGTCGGTTTTGGCAATTGGGCTTTCTTAAGGTCTCTCTCGATGTTAGACCACCAGGTCGATGGCGGGCGGCCTCTACCTCTCTGGTTTTCTGTTAAGTTTAGAGCGGTTTTTATCTATAAATTACTGCCATAGTAAAATATATGGATGACGTCACACGCGTACTTGACCCTAGTGATGCCGTGCTCCACTAGTTGTGACAGTGGCATTCTAAAACAGACTCTATACCGTGGTATTACAGTCCACTCACCGCATGCTGCTGGACTGTTGCTTAATCTCCTGCACGAGCGCTCGATCAGCTCGATGACGTCACACGCGTTCTTGACCCTGATGATGCCGTGCTCCACTAGTTGTGACAGTGGCATACTTCCATTCTAAAACAGACTCTATACCGTGGTATTACAGTCCACTCACCGCTTGCTGCTTGACCCGGGTGATGCCGTGCTCAACTAGTTGTGACAGTGGCATACTTCCATTCTAAAACAGACTCTATACCGTGGTATTACAGTCCACTCACCGCTTGCTGCTGGACAGCTGCTTGATCTCGTGCACGAGCGCGTCGATGACGTCACACGCGTACTTGACCCGCGCGATGCCGTGCTCCACTAGTTGCGCCAGCGGCGCCCCCGCTTCGGTCTTCTCGCGTTTGCTCCACACGTACTCTTTTGATAGGACCAGCTGCCAAACAAAGGTTGAAGAGTCATTGATTTCCCAATTGCCTATTTTATATTAGTATTTTTCAAGAAGTTCATTTCATTTCATTTCATTTATTCATTGTAATGTCATGCATAGGTACATAATAAGGTGTTACAATAGTACATTACTTAACAAGGGCGGTAAAACAAAGAATGTCTCAGATCGCAGGTATTTGACGCCCGAGCCGAAGGCAAGGGCGATAAATATGCGATCTGAGGCTTTCTTTATTACCGCCCGTGTTAAGTACACAATTTTATGTCACCCCCTGGCCAGGAAGTGGGTTTATTCGCGCGCGGAGCGTGCGATAATGGCCGCTTTATTGCCAGGTGTGACATATAGAAAAGATGACCTTGAATGACGTCACCGTTATATTGCATCTCTTTCATTAGATCCATCTTATATTAGAATGAAAGAGATGCAATATAACGGTGATGTCATTCAAGGCCATATTTTCTAGCTTCAAACGAATGTTCGGCACGCAACCTCCAGGATGTATCTAAATTTCTTAGTATTTTTTATGGCGCCATTTGAATCAGCTTTAAAAGACAATCAAATGTCTATATGAGATCAACTACAATTTGAGCACAATAAAGAGTAAAAATAGAGCCAAACCTAGCTAGGGGAAAATCGTTTGCACAGAGGTTTTTCCCACAATACTGAGATGTCAATATTATCGCAAGTTTCCATTTTGTTTTTTGTTTTTCTTCAATATTCATCAATATTCATGTAACACGTATTGTACACGTGATAATGTCGTATGGGTGTAACGTGTGATAATAATCACCATGTAAACGAGATGGCGTTCTGCTGTGCCCTATCTCTATCAGTCTTCATGATATCCAGTGCCGTGGTAACAGCCTTTAAGGCCCCGCCACATTGAGCACGGGCCAGTGTGAGAGTGTGACATAGCTTAGCACATAACGTGCCGGGCGTCCAGATAAGCGCGGGCCGGCGTTACCGCGCTCAATGTGGCAAGGCTTTTAGATTTCCAAGTATGTACTGGAAGTGTTTCTGTAAGTGTGTATGTACTGGATTTCTATGTAATTTTTGGTGAACAATAAAGAATATTTGTATTGTACACATACATCAGGGTTCTTGAGCATGGTCTGGTTCTGGTTCTTGAAGTGCACGAGCCAGGCGGCGGCGTCCAGCGGCACGTCCACCAGCCCTTCGCGCGTCGTCGAGTTCGCCATCTCCTTGTGCCGGGGGATGCGGCGCAGCCACTCTGATACTGGACAAAAGGGATGTTGACTCAAAATTTATTATTACTCCATACAAAAGAATACATAAAACTATGCCAAATAGTGACAACCCTAACAAGGAATAAGAAAACTAGACATTAAGTTCTATCCAACTAAGCTCAAAGGAAGGTCAGGTATGCAATCCAGCCTCAACCTCTTTTATTCCTAACCTAACCAAATAACAATTCTACTACCAACTACTGCGAGCATTTTCTGTGGTCCTGGCTTTTGCTAATTATACACATACAATAAATGTTGCTAATAGACATTATAGCCTTACCCCAAGGTACATGCACAATGAGGTAGCCTTCCGTGTGTGCGTAGTGCAGCAGGTGAGCCATCGTCAGGGATTTGCCACTTCCTTTTTCCCCATCTGAGTTACATTGCTAGGAAAAATATTGTCGTAAATAGTTGCTTTACTACTGCTTTACGGAAAGGTCCAGTCACCAAAAGAAAAGTCGGAAAACTAAGCAAGAGGTGCCAGGCCCTTGCCAGACTGAGAATGAATTCCTTTGGAAATGGTTACCCTGAACCAAAGGAATTCAGAGTACTCCCGCTGAACTCTATCATCGGGTTTGTGGAAATGTTAGAGAGCAGCTTGGAGTAGGTATAAAGGAGGGGGCAATTGCACAAAAGATCCCACTGGGTTGAAGTGCATCCGCAAGGGCCCTCATATTAATAAGATAAGCAAGAGGTGGGTGGGTTGTTGTTGATATACAAGAAATATCAAGCAAACAGTCAGTGGAAAAAGGAAAGATAGACTTAGACAATGCCGGAAAGAGCTAGGGCAGGCTTATAACCAACAAGAGATCCATTTTAACTAATAAATAGAAATTAATAAAGCGAAACTGTAACCAAAATGGAATAAAGGGCTTATTATTATTACATAAATAGTTGGGGTCAAGTTTTTGTTCTTCAATTCCTCAGGCAAAGGAAGGAGGAAGGTGCCCTGTTAGGAATAAAGCATTACTGCAATCATCTTCCCTCGCGACTACCTTTTATTTGAACATAATCCATTATTTTTTAAACTTATTTAATATGTCAGTATTATGAAAGGATACAAAGCACATATCTGATGACCGGCTTATCAAAATCTGTAGCCTTAATACACTCCATGACGTCAAGTGCAGGCTGTCGCACCATTATGCTGGTCTCCGTGAAGGTCTTGGTCTGTTTCGTGAAGCTCTTGGGGAACCCGCCCTGCCCAAACAGTTGCTTAACCACATCAGGCTTCAGAGTGTAGAATAGGCCTATTTGGTTGTCATTGTGTTGTGACTGAAAAATATAAGAACTTGTAGATATGCATGTATTCAGCTACAATACTTTGTCATTTATAAATACTTCTGATTCTTATGAAGAAATGTATCTGTAGTAACAGAAAATAAAAGACTTACAGGTGATGCCTCTGCGGTTCTGAAGTTTACTGCCTGTGAATACCGCCGGCAGACATGTCTGACGTTGCGTGATAACATCGTGAAAACTGTACCAATTGCAGTTTTTATTACTTTTCCAATGAACTAATATAACATTCTCTATTTTAACAACATAACCTAAAAAATTTGCCAGATGAAGATGACAGCACCGATCGATGACAGCAATTGTTCGTCCGGAAATGCGTATCTCTATTTCGTTCGGAAAGTTTAAATCCATTTCTAACCACTATCGCCCAAAACATATTTATTTAACGTTACCCTTATTCGCGCACGAGCGCCTTTTAATCAGCATCAGCAATTTATTTTCGTCTCTGTCTGTCGCAGTTTCATACTAAACCATAGATAGACTTAATGAGACAGAGATATAAAAGTTGCTCGTGCTCGCATAGAGGAGATAGGATAGTTTTTATTCCGGAATTCATTCATTACATTACCTTAAAGAGGTGCAAAGGAGAGTGGAAGATTGTATAGTAAAGCGAAAATTACCCATAATCACGGACAAGAGCTAATAATTAATAAAACAACAACGATCATTAGTATCATTACGTTTAAGATGAAAAATTATTTAATTTCATTGATAATATTTACAAATTTCACATCATTTAAGACTTTGCTGTCTCCTTTTCTTAAATAAGCTTATTGGTCTCTTTTCGCCACTTTCAAATTTGTTGTCATTCTCATCTACTTTTTCAACTACATCATTAACAACAATGGTCTTATTTCTCTGGCGGTTGTCTTCAGCTTCTTGAAAATCATCTACTTTGATCCTCTTCTCATATCTAGGTTCACATGGAGATAGGTCTCTCTCATACTTTGATTTCTTTAAAATAGATGTTGTTTCAGTGAATAAATGAGAGAAGGCTTCATAAATATCACTAGGCTTTGTGATACCTTTTTCTTTATCATATGGTGTTGTGTCTGGCTCTGTATTTGAATGTGTGAATGTTAATTCCAATGTTTCACTGTCATCTTCATCAGCAAAGGATACACTCCTTTTTACTTTTTCTGCTGGTAGCTTAATTTTCTGTTCTTCTTCTGATTCATCTGCTTCTTCTACATCTTCATTATGGAGAATGTCATCTAACCTGCACAGAAAATTATAATGATAAAGAAAATTTTCAAACATGGCATATAAGAAGAAGAACCAATCAAAACTAGTTTTAAATTCTCATGCATTATCATCCATTTATAATAAAGTTTACCTATCCATTTCATCTTCCAATTCCTCCAATTGTTCCATTTCATCCAATTTAGACAACAAATCCGTTTCTGTTTGACTAGGAGCTGTTTCTTTGTTCTTCAAATCAGTCAGTTTTTCCTTCAATTCATTCTGCCTATCAATTACTTGCTGTAAAAGTTCCAAATTAGGATTATTTTTAGAAGCATCTTCTTGAGTGATTTTAGAATTCTTAGTTTGCACATTTCTTGATATTGAATTTTCTTTAGTTTTACTATTATCTTGTTTTGGCACATCACCTCCATCAGCAGATCTGTGATTAGTCTCCACTTCATCAACATGTTCTCTTTTCAACTTATTAATAGTTTGTTCAGCAGATACAATATCAAGTTTAGCCATTTGTTCCTCCAACTCCTCTTGTAATTCTAACTCCTCTAGTCTGTTCCAAAGTTCTTCATCATCAACCTCTTCTTTGGGTTCCTCAGTCTTGCTTCTCTGTTTATACTGTCTCATGTTTTCCCGGTGCTTCTCCCTCCATTTTATGTCTTCTTGTTCAGTGAATTCTTCAATTATTTCTTGTCCCTGATCCCTTAATACATTTTCAGTACCAAATTGGAATTGGTTTTGTATATACTCTCTTTCTTTTTGGAGTGCTGTAACTTTAGATTCAGCATCTAAAAAACATGTTAATGGTGTTAATTAACATCAATTTTTATCAAGTATACTTGTTAAAGTTATCATTATGATTTTATAAAATTGTTTTTTAAATGCCTGGGAACATTACCAGTTACCTACTAGTAGTGTTCTATTAGATTAGGGTTTGGGGTTAGGGTTTAGGAGGGATGTTTGTATGAATATCTATTAAATATGCCAAACCAGAATATACAGTCGCTGTGGCCGAAATCGGTCAAAACTATCATCATCATCATCAAGTATGTTCAGGACAATTATATTATGTTTGTTAGTTTTAAAGCTTCATAATTAATTTTCATTTTCTGTTGCTTTAACTATCAATTTAAACTAGTACCTGAAAATTGTCATTTATCAAATTCAGTTAAACATAGTAAACTAATATAACCTTGGACACTTGTTCGCTTTTAACATATTGAAAACAAACAGAATTAGCCAGTGCGCAGTTTCAAATACAAGTACCTTTAATTCTATGCTGGCGGAGCACTTCAGCCTGTGCCAGCGAGCACTTTACAAAATAATCTGCACCTAGAGCGACAGTCACTTCATTGGTATGCTTTAAAACACCTCTGAAGAACACTTTACTGCCCACCGGGACCAACACAGGAACTTTCAATTTATCCGCATACACGCTAAAATCTAGTGATCGCAAGTTCTGCAAATAATTCTCCCAGAAACGAAGGTTTTCTTCATTTTTTGCCAAACTCTGAAACAGCATAAATACAATCAGCCAATTATTGTTTGCAAAACTGCGTCTAAGTTTATGAAGAACCTTTCTTACCTTGTGGTATATGTCTGATAAAATGTTCATGGTTTGATGTCGACTTTAGTTTAAAATACGTTAGATCAAAGGTAATAGAATATTACTTTATATAAAATTAACACCACAATTTACAGTGTTTCGGTATTTTAATATAGTTAACCTAACCTTCGTGAAGGGAACGGTTTGTTTGACAATACAAAGTACTCTGTGGTTTGACAGACACATGACACGTGATATGACATTTAAGTGACGGGGTCGTTCCAATATATATCCAGCGTTACCGGGACGTAATGAAAACATTGTTCAATATATAATAAATATTAATTTCACAGAATCTACAAAAGGATAAACAATATCAATAGATAAAGGCCTTGTAGCCACCGTGGGGAAATCCGTTGGCGTACAAAAGGGTTATTTGCCTGAATTGCATTATTAAACAGAGTTAATCTATAATCACTTGTAACACAATGTACTTGATCATCTGCTTCGCATTATTGTTAGGTACTTGGTATATTATGTGTATGTAAGTGTGTAAGTTATGGTAATAAACATATCTCATACCTTATAATGGAATCTGTGGTGATAGACTTCAACTCGTCTGCTGATGTACAAGATGTGACCATGAAGCTGCGGTGGTCATCACATTCACCACCTGTTTTAAAAGGTTCTTATGACTTCAATGTCACTATGCCCTTACAAAGCTAAATCTGGACCTCAGTCGTCCTTAAGAATAAACCGCTTCTTGGGTTCATCAGAAACTCAATGTACAGACCTTGTTACTACGAAATCTCAACATCGACCCAGGGTTCGACCACATCATAGGCCAAGCCAAACTCATCATGACCAAGATACTTTACTTCACATGCGCATGGATACTAGAGGATTCTTTGTACTTCACGTACCGGCGTGGTGTAACATCCATCCCTGGGAACATGCCACTTACGAGAAGGGGCCTACTGCCCGTTACCACCACCATTCGTGCTCAACCAGGAGCTGCACTAAAACCTCGAGGGACACGTGTACTTTATTGTAGAGCTCAACATATGATTTCAAACCCCCTCGAGGCACCTCTTTACTTTATTAGCTACAAGGTCTGTCCATGCTATACACAAGTCATATTGGTTCTACACTACAATCTTTTATGGGCTACTACTTAGCTCCAAATTCTGCGACCCGGTCAGCACCGATGTCTTCCGTTAAGGTTAAATTCATTATACCAGCATCAGCTCTTCAGTCAACTTTATCTTTGTAATTACTGTATTTTCGCACTGATTTTTATGTGAAACATTGCTTTCATAATTTAGAATCCAAATGACAGAAACTTTAAATATCTTACCATAAACAAATTAAAGTAAGTCAATCTTTAGTAAGGAGGTTGTCAGATTGTGTTTTCATCAGGGAATATAGGCTACATCGCGACCTCCGTCGCGACACTCCCAACAAGGCGAGTTAGTGATTGATAATTATTGTAGTCAACAAGTGGCAGGTCAATACTTTAATTTTACCAAGTCTTGGACCGCTAGAGTCCTCTTATGTCTCTCTTCCCCAGTAGCAATTTGTATAAATTCGTCTTCGTACTGTTCGACTTCCCCAAATGTAATATTTACGATTTATCTAATTTTCCTGCGCTCTACTTCAACGTAAACTACTATATGTCTCGTCCATCCGATCAGTTTCATTGATGTTATTAACGTTATCAGTCACATCTAATAATCCGTTAATTGCATCCCTGTTATCGGCTGCATCTATATTATCAGTTTGCGGTGGAACCATGTATCCACAAAGGAATCGCATAGATCACTTTCCTTCCAATGTAGTTAGTTTAACCATCTATTTTCTAGAATCAACAACAGATGATGGATATAACGTAAAATCTGTTTTGTGAAGTTTTTACCGATTGATGAACATACCCTTATATTTGTTAATGATAATATCACCACGTTTTCATCCTTGTATAAATGTAGTAGAATTGAATTCAAGAGTTTTATCCAACAATTTTAGAGTATGTGGTGATGAATTGTCGAGATGCAAGTGAACATTCTTCGTTAACCACTTCAATATGAATAACTCGAAACACCAAACATATGGATAAACAAATCCATGTTTTCTTGTCCTTTACTAGCATAAAATCGATTTAATTAGTTCTCACATGTGTGTAACATTATTCATCTTTACTCTTTCTGACGTTAATGTAGGAGTTCATATAGTAAAATATTTTGTCCCACATCATGCTTCCGATATTGTGGAATTTGCATATAATATTTTGTACTTGTGTTCAGACCATAAGGTATCCAAAGCGTCGACATAGGTACTAAGTTGAGAATGTGAAGTAAGTACCCCAATACGAAAATTATCTTCAAGCGTCTTCTTTTGACGTTTTAAGTGAAATCACAATTTCGGAAAAATCATTGGATTCATATGACAGGTATACGTCAGTCGACAATCATATTTTATGTCTAACTCCCTCTGAGAAAGATCTTAAATTTCGAACAAGAGTTATTTTACCATTTATTTCATCCGTGAAGAACTGTCTTTAAAGACTTCTAAGTTCTTGTACTTCAGAGGTTTTTTCTCATCTCTATATATGTATCGTCGCATCGTACCTACTCATAGTACAAGCTTTGTTTAGTTTGGGTTGGGACTAGGTTGATTTGTGTAAGATTGTCCCCAAATATTTATTTATTTTATTTATTTATTATCTCTATAACTACTGGTTCAGGAATATTATCTGAAGATGACGCTTCAGGTTGTACATTCTCTTTATCTTATGGAAGTCATTCCCTCTCATGGTGTGAATCTTGAACATCTTCTGAATGGAACCACGTTTGTAAAGATTCATTCAGAAGACCTTCCCCCGCCAAAAGGGAAGTATAAGTCACAGGATAAACTTGGTCAGCCGGTTAGATTTTGTAACAAAAAGCTAGGCCATTCAACCATCGTTGTAAATACTCATATGTATTTATTATATTACTTGTATTTATTTTCACCCGGTAAGTATGATCCGGGGCGCGTTATTTAACTAGACATGTTTGTGTCAATTGTATACTAGTTAAGTAGTAAGATTCTATTGATATGACTTGTTATTGACTTTAAAAATTAATAATGTTACGGTATATTTGAACAAAAAATTATTACATATTTATTCCGTTATATTTCGATTTCATAATTCTTCGGGAAATTTTAGTTACAATTAGTCACACAATTTTGTCACTTGTACATGTTGTTCAGTATGTTTGCCATATAAAATGTCTTCACATTTTTCTCAAAGGTTGGTTGTAGAGATCCCTTAAAGGGATAAATTCGCTTTTGTACAAATGTCTACTTTTAAGTTTGTTTTTCCTTGTAAGTACTTGATTTGAGCAATAGTGTGTTTATTACTACTGCTACTACTCATTAGAATTGATCGATCTAGTTACGTCATTATCGAGATTCAAATTCGACGGAACATACTTTGATTTCATTCAATCCTTCGTAATACGAACGGTTCCAGTTTATTTGAGTTATACCAAATTAGTATTTGACTATCAGTCCACAGTATTTGTCAAATTATTCCATTTGTAGACATTTAGAAACGTAATGGATCAGTCTACTATCGATAAGAAAGCTTAGAATTATTCTAAATTATTTTCAAGTTATCTATGTCCCTTATAGAGTTAATCTCGATTTGCCAATAACAATTTCACCTAGTTCACTGTAGTAGGTATATAGATATAACGCTCGCATAGGCATGCGTGAATTTCGCAATCTTGTTTTGACGCGTATGTTTCTCGGTAAGCAAATAATTTTAATTGACTTGAAACTTTCTAGAATGGTTCTCCATTTGTCTGTGACTGTCTCTGGTAGACGATCATCCTATTTGCGTTTGTCTTACACAAATATTGAAGTAGTAATTTAGCAGGTAAGAATTGCAAAGTCACATAGATCATCAATTAAAACTATTGTCATCAACACACACACCTCTTCTAGAGTTTACTTTGTTATTGTTTTTCACTTTTAATTGAAAAGTATCCTTGTTCAAATCTCAATTTAAACTTAAAATCTTTACTACCACATCTTAACATGTGTCAGGTATATGTTCCACAAATTCTTTGGAACTAGAACTCTATCACGTGTGTTAATCGAAATATTTTAAAAAGGCTTAAAGTTTATATACAACTTCATTGTTTCTTCAACGTTGTTGGATAACACTAACAGGACCAAAGATTATCAATTTATATATCTATTTATATGTGTATAGTTTGTCACCTGATAAAGCGTTAAAACATTAACAAGTTTCATATTTTCTTCGGATACGAATATTTCTGGTCATAAAGCTCTATTATGACCTTTATATTTAGACTTACAATACGTATGTAATATGTCAATGACATGTTGAGGCTAAATGTACAGTCTGAAAACATAGATAGCATTTGTTACCTAATATCTTTTCTCCATCCTCCAATGTTTTAAACATTGTGCATTGGTCATTATAATGATTATCTTGACAGAATATACACCGAAATTTACGTTGTTTATATTCACTTCCTTGGTGCAAAGGTTCCGGCGAATGCAGAAGTACTAGGACCAGGTCTGTTCCACTGGAAAATCCTTTCATTTCTAATAAATTTAGATATTGGTTTGTTAAACCTTGGTTCCCCTTTGTATCTTCACTGGTGAATAACATAATGTTCAGTTGTTTTCTCATTTCTCTGTTAGAATCGGAATTAAGCTTTAACTTCATTTCATAAATAATATCTTCAGAAAACTTTCCATAATCAGAATACGTAGGTAGTTATGATTGACGTCATCCCTAAGGACTATAAAATACGAAGATGTCTTTCAAAGTCGTCCAAAGTTCTCCGACAATGTTCAAACTTCATTGCATGTTTCATTTTGTAAAGTGTGGCTTAATGAGCTTCCACAATCTGTACGTGTCTACCAAATCTTCCTTAAGCGTATACACGGCTATCTTATAGTTTTTGTTGACAGTCTCAAGGTCATTAATCATATTCTTAACTTCGCTTTCCAAAGAGTATTTTTATTTTAATTTAATTTGATGAATGTGTTTGCATGTACATGTACTTATAGCAAATAAATGATCTGAATCTGAATTTGACACCCTTAATATAACTGATTCGATAGCAAGAGGAGTCCAAATCAAAGCAGCTGTTTCATGTGCAAAAATATATCGACGTCTCGTAAACATCTCTGACCAATATTCGAATTAAGAATAAGAAATTGAAAATTTGTAGCTCTGGCAGCTTACTTCGATTACTAGTGGAAACAGTTCCCATTGGATTAGGTTCCTTCTCTAGTTGGATTATTGCGATGAGCTCTGGCAAAGCTTTTTCTCTTTCGAGTAGTATAGTAGTAGATTAGAAACTCATCTGCGTTGGATGTTGTAAATATGTTGAAATACTGATAAAGATCAGTGTTGACCGATTAAGTAAGGATTGCAACTTTGATGCAGCAACTGCACTCAGTTCTAATTGGTCATTGCTCCACAAACGACATGAATTCAAAGTTTGGCGCTACTAGCTAACGATATTATTGTACAATTACATGGCGCGTTCCCGCGTGCGTCATTGCACCATCAGCATTTGCTTTGTATAATATTTCGTAATTAGCAAATAAGTCAATTCACCTCACTTTACGTTCGCTATTCATAAGTGTGCACACCTATCAAGATAAATAAATCAAGATTATATCAAGAAATCGTCTTTCGTGTTCTAAACAATTATCAAGAATCCTATCAAGTAAATGTGAGAGTTAGCAGGTACTCGCACATTAATGGTCCTTCGAACCGGATCTGAACCAGTGACCTATGGATTGGTCGTAAATGTTGTTAAACGTTTCAATAAAATATCTTCCATGTTTCCTGAAAGATACCTAGAAACCATTCCTTGTTTTATTATCCTTTTCCTTATAGTTGACAATTAAGTGAGATATTGTGCAATTTATTTGTATATATAATGTATTCTTCATTCAATACTAATTGATCTTTCCATAATGTCTGATAACAAATATTTTTATAAAATACTTCATAGCAATTCAAATATGTAAAGTATAGCTCCAAACAAAATTGACCCTTGTAGCAATAAGATGCGTACTGTGTAATAATAAACATCATTTATAATACAAATAAGATTTCATGAACAATACGTTCTGAATACGTGTATTCTATAGAAAATGAGAGATCTGTCATGTGCATTCGCAATTCGATTCTCGCGTAATCTATCAAAGCATAACACGGTATGTAATATGCATTTGAACTTTTTGTTTGCATAAAAGGTCTCGGAACGAATAAATTTTATCATAGTAAGTACTCATTTCATACACCTGAAGAAAGAATTGACAATATTTCGTTTTCCTAACCCTTCCATTTTATTAGGTATTTAATAGTACTCAAAGGTTAGTAGATACGTATCTTTCCTGTTCTGTATATTTTCATTAAATCCCCCTTATTTTAACTAGAACTGGCAACTGCCGCGTTCTAAAAGGGCGTATGTATACGTATTTGGTACGAATAAGATTAGCACTCTGGACAAATATTGAACTATAAGTTAAAAGTTATACTGTATCTGTGTCACCTGCGTCAGTGACAGTGACAAATTTTAGGGGGTCTATCCTGACCACCCAAAGATCGAAATTCTTACGTTTCTTTCTCTATCGTTCGAAGGAAATGAGATAGAGACGGAGACGTTCGAAAGATTTAAACTCGATTACTTCACTTGACACTCACAACTGACAAGTGTCTTAGTGTCGATTCGATGTCAAAATTGTCAATGTCGTATCCACATACAGGTTTTATTGTTTTAATAGGATACATAAGTCAAGTCATTGATTATACTTATTCAACTTAGTAATGGCTTCATATTTAGTATATGCAATTTTTCTAGAACTATCAGATATAAAAATCCACTATTTTATGTTATTATGATGTTGATGTTAAATAAACGTATTTTCTTTCTTTCTTTTTCTATATAGCTCAGTAAGTTCACATCTCTAAATGGATTTTTGCTTCAAGCCGTTAGGGTAAAATGAAATGCGAAATGTTGTCATTTTTCTCCAACAATTTTGATAACTCGCTGTACGACGTAAATCATGAGCTCGTCGTTTAATAACCATTGCGTACGTCGAAATTTCATCCAAAATCAATGAGCCTACGTTTCAACCAAGAATACACAAAAGACTTAGGATCTTGTGCAACAAATGCATTAATTGAGTATAAGTAGGTAATATATTTGACCCACACTTATTCAATAATGTCTAATAATTTCTCGCAAATATGAACTTTTACTCTAAATACGTCACTCGACACAAACTAACGCGGTAATTCTAAATATTTGTTATACGAACATAAATACGCCATTGCGACGTGCGGTAATTGAAAATCATAACACTCACCCTTCTTTCAGCAAATTATTCTAATATTCTTGATATAGCCGCTTAGTATTTTATTGCACCTACTTGTATCACTTTATTTCACTTTTACGAAGGTAAAATTTATCAACATTCTGTCACTTCACAACTTGTAAGTGGATATTTCAATGTGATACTCTCATGGACAAATTGAAAAGCATTGTGAAATTTGTGAAATTAAGTTAATGTTTCAATTTCAATATAAAAGGAATCGATTTTGAGTTTGAGTTCTTATTACTTTTATAAAAGTTTTAATACAACCTCATAGAGGTATTTAGACAGAAAGGTTCAAAGAGATATGTCCTTCTCTGTCAATCTTAATAGAATTTGTATCTTGTCATACTGAAACCTTAAGGTATGTTTACATTATCTGAACCACGGGTCACATTTCCATGAATATTAGAAAACATTTAAAGATTAATTCTTAATCAAATTTTCTATTTTTACTTGTGCTACGACAGTGGCAAACAAGCATACGGTCCACCTGATTGTAAGCGGATACTGCAGCCTACAGGTGCTCGTAACTCCAAAGGAATCACATGTGCGTTGCCGACCCTCTATAGATTCTGAGGATTCTCTTCTACATGTTATTATATCGTGTATATTTTCATAGATTAACTTCATTCTCCTTCCTCCTGAGAGGCTAAGATCGAATGTGACGTTTTCATACATTTTGGTCATATAACGTGACGGTATAGACTATCATGCTACCGGGGCTGATGAAACACAAACTGACTTCCCATATCTTTCCTTTTTATGTCTAATAGACTAGTAGATCGTTTTACGTAATTGGTAATTATTAATTATCTTATTTTCTTAATAGCATTTCTTAGTATTGACTTAAGTTCTCAAATACTATCGAAATCTAGTACATTCTCATATAATTAGTCGGTAAGAATATTGTAATTAGCCACCTTGTACATTCAAAACTGGACACAGATATTGTATTAAATATATTCTGCTATTCGAACCATGGTGGTGCATTTAAAGCGTTTTGCTTACTTCATAGTAACACGATTCTGTCGTTTCTATTATTCACTCATAGATGTCAACACAAGACATTGGTCGCTTTTATTATTCGATTGCAGAATATGAGTTATGTTAAACCAAACCAACACACTTCGTTTTATCACAAGATTTTAGTTCCATTGTGATACTCATGTAGAAAATAAACATTTTAATATTTATGTTTTTGAATAAAACCAGCGATACTAACGACATCTTCCCCAAAATGCCGTCAATATCCCAGCAAGCATCTCTACCAATTTTTGTAGCCACCGTGGGGAAATCCGTTGGCGTACAAAAGGGTTATTTGCCTGAATTGCATTATTAAACAGAGTTAATCTATAATCACTTGTAACACAATGTACTTGATCATCTGCTTCGCATTATTGTTAGGTACTTGGTATATTATGTGTATGTAAGTGTGTAAGTTATGGTAATAAACATATCTCATACCTTATAATGGAATCTGTGGTGATAGACTTCAACTCGTCTGCTGATGTACAAGATGTGACCATGAAGCTGCGGTGGTCATCACATTCACCACCTGTTTTAAAAGGTTCTTATGACTTCAATGTCACTATGCCCTTACAAAGCTAAATCTGGACCTCAGTCGTCCTTAAGAATAAACCGCTTCTTGGGTTCATCAGAAACTCAATGTACAGACCTTGTTACTACGAAATCTCAACATCGACCCAGGGTTCGACCACATCATAGGCCAAGCCAAACTCATCATGACCAAGATACTTTACTTCACATGCGCATGGATACTAGAGGATTCTTTGTACTTCACGTACCGGCGTGGTGTAACATCCATCCCTGGGAACATGCCACTTACGAGAAGGGGCCTACTGCCCGTTACCACCACCATTCGTGCTCAACCAGGAGCTGCACTAAAACCTCGAGGGACACGTGTACTTTATTGTAGAGCTCAACATATGATTTCAAACCCCCTCGAGGCACCTCTTTACTTTATTAGCTACAAGGTCTGTCCATGCTATACACAAGTCATATTGGTTCTACACTACAATCTTTTATGGGCTACTACTTAGCTCCAAATTCTGCGACCCGGTCAGCACCGATGTCTTCCGTTAAGGTTAAATTCATTATACCAGCATCAGCTCTTCAGTCAACTTTATCTTTGTAATTACTGTATTTTCGCACTGATTTTTATGTGAAACATTGCTTTCATAATTTAGAATCCAAATGACAGAAACTTTAAATATCTTACCATAAACAAATTAAAGTAAGTCAATCTTTAGTAAGGAGGTTGTCAGATTGTGTTTTCATCAGGGAATATAGGCTACATCGCGACCTCCGTCGCGACAGGCCTCTAAAAATTACGCTTTCAGTTTCCCAAATGTTTTAAATTCGAAGTGGGGACAAACCATGTGGCAGGCTCAGGCTTCCCGTCAGGTACAGGCTGACACTAAATCACAAAGTAAATAGCGGCGACGCGCGCCGGACTAAATGGAATTGGAATATCTTTTATCTACACCCATATAGTAAATCCTCTTTTATAAGTTCAAATACCGTAGATAAGACCCCGCTTTATGATATACTGTGCGGCTGCTGCGTGCGTCCCCTATTAGATCACGAAATATAACACTTTAACGAGATCACGTACTAAATTATATAAGGACACAGCTGCGGGCGCGGGCCGGCCTGTCGACGCAAACATGGCGCACGCCGGCGAGAAGTGCCCACACGAAACACATGAAAGAGGATTTAATATATGGATGTAGATAAAGTAATGTATGCAACTGTACATAATTAGGCATTAAAACACTCGTGTGACCTTATTATGAAACTCGCCTTCGGCTCGTTTCATAAAACACACTCGTGCTTTAATGCCCCTCATTATGTACCAGTTGCATAAACTACTATTTAAAACTAATGTGCTTCATTTTAATTATCCAGTTTTTGAACATATCCTTAGAATTATTCACAACGTCAATACTTTTCTGTCACTGTCAAAAACATACGTTCAATTTTGTCAACAGGAGAATACCTATTTCCAATTATTATTTACAACATAACTGTATAATATGGTACTTAAGCCAGTCTTATTTAAGTGAACAACTCATTAAAAAGCCAATTATTTCACAATGGAAGAAAATAAGTCGATATTACACGAATTATACGTGTTTTCCGAATGGAAACCTGAGCCCGAATACATCGTAAGTTTTCTCAAATGAATTTCTCCTAATGTTTACTTGGTTCTTCCCCATAGCTTTACAAAATAGTTTTAGGTTTTATATGTTTTCAGTTATCATGATAAGTTTTGTTTTTCAACAGCAAAAACCGGACAATATTCTTCCTGAAAATATATCAGCGCTCTGGCGCTGGTTGAAGTTTTTTGGGCCTAAGAAAAGCCTTATTGATAGCATTACAGCGTAAGTATCTTTTATTTGCGAAACGGATTCTTATTAATCTACTCCACAATTTTTAATTTTTATTTTTGTAAATAAAAAATTATAATTATAATTTCGTTTTAATATGATTTCAGCCACAAGGAACGACAGCAAAAATGGCACATTGCTCTCGGAGACGAAGGCAAGGTGATCGCCATCCTGACGGATAATATTCTTGAGATCAGAACAAAGCGCTCGGAGTATGCCACCATAGCCGCTCGGACTACAGGTGACATTATTTTCATTCCTGCAAGTTTAAGGCATAGTTCTACTGAATAGTCAGATTTTACTAGATCTTAGTATCGAAAATTAACTTTAACAAGTTACAACATTGTCTTATAAAATTGTCATTTTAGTTGATACAAGGTTAATCATGTTGAATTTCACTCAATATTTTCTATTTCAGTTTCCCGAGACGCATATCCCCAGTGGCGTAAGCTGGCGTGGAGCCCTGACTGCTCATTCCTAGCAATGGCATACGGAAACGGCGTGGTCAGCTTCTTTGATCTGACTGCATCTAACCTGTTCAATATACCAGCAGTAAGTCTTTTTTACAGCAAAAAAGAAGATTATGTTTTGGGACCTTTTTTTGTCACACATAAATGATTTTTCTTTCTATCTTTGTGTTTCTTAGGACTGCACGAGACCTGGAGGATTGGAGTGCACGGACAACACGCACGCCGTGGCTGACATCATATTCATGCCGCTCAGGGTCAAGGACAACAAATGGTGAGCCTACCCAATCCATAAAACGACGCTACGTGCGGGCTGTGAAAGAGCTATGTAAAACTTTTTTTTCTTTTTATGGCATCACATGCGCATGCTCAGTTGTGCAAACTGTTTGTTCCCAGGAACTGGGAAGTGCTGGTGGTGACGTTCGACGGACGCGTCCGCGGGTTTCTGATATCGGTGGAGGGCTGCGAGCTGCACCA
Organism: Cenopis cana; assembly: GCA_951800055.1. Lineage (NCBI taxonomy): Eukaryota > Metazoa > Arthropoda > Insecta > Lepidoptera > Tortricidae > Cenopis > Cenopis cana. Next base: position 22,754,155 of record OX637476.1, on the reverse strand, counting down.
CGCGGCGCGGCTGGGGGGGAGCGCGGGCGCCGTGGTGCCGTGCGCCGCGCACGCCACGCTGCTGGTGGCGGGGCTGCCCCGGGCCGGGGTCAAGGTCAGTGTCGGTGGAGGGATGCGACACCACGCGGCGCGGCTGGGGGGCGGCGCGGGCGCCGTGGTGCCGTGCGCCGCGCACGCCACGCTGCTGGTGGCGGGGCTGCCCCGGGCCGGGGTCAAGGTCAGTGTCGGTGGAGGGATGCGACACCACGCGGCGCGGCTGGGGGGCGGCGCGGGCGCCGTGGTGCCGTGCGCCGCGCACGCCACGCTGCTGGTGGCGGGGCTGCCCCGGGCCGGGGTCAAGGTCAGTGTCGGTGGAGGGATGCGACACCACGCGGCGCGGCTGGGGGGCGGCGCGGGCGCCGTGGTGCCGTGCGCCGCGCACGCCACGCTGCTGGTGGCGGGGCTGCCCCGGGCCGGGGTCAAGTTCAGTGTCGGTGGAGGGATGCGACACCACGCGGCGCGGCTGGGGGGGAGCGCGGGCGCCGTGGTGCCGTGCGCCGCGCACGCCACGCTGCTGGTGGCGGGGCTGCCCCGGGCCGGGGTCAAGGTCAGTGTCGGTGGAGGGATGCGACACCACGCGGCGCGGCTGGGGGGCGGCGCGGGCGCCGTGGTGCCGTGCGCCGCGCACGCCACGCTGCTGGTGGCGGGGCTGCCCCGGGCCGGGGTCAAGGTCAGTGTCGGTGGAGGGATGCGACACCACGCGGCGCGGCTGGGGGGCGGCGCGGGCGCCGTGGTGCCGTGCGCCGCGCACGCCACGCTGCTGGTGGCGGGGCTGCCCCGGGCCGGGGTCAAGGTCAGTGTCGGTGGAGGGATGCGACACCACGCGGCGCGGCTGGGGGGGAGCGCGGGCGCCGTGGTGCCGTGCGCCGCGCACGCCACGCTGCTGGTGGCGGGGCTGCCCCGGGCCGGGGTCAAGGTCAGTGTCGGTGGAGGGATGCGACACCACGCGGCGCGGCTGGGGGGGAGCGCGGGCGCCGTGGTGCCGTGCGCCGCGCGCGCCACGCTGCTGGTGGCGGGGCTGCCCCGGGCCGGGGTCAAGGTCAGTGTCGGTGGAGGGATGCGACACCACGCGGCGCGGCTGGGGGGCGGCGCGGGCGCCGTGGTGCCGTGCGCCGCGCACGCCACGCTGCTGGTGGCGGGGCTGCCCCGGGCCGGGGTCAAGGTCAGTGTCGGTGGAGGGATGCGACACCACGCGGCGCGGCTGGGGGGCGGCGCGGGCGCCGTGGTGCCGTGCGCCGCGCACGCCACGCTGCTGGTGGCGGGGCTGCCCCGGGCCGGGGTCAAGGTCAGTGTCGGTGGAGGGATGCGACACCACGCGGCGCGGCTGGGGGGCGGCGCGGGCGCCGTGGTGCCGTGCGCCGCGCACGCCACGCTGCTGGTGGCGGGGCTGCCCCGGGCCGGGGTCAAGGTCAGTGTCGGTGGAGGGATGCGACACCACGCGGCGCGGCTGGGGGGCGGCGCGGGCGCCGTGGTGCCGTGCGCCGCGCGCGCCACGCTGCTGGTGGTGGGGCTGCCCCGGGCCGGGGTCAAGGTCAGTGTCGGTGGAGGGATGCGACACCACGCGGCGCGGCTGGGGGGCGGCGCGGGCGCCGTGGTGCCGTGCGCCGCGCGTGCCACGCTGCTGGTGGCGGGGCTGCCCCGGGCCGGGGTCAAGGTCAGTGTCGGTGGAGGGATGCGACACCACGCGGCGCGGCTGGGGGGCGGCGCGGGCGCCGTGGTGCCGTGCGCCGCGCGCGCCACGCTGCTGGTGGCGGGGCTGCCCCGGGCCGGGGTCAAGGTCAGTGTCGGTGGAGGGATGCGACACCACGCGGCGCGGCTGGGGGGCGGCGCGGGCGCCGTGGTGCCGTGCGCCGCGCGCGCCACGCTGCTGGTGGCGGGGCTGCCCCGGGCCGGGGTCAAGGTCAGTGTCGGTGGAGGGATGCGACACCACGCGGCGCGGCTGGGGGGCGGCGCGGGCGCCGTGGTGCCGTGCGCCGCGCACGCCACGCTGCTGGTGGCGGGGCTGCCCCGGGCCGGGGTCAAGGTCAGTCAAACTTCCGGCCAGAAGGACCAACGTATAATATTATTTTGGGTCATAACCTTTTTATGTGTTTTTTGCAGGATCCCTCCTCGCCCCTGAGCGCTGGGCTCACAGCGTGGCGGATCCTGAACGAGGATCCGTGGTACAAGCTGTCTGTGGTTTCGGACCAGCTGGAGACGCAGCTCGCCAACCAGGGCTTCCAGCTGTACGTGCCCTTCGTCTCCGCCAAGAACCTGGTGAGCATAAACTGGGAGATATTACTAATACCAGAAAACTAATTGAGTAGATGGTCCTGAAAGTACGGGGTAGTTTGCGTCAAATCCGGTAGTTCCAATTTCTTGCAGACTTGTTTATGATGTTGTCCCAATGAAACAAAAAACAAAAAATCAGAACTCATGGATCTGAGTTCTGATGTATAAAGTTACTGTACTAAAACTTACATACAAAATATTGTCTTTGCTCCTAATCTTCAATAGCCTAACGTTGATGTGTTTAACTTGTAGGCCTTCATAGTCCAAATGGTGGTATCCCCGGACAACTCGAAGCTGGTGTGCCTGCACTGCAACGGTGACGTGACGGTGTGGCGGCTGCCGCTGCTGCGGCTGCTGCGCCGGCACGCGCTCGCCACGCAGCCGCAGCACGAGCTGCGCAACCCGCTGGTGGGGGGCGAGCGCGACGCCCACGCCACACACGTGGGGGACGTCCACTGGTGGAGCGACGAGGTTGGTACACTCCCCAGCATCAGTAAGGTGGCTGCGGCTGCTGCGCCGGCACGCGCTCGCCACGCAGCCGCAGCACGAGCTGCGCAACCCGCTGGTGGGGGGCTAGCGCGACGCCCACGCCACACACGTGGGGGACGTCCACTGGTGGAGCGACGAGGTTGGTACACTCCCCAGCATCAGTAAGGTGGCTGCGGCTGCTGCGCCGGCACGCGCTCGCCACGCAGCCGCAGCACGAGCTGCGCAACCCGCTGGTGGGGGGCTAGCGCGACGCCCACGCCACACACGTGGGGGACGTCCACTGGTGGAGCGACGAGGTTGGTACACTCCCCAGCATCAGTAAGGTGGCTGCGGCTGCTGCGCCGGCACGCGCTCGCCACGCAGCCGCAGCACGAGCTGCGCAACCCGCTGGTGGGGGGCTAGCGCGACGCCCACGCCACACACGTGGGGGACGTCCACTGGTGGAGCGACGAGGTTGGTACACTCCCCAGCATCAGTAAGGTGGCTGCGGCTGCTGCGCCGGCACGCGCTCGCCACGCAGCCGCAGCACGAGCTGCGCAACCCGCTGGTGGGGGGCGAGCGCGACGCCCACGCCACACACGTGGGGGACGTCCACTGGTGGAGCGACGAGGTTGGTACACTCCCCAGCATCAGTAAGGTGGCTGCGGCTGCTGCGCCGGCACGCGCTCGCCACGCAGCCGCAGCACGAGCTGCGCAACCCGCTGGTGGGGGGCTAGCGCGACGCCCACGCCACACACGTGGGGGACGTCCACTGGTGGAGCGACGAGGTTGGTACACTCCCCAGCATCAGTAAGGTGGCTGCGGCTGCTGCGCCGGCACGCGCTCGCCACGCAGCCGCAGCACGAGCTGCGCAACCCGCTGGTGGGGGGCTAGCGCGACGCCCACGCCACACACGTGGGGGACGTCCACTGGTGGAGCGACGAGGTTGGTACACTCCCCAGCATCAGTAAGGTGGCTGCGGCTGCTGCGCCGGCACGCGCTCGCCACGCAGCCGCAGCACGAGCTGCGCAACCCGCTGGTGGGGGGCGAGCGCGACGCCCACGCCACACACGTGGGGGACGTCCACTGGTGGAGCGACGAGGTTGGTACACTCCCCAGCATCAGTAAGGTGGCTGCGGCTGCTGCGCCGGCACACGCTCGCCACGCAGCCGCAGCACGAGCTGCGCAACCCGCTGGTGGGGGGCTAGCGCGACGCCCACGCCACACACGTGGGGGACGTCCACTGGTGGAGCGACGAGGTTGGTACACTCCCCAGCATCAGTAAGGTGGCTGCGGCTGCTGCGCCGGCACGCGCTCGCCACGCAGCCGCAGCACGAGCTGCGCAACCCGCTGGTGGGGGGCTAGCGCGACGCCCACGCCACACACGTGGGGGACGTCCACTGGTGGAGCGACGAGGTTGGTACACTCCCCAGCATCAGTAAGGTGGCTGCGGCTGCTGCGCCGGCACGCGCTCGCCACGCAGCCGCAGCACGAGCTGCGCAACCCGCTGGTGGGGGGCGAGCGCGACGCCCACGCCACACACGTGGGGGACGTCCACTGGTGGAGCGACGAGGTTGGTACACTCCCCAGCATCAGTAAGGTGGCTGCGGCTGCTGCGCCGGCACGCGCTCGCCACGCAGCCGCAGCACGAGCTGCGCAACCCGCTGGTGGGGGGCTAGCGCGACGCCCACGCCACACACGTGGGGGACGTCCACTGGTGGAGCGACGAGGTTGGTACACTCCCCAGCATCAGTAAGGTGGCTGCGGCTGCTGCGCCGGCACGCGCTCGCCACGCAGCCGCAGCACGAGCTGCGCAACCCGCTGGTGGGGGGCTAGCGCGACGCCCACGCCACACACGTGGGGGACGTCCACTGGTGGAGCGACGAGGTTGGTACACTCCCCAGCATCAGTAAGGTGGCTGCGGCTGCTGCGCCGGCACGCGCTCGCCACGCAGCCGCAGCACGAGCTGCGCAACCCGCTGGTGGGGGGCGAGCGCGACGCCCACGCCACACACGTGGGGGACGTCCACTGGTGGAGCGACGAGGTTGGTACACTCCCCAGCATCAGTAAGGTGGCTGCGGCTGCTGCGCCGGCACGCGCTCGCCACGCAGCCGCAGCACGAGCTGCGCAACCCGCTGGTGGGGGGCTAGCGCGACGCCCACGCCACACACGTGGGGGACGTCCACTGGTGGAGCGACGAGGTTGGTACACTCCCCAGCATCAGTAAGGTGGCTGCGGCTGCTGCGCCGGCACGCGCTCGCCACGCAGCCGCAGCACGAGCTGCGCAACCCGCTGGTGGGGGGCGAGCGCGACGCCCACGCCACACACGTGGGGGACGTCCACTGGTGGAGCGACGAGGTTGGTACTTGGAAGTCATCCTCCTAGCGATATCCCAGTAGTCCGCTACCTAACCCTAAGATTTTGCGTTGGCACTAGTTTTTGACGAGAAAGCCAAGAAATCCTGGAACGGAAATGCGATGGATTGGGCACGCGCTTCGGCGATCGGATGACCGCTTGCCCAAGCAGGGCCTACGCTGGCAATCTACTGGCAGAAGACGGCCGGGGCGTCCTCGAACCACATGGAGGCGCTCAGTTGAAAAAGAGGCTGGTTCAAGTGGCCTCGGCTGGGAAGAGCTGGAAGAAGCTGCGCAAGACCGTTACAAGTGGAGAACTCTTCTACGAGCCCTATGTCCCTAATGAGGGATAACAGGAACTCATCATCATCATCACTAGTTTTTGACGGAAGCTGCTGCCATCTGACTTTCCAATCCAAGGGGAAACTAAACCTTATCGGGATGGGTACTGTGATGGTGTAGCCGAAGAATATAATACGGCTACCGTTATCTCTACCTGTCGTAGAGGGCAACTAAAGGGATGTTGGGGTCGAAAAAGACTGCAGTTGGGGGCTGCGATTGTCAATAGAAACATGGCGGGAGCCAGATAGATGGACTTTGGACTCTCAGACACACTGGTGCTTTCCGTAAGATACCCCCCAGCCCCCAGATACCGTGCTGCTACGCTAAAATGGTCTTAGAAGACCTTCCCTCGATTTCAAATTAATGAAGATTGGCCAGTAAACGTCAATCTTTCGGAAAAGTTTTCCTCGATTTGTGACTTTTCTAGCCGGAATTTTTACACATCCATCCTGCATAAAAAAGTGTATGTTATTGTTTGCAGGAGCTGATCCTGTCCCGGTTCAGCGGCGCGGTGTCGGTGTGCAACATAGAGGACCTGGTCAACATCCTCGGCAAGAAGCCCGAGTTCTTCCAGGGCGCCCCGAGGGTATGTTTACCTCCTGAACTTTGACCGATGTCAGTGCGGCCTTGGCATGCCTGCCAGATGGCGCTGTTTGACGCAAGCGCAGCCATTAGGATGCGTTCAGTATTAAGCACGTATAAGTTCGGGCCGCGTTGCACATCGGGCAACGTGATCCACAAAAATGGTCTCGCCGGAAGATCAGCGCTGACTCGTGAGTCACCATTATGCTGAGGCGAGCCCGTTTCGTGGCAATTTTTATTAGTTTATGTTATTAGTTTGTTTGTTTTATGTTCCTAGTTAATGTCACGAATAAATTATTTCATCTTTACTTTCAAATTAGTCACTGTCACTGTCGCAGGTGACACAGATACAGTATACTTTTTACTTATAATTTAATTTTGATCCGAGTGCTAATTTTATTCATCTTAATTACGTGCATACGCCCTTTTGGAACGCGGCAGTTTTAGATTCCTAAATTAAGGGAAATTTAATGAAAATGTACTGAAAAGAAAAAATACGTATCTCCTAACTTTTTGAGTACTATTAAATACCTAAATAAAATTTGTAATGTTAATTGTTTTCAATTGTTAGGTAAAATAGGTATTAATTGCACAGTGAGAACGAGGGTTCCTATGGACCCCTGGCGGACACACGGACCTAGGGGTCCGTTTCCCACAGTTTAAGAAGCCCTGCTTTACAGTATTATATGTGTGATGGCAGGTGACGGCGGCGCACGGCGGCACGTTCATGGTGCTGGAGTGCGAATCCAGCGTGCTGCCGGCCAGGCGGCGCGGTGACGACAGCGTGAGTACCTATACCACAGAATAGTGTAACAGTATTACATACAGAACGGACACGAACCGTCCGCACCGAGGTCAGTTACCTCGTCCCTGAGACGCCCGCCTGGTGTCGACTGTCGATCGGGTGCCGTCGCGCCTAGCGATTCGTCCGCGCCACGCACTACGCACTCGCGCAAACAATATAATATATAAATAATAATGATATCTGTTGAACGCGCACAAAGAGCAGTGATCAAAGTAATGTATAGAAAGCGTTATCGCTATCCTACTGACGAGTTGTACAGGGAAAGCAAACTCCTCAGAGTACGGCAGCTATTCATTATCAAGGCAGTCACTCGCGCTCATGGGATATTACTTGTTTCTGATATATTTGGAGAATTGCTTAAGAAACGCATTTTCAGGGCACCCCTGCCACCTCTCAGATCTGCGGTGGCAAGGAGATGTCCAGCTTTTGCTCACTTGTACACCTACAATAATGTCTGCAGAGCGGTTGATCTAAAGGACCTTTCGGTTCCCAGAGCCAAAAACACTGTGAGAAACTGGCTTTACACATTGTCATATAGTGAAACGGAAAGGTTGATTCCTAGGTCCTTATTGAATCACGCATAGCGGTTTGGCTTCTTTTGTCTTGCCTTTTTCAAGCGCCTCTAGTCTTCCAAGCCCAAACAATTTCCACGCGAAATCCACACACATACACGTACGCTTGCACATGCACTCACCCTCTGACACACTTACACACGAAATATACACACATACACACACTCTCTCTCTCTCTCAGACACATACACACACACACACGCATATACACAGACACACACAAATACGAACTTCTAAAAATGTATAGTCACTACTACTGTAAACTTATAGTTAGAAATGTACCCTTTATAGCCATCTGTGTTTTTTATTTTTTAATATGTAATTAGTACTTAGTTTTTTGTCTTACCTCTTTATTGTATAATCTACTATTATTGTTACTCGCTCTCGCAGACGTCCAAAATACAGGCTCAGCCTAGTTTGGAATCTGATAGATAAGTTCCTACTTTGTAAACACTTTTTTGCCAAATAAACTATTTGTATTTGTATTTGTATAATAAGCTATTTGACTTTTTTTTTTATAATGTCAATCGAACCAGTTTTTAGAGACGATCAAATGTCTATATGGGACCAACAACAATTAGAGCACAATAAAGGGCTAAAATTAGGGACAAACCTAGCTCGACGCTAGCGGCCGTCAAACAGGCTCCTACAAATTTGCCCTGGCAAATGACGTCACTTGCACAGCATTCGACCACAGGGCTCGGAACCGGTTTTTTTTAACCGGTTAAAACTGGTTTATTTGGGTTTAGCTCCGAACTTTATTGAGAGCGCGAACGTTTTAAGAACTTTATATAAACCGGTTTATTCCACGAGTGGCGCGACCGCGGCGACCCGGCCGGGCCCCTGGCGGGGGTCGGTGTCGGTAGGTACTTACGTACACACACACAAGCACGCGTTGCAACTTGTCGAGTAATTTTTGTAGACGCGTGCGAGTTGGAGTACGGCTCCTTAGCTCGAAATACGGTCCCATCTGGCAGAAAGCATGAAGCTTAGTAGTAGTAGCTTTCATATTTGTGCTTCAAAAATTTTAGGGAAACACGTCGACAGAGACAGACCTTTCCCCCCCCCTTTCCCCCCACTTTTGTGTGCCGAATTACAGTTTTATTTTATTTTAATGAAAACTGCTGAAGCTAGGAGAAAACCGTCAAAGGGAAAAATGTTCCTTATAAAATTATCTACAAGTTATTCTTTGGATGTATTTTGATAGGACCTATAGCTTTCAAAATATACGAGCATTCATTAGGGTAAATACAGCAGAAAAGATGGTAGAGGGCAGATTACTAACATTTTTGTGCGCATCGGGCTACAAGCATGAAATTTGTACCATAGATAAAGTGTTCCGCGGTGATTCTTTTCGGATGTGGGAATTAGTTAGATTCGTCCCCTGGGGAAGGGGAGAGCGGGGTGAATTGGATCAAGAATACCTCTTTTTAGTCTTTTTCTCATTGATCAGTTAAGGCTACTATGGCTTGCGGGGTTTCGTTTTCGTGTAAACCAGACATCGGGAATTCATTTTTAGGGCTCGGTACCCAAAAGCTAAAATGAATAAAAAATGAATAAAATGAACTTTATTCTGTAAGTAGGCCGCAATGGCACTTTTACAAGTCAAACCCTACTAGCGTTTCACAGAGGCCACTGCCGAGAAGAAACGCCGAAAGAAACTCGACAGTCAGCCATTTTCTCACAAAAATATGCTTATTACAATGATAAATGATAATACTTAACCTACTTAAGATCAAGAAATCTAAGTATCTATATAAAGCAACACAAAAACAAAGAACAAAATGAGGAAAAAAACCAGTTATGTACAGTGTGTAATTCTGCAGGAAAACATTTCGAAACTGTATACCTTAGCATTATCAAATTCTATTTAGGAAAAAAAAATTGAATCCTTTAGACTATAAATTTAGTTATAAATCTTTTGATATGTTTTCTTGCAAGAACTGCGTCAACTAGATAAAATTAAAAAATACACAATATATGAATCTTTACTCTATTTAAGTATCTGGTTTGGGCCATGCTTTTCTGTCTGTTAGATAGTCCTCAACCTTGTAATAAGCCTTCGACATCAATGATTTTTTCAAGTACTTTTTAAGAGCTGGAAAAGGTAAATTCAAAACTTCATCAGGTAACTTATTATAAAAACGGACACATTGACCTACAAAAGATTTGTATACTTTACGGACACGAAATTTTTTAGTGGCAATTTTATTTTTATTTCTAGTATTAAAATTATGTATATCAGAATTTTTACAGAAGGAGTCTATGTTCTTAAGGACATAAACAATATTCTCATAGATGTACTGGGACGCTACAGTTAAAATGTTGATTTCTTTAAAGAGTTCTCTTAAAGATTCACGGGAGCCTAGGTTATATATGGAGCGAATGGCTCTTTTTTGTAACACAAAAATTGTCTGTATGTCAGCTGCTTTACCCCAAACCAGGATACCATACGACATAACACTATGAAAATAGCTATGATAAACTAGGCGAGCTGTTTCTACATTGGTAAGTTGCCTGATTTTTCTGATAGCATATGCGGCTGAACTTAATTTACGCGCCATAACGGCTATGTGGGGACTCCATTGTAGATTTTTGTCTAATGTTATACCTAAGAATATTGCTTTATCTACTATTTCTAAGCACTCGTTATTTAAGAGTATACTAGTTTCCACCGGTCTAACATTAGGCAAAGAAAATCTGACACATTTAGTTTTCTTAGCATTAAGTAACAGATTGTTAACGGTAAACCAGTCAAGTACTTTGTCCAGTGTGCCATTAACTCTACTATAGTCAACTGATTTTCGGTCAACCTTAAAGATTAAAGATGTATCATCCGCGAATAAAACTATATCACAAAGATTACTTACTATAGACGGCAAGTCATTTATATAAACCAAAAATAAAAATGGACCTAAGATAGAGCCCTGAGGCACTCCTAACGTTACTATTGCCCCACTAGACTGGGTTCCATTTACAACAACTGCTTGAGTTCTATTGCTGAGATATGAAGACATAAGACTTAACGCATTAGCAGACAAACCATAATGTTTAAGTTTCAAAACGAGCGTCCCATGATCCACGCAATCGAAAGCTTTAGAAAGGTCACAAAAAATACCTATCGCATCACAGGAATTCTCCCAAATATCGTAAATATGTTTAATAAGCACAGATGCAGCGTCAGTCGTGGAGCGCCCTCTTGTGAAACCGAACTGTTTACTTGTAAGCAGTTTATTTCTATTAAAGTGCATTAGCATATCGTTTAACATTAATTTTTCAAAAACCTTACTTAATACAGGTAGTATCGATATGGGACGGAAGTTGGTTAGGTCGTTTAAATCACCCGATTTAAATAGAGGTATGACTTTACTAAACTTCATAAGATCAGGAAAAATACCCTCTGATATGCAGTTATTGTAAATCAAAGCTAATTGGGGCGCAATGACATCTATGATATGATTAATAACTTTTACTGATGTTCCCCATAAATCCTCGGTTTTCTTTAAATTGAGCGATTTAAATGTTTTAACAACCTTGATTGAATCTACTTGACTAAAATTAAACGTTACATCACATTTACTAATGTTAGCACAAAGCAAAGCTTTAGCTTGGGTTTTAGATGACTGCAGACATTTTGTAGTACTACTTGCTATATTTGAAAAATAGTTCTCGAATGCCAAGGCAACATCGTTATTTGACATGACCTGTTGGTCTTCCGTGAGAATGTTGACTTGATAATCGCGAGTTTTAAATTTACCAGATTCTCTATTTATAATATTCCAAACAGTTTTCACCTTGTTGTCAGATACTTTAAGTTTAGAACTAATATAATTTGCTTTAGCAGCAAAACACACTCTCTTGAAGATGTTTGAGTAACTCTTGACATAGTCCAGGAAATCACTGTTCTTGTTCACCTCCCTCTCACCATAAAGTTCATAAAGCCTATTTCTACTTCTATGTATACCTACGGTAGCCCAATCACTAAATTTTATCTTATTATTTTTATTTTTTGACCCAGAAATAGTTTTTAATGAAAAATTTTCATTGAAGCAATTAATAATTAAGCCGAATAAATCTTTATACATGCTATTCGAATTACTTTGTGAAAGTGATAACATACAAATATTATGGTTAATTTCATTTTTAAATAATTCCAAACGAGAACTAGTTATGGGTCGGTATGTTATAGTTTGGGGTTGTTCTTCTTGATTAATCATAGAGAAAGATGCCATTTGACCACTGTGGTCAGAGTTAAAACGATTTAAAATTTTCTTATCCAAACATTCACAGTTACAAAAAATATTATCTAAACAGGTCGCACTAGTAGCACCTACCCGGGTAGGCTCAAGGAACAAATTTATCAAATTAAAAGATTTAAATAAACTTAACAACTTGACAGTATTATTAGATGGTTCAAGTAAATTAACATTGAAATCACCACAAACTATAACATTTTTTTGGCTCTTAGTTACTAACCTCAACACATTTTCCATAGTGGATTCAAATGTGCAGAAGTCAGATGCAGGAGGCCTGTATACACATATGATTATATAGCTTTCTAGTTCTGTACAAGCAATTTCTACAATCCTCTCAATTGATAACTTTACTATATCCTTCCGTTCTTTGCATTTAAAAGAGCTTTTTACAATTATGAGAGAACCGCCATGAATGGCAGATTTTCTGGCATAGAAACTCACTAATTTAAAATTTACAAAGTCAAATATCATCTGTTCTTGTCTAAGCCAATGTTCAGTAATACACAAAACTTGAATGTCACTATTATCTAAAAATAAACCTATTTGTAGTTCTTTGCTGGAAAAACCCTGAATATTTTGATGGAAAATATTAATATTCAATGGCTTTTCCGCTGTCTTACAATTTAGTTTAAAGGCATGCTATTTATGGCGCTATCAACATAGTGGAGTCTGCTAGGTGAGCTATTAAATTGGTTTGGTTCTAAATTAAACGCTAGCAGGTCCACCAAAGTCATTAAATATTTCTTTGGCAAATATATTTTCTCTGATGTCAGCGAGAAGCGCTTTATGAATTTATTTGTATCAAAGAAATGATATTTGTTATTGAAGCAAGTGGCATGGTACATTAAGGAATTTAAATAAGCTATTTTATTGTTATACTGATATGTCATACTCTGTGAGTATGGCAACGCACATAATATAATTTTACCAATGCCAGATTTTTCAATAATATTTAATGTTAACATTAACCTATCTATTGCAGACTTGTCAATACTAACACTATTTCCTAATAAAACTACTAAGTTAGTACTGTCATCACAATGCCCTTTTAACATTGACTCACATATTTGGTCGATACTTGAATTGTGATAACAGTAATTTATTACATTTTGATTTAATTTTTTACTAAGCATGGAACCCAGCCCTGATCCAATCTGATCCGAATAAATAATAGTTTTATTGGTACATGTTAACCTGAGGGGCTGTTCTTTAATGACAGGCGTTACAGTAGCCGGGGTGCCAAGGGCCATGTCCTGTTGCACGACAGCTGTTGGTGGAATATGGCCACAATTACAAAAATTACTATTTATAAGAGAGTTAAAGCGCTCTTCATTTTCTTTGCATTCCTCCAACAACTTTGTGAATGCCTGGACATGCTCCAAGCGGAACCCTATTTTTGTCAGTCATAAATCCGTCCGTCGTCTGTTTTACAGGTTTTACAGTCAAACGTCATCTTGTTGACCCAAAGCCACAACAATTGTAAACAATTTTTATTAATAATTTTTAAAGGGGGTCTCCCATAGAGCTGAAGGGGGGCGAATTTTTTTTTTACCCACCCGTTCGAGTGTGATATCGTTATTTAGAGCTAATTGAGTAAATAAATACCGTATTTTTTGTTTAACAAAATATTTAAAGTCAAAGTCAAAGTGATTTATTTGTAAACATAGGTAATACAATATATGGCGCTAGGTACAAAATATGTGCTCTATGTTTCGTCGTTAGGCATACAAATTCATTTTTAAATTACATAATATTAAAGATAAACATGAGAGATGATATCTGTATTGGTAGAATTCCCCCAATAAATAAGACCATAGCGAAGGGATGATCCAATACATCCGTGATATGCTGATATAACCGCCTCAATACTGACTTGCTTCGATAGCTTGTAAAGCGCATATGCATATTTGTTGAGCTTTTAACAAACTTCCTCCGTATGAGGCTTCCATGACAGCTAACTTGTGATCTATAGTGAGTCCTAAAACTTTTTTTACTTTAACTGATTCAATAAGGTGTCCTTCATAAAAACAAGGGCGTGAGAAGTCACTAAAGTCCACTATTTTAGAAAATTTGTTCCTAAGATTTTTTAAACTTCCCATTGACCTGTGAATTTTATATTTGGTAGTAATATCTATTATAGTGTATATTTTACTAACCATTTTTTGTAAAAAAAAATTCTTGTAATGTAAAATATATTGTTATTTTTTTTGTATTTGTTGGTAAAAGGGACGTAATATTAAAAATTATCCTCAATCAATACTGACTTGCTTCGATAGCTTGTAAAGCGCATATGCATATTTGTTGAGCTTTTTACAAACTTCCTCCGTATGAGGCTAGGCTAGGCTTCCATGACAGCTAGCTTGTGATCTATAGTGAGTCCTAAAAATTTTGTAACATTAACTGATTCAATAAGATGTCCTTCATAAAAATAAGGCCGTGAGAAGTTACTAAAGTCCACTATTTTAGAAAATTTGTTCCTTAGATTTTTTATACTTCCCATTGACCTGTGAATTTGATATTTGGTAGTAATGTCTATTATGGCGTATATTTTACTAACAAATACAAAAAAAGAACTGAAACCATTTTTTGTAAAAAAATCTTGTAAAATTTTTTTTTTCTTTTTTTTGTATTTGTTGGTAAAAGGAACGTAATATTAAATATTATAACCAAATTGAAAGTTCGTAGGTGAATGAGAAGTATAAAAAAAATTAGGAACAAATTTTGTAAAATAGCGGACTTTAGTGACTTCTCACGCCCTTGTTTTTAAATATTTTTTTAAACACAAAATAAGGTTTTTATCTATTTAATTATCTCTAAATAACGATATCCCTCTCGTTGGGGTGGGTAAAAAATTTCTTTTTTCGCACCCCTTCAGCTATATGGGAGACCCCCTTAAAAAATATTAAAAAAAATCTGACAATTGGTATGGCTTTGGGTCTACAATATGCTTAATACTGTGAAAATTTTAAGCCTGTAGCCTAAACCGTTTGGCTGTAAAACCTGTAAAACAGACGACGGACGGACTTATGACTGACAAAAATAGGATTCCGCTTGGAGTCCTAAAAATGAATTTCTGATGTCTGTTTTACATGAAAACGATACCCCGCAAGCCATAGTAGCGTAGTGATCAGTGAGAAAAAGACTAAAAAGAGGTGTGCTTGGTCCAATTCACCCCGCTCTCCCCTCGCACAGGGGACGAATCTAACTAATCTCCACATCTGAAAAGAATCACCGCGGAACAGTTTATCTTTGGTACAAATTTCATGCTTGTAGCCCGATGCCCACAGAAATGTTAGTAATCTGCCCTCTAGCATCTTTTCTGCTGTTCTTATCCTAATGAATGCCCGTAGATTTTGAAAAATATAGGTCCTATCGAAATACATCCCAAGAATGACTTGTAGATAATTTTATAAGGAACATTTTTCCCTTTGACGGTTTTCTCGTAGCTTCAGCGGTTTTCAATAAAATTAAAAAAAAAACTGTAATTCGGCACACAAAAGTGGGGGTAGGGGGGGAAACAAAGGTCTGTCAACGTGTTTCCCTAACATTTTTGAAGCACAAATATGAAAGCTACCTGCATGCCCAGTTTCATGCTTTCTGTCAGATGGGACCGTATTCGTCATATTTTCGAGCTAAGGAGTCGTACCTACTAATTTTGGTAAGGCACTATTTCATACAATACAATGTTATTTATCAAACGTAAACGTCCGTCCCGAAAGCGAACTTCCGTTAATATGAATGAACACACACAAATGCAAACGGCTTGGGTATATCCGATAGGTAGGTAATCGTGGGTTCGTTTTAACCGTATTATATCGTTCTAAACCGGTTAATCGAACGAAACCTTTATATAAAGCTCCTCCGTAAACCGGTTTAAAAATAGCGGTTTTTGTACCGAAACCGAAATATAAGGGTTTTGCTGCAAGTATATCATAACGGTTTGAAAAATTAACCGGTTTCCGAGCCCTGTTCGACCAACCGTTGTATGGGAAAATTAGTATTTTGCCGTTTTATTCGTAAAATAATGCGTTTAGGTACATTGTTGCCATACAATTTATTTGTTATTTTTACATAAGCATTCTATTGATACCTTTTATTTAAATTTTGGACGGTAAAAAAAATTAACAATTTTCTGAGTTTTAGATGATTCATATCTTTTTATGACTTTGGTAAAATTTTATAATTGACGATTTATTGTGATATTTTGATGGCTAACTATCCAAAAAGTGACACTGTGTTATAAATTTTAACATGTGTCAAATACCGTATTGACGCGTGTACCGACGGTGCACGCACACATACTTACCCACATCGCTTACGTTTCTTCGCGTGTCACAGGTGTGGCAATACTTAAAATTATCTCAGTGGCCGAGTCCGTTCAAAAAGCTACTTTACTGTACAGAAGGTTCAATCACTCTATTGACAATTCTATAAAATGTTGGACTTCTTTTTCATCTATACCACTAAGCCTTGGAGTTCGGAAATATGTGCACGGACATGTGCTCACTAATGTGTGAAGACGACTGTTGTTAAGAGCCAAAGTCAAACTTATTTATTCTTCAATTTTGGCATATTACATGCACCTATGAATGTTATTAAACTACGACCCTTAAACCCGCCTTCAACGCCTTTGGGTGTTACCACACCAATCGATCGATCATCAATTGATGTCGATCGACTGGCGTGGTAGCTTTGGTCTAGTATAAACTATCGATCAACGTCGACTGTTGCATTCTTCCATCGATCGATTAACGAGTCATCGATTGGTGTGAAAATCATTAACAATTTTTTTTTTTTTAGATGGAAATGGTGCAAATAGAACCAGATACAGAAGACACGATGCTAGACCTGACGAGGGAGCTCTTTAAGACGATTATGTTCGCTATAACGGACATGGAGACATTCCAACCCCGCCCTCGCCGAGTCACAGTGGTGGCTCGTGTGTATAGACTGCTCGGGGTTAGAAGTACAACGCCGCAGGAGCTGTTCTCTAGAAAGGTATGTGACTTATAATGGACATCGTGTTCGCTATAAGACATGGAGACCTTCCAACCCCGCCCTCGCCGAGTCACAGTGGTGGCTCGTGTGTATAGACTGCTCGGGGTTAGAAGTACAACGCCGCAGGAGCTGTTCTCTAGAAAGGTATGTGACTTATAATGGACATCGTGTTCGCTATAAGACATGGAGACCTTCCAACCCCGCCCTCGCCGAGTCACAGTGGTGGCTCGTGTGTATAGACTGCTTGGGGTTAGAAGTACAACGCCGCAGGAGCTGTTCTCTAGGAAGGTATGTGACTTATAATGGACATTGTGTTCGCTATAAGACATGTAGACCTTCCAACCCCGCCCTCGCCGAGTCACAGTGGTGGCTCGTGTGTATAGACTGCTTGGGGTTAGAAGTACAACGCCGCAGGAGCTGTTCTCTAGGAAGGTATGTGACTTATAATGGACATCGTGTTCGCTATAAGACATGGAGACCTTCCAACCCCGCCCTCGCCGAGTCACAGTGGTGGCTCGTGTGTATAGACTGCTTGGGGTTAGAAGTACAACGCCGCAGGAGCTGTTCTCTAGGAAGGTATGTGACTTATAATGGACATTGTGTTCGCTATAAGACATGTAGACCTTCCAACCCCGCCCTCGCCGAGTCACAGTGGTAGCTCGTGTGTATAGACTGCTCGGGGTTAGAAGTACAACGCCGCAGGAGCTGTACTCTAGGAAGGTATGTGACTTATAATGGGCATCGTGTTCGCTATAAGACATGGAGACCTTCCAACCCCGCCCTCGCCGAGTCACAGTGGTGGCTCGTGTGTATAGACTGCTTGGGGTTAGAAGTACAACGCCGCAGGAGCTGTTCTCTAGGAAGGTATGTGACTTATAATGGACATTGTGTTCGCTATAAGACATGTAGACCTTCCAACCCCGCCCTCGCCGAGTCACAGTGGTGGCTCGTGTGTATAGACTGCTCGGGGTTAGAAGTACAACGCCGCAGGAGCTGTTCTCTAGAAAGGTATGTGACTTATAATGGACATCGTGTTCGCTATAAGACATGGAGACCTTCCAACCCCGCCCTCGCCGAGTCATAGTGGTGGCTCGTGTGTATAGACTGCATGGGGTTAGAAGTACAACGCCGCAGGAGCTGTTCTCTAGAAAGGTATGTGACTTATAATGGACATCGTGTTCGCTAATAAGACATGGAGACCTTCCAACCCCGCCCTCGCCGAGTCACAGTGGTGGCTCGTGTGTATAGACTGCTTGGGGTTAGAAGTACAACGCCGCAGGAGCTGTTCTCTAGAAAGGTATGTGACTTATAATGGACATCGTGTTCGTTATAAGACATGGAGACCTTCCAACCCCGCCCTCGACGAGTCACAGTGGTGGCTCGTGTGTGTAGACTGCTCGGGGTTAGAAGTACAACACCGCAGGAGCTGTTCTCTAGAAAGGTATGTGACTTATAATGGACATCGCTTTCGCTAATAAGACATGGAGACCTTCCAACCCCGCCCTCGCCGAGTCATAGTGGTGGCTCGTGTGTATAGACTGCTCGGGGTTAGAAGTACAACGCCGCAGGAGCTGTTCTCTAGGAAGGTATGTGACTTATAATGGACATCGTGTTCGCTATAAGACATGGAGACCTTCCAACCCCGCCCTCGCTGAGTCACAGTGTTGGCTCGTGTGTATAGACTGCTCGGGGTTAGAAGTACAACGCCGCAGGAGCTGTTCTCTAGGAAGGTATGTGACTTATAATGGACATCGTGTTCGCTATAAGACATGGAGACCTTCCAACCCCGCCCTCGTCGAGTCACAGTGGTGGCTCGTGTGTATAGACTGCTTAGGGTTAGGAGTACAACGCCGCAGGAGCTATTCTCATACGAATTTATGCGCTATTGTACGGAATGGGCTGTGGTGGGGCGTGCCTTCGTTCTATAGTCAAACAGCGAATTGAATTGAATGGACGGATTCCAGAGGTCGTGGGTTCAAATTAGGGCATGCAATTTCCCGGGTACTGCACGCCCTAGTTCAAATTCAAATCCCACCTATGGCGTTTAATTTTTCAATTTGATTAAATTATGAATGAGTTTGGTTGCAGATAGAGAGCGGCAACTACTTGGAGGCGTTGGCCCTGGCAGAGGAGTTTGGACTGGACAGCGACCAGGTGTACCAGCAGCAGTGGCGCAAGAATCCCGTCTCCACCGACGCCATACAAAAGTATCTGGTGCGCGTAACAATACAATACAATACAATACTTACAAATATATTTTTATTGATCACCAAAATGCTACATAAGAATAACAAGATTAAAATTAAACATGTTGTTGGTGGACAACAGGCGGTCTTATAGCTAAAAAGCTATATCTTCGTCTAGTCTCATCAAGTAGTGAATTCCACTATTTTACTGTTAGTAAATTCGGCAATTTTTTTTGAAACTTACCTCGGTAGCATGCGGTCTCGCATTGTAATCAAAATCGCATGCAAGTTCGATTATTGCTCAAGTCGGGGCCGGGCCAGTGTTGCCTGATACCCCGCTTTTCCGCTTTTTTCACCGCCTTTTTGCCACTAGTCCCGCTTTCCGCGTTAAGTTAACGCGGATCCGCTTTTTTAAAATACACTGAACAATTTTAAAATGTTACCATTTGCTTGGTAAAAAAGGCGAAAAAAATCAACAGGTCGAACGAATAGAACTAGCTAGAATTACTGCAAGTAGCATTCATTTGTAACTCCCCGAAAGTGTATTAGACGGCGTAGAGCAATTTTTTTATTTGGATCATAAAAATAAGGAAACTTATTACCAATGAATGTATTCCGCGTTTTAATTTTAAAATCCGTGTTTTCAAATCGCAGCTTCCGCTTTTTGTAATTCGGTATCTGGCAACACTGGGCCGGGCTGTAACAGTGATGTTGTATGTAACAGAGTAAAGTGTCGAAGAAGATCTGGGCGGTGCACCAGTGCGTGGACCGGCTGCCCGAGACGCTGCCGGCCGCCAAGGACCTGCTACACTTCGGCCTCCAGCTCACCAACGATGAAATACTCAGCGGTGAGTGTCCATTATAGTGGACATCGAGAAAAATATACGTATGTATGATATATAGATAGAAACATTTATTCATTGCCACAGAAGACACACAATATTACAAAAAAAAACAAAAGAAGCAAAAAATTTATGACACCTTATTGCACATAAAAAAAACATTTACCAATGAAATAAAATAATCTATATATATAAAGTTGATGGGTGACTGATTAATCACCGCCCCGCCGAAACTGCCGGTCCTAGAAATTTGAAATTTACACTATAGTTAGGTTATATAACGGAGGCAAGGGATAAGACGGGATTTTTGGAAATTCCACCCCTAAGGGGGTAAAACAGGGGTGCAAAGTTTGTATGGGGGGCAATAATTTTTTGAAGGTATAGACTTGAAACTTTGTACAAAGACTCCTTAAAATAAGACAATGAAAGTGATATCTGCGTTTTCAAAATTTTCGTCTCCTAAGGGGTTGAAAATAGGGGTGAAATATTGTATGGGGAGAATTTTTTTTTAAAGTGAGAGTCTTCAAACTTTGTATGAAAGTTCCTTATAATAATACAAAAAAAGTGATTTCAGCGTTATTCGAAATTCATCCCTTAAAGGGTTAAAAAAGGGGTTCAAAGTTTGTATGGGGAGCAAATTTTTTTTAAGTGAGGTACTTCAAATTTCTTACAGAGACTCTCTGTTTAAATAAAACAAAACTAATTTCTGCGTTTTTTGAAATTCACCCTCTAAAGGGGTTAAAAAGGGATTCAAAGTTTATATTGGAAGCAAAAATTTTTTGAGTGAAGGACTTAAAATTTCTTACAGTAACTGTTTAAATTAAATGCTACAAAACTAATTTCAGCGTTTTTTTTTAATTCATCCCCTCAAGGGGTTAAAAAGGGGTTCAAAGTTTGTATCGGGAGCAAAATTTTTTTAATAGATAGATTTCAAATTTTTTACAGAGTCTCTGTTTAAATACAACAAAACAAATTTCGGCGTTTTTTTTTTAATTCATCCCCTCAATGGGTTAAAAAGGGGTTCAAAGTTTGTATGGGGAGCAACATTATTTTAATTGAGAGACTTTCATTTCACAAAAATACTGTTTAAATGATTTCAGGATTTGTGGATTTGGATAGATGTTTGAAACGAAATTTCTACAGGTCCATAATTAAATACGTACAGTAACGAAGAGAAAACGACAAGATACGTGTCAACTCACACAAAAAATAG
Source organism: Cenopis cana (assembly GCA_951800055.1). Taxonomy (NCBI): domain Eukaryota; kingdom Metazoa; phylum Arthropoda; class Insecta; order Lepidoptera; family Tortricidae; genus Cenopis; species Cenopis cana. The sequence continues at coordinate 22,733,227 of OX637476.1, read as the reverse complement.
CCTAAGTAAATGAGAGTTTTTAACCGATAAATAGGTACCTAAAGGGATTTTTAGAGGGGTCGAGAATTTGGGTTGACCGATTTATATCTGTACAGCATATTAGTAATTTGGTCTCACCGGGTAAAAGTACCACAATTATTACACCGTTTCCTGGATATTAAGATGTTTTAACTAAAAACCGAGCTCTACGCAGACGAAGTTGCGGGCAACAGCTAGTAAAATATAAACTTTAAAATAATAAAGTACAAATACAGTTACTAACCCATTATGGATGTATGGTCTGAAACAAACGCATTTTATTTTTAAATGGACGTAATTAGAAATCTAAATTAAAAATTAAAATATTGTCGCTACAAGTGCATTGCTTTGTACCAACTGAGCTATCGTGAGGATCCCTTGACGATGAATCTTGCAATCACTCTTCTAAAATACGGCTTGGTTAAGCTCATATGTTTTATATATTTATAGAAATAAACAAGGACAGAGAGGAAAAGATTGAAGACCCGGATGAAATAGTGCTGTCAGACCTGAACGCGTACACCAGCGAACTGCTTCGTTGTCGACACGTCATGCTGTTCTACAGGCAGCGCGTCTCGCTCTACGAGGTAACTATAGACAAGGACAGATAGGAAGAGCTCTAAGAACCGGATGACATAGTGCTGTCAGACCTGAAGTGCTCCGTTGTCGACACGTCATGCTGTTCTACAGGCAGCGCGTCTCGCTCTACGAGGTAACTATAGACAAGGACAGATAGGAAGAGCTCTAAGAACCGGATGACATAGTGCTGTCAGACCTGAAGTGCTCCGTTGTCGACACGTCATGCTGTTCTACAGGCAGCGCGTCTCGCTCTACGAGGTAACTATAGACAAGGACAGATAGGAAGAGCTCTAAGAACCGGATGACATAGTGCTGTCAGACCTGAAGTGCTCCGTTGTCGACACGTCATGCTGTTCTACAGGCAGCGCGTCTCGCTCTACGAGGTAACTATAGACAAGGACAGATAGGAAGAGCTCTAAGAACCGGATGACATAGTGCTGTCAGACCTGAAGTGCTTCGTTGTCGACACGTCATGCTGTTCTACAGGCAGCGCGTCTCGCTCTACGAGGTAACATCACAACTACTTGTCAATTACAATACAAAAGCCTTTTTCAGAAAAGGGTTATTGTTGCCCTCGAATAAAGGATCAAAGACGTACTTTTCTTCCCTCATTTGAGGGCAGCAATGACTCTTTTCCTCATGGATGGTGTGAAAATTATTTGTAAGACATTTACAGCAAGCTTACAAGGTAAGCTTTTTTAAGTACAAGCTTTGCTTAGTTTGGGACTAGGTTGATTTTGTGAAGGAAACTATAATTATGATGAACACGCAGTATATTGTTTAACAATTACAATTATTTCACACCAGTCACATCTTATCACTAGAGCATAATTTAGAACGACGTTCCAGTCAAGAATGCCCTCCTCAGGCATCGAGGGGTGCTTATAATACCTGCCCCTCTGATCGGTGGAGGGGCTAGCTGGGAGAGAGCACGATGCCGGTCTAGAAAATAATCAACTACCCACCATTTGTATTTAAAATCATGACATTCGGCCATCCGACAACGTGCTGACTCCTGGCGCACGGCAAATGATTTAAATAACTAATAATCATGACATTCGACAAGTCGAATATAAGTTTAAACAGGATATAATATTGCAATATGAGTCATAATTAATTATAGCTACCAAATCTTGTTTCATATTGATATAAATAGAGAATATCCTAATTATTATTGTACACAACAATTAACACAATCACTCAATCAGTTCATGACATTCGGTAAGTCGAATACATAAGTTTACACAGGATTTTTAATATTGCAATATGCATCACAATTAATTATATCTACATAATATTGTTTCATATTGATATAAAGAAGGAATATCCTAATTATTATTGTACACAACAAATAACACAATCACTCAATCAGTTCATGACATTCGGTAAGTCGAATACATAAGTTTACACAGGATTTTTAATATTGCAATATGCATCACAATTAATTATATCTACATAATATTGTTTCATATTGATATAAAGAAGGAATATCCTAATTATTATTGTACACAACAAATAACACAATCAGTTAAGTACGAGTACATGGTTACAATAAATGTATTTGTATAGATATAGATACGAGTGTAGATTGCGCTGTTGACACAATAAAATTGAGCCCGCGTCATTTAATAGTTAAAGTTGCTTAACAGTAAAAACGGTAGTTATAGGTATATACATTTTAGGGTTTCTAATGAAGACAAGCGTTATCCCGAAAAACTATTACGATTTATAGACATTAGCAAAATTTCAGTGAACTCTAACCAGTGTTATTATTGACTTTCGTGTAAAAACTTCTTTGTTATTTTAGCTATGTCAAGCCCTTTATACCCTTTCCTATGAATGAAGCAGCGAATATGTGCAAACATCCGAACCGAGTGACCAACAATACTTTTAAAATTAAGTTTACTGTTTAAAACTAAGATATTTAACATAAGTTGGAGAGGAGTAAGCATCCATGCGTTCCCATAACAATATTCAAGGTGTTCCAAAGTTGTTAAGAAAGTTAGAGTAAATGATAAATTGAAACTTAGATGGATAAATAACCATCAAACAGCTAGTAAAATGCTAATTTTATTAATAGTTATAAATAAAAAAACTCCCGATGCAACCATTTTACGTTATCGTGAGATATATATATATATATAAATGTACATAGGAGATTGTCAGTCTTGCAAAAAGATTCGCTGTACAAATGGGAATATGTAAAATTAACGCTGTACAAACGGAAATAGGTAAAATGCCGGTTCTACGAAAGGCATTGGGATGTCGTAAATAGGCACAAGAATAAATCAAATGGTCAACCTCTGCATGAAATGTTGAAAATGAATGGCGAAACCCTACTGCTGCATAAAATGTTGAAAATGAATGGCGAAATCCTACTGGAAACTCAAGACATCAGTAATACGCCAACTACTGTATTAGTTTCTCTAAGAATAACTACGAGGCCATCATCTGGGTGTCATCAGTTGCTTTCCGATCTCTAGGCAAGAAAAGATTCACCACGACCGTTGTAGACATCCTGCTGGAAGCCTTTACTTCGAACGCTTTGCTTTTCGTCTGGGAGGAGTACCGGGCGGCGCGGCGTGCCGCCGTCACTTATCGCCAGCCATCTCTTGGAGGCTAAAACAAACTCAATATTCCGAGAAGTAACATATCTTTAATTAAATCACTTGAATTGGGAACCAATTAGTAATGAATTATATAAATGATTATGACCATGACTATGACAGTGCCCAGGTAATGGATTCATTCAATACCCAGTGCATATGCACACCCAATCTAATGTGCAGTTAATTACTCAATAACTTCATATAATAAAATCATTGTTTACACGGTGTATCATTGTCTCCTCAACAATTATCCGACTACGATACGCAGTTCGCTTAAGTAACCGGCGGGAACCTTGCCCACCCAAAATCCAGCGAACACACGTATCGTGCCCCTTCGATGCATCTAGTTAATCCGACGCAGATATGTAGCTCACTCAGAGCATACACATCGCGCCCACACTTAATCCGACGCATGTAGCTCACTCAGAGCATACACATCGCGCCCACACTTAATCCGACGCAGACATGTAGTTCACTCAGCGGAAACCTCATCCACCCAATAATCCAGCGAACATACACATCACGCCCATCCTTAATCCGACGCCGATACGCAGGGCGCTCTGTGGAAACCTCATCCACCCAATAATCCAGCGAACATACGTATCGCGCCCATAATCCGACGCTGATACGCAGCGCGCTCTGTGGAAACCTCATCCACCCAATAATCCAGCGAGCATACGTACCGCGCCCATAATCCGACGCAGATACGTAATTCGCTCTGTGGAAACCTCATCCACCCAATAATCTAGCGAACATACGTACCGCGCCCATAATCCGACGCAGATCCGTAGTTCGCTCTGTGGAAACCTCATCCACCCAATAATCCAGCGAACATACGTATCGCGCCCATAATCCGACGCTGATACGCAGCGCGCTCTGTGGAAACCTCATCCACCCAATAATCCAGCGAGCATACGTACCGCGCCCATAATCCGACGCAGATCCGTAGTTCGCTCTGTGGAAACCTCATCCACCCAATAATCCAGCGAACATACGTATCGCGTCCACTCATCATAATCATCATAAAATCATTACCATCATAAAATCATCATCACCATCACAAAATCATAATCACTATCATAAAATCATAATCACCATCAAAACCAAAATAATCATTATAAAATCATAATCTTATTCACCACCATAAAATCATAATCATAGTCATCATCATAAAATCATAATCATGATCATCATCATAAAACCAATCATAATCATCATCATAAAATCAATCGTAATCATCTTAATATCCTAATCATCATCATCAAAATAAATATCATCATCATCATCAAAATAAATATCATCATCATCAAAATAAATATCATCATCAAAATAAATATCATCATCATCAAAATAAATATCATCATCATCAAAATAAATATCATCATCATCAAAATAAATATCATCATCATCATAGTAAATATCATCATCATCATAATAAATATCATCATCATCATAATAAATATGATCATCATCATAATAAATATCACCATCATCATAATAAATATCATCATCATCAAAATAAATATCATCATCATAAAATCATAACCATAATAACCATCATAATCAACATAACATCGTGACAATCATAGTCGTAACAATCGTAGTCATAACAATCGTAGTCATAACAATCGTAGTCATAACAATCGTAGTCGTAACAATCGTAGTCGTAACAATCGTAGTCGTAACAATCGTAGTCGTAACAATCGTAGTCGTAACAATCGTAGTCATAACAATCGTAGTCATAACAATCGTAGTCGTAACAATCGTAGTCGTAACAATCGTAGTCGTAACAATCGTAGTCGTAACAATCGTAGTCGTAACAATCGTAGTCGTAACAATCGTAGTCGTAACAATCGTAGTCGTAACAATCGTAGTCGTAACAATCGTAGTCGTAACAATCGTAGTCGTAACAATCGTAGTCGTAACAATCGTAGTCGTAACAATCGTAGTCGTAACAATCGTAGTCGTAACAATCGTAGTCGTAACAATCAGTCGTAACGATCGTAGTCGTAACGATCACAGGCGTAACGATCATAGTCCCAATGATCACAGCCCCAACAATCACAGCCCCAATAATCACAGCCCCAATAATCACAGCCCCAATAATCACAGCCCCAATAATCGTAACCCCAACAATCATAGCCCCAATAATCATAGCCCCAGTAATCATAGCCCCCGTAATCATAGTCCCAATAATCATAGTCCCAATAATCATAGTCCCAATAATCATAGTCCCAATAATCATAGGCCAAGTCATTAAAATCATAGTCATTAAAATCATAGTCATTATCATCATCTCTATAGTAGTCATCATCTTCATAGTAGTCATCATCTTCATAGTAATGATTTCCAAAGTAATAATCATCAGCATAGTAGTGATCATCAACATAGTAGACATCACCATTGTACCTGTACCTGTATACCCTTTTTCTGCAAATAAACTATTATCTTATCTTAGTAGTTATCATCATTATAGTAGTCATCCGCTTCATAGTAGTCATCATCTTCATAGTAGTCTTCGTAGTAGTAGTCATCACCATCATAATAGTATCCAACATAATAGTATTCATCACCAGCATAGTAGTATTCACCATCATCATCGTAGTATTCACCATCATCATCGTAGAGTCATCATCATCGTAGAGTCATCATCATCATAGAGTCATCATCATCATAGAGTCATCATCATCGTAGAGTCATCATCATCGTAGAGTCATCATCATCGTAGAGTCATCATCATCGTAGAGTCATCATCATCGTAGAGTCATCATCATCGTAGAGTCATCATCATCGTAGAGTCATCATCATCGTAGAGTCATCATCATCGTAGAGTCATCATCATCGTAGAGTCATCATCATCGTAGAGTCATCATCATCGTAGAGTCATCATCATCGTAGAGTCATCATAATCGTAGAGTCATCATAATCGTAGAGTTATCATAATCGTAGAGTCATCATCATCACCGTAGAGACATCATCATCATCATCATTGTAGAGTCATCATCACCATCGGCGTAGAGATCACCATCATCGGCGTAGAGATCATCATCATCGTCGTAGAGTCATCATCACCATATTAGTCATCACCACCATAGTAGTCATCATCACCATAGTAGTCATCATCGCCATAGTAGTCATCATCGCCATAGTAGTCATCATCTCCATAGTAGTCATCATCACCATAGTATTCATCCCACTTCTGATATGTGAAGGAAACTATAATTATGATGAACACGCAGTATATTGTTTAACAATTACAATTATTTCACACCAGTCACATCTTATCACTAGAGCATAATTTAGAACGACGTTCCAGTCAAGAATGCCCTCCTCAGGCATCGAGGGGTGCTTATAATACCTGCCCCTCTGATCGGTGGAGGGGCTAGCTGGGAGAGAGCACGATGCCGGTCTAGAAAATAATCAACTACCCACCATTTGTATTTAAAATCATGACAATTTGTGTAAGATTGTCCACAAATATTTTACATTACATGTTTTTAGCAGCGGGCCTCATAGGCGATGTGAAAAGCAGTATGTGTTACTTGGTAGCAAAATTATTTCCGTTTTGGGCGTAAACGCTTGAATCCCCCGCTACGCTCAAGATTCTACTTTAGAATCCCTCGCTGCGCTCAGATCATTTGAGACACAGTCTACTATTTCCCAGGCAATACTCCGCTGCGAGAAGTCCACGTACGTGAAAGACGAATACGACCGGCTCCGCTCGAACAGCCTCGTCCACAGTTCCATAGAGCTCGCCAAGGAGGGGCGCGTGGAGGCCCTCACGTGCCTGTGGGCGCACGTCAGCGCCGCGCCGCAGCAGCTGGCCGTGCTCTCCGGCCTGCCCGAGACCCTCAACCCGCTGCACTACCAGCACCTGCTGCCCGTCAAGGACCAAGGGTCGGGGGAGAAGAAGAGCCCGGTCAAGGTCAACACGGAGTATGACAATGATTGGTGTAGGAAGGAGATCTTTAGGTTAGTTTTAAAGTTAAGTCTTTATTTCTGCTAGATTCAACGCTAGACTCGCTAGATTCGACGTTGGACCCGCTAGATTCGACACTGGACCCGCTAGATTCGATGTTGGACCCGTTAGATTCGACGCTGGACCCGCTAGGTTGCTTCTCAATCTGGATTCCCTCCCAGCGTTTGCATTTCTGGAATCATACAACCTGATGTCTTCAAGGTAAGAGTGAACAGACGTTTTCTGGGTGAGCATGATCCATCATAGACATAGTTCAATCAGGTTTAACGAAGGCCACACGCAATCCCAAAAAAAGTCTCTGTAGGCCTCTAAGGTCCAGCTCCAGCCTCGTGTACAGTTCCATAGAGATCGGCAAAGGCCCTCACAAGTCTATGGCCGCACATCAGAAAGGTCCGCAGCAGCTGGCGATGCTCTCGAGCCGAGTGGCACTCTTTGATAGGCCTGTCTATGTCCAGCAGCGGCTTTCGGCTGATATAATGATGATTATGATGATTATGAGTAATATTGGGAACTTTTTCTAATAATTCAGATCGATCTGGAGCTCGAACTGGTCGGAAGACAGCTCGCCCGACGGGGAGGCCGCCGCTCCAAATGAAGACATTTCCCAATGGTATGTACCTCATTATCATTAATTTAAGAAACAATCTCTTAAGGCTTGTTCGGACTAGGCTAGTATTTTAGTCTAGTAGCGAGTAATTTAGTAGCTAAACGTGTCTGAACACCAAAAAATTTGTCGAGTAGATTAGTAAGTAATTTAGTCGAGTCAATCCATTTTATTCTATTTTTTTTAGTAGTTTAGTAGTGAGTAGCACCCCCCACCACGCGTCCGTGCTCACTCGGCCGCCGGCTAAACAAGTCCTAACCTGTCGATTTAGTCGAGTTCAATAGTTGGCGCGAAAATGTCGTTCCGCTGGAGGCTGTTCATCTTGCAGAATACCGCTGATTTGTGAACTTTACTCGACTATACTTTACCTTTCACCGCCGGATACGATACGACGATTACTTTTTCCTTAAATTGGTCCATTGGTTGGTACTTCTTGGTCTCCCTCTCTTCCGCCTTCCTTCTACTTTCCTTTTACTTTGCTTTTTCTCGTATATAATTGAAATTATTTCAAGTGTCTGATATTTATAAAACTGCTAAACGATTTAGAATTAAACTTCTTGCTTGGACAGTAAAGGCAGTTTTGAACTAATTTGATACTAATCGACTAATTGAGATTATTTTAAGATTTTTAAGTATACTAATAACTCCCATAAGTACATTTTCCCGTCTGTTTACTTCTGAAGAGATGGTTTGTTGCACGACTTGCACGTGTATCAGTTGGTTGCGTATTTGATTTAGTATCTCGCAGAATTTCGTTGCTTTTTGAGCAACATCGAATTGATAGAGTCAGGTGTTACTTTAATTCCATGATGTATCGCTAGAAATAATATTCCGCTAAATGAAAGGTGCTAAAGAACTTCTCCATTGGCGAAATAGCAAAGAAATATTGTTTTTAGAGACTTTTGCATAATCTCTGTTATAAAGATTGTATGGAAGAGATCTTTTAGTGTATATATCCGCTCCTATACTTCTTTGTTGCTTCTTGAAATTGTATTTGTTTTATTGCCAAGCCTTTCAAAATTTGTTCTAACACCGAATTGCCTAAGGACAGGCAAACTTTTCAGGATGGCCGATTGTTAGAAAAAGAAACAGAACTTCTCATTTTTAATTGAGAGGTGTGATAAAATGTGCTTTATCATATTGTGTCTAATCCGAATGAAGGGACTAAACAACTCTGCATTTGATGACAGGTACGACGCGCGCGCGCGCGAGATCGAAGCCAAGAGCGGCCTGGTGTCGCACGCGCTCACTCTCGCAACCCTGGCCACCGTCGGCGGCGTGCCGGGGCTCGAGCACCTCATGTTCCACCTGCTGACCCTGGACACGCTGCTGTACGACCTCAACGTGGAGGACGTCACCCTCGAGCGGCTGCAGCAGCTCAGCGCGCTGGAGACCTGCGCGCTGCTCATGAAGATGGTCAGTAGTGTCCCACACTAGTGTCTGCTGTTATGGCAGCCCTGGTTCCCCCTGCTGACCTTGGACACCTGCCCGTCAAGGTCTGACTAGAGCATACAAATCACCTAACACGTACCGTGAACAGATTGGATAGGTATAATCTTATTATTGTGACTGACCTTTCCGCCTTTATCAGACGAATCAAGAAGTATAGAACCGATGGTTTTGGAGCGGTAAGGATCTCTAGTGGCGACCACGTACTGGAAGGCGCAGGGTACACCCCAACAAGGTGGACTGATGACCTGAAGCGGGTGGCGCAGGGCCGGTCATTATGGCACTCCTCCCGGGAGGCCTATGTCAAGCGGTGAACGTTTTTCGGCTGATATGACGATAATTGTCTTCCGCAGAGGTGGCAGGAGAGTTGAGGATTTGGAAATAGCTCTACTATTGCTATATATGCTACGCTCACTTTTTTTCCCTTCCTCTGTGTTCAAAGTCAAACCAGGCCTTTTAATCGCAGTACTTTTTCCCACAGTCGACTCCGGCAACCTTCGTAGCGGACCTGAAAGCGTTCGTGATCCCGTTCCTGAAGCGCTACGAGACGCTGGTGCAGCGGCCCGACTACTGCCTGCACGGGCTCATCGAGTACCTGGAGAGCGTCAGCAAGGACGACCTCTCCTCCATCCTACTGGTGAGTTCAAGGTCACACTCCGGCGTGGTTCGTGGCGGAGCTGAACCCTCGTGATCCCGGTCCTGACGCGGCCGGCATAGTGATAGAAGATGCTGCTGAAGAGTTCAAGCCATCATTTTCTTACAATAAAGATAACGAGGACGACGCTTACAGATCACTTCAGCCAACACATTTGGCATTCATCCTGGCTAGCATATTGTCAGCTCTGTGGTGACCTCTAGTGGTCTCACCAACCAGCTAAACGCGGTGCTCGCATACTCCCGGAGTATGCTCGTGCCATGAACAAAAGAACGGGAGCAAGCGGGATAATATGTTATGAATTTTCCAGCTGTGACAGAACCTTCGGTAAGTGGGTAATGTTATTTATTCCGTGAGTCTGGGTTAAGCCGCCTCGTGGGAACCCAGTCCTGTCAAGCTGGTTCAATTTCACAGATATTCAGATATAGTCTTTGAGTAATGATTACGAAAGGTTCTCGAGTGGCGACCACGGACCAGAAGGTGCAGCGTGGGAAGACCCCCCACAAGGCGGACTGATGACCTGGTAAAGGTCGCGGGAGTCCGCTGGATGCGGGTGGCGCAGGACCGATCATTGTGGCACTCTTTGGGGGAGGGCTATGCCCAGCAGTGGATGTCTTTCGGCTGATATGATGATGATGAATGATTGCAAGGATACATGTTATTTTAAGATTTGAGTTTAAGGAGCCAATGTGGTCTTCCCCTCCTCAGTGGCTTCCTTGTAGCATTTACACCACCGTTGAACTTCCCCAGGTCCTGCAGTCGCCGAGCGAGTTCGAGCTGGACGTCCGCACGCACTTGGACCTGGCAGAGAGGTGCCTGTTCGCGTACAACGGCACGGAACAGCTGGATAAAGCCTGTGACCTGCTCGACACCATACTCAAGGAAAGGTTAGTTCGAAAATTTTTGTCCTGGAAGTCTGGAAAACGTAAGCGGAGCGACGGATGGCCAATGGCATCTTCAAGGGTGTTTGAGTCTATTAACTAGCAGACTGTAAAGTGTCTAGCAGTTGCGTGATCACGGAGTGAACTATACCAAAGACTACAATGTATATACTAAACTATACTTTTAAAGACATTCTTTGAACCGGATGTTCAAGATATTGGTCCCCATTGTTTAGCTGTAATGGATCCATACTAACCGAGTTTTTTGCAGTGACGGCAGCATATCGTCGAGCGAGCTGGTGCGACGGTGCCGCGAGCTGGAGAAGCTGGTGGCGGGCTGCAGCCTCGTCAACTGGCGCGGCTGTGCCGTCACCGTGCTGGAGCTCCGACAGCTGCACCGTGAGCGGGAGCGGGCGCGCCAGCTGCTCGCCAGGGTGGCCAGGGACAGGTACCTACAGAAGCTGGGGGTGGGGGCGGGGTGCAGCCTCGTCAACTGGCGCGGCTGTGCCGTCACCGTGCTGGAGCTCCGACAGCTGCACCGTGAGCGGGAGCGGGCGCGCCAGCTGCTCGCCAGGGTGGCCAGGGACAGGTACCTACAGAAGCTGGGGGTGGGGGCGGGGTGCAGCCTCGTCAACTGGCGCGGCTGTGCCGTCACCGTGCTGGAGCTCCGACAGCTGCACCGTGAGCGGGAGCGGGCGCGCCAGCTGCTCGCCAGGGTGGCCAGGGACAGGTACCTACAGAAGCTGGGGGTGGGGGCGGGGTGCAGCCTCGTCAACTGGCGCGGCTGTGCCGTCACCGTGCTGGAGCTCCGACAGCTGCACCGTGAGCGGGAGCGGGCGCGCCAGCTGCTCGCCAGGGTGGCCAGGGACAGGTACCTACAGAAGCTGGGGGTGGGGGCGGGGTGCAGCCTCGTCAACTGGCGCGGCTGTGCCGTCACCGTGCTGGAGCTCCGACAGCTGCACCGTGAGCGGGAGCGGGCGCGCCAGCTGCTCGCCAGGGTGGCCAGGGACAGGTACCTACAGAAGCTGGGGGTGGGGGCGGGGTGCAGCCTCGTCAACTGGCGCGGCTGTGCCGTCACCGTGCTGGAGCTCCGACAGCTGCACCGTGAGCGGGAGCGGGCGCGCCAGCTGCTCGCCAGGGTGGCCAGGGACAGGTACCTACAGAAGCTGGGGGTGGGGGCGGGGTGCAGCCTCGTCAACTGGCGCGGCTGTGCCGTCACCGTGCTGGAGCTCCGACAGCTGCACCGTGAGCGGGAGCGGGCGCGCCAGCTGCTCGCCAGGGTGGCCAGGGACAGGTACCTACAGAAGCTGGGGGTGGGGGCGGGGTGCAGCCTCGTCAACTGGCGCGGCTGTGCCGTCACCGTGCTGGAGCTCCGACAGCTGCACCGTGAGCGGGAGCGGGCGCGCCAGCTGCTCGCCAGGGTGGCCAGGGACAGGTACCTACAGAAGCTGGGGGTGGGGGCGGGGTGCAGCCTCGTCAACTGGCGCGGCTGTGCCGTCACCGTGCTGGAGCTCCGACAGCTGCACCGTGAGCGGGAGCGGGCGCGCCAGCTGCTCGCCAGGGTGGCCAGGGACAGGTACCTACAGAAGCTGGGGGTGGGGGCGGGGTGCAGCCTCGTCAACTGGCGCGGCTGTGCCGTCACCGTGCTGGAGCTCCGACAGCTGCACCGTGAGCGGGAGCGGGCGCGCCAGCTGCTCGCCAGGGTGGCCAGGGACAGGTACCTACAGAAGCTGGGGGTGGGGGCGGGGTGCAGCCTCGTCAACTGGCGCGGCTGTGCCGTCACCGTGCTGGAGCTCCGACAGCTGCACCGTGAGCGGGAGCGGGCGCGCCAGCTGCTCGCCAGGGTGGCCAGGGACAGGTACCTACAGAAGCTGGGGGTGGGGGCGGGGTGCAGCCTCGTCAACTGGCGCGGCTGTGCCGTCACCGTGCTGGAGCTCCGACAGCTGCACCGTGAGCGGGAGCGGGCGCGCCAGCTGCTCGCCAGGGTGGCCAGGGACAGGTACCTACAGAAGCTGGGGGTGGGGGCGGGGTGCAGCCTCGTCAACTGGCGCGGCTGTGCCGTCACCGTGCTGGAGCTCCGACAGCTGCACCGTGAGCGGGAGCGGGCGCGCCAGCTGCTCGCCAGGGTGGCCAGGGACAGGTACCTACAGAAGCTGGTGGCGACCAGCAGACAACCAGACTAACAGAAGAGTTAGCTAAACCTGTCGATCGTAGTTAGACACGTGCGTCATATATTTATTTATACGTACGCGCTGGTACTAAGTGTCTGTGAGACACCATACGCGCTGCGCAATAACGCGATGTATATCCTATCCTCTTACAAAAACTTCCATCCGACAAAAAGTGAAAAAGTTTTTATTTCAGGAATAGAGAAGAGAAATGGACGCAGCAAGAGTGGGAGAAACTCCTGAAGGACCTGCTGGAGCTGCAGTCCACGCTGCTCACCTGCGTCAGCAAGGAAGAGGTTTACGAGGTACGTTGCAACTGTACCGACCTCCTCCCAAGACTTCTGGCGAACTGCTGTCAATACAAGTCTCAGTAATTCCTTTTTTACGACGCGAAAGTTTTGCTCTCTCAGGGACGAGGTAACTGACCTCGGGGCGGGGGGTTAGCGTCCGTTCTGTATGTAATACTGTTATAGTATTCTGTGGCCCTACTGTTGTATTTATTGGTGGTCAGATCTACGCGTCGTCGCTGCTGACGTCGGGCGACGCGGCCAGCATCCAGCTGGCGAGCTCGGTGCTGTCGTGCGGCGGCGGCACGCCGGCCCGCCTCGTGCCCGCGCCGCGCGCCGCGCACCTCGCCGTGTCGTGCGCGCGCGAGTACTTCAACTCGGCCGCCGACCTGCGCGAGCCCGCACTACAACTAGCCAAGTCAGTACACTACACCTGGCGAGCTCGGTGCTGTCGTGCGGCGGCGGCACGCCGGCCCGCCTCGTGCCCGCGCCGCGCGCCGCGCACCTCGCCGTGTCGTGCGCGCGCGAGTACTTCAACTCGGCCGCCGACCTGCGCGAGCCCGCACTACAACTAGCCAAGTCAGTACACTACACCTGGCGAGCTCGGTGCTGTCGTGCGGCGGCGGCACGCCGGCCCGCCTCGTGCCCGCGCCGCGCGCCGCGCACCTCGCCGTGTCGTGCGCGCGCGAGTACTTCAACTCGGCCGCCGACCTGCGCGAGCCCGCACTACAACTAGCCAAGTCAGTACACTACACCTGGCGAGCTCGGTGCTGTCGTGCGGCGGCGGCACGCCGGCCCGCCTCGTGCCCGCGCCGCGCGCCGCGCACCTCGCCGTGTCGTGCGCGCGCGAGTACTTCAACTCGGCCGCCGACCTGCGCGAGCCCGCACTACAACTAGCCAAGTCAGTACACTACACACAGAAACGACTAAATAGCCAAGTCAGTACGGTGTCGCAGATTTGTTAGGGTCTACACTAACCTGTAATACACGTAGGTGTATATCAAGAGATTAGAGTAATAAAACGCAGATACATTCCACTCACTGCATGGCGACCGTGACAGGACCTCAACACCCGAAGCGGGCACTGGAACTGCCCAGTATCCGTTTCGGGTATGCTCGACTCTTGGGCCGCTCCAAGCAGACAATACACTGGGTTACGATTGACACTAGAACACAGCACGGAATAGAATAGCAAAGAAGACACGATTTGTATATTATGTCATCACAAAAATCGACTTTGTTAGACAGTGCCTAAATCTTCTATAATCAATATTTAATAATATTTTATCTACACCCATATAGTAAATCCTCTTTTATAAGTTCAAATACCGTAGATAAGACCCCGCTTTATAATATACTGTGCGGCTGTTGCGTGCGTCCCCTATTAGATCACGAAATATAACACTTTAACGAGATCACGTACTAAATTATATAAGGACACAGCTGCGGGCGCGGGCCGGCCTGTCGACGCAAACATGGCGCACGCCGGCGAGAAGTGCCCACACGAAACACATGAAAGAGGATTTAATATATGGATGTAGATAAAGTAGTGTATGCAACTGTACATAATTAGGCATTAAAACACTCGTGTGACCTTATTATGAAACTCGCCTTCGGCTCGTTTCATAAAACACACTCGTGTTTTAATGCCCCTCATTATGTACCAGTTGCATAAACTACTATTTTATGTCACACCTGGCCATAAAGCGGCAATTACCGCACGCTCCGCGCGCGGGAAATCCCACTTCCTGGCCAGGGGGTGGCATAAAATTTTGTACTTAACACGGGCGGTAATAAAGAAAGCCTCAGATCGCATATTTATCGCCCTTGCCTTCGGCTCGGTCGTCAAATACCTGCGATCTGAGACATTCTTTGTTTTACCGCCCTTGTTAAGTAATGTACTATTAATAAACCGCAAATTTTCAGTAGTTACTCTATCAAAACATAGACAAAACGAACATTTTATATACAGATGCGCGCTATCCCTAATACAAGACGAAAACGAAGAGATACAGAAGGAGCTGGACCTCATCGCTTCGCTGGAAATACTGAGCGCTTTCAACTTGGACATACTGCCTATTCAAGGTTAGCAATAATAACAAAACATGAAGTTGATTATTTTTAATTCCATACGGTCTTTATTCAAGGAACAGTTCCTCCACCTATGTTATTCAATTTGCACCAATCCTAAGACATTGACATGTAAAAGTGCCCCTGTGGCCTATTTGCAGAATAAATGTTTGAATTTTGAATTTTAAGCTATACGTGTACTTTAAAATCTGCTTGAAAAATTTGTATGGGTCCAGCTGCCAGTGCCATATTCAACGCTGATCGCTCTGTAATTATAATTTAATGCAACTCGCTCTTAGCAGTTTCTGTATTCGTTATGGTTTGTGTTAGTACTCTTAGATTTTTAACATAATTTTGAAATTGTTGTTATTATTTCTAGTGCGCTTGTGCGAAGACCGACTAACCCTCATAGAGAAGTGTCTACAGTCTGACCCGAATGGGTACATGGCGAGCCACAAGCTGCTCAAACTGGCCAAGCTACTGCGCGTCTGTGGAGACGACGAACAGGCCAGGTGACATGCTGTTGTGTACTTTATAACAGTGAGGATTAGGTCTATTTTGGTTCGAGAGGTGTACTGGTGGGCACACCGAATAAGTTTCCGGAGACGACGAACAGGCCAGGTGACATACTATATTGTGTACTTTATAACAGTAAGGATAAGGTCTATTTTGGTTCGAGAGGTGTTCTGGTGCGCACACCGAATAACCTTCATAGAGAAGTTGATACCTACAGTCGGATCCGAACGGGTACATGGCGAGCCACAAGCTGCTCAAACTGGCCAAGCTTCTGCGCGTCTGTGGAGACGACGAACAGGCCAGGTGACATGCTGTTCTGTACTTTATAACTGTGAGGATTAGGTCTATTTTGGTTCGAGAGGTGTACTGGTGGGCACACCGAATAAGTTTCCGGAGACGACGAACAGGCCAGGTGACATACTATATTGTGTACTTTATAACAGTAAGGATAAGGTCTATTTTGGTCCGAGAGGTGTTCTAGCGTGACCACCGAATAACCTTCATAGAGAAGTGTCTAACAGTCGGACCCGAACGGGTACATAGCAAGCCACAAGCTGCTCAAACTGGTCACGCTACTGCGCGTCTGTGGAGATGACGAACATGCCAGGTGACATACTATTGTGTACTGTATAACAGTGACGATTAGGTCTATTTTGGTTCGAGAGGTGTTCTGGTGTGAACACGGAATAACCTTCATAGAGAAGTTGATACAGTCGGATCCGAACGGGTACATAGCGAGCCACAAGCTGCTCAAACTGGTCACGCTACTGCGCGTCTGTGGAGATGACGAACATGCCAGGTGACATACTATTGTGTACTTTATAGCAGTGACGATTAGGTCTATTTTGGTTCGAGAGGTGTTCTGGTGCGAACACCGAATAACCCTCATAGAGAAGTGTCTAACAGTCGGACCTGAATGGGTACATGGCGAGCCACAAGCTGTTCAAACTGGTCAAGCTACTGCGCGTCTGTGGAGACGACGAACAGGCCAGGTGACATACTATTGTGTACTTTATAACAGTGAGGATTAGGTCTATTTTGGTTCGAGAGGTGTACTGGTGGGCACACCGAATAAGTTTCCGGAGACGACGAACAGGCCAGGTGACATACTATATTGTGTACTTTATAACAGTAAGGATAAGGTCTATTTTGGTTCGAGAGGTGTTCTAGCGTGACCACCGAATAACCTTCATAGAGAAGTGTCTAACAGTCGGACCCGAACGGGTACATAGCAAGCCACAAGCTGCTCAAACTGGTCACGCTACTGCGCGTCTGTGGAGATGACGAACATGCCAGGTGACATACTATTGTGTACTGTATAACAGTGACGATTAGGTCTATTTTGGTTCGAGAGGTGTTCTGGTGTGAACACGGAATAACCTTCATAGAGAAGTTGATACAGTCGGATCCGAACGGGTACATAGCGAGCCACAAGCTGCTCAAACTGGTCACGCTACTGCGCGTCTGTGGAGATGACGAACATGCCAGGTGACATACTATTGTGTACTTTATAGCAGTGAGGATTAGGTCTATTTTGGTTCGAGAAATTATAATGTGTGGGTTTAGCACACACAAATCCCTCGACCTTCTGGTCTTGTGACGGTTTTCAAACTAGCTCTCTCGGGGATGATTCTAAGGATCGAGGTAGAGTAAAACACAGATTCTAGCTAATAAATAAGGGTCTTATATGCCCATTTATTGTTAACTGAAACCTATTTGAGAGGTACGGCACGATAGTGTTTACGCGGATCTAGACGGAATTAGAACTACGGTGTGCTAGCGCTTTATGCGAATCTATGCAGATTTAGAGCTTACGGACAGCGGTATTGGCGGCAGAGTAGAGTGTAATGCCGAAGTCTGGGTCTGAACGAGGTGGTGATCCCGTTGCCTCCCAGCTGCGGTGATCGGCCTCGATAGGACTCTGGCGTGCGCGGCCTAGTCCCGGGGCTAGCGAGGGAGGGAACCCCCCGCCTCAAGGGCTAGGTGGCCAAGGCAGCGAGTAGTAGTAGTAACACCGTCGCTTCGAAGACCAAGATTCTCGGGCGGAGCGAGGATGGAAATAAAAATAAAATAAAATAAAAATATGGTACAGGAGGACAGTTGACCGTATTAATTGTTTGTATAGGGAGGGCGCTGTACTGCAGCTGGTGGCCGAAGCGGCGATCAGCGCGGGCGCGGGCGGGTGCGCGGCGGCGGCGGGGGCGGCCCGGCGCCTCGCCGCGCTCCGCTGCGCGCGCGCCGCCCCGCTGCTCGCGCACGTGGCGGCCGGCGCGCGCGCACACGCCGACACCACCGCGCGCCGCCACCTGTACGCGGCCGCCGCCACGTTCGCCGAGCCCGCGCTCGTCGAGGACATCCTGCGGGACAGGTACGGTCTCCTGACGCTCCGCTGCGCGCGCGCCGCCCCGCTGCTCGCGCACGTGGCGGCCGGCGCGCGCGCACACGCCGACACCACCGCGCGCCGCCACCTGTACGCGGCCGCCGCCACGTTCGCCGAGCCCGCGCTCGTCGAGGACATCCTGCGGGACAGGTACGGTCTCCTGACGCTCCGCTGCGCGCGCGCCGCCCCGCTGCTCGCGCACGTGGCGGCCGGCGCGCGCGCACACGCCGACACCTGTACCTGTACGCGGCCGCCACTCGGGACACAAATATCGCTTCCGCTGAAATTACTCACAAAATTACGCTCGTCTGGCCTAACCCTAAGTCTGAGACTCACAGGAGTTTTCTATTTTAAACTCGATTATGTTTACGAGTATGTGCCTATGTCCAGGTTGTCACTAGAGCTGGAGGGTCTGCAGCAGACGGTGGCGGCGGCGCGCGAGCACGCGGCCGCGGGGCTGGCGGAGCGCTGGCCCTCCACCGACGACGAGTTTGCTGACGCTATCACCACTGTGAGTACACCGGACTACAGTAGGTATGTCACTATACACAGGTTGTCACTAGAGCTGGAGGGTCTGCAGCAGACGGTGGCGGCGGCGCGCGAGCACGCGGCCGCGGGGCTGGCGGAGCGCTGGCCCTCCACCGACGACGAGTTTGCTGACGCTATCACCACTGTGAGTACACCGGACTACAGTAGGTATGTCACTATACACAGGTTGTCACTAGAGCTGGAGGGTCTGCAGCAGACGGTGGCGGCGGCGCGCGAGCACGCGGCCGCGGGGCTGGCGGAGCGCTGGCCCTCCACCGACGACGAGTTTGCTGACGCTATCACCACTGTGAGTACACCGGACTACAGTAGGTATGTCACTATACACAGGTTGTCACTAGAGCTGGAGGGTCTGCAGCAGACGGTGGCGGCGGCGCGCGAGCACGCGGCCGCGGGGCTGGCGGAGCGCTGGCCCTCCACCGACGACGAGTTTGCTGACGCTATCACCACTGTGAGTACCCACACCGGACAACAGTTAGAATAATTGTCAGTTTCGTCCATATTCTAGACTAAGGGTCGATTTTTCAAATCCCAGATAAAATTATCCGTCGGTTAAAATTATGACTGCCTTTTTCTAAAGTCCAATGAAAGAAAAGGATGGAGCTAACATGTATCTGACACAGGACCGGAGATTTAAAAATCGGCCATAAACGGATGAAAAAAAGTAAAGAATTTCCTTCTTTAGATTGCTCGGACAGCCGAGCGCGCGCACGCAACATAGCCCCGGTACATTAGGCATTAATTGTTTTGATTCTAAATAAGAATTATAGCCTTATCGTCGTAATTCCCTGCGTACATACTCAAGCATGGACGCAGGGAATTATTCAATCTAGTTTCTATCTCTAACGGAAATACCAAGGGTCCAAATTGACAATATTTCATAATTTCCAAAAGTCTTAATTCGAAAACCATTTCGGTAAAAACGTGTGAAGTACACAAAAAACATTTTTTTAGATTTTTTTCTCCGTTAATTTTGGAAAAAATCGCAAATTACTGTAATCCGAAAGTTGACGTCATCTTCCTCGCTGTATTCAGGACAGAGTACAGACAGTCGCTGCTCTGGAGTGGCTCTGGGTTCTTGTTGGGAAGATGACGTCATATTTTACTTACGCCCTTTTGGAATGTCCTACTTTTCAACGTGATTTTTTTTTTATGAAATAATGAGTTAAATTGAAAAAGAAAAAATACGGGTGGCTTAAACTTTTACCTATTTTCTAAATAGTTCATAAAATAAAGTAGTTAAAAATATGAAATGTTGTCAATTCAAAAAGAAAAATCGATCCGGGACTAACGAGCATAAAGGAGATTTCTATTTCTCATAATAGTAATACCAAAATTGTTTTATTGAATTAACCTTTGTTGTGTCTGTTTTATAGCCTGTGATAGAGAAGAAAGACCTGGTGGCGCCGGTTGAGAAAAAAGTGCCGCTGTTCAACTACCTGCTCGACACGTTCCAGAACAAGTTCCCGGGAGGGTGAGCACTTCCCGGTCCATCTTAGGTTTATCTCTAGTAGGCCATTCTTAGGTTATGGCGAACTATAAGATAATTAGGCTGGGTTGCAACAAAAATGTCTGTAATCGTAAGCGGTGTTCGTCAAATCTGATTGTATGGAAAGTTTGACAAGTTTCTATGGGATGAGAGCTGCCGGCGCCGTATTTGACGATGACCGATCTGCGTTCGTACGTTGGTGCAACTGGCACTAAAACTACATTTAATTAGAATAACTGAAACTAAACCTCAAACTTAGAAAAAATAATAGTACATTACTTACCAAGGGCGGTAAAACAAAGAATGTCTCAGATCGCAGGTATTTTACGCCCGAGCCGAAGTCAAGGGCGATAAATATGCGATCTGAGGCTTTCTTTATTACCGCCCGTGTTAAGTACAAAATTTTATGTCACCTCCTGACCAGGAAGTGGGATATCCCGCGCGCCGAGCGTGTGGTAATTGCCGCTTTATGGCCAGGTATGACATAAAATTAGTACATTGTGCATTTAGGGAGGTAAGCGGGTTATTACTAACGTAACGTGTAATTACCCTTACCTCCCGTGATACACACAACGTTTTTCATCACATTTTCGAGGAAATAAATAACCACAAAAGGCAGAAAAATCCCTTTCGGCCGCCATGGCAACCAAGTTTCGCAACCAGTTGTCTACAAGGATCTTTTAGTGCTTCATGGCAACCAGTTGTGATGAAAGAATATTTATTCCTGTTACACAACCAGTTGCTGAAATACAACACATGTTTCATACAACCACACCAATCAAAAATTGACGAACTTGACAACTTCACCTCCAGTATCACTGCGAGAGGAGCGCAACGCGCAACCAATCACAGAGCAATATTCTTGCGGCGCGCGGCCAACTAGATTTTTTAAACCAATCAGATCACACACAAACTCATTACTCCCACGGGAGATAAAATTCCAAAACTCCCGCGGGAGGTAAATCGGCTATAACTGCTTTATACGCACGCGTGCAATAGCACACTTTACGAGCAAGTGTGATGAAATAGTAGTTTATGCAACTGGTACATAATGAGGGGCATTAAAACACGAGTGTGTTTTATGAAACGAGCCGAAGGCGAGTTTCATAATAAGGTCACACGAGTGTTTTAATGCCTAATTATGTACAGTTGCATACATTACTTTATCTTCACACATATTATAATTACTCTAAGATGGGTTCAGAAACCGTAGTAAATAAATACAATAATTGTGTTAATACAACCTTTTTTGCACGGTTCCGGAAATATCGAAATCAGAACTGGCAACAGATACCTGAATGTTATTTTAAAAAGTAAAGAGTCCTTATTCTGATGTGATCATGTCGTTCTAGCTCAAATTTCGTGCGATATATACTAAAAAAACATCGAGCTGACATTTCGCATCGACTGAATTTGAATTTTCAGTGATACTAGAATAGGGACATGTCAACTTTGACATTTAAATTTTGACAGTTTTGTTTGACGTAATATTTTAACATCATATATGAGATTAAAATGAAATATTTTATTACTGCTGTAGCCTTAGCCACAGATAAGAAAATTGCCATAAATTCATTGAATGTTGAAATGAGAGTCATTTTCTACGGTTTCCGAACGCATATTAGAGGATTTATGATATGTGTGTAGATAATAGTACATTATTGCCGTGGCCGGGAAGGGAGCAATTGCAGGCTGAGTATTTGTTTAAACGGACGAGCTTGCGAGTCCGTTTAATTATAATACGAAGCCTGCAATTGCCATTCCGGCCGAGGCTAATATAGTGCTTTTCTCAAAAATGGGGAAAATACGACAAAAATTTAATTAATATTTGATAAACATAACCTTAAAACGTCAAAAACATCATGTTTTCCCGCCGTTTATTTTTTTTAACAGAATCTCAAGTGTATTTTTCCACCGAAAAACGCAAATTATTCGAGACACATAAAAAAACGTCGCGTTTTCAACAGAAAAATACGAGCTGAATTGGCTGAATACGACCTGTGCCACCTTTTATATGACAGTTTCTACATTTTAAAAAGTTTATAACTCGACAAATAAAGGAATTTATATGTGACATTGCAGGCCATATATGTGGCCTGCAATGTTTTTTACTTTTTAATTTGGATCTGACCTTAAACTATACACTTTACCTTCCAATATGTAGCGACTAAAGTCCAGTTTGCGGGCCATTTTTGAGAAAAATTAGTTACATAATAGCACTGGGCCTCTTGGCAGGGTGCCCGTCACGCAGGCAGCATTCCCGCGCTGGAGACTGTTTGCCTGAGAAAGCTGCCGGCGCGAGGCTCGCCTGTTGTCTCTCAACCTTTTGCTGAGCTTCTTGTGGAGTTTCTGCGCACCCTTACCCCGAGGACCTAGTGTCTGATATTGCACTTAAAATTGAACATATTCTCTGTTTAGCGACGCTAAACCCCAAGCAGCGGACGCCGGCGAGCACGCCATCTACTGCCAGGAGTTCTACCGCACACTCTACCCGGAGCTGTCCACGGCTGACTGCTACTACGACTATTCCTGCTTCAGCGCACCCGCGCCCGACCCGCCCGCGCAGGCCGTGCTCAAGTGGTACTATGTCCAGAACTGCCTGGACAACGGCCGGACGCCGGACATGGAGACAGAAGGTGAGCGGAGTGAACCATTATCAGGCGCGTTACCTAAGACTACTTTGAAAGGCTTTATCTCGGAAATTATTGGGTGGACAGAGACAATTGCAGTCTCATATTGTAGCAAATTTAGTCTACTTTAAAAACGTCCTAAGAAGATACTATCAAAGACTAGTCCTTAAGGGTTGTAAGGCCTACTTTCCGAATACTCAGTGTCAATTGTATTTATCAGTGGTCCAGAAATGTGCGGAGGAACTCCTCACGACGGACACGGCGCTGAGCGTGGCGTGCCTGCTGCGCTGCGCGCGCGACTCGCGCCTGTGGTCGCGCCGCACCGCGCGCGCGCCCGTCAGCGCGGCGCTCTACGCCAACGTGCTCGAGTGCTGCGCGGCCGACCTGCGCGACAACGTCTACCTCACCAAACCGAGGGAGGTCAGTGTAACCTCTTATCTTATTTTATCTTGTTTAGTTGAAGACGCTCGCGGATGCACTTCGACCCAGTGGGATCTTTTGTGCGATCGCCCCCTCCTTTATACCTACTCCGAGCTGCTTTCCCACATTTCCACAAACCGGGTGATGGAGTTCAGCGGGAGTACACTGAATTCCTTCGGTTTAGGGTAACCGTTGCCAAAGTCATTCATTCTCTGTCTGGCGAGGGAGTGACGTTCACACAATTTGTGCCAGTTGCACCAACGTACGAACACAGACCGGTCATCGTCAAATACGGCGCCGGCAGCTGTCATCCCATAGAAACTTGTCAAACTTTCCATACAATCAGATTTTACAGGAACTTTAATTTGTTTAGGTGTGTTTGAATTTAGAACAAATGGGAATTTAAGTTTATTAAACCAAATCACTTGGTTCAAATTTCTTTGTCTCCTGTTATTCATCTATGCGGTCTCAGGAATATAGGTTTAATTCCGTTACCAGCTCGCCCGCATGACGTTGGAAGGCCAGAACGCTTCTGATGACCAGATGGATGTGATCCGGCGCTGCCTCAACAAGCTGAGCGGCTGCGGCGAGGTGGAGCAGATCAGGTCGGCGGGCGTCGACGCGAATGCACTGTTGTTCTCCGCCGACCCGGACTACCGGCGGGAGGTCGTGTACAGACTCGCCAGGTTAGTGTCATCCCCCGCCGCCTCAACAAGCTGAGCGGCTGCGGCGAGGTGGAGCAGATCAGGTCGGCGGGCGTCGACGCGAATGCACTGTTGTTCTCCGCCGACCCGGACTACCGGCGGGAGGTCGTGTACAGACTCGCCAGGTTAGTGTCATCCCCCGCCGCCTCAACAAGCTGAGCGGCTGCGGCGAGGTGGAGCAGATCAGGTCGGCGGGCGTCGACGCGAATGCACTGTTGTTCTCCGCCGACCCGGACTACCGGCGGGAGGTCGTGTACAGACTCGCCAGGTTAGTGTGATCCCCCGCCGCCTCAACAAGCTGAGCGGCTGCGGCGAGGTGGAGCAGATCAGGTCGGCGGGCGTCGACGCGAATGCACTGTTGTTCTCCGCCGACCCGGACTACCGGCGGGAGGTCGTGTACAGACTCGCCAGGTTAGTGTGATCCCCCGCCGCCTCAACAAGCTGAGCGGCTGCGGCGAGGTGGAGCAGATCAGGTCGGCGGGCGTCGACGCGAATGCACTGTTGTTCTCCGCCGACCCGGACTACCGGCGGGAGGTCGTGTACAGACTCGCCAGGTTAGTGTGATCCCCCGCCGCCTCAACAAGCTGAGCGGCTGCGGCGAGGTGGAGCAGATCAGGTCGGCGGGCGTCGACGCGAATGCACTGTTGTTCTCCGCCGACCCGGACTACCGGCGGGAGGTCGTGTACAGACTCGCCAGGTTAGTGTGATCCCCCGCCGCCTCAACAAGCTGAGCGGCTGCGGCGAGGTGGAGCAGATCAGGTCGGCGGGCGTCGACGCGAATGCACTGTTGTTCTCCGCCGACCCGGACTACCGGCGGGAGGTCGTGTACAGACTCGCCAGGTTAGTGTGATCCCCCGCCGCCTCAACAAGCTGAGCGGCTGCGGCGAGGTGGAGCAGATCAGGTCGGCGGGCGTCGACGCGAATGCACTGTTGTTCTCCGCCGACCCGGACTACCGGCGGGAGGTCGTGTACAGACTCGCCAGGTTAGTGTGATCCCCCGCCGCCTCAACAAGCTGAGCGGCTGCGGCGAGGTGGAGCAGATCAGGTCGGCGGGCGTCGACGCGAATGCACTGTTGTTCTCCGCCGACCCGGACTACCGGCGGGAGGTCGTGTACAGACTCGCCAGGTTAGTGTGATCCCCCGCCGCCTCAACAAGCTGAGCGGCTGCGGCGAGGTGGAGCAGATCAGGTCGGCGGGCGTCGACGCGAATGCACTGTTGTTCTCCGCCGACCCGGACTACCGGCGGGAGGTCGTGTACAGACTCGCCAGGTTAGTGTGATCCCCCGCCGCCTCAACAAGCTGAGCGGCTGCGGCGAGGTGGAGCAGATCAGGTCGGCGGGCGTCGACGCGAATGCACTGTTGTTCTCCGCCGACCCGGACTACCGGCGGGAGGTCGTGTACAGACTCGCCAGGTTAGTGTGATCCCCCGCCGCCTCAACAAGCTGAGCGGCTGCGGCGAGGTGGAGCAGATCAGGTCGGCGGGCGTCGACGCGAATGCACTGTTGTTCTCCGCCGACCCGGACTACCGGCGGGAGGTCGTGTACAGACTCGCCAGGTTAGTGTGATCCCCCGCCGCCTCAACAAGCTGAGCGGCTGCGGCGAGGTGGAGCAGATCAGGTCGGCGGGCGTCGACGCGAATGCACTGTTGTTCTCCGCCGACCCGGACTACCGGCGGGAGGTCGTGTACAGACTCGCCAGGTTAGTGTGATCCCCCGCCGCCTCAACAAGCTGAGCGGCTGCGGCGAGGTGGAGCAGATCAGGTCGGCGGGCGTCGACGCGAATGCACTGTTGTTCTCCGCCGACCCGGACTACCGGCGGGAGGTCGTGTACAGACTCGCCAGGTTAGTGTGATCCCCCGCCGCCTCAACAAGCTGAGCGGCTGCGGCGAGGTGGAGCAGATCAGGTCGGCGGGCGTCGACGCGAATGCACTGTTGTTCTCCGCCGACCCGGACTACCGGCGGGAGGTCGTGTACAGACTCGCCAGGTTAGTGTGATCCCCCGCCGCCTCAACAAGCTGAGCGGCTGCGGCGAGGTGGAGCAGATCAGGTCGGCGGGCGTCGACGCGAATGCACTGTTGTTCTCCGCCGACCCGGACTACCGGCGGGAGGTCGTGTACAGACTCGCCAGGTTAGTGTGATCCCCCGCCGCCTCAACAAGCTGAGCGGCTGCGGCGAGGTGGAGCAGATCAGGTCGGCGGGCGTCGACGCGAATGCACTGTTGTTCTCCGCCGACCCGGACTACCGGCGGGAGGTCGTGTACAGACTCGCCAGGTTAGTGTGATCCCCCGCCGCCTCAACAAGCTGAGCGGCTGCGGCGAGGTGGAGCAGATCAGGTCGGCGGGCGTCGACGCGAATGCACTGTTGTTCTCCGCCGACCCGGACTACCGGCGGGAGGTCGTGTACAGACTCGCCAGGTTAGTGTGATCCCCCGCCGCCTCAACAAGCTGAGCGGCTGCGGCGAGGTGGAGCAGATCAGGTCGGCGGGCGTCGACGCGAATGCACTGTTGTTCTCCGCCGACCCGGACTACCGGCGGGAGGTCGTGTACAGACTCGCCAGGTTAGTGTGATCCCCCGCCGCCTCAACAAGCTGAGCGGCTGCGGCGAGGTGGAGCAGATCAGGTCGGCGGGCGTCGACGCGAATGCACTGTTGTTCTCCGCCGACCCGGACTACCGGCGGGAGGTCGTGTACAGACTCGCCAGGTTAGTGTGATCCCCCGCCGCCTCAACAAGCTGAGCGGCTGCGGCGAGGTGGAGCAGATCAGGTCGGCGGGCGTCGACGCGAATGCACTGTTGTTCTCCGCCGACCCGGACTACCGGCGGGAGGTCGTGTACAGACTCGCCAGGTTAGTGTGATCCCCCGCCGCCTCAACAAGCTGAGCGGCTGCGGCGAGGTGGAGCAGATCAGGTCGGCGGGCGTCGACGCGAATGCACTGTTGTTCTCCGCCGACCCGGACTACCGGCGGGAGGTCGTGTACAGACTCGCCAGGTTAGATCATTTTATTAAACTCTAGTCCATCATAAGTCGAAGTTATTGACAAGTCAAAATGCACTAATGTTGCCACAGTATGACCAGTGCTGTTCAAATCTTTTTTTTATACCGGAGGCAAACAAGCACCCATTGAAACAGTCAATTGACAGCATATCATTGATATGCAGCAGGAACAGCGTCGGCGACAGCACAGAGCCTTATGGAACGCCAGCGTAATATCCATGTTATTGTATGCATTTCATGGCGTCTCACGTCGTCGGTTTTATATTAGTACTTATTAAGAAACATTCCTAATTAAAAGCTGTTGTGGTCCACCTTATGCTCCCATCAATTGACAACATTTCAAAATTTATAGTGATGCCTAAATCGAAAACCATTTCGGTAAATATGCTACCTGAACGTATTAAAATAAAATAGTTTTTAGATTTTTTTTCTTCGCTAGATTTGAAGAAAATCGCCAAAATAAAACCCACCGTATAAAACGGAAGGGTGACGTCATTCCTACGACTGTTAAGGAGCAATGCTGTCAAACATTGGTAATTCGTGAAAACTACGTCATAATTCACTTACGATTCGCTACTTTTAAGTTAGATATTTTTGAATGAAAATTAGGATTCCGGGAGAAATAAAAAAAACACGTGGACCTTAAAATTTCATTTTCTATCGATCTAGGATATAAAATGGCCAACTTGAAAATTTGAAATGTTGTCAATTGTTTCTCGTTGTCAGGTCCCCGAACCTCGAGCACCTAGAGCTGGCCTTGTCCCTAGCGGCCAAGTACGAGCTGGATGAATTGGAGGTGTGGCTCCAACACGCGGAGGGCGACCCCTCGCTGGCGCGGCTCGGCGCCAGGCTGCCGAGGGTCGACGCGGACACTCACGCGCGGTAAGGACTGCCAGTTATCATCATAGTCCTCCTAGTGTTTTCCGGTTCCGTCCCAAATAGTACGGGGTCTGTTTTGACACCTAACGTCAAGATTTGGCATAGGAAAGCGACTGCCATCTGACCTTAAAATTATTACTTTTTCGAATTAGAGCGGTTCGTCGAAAAGCCGCGTGCCTTATCACTAAGCTACAGTAAAGATAATTTTAATTATAACAGTCTTACAATAACAATAATTTAAAAATGTGAATCCACAAATAAAAATCAAACCTGCTCACAAGTCACAGTGTCGGTTGAGAAATGCGACCTGTATAGAAGAACAGGCCGACATATGAAAGCATTTTTGCCGGTCGAAAGAGAGATGTTTGTTATATGCGCGAGTGAGCGTCAAAGCGAAGAGTGTCTGAATTGGCAGGGTGCAAAGCGGGTGGAGGGGGTAGCCTAAACTAAACGATCACAGCGCTCGCTACGGCTAAAATTTACATTTTGTCGGTGACTTTAGCTGTCGGTGTATTGCAGTAAACATTTTCTAATCGTTTTTGAGATAAATTTAATATGGCCCTAGTAAAATGTGTTATTGTGAATTGTAAAAACACCACAGAATAGCGACTGTAAATTTTACCAATTTTCAAGACCGTGGTGGAAACGAGACCAAAGAAATAAGTGGATAATTGCCGTAAGAAAAAAAAGTAAGTCACCTAACCTGACAACAACAATTTTAATGTTATAATGGCAATAATGTTACTGACTACCATCGTCCAATATTGTCTAATATAGTAAAATAACACAAGATTTCATTAATTTTTTTCACAATATTTACTTACTTCTCGCTTGACAGCTATGACATAATGTCCATAATGGCCACCTGTCCGTGGCGCTGTCGTCGTGCACGGTCCCAATAGTGTAGTTCGCAGTAAAAGCCAGCTCGTGCCTAGCTTCGGTCACTCTCATTTGAATTGTCGAGTTATACTTGAAATAATTTCAGTTGGACGAATTGCACCGAAGCAATTCCTTCAAAAAGCTACTTTACCGTTCAAACAATAAGGTCAAAATCCAATAACATTGTAATAGAAATACGTTCAACGAAAACAATTTCAATCATACTTCATTTGTAATTTTAAATCGTTCAGGGGTCTAAGATGTTCACGTCAAGACGAAAAGATAAAGCAACTGTCACTTTCTCTCGAGTCGTATTAAAAAGTGATAGATGCCATATATTTTCGTCTAGTTATCACGCGACCATCATAGACCCCCTGGATTGGGTTCCCGCTTCGTCAATTATCGTGGTTTGTTGTCCAGCATCCGTGACGGGCTGTGGGCTCACCTGGACGGGCGCGACCACCACGCGCTCATCAACTTGTTCACGATCCTGCGCAGCGTCGACGAGCGGCCCACGCTGTGGGGGCTCACGGCGGCCGACCACATCAAGCTGCTTAAGAAAGTAAAAGCTGCTTCCAACGGTAATGTCTCTCATCAACTCTCAACCCTGCGTAGTGTAGATGAGCGGCCGACGCTATAGGGGCTCACAGCTGACGAACACATCAAGCTGCTCAAGAAAGTGAAGGCTGCTTCCAACGGTAATGTTTCTCATCAACTCTCAACCCTGCGTAGTGTAGATGAGCGGCCGACGCTATGGGGGCTCACGGCGGCCGACCACATCAAGCTGCTCAAGAAAGTGAAGGCTGCTTCCAACGGTAATGTCTCTCATCAACTCTCAATCCTGCGTAGTGTAGATGAGCGGCCGACGCTATGGGGGCTCACAGCTAACGAACACATCAAGCTGCTCAAGAAAGTGAAGGCTGCTTCCAACGGTAATGTCTCTCATCAACTCTCAATCCTGCGTAGTGTAGATGAGCGGCCGACGCTATGGGGGCTCACAGCTAACGAACACATCAAGCTGCTCAAGAAAGTGAAGGCTGCTTCCAACGGTAATGTCTCTCATCAACTCTCAATCCTGCGTAGTGTAGATGAGCGGCCGACGCTATAGGGGCTCACAGCTAACGAACACATCAAGCTGCTCAAGAAAGTGAAGGCTGCTTCCAACGGTAATGTCTCTCATCAACTCTCAATCCTGCGTAGTGTAGATGAGCGGGCGACGCTATAGGGGCTCACAGCTGACGAACACATCAAGCTGCTCAAGAAAGTGAAAGCTGCTTCCAACGGTAATGTCTCTCATCAACTCTCAACCCTGCGTAGTGTATATGAGCGGCCGACGCTATGGGGGCTCATAGCTAACGAACACATCAAGCTGCTCAAGAAAGTGAAAGCTGCTTCCAACGGTAATGTCTCTCATCAACTCTCAACCCTGCGTAGTGTAGATGAGCGGGCGACGCTATAGGGGCTCACAGCTGACGAACACATCAAGCTGCTCAAGAAAGTGAAAGCTGCTTCCAACGGTAATGTCTCTCATCAACTCTCAACCCTGCGTAGTGTAGATGAGCGGCCGACGCTATAGGGGCTCACAGCTATCGAACACATCAAGCTGCTCAAGAAAGTGAAGGCTGCTTCCAACGGTAATGTCTCTCATCAACTCTCAACCCTGCGTAGTGTATATGAGCGGCCGACGCTATAGGGGCTCACAGCTATCGAACACATCAAGCTGCTCAAGAAAGTGAAGGCTGCTTCCAACGGTAATGTCTCTCATCAACTCTCAACCCTGCGTAGTGTATATGAGCGGCCGACGCTATAGGGGCTCACAGCTATCGAACACATCAAGCTGCTCAAGAAAGTGAAGGCTGCTTCCAACGGTAATGTCTCTCATCAACTCTCAACCCTGCGTAGTGTATATGAGCGGCCGACGCTATAGGGGCTCACAGCTATCGAACACATCAAGCTGCTCAAGAAAGTGAAGGCTGCTTCCAACGGTAATGTCTCTCATCAACTCTCAACCCTGCGTAGTGTATATGAGCGGCCGACGCTATAGGGGCTCACAGCTATCGAACACATCAAGCTGCTCAAGAAAGTGAAGGCTGCTTCCAACGGTAATGTCTCTCATCAACTCTCAACCCTGCGTAGTGTATATGAGCGGCCGACGCTATAGGGGCTCACAGCTATCGAACACATCAAGCTGCTCAAGAAAGTGAAGGCTGCTTCCAACGGTAATGTCTCTCCATAGGATAGAAGTAGCCATTCAGCTGGGGAATGTAGCGAGCCTCATGGCTAGCCTGCTACATGGGATGGATTTGGGAGACTTCTGGTGGAGTGCCAGAGCTCCCGAGGATGCACTGTGTTCCTTGTTCCTTCTGCTGACCAACATTTGTTCCTTCTGCTGTCAACACATTGAAT
This sequence comes from Cenopis cana, assembly GCA_951800055.1. Taxonomy (NCBI): domain Eukaryota; kingdom Metazoa; phylum Arthropoda; class Insecta; order Lepidoptera; family Tortricidae; genus Cenopis; species Cenopis cana. The sequence continues at coordinate 22,702,088 of OX637476.1, read as the reverse complement.
CCTCAAATTTTATAAAGGGTCGGCCACCCGCACGTGACTTCTTTAGAGTTGCGAACGTCTACAGGCTGCGCTGTCCGCTTACCAAAGTCAAAATATTCTTTTCTCAAAAATGGCCCGCAAATTGGACTTTAGTCGGTACATATTGGAAGGTAAAGTGTATAGTTTAAGGTCAGATCCAAATTAAAAAGTAAAAAACATTGCAGGCGTGTTGCAGTCCGCCTGCAATGTCACATATAAATTCCTTTATTTGTTGAGTTATAAACTTTTTAAAAAGTAGAGACTGTCATATAAAAGGAGGCTCAGGTCGTATTCAGCCAATTCAGCTCGTATTTTTCTGTTAGAAACGCGACGTTTTTTTATGTGTCTCGAATAATTTGCGTTTCTCGGTGGAAAATACACTTGCGATTCTGAAAATATAAACGGCGGGAAAGCATGATGTTTTTAGGTTATGTTTATCAAATCTTAATTAAATTTTTGTCGCATTTCCCCCATTTTTGAGAAAAGCACTATATTAGCCTCGGCCGGAATGGAAGATTTAAGCTTCGTATTATAATTAAACGGACTCGCAAGCTCGTCCGTTTAAACAAATACTCAGCCTCCAATTGCTCCCTTCCCGGCCACGGCAATAATGTACTATTATTCAAATAGGCCTAGCAACAAGCCCTTTTGAATCGTTAGTACCATCCGGTGGACCGAACTCTTGTTTGCCATCGTAGTTGTATTGAAAAAAGTATTTATTAGATATATTTAGTAACAGGGTAGTTGACCATACGGCATGGGTAGAGTCGTTGAATTTTTTCATGTAAATATTTCCAACTGTCCCCCAGAGCTGGACTACAAGGTGCTCCTGGAGCCGGCATCAGAGGCCGCGTTCACGGCGCACATACTGAGCGTGATGAAACCGGAGACTGTCGGCATGGTGGCCAAGTTACTCCGGTCCCTACCGCCCGCGGTCCGTCTGCCGGTACCAGTGCACACGCTGTACACCATGTGGCTCACCAGCTACTTCTTCAGCGTGAGTAGACACCTTGTGTTCAGTCCAGCCGGCATGGTGGCCAAGTTACTCCGGTCTCTACCGCCCGCGGTCCGTCTGCCGGTACCAGTGCACACGCTGTACACCATGTGGCTCACCAGCTACTTCTTCAGCGTGAGTAGACACCTTGTGTTCAGTCCAGCCGGCATGGTGGCCAAGTTACTCCGGTCTCTACCGCCCGCGGTCCGTCTGCCGATACCAGTGCACACGCTGTGCACCATGTGGCTCACCAGCTACTTCTTCAGCGTGAGTAGACACCTTGTGTTCAGTCCAGCCGGCATGGTGGCCAAGTTACTCCGGTCTCTACCGCCCGCGGTCCGTCTGCCGGTACCAGTGCACACGCTGTACACCATGTGGCTCACCAGCTACTTCTTCAGCGTGAGTAGACACCTTGTGTTCAGTCCAGCCGGCATGGTGGCCAAGTTACTCCGGTCTCTACCGCCCGCGGTCCATCTGCCGATACCAGTGCACACGCTGTGCACCATGTGGCTCACCAGCTACTTCTTCAGCGTGAGTAGACACCTTGTGTTCAGTCCAGCCGGCATGGTGGCCAAGTTACTCCGGTCTCTACCGCCCGCGGTCCGTCTGCCGGTACCAGTGCACACGCTGTACACCATGTGGCTCACCAGCTACTTCTTCAGCGTGAGTAGACACCTTGTGTTCAGTCCAGCCGGCATGGTGGCCAAGTTACTCCGGTCTCTACCGCCCGCGGTCCGTCTGCCGGTACCAGTGCACACGCTGTACACCATGTGGCTCACCAGCTACTTCTTCAGCGTGAGTAGACACCTTGTGTTCAGTCCAGCCGGCATGGTGGCCAAGTTACTCCGGTCTCTACCGCCCGCGGTCCGTCTGCCGATACCAGTGCACACGCTGTGCACCATGTTGCTCACCAGCTACTTCTTCAGCGTGAGTAGACACCTTGTATTCAGTCCAGCCGGCATGGTGGCCAAGTTACTCCGGTCTCTACCGCCCGCGGTCCGTCTGCCGGTACCAGTGCACACGCTGTACACCATGTGGCTCACCAGCTACTTCTTCAGCGTGAGTAGACCTTGTGTACAGTCCAGCCGGCATGGTGGCCAAGTTACTCCGGTCTCTACCGCCCGCGGTCCGTCTGCCGATACCAGTGCACACGCTGTGCACCATGTGGCTCACCAGCTACTTCTTCAGCGTGAGTAGACACCTTGTGTTCAGTCCAGCCGGCATGGTGGCCAAGTTACTCCGGTCTCTACCGCCCGCGGTCCGTCTGCCGGTACCAGTGCACACGCTGTACACCATGTGGCTCACCAGCTACTTCTTCAGCGTGAGTAGACCTTGTGTACAGTCCAGCCGGCATGGTGGCCAAGTTACTCCGGTCTCTACCGCCCGCGGTCCGTCTGCCGGTACCAGTGCACACGCTGTACACCATGTGGCTCACCAGCTACTTCTTCAGCGTGAGTAGACCTTGTGTACAGTCCAGCCGGCATAGTGGCCAAGTTACTCCGGTCTCTACCGCCCGCGGTCCGTCTGCCGGTACCAGTGCACACGCTGTACACCATGTGGCTCACCAGCTACTTCTTCAGCGTGAGTAGACCTTGTGTACAGTCCAGCCGGCATGGTGGCCAAGTTACTCCGGTCTCTACCGCCCGCGGTCCGTCTGCCGGTACCAGTGCACACGCTGTACACCATGTGGCTCACCAGCTACTTCTTCAGCGTGAGTAGACCTTGTGTACAGTCCAGCCGGTATACAAGTTGCGCCACGCCTCCTGCTGAAAACACTGCACACCATAACCGTGTCGTGTTGTCTATTTATCCTGCATTTTTTTGCGCAGGAGCCTAGCACCGCGTCATCCAGCAGCAACAAGAAGTGGATGCAGCGCTACCGGCAGTGCGCGAGCTACTTCAACAAGCTCAACAAGAAGGAACTACTTCGGTTCCTGGCCGACACCTGCTTCAGTGACCAGGCGCTGCAGAGGTCAGTGTTATGATGATGATGACGATGGTGATCCCGTCAATGACGATGATGCCGTCAATGACGATAATGATGCCGTCAATGGGACTCATGATGTCGTCGATGACAATAATGCCGTCAATGACGATGATGATGTAGTCTATGACTATGATGCCGTCAATGACGATGATGATGTAGTCCATGGCTATGATGCCGTCAATGACGATGTTGTCAATGACGATGATGATGTAGTCCATGACGATGATGTCGTCAATGAGACTGATGATGCCGTCAATGACGATCATGATGTAGTCAATGACGAAGATGATGCCGTCAATGACGATGACGATGTCGTCAATGACGATGATGCCGTCAATGACGATGATGATGTAGTCTATGACTATGATGCCGTCAATGACGATGATGATGTAGTCCATGACTATGATGCCGTCAATGACGATGTTGTCAATGACGATGATGTCGTCAATGAGACTGATGATGCCGTCAATGACGATCATGATGCTGTCAATGACGATGATGATGCTGTCAATGACGATGATGATGCTGTCAATGACGATGATGACGATGCTATCAATGATGATGACGATGCCGTCAATGACGATAATGATGCTGACAATGACGATGGTGGTACCGATAAGTTAATGACGATGATGATGCTGTCAATGACGATGGTGGTACCGTCAATGATGATGATTTTGTCAATGACGATGATGATGACGCAGTGACTGACGATGACGTGATGATGTTGTGTGTGTTGCAGAGTCCCGGCGGGCACGCGCAGCCTTATGCTGATGCAGGCGGTGGACTACTGCCAGCAGGAGCAGGAGAACGACTTCAAGTTCACCAAGGAGTAAGCTACCACAACCACACTACACTACTCACATCCACAGACACACACACATACACACTAAACCACATCCACCACACACCAAACACACCACACACTTCAATAAATATCCAAGAATTTCTCAGCTCCGTTTACAGCTTTTAGCCTTTATCCTGTAAATGATAAATAATAATAATTATAATGTGTAACCAACGCAATTATCCAATTTTGACTCTTATCAGCCAGTGAATAAGGTTCATATTCCCTTAGCGAGATGTCGTGGACCCAAGTCGGGCAAGAACTGACGCGCTGGGCGCGTTTCCTAGAGAACTTCCACTCCGACACCATTCAGGGCATCATCGAGAATAGCGGCGTGCCTCGCGACGAGATATGGCCGTAAGTACTAGTGACGTAAGGTCCACATTCATTTGCAGTGATATGCTAAGGATCCAAGTTCGGCGGACACTGAGAGCTTCTACTACCATTCTGATACCTTTCAGGGCGTCATTGAGAATAGATACGTATCTATTCCGTCGGCTTACTTGCCCACGCGGCGGCTTTTAATTTGAATTCTGAATTGGAAAATTACTAGTCACGGACGTAAATTTCAGCAACCTAATAACCGGTCGTTAATCCCCCTTCCTTTCCCAGGGAGATAGAGCAAAGCCACGGCTCGTGTGACACACTAGTGCCACTGCTAGGCCGCCTGACCCTGGCGGGGCTGGGCGCGACATCGCTCAACACGCTGCTGCAGTGCCTGCACGTCAGCTGCGACGTGGCGCGGGTGCTGCGCCACACAGCCGACTGTTGCAGCCCGGGGTGAGTAGATAGAGCACAGCCACGGCTCGTGTGACACACTAGTGCCTCTGCTAGGCCGCCTGACCCTGGCGGGGCTGGGCGCGACATCGCTCAACACGCTGCTGCAGTGCCTGCACGTCAGCTGCGACGTGGCGCGGGTGCTGCGCCACACAGCCGACTGTTGCAGCCCGGGGTGAGTAGATAGAGCACAGCCACGGCTCGTGTGACACACTAGTGCCTCTGCTAGGCCGCCTGACCCTGGCGGGGCTGGGCGCGACATCGCTCAACACGCTGCTGCAGTGCCTGCACGTCAGCTGCGACGTGGCGCGGGTGCTGCGCCACACAGCCGACTGTTGCAGCCCGGGGTGAGTAGATAGAGCACAGCCACGGCTCGTGTGACACACTAGTGCCTCTGCTAGTCCGCCTGACCCTGGCGGGGCTGGGCGCGACATCGCTCAACACGCTGCTGCAGTGCCTGCACGTCAGCTGCGACGTGGCGCGGGTGCTGCGCCACACAGCCGACTGTTGCAGCCCGGGGTGAGTAGATAGAGCACAGCCACGGCTCGTGTGACACACTAGTGCCTCTGCTAGGCCGCCTGACCCTGGCGGGGCTGGGCGCGACATCGCTCAACACGCTGCTGCAGTGCCTGCACGTCAGCTGCGACGTGGCGCGGGTGCTGCGCCACACAGCCGACTGTTGCAGCCCGGGGTGAGTAGATAGAGCACAGCCACGGCTCGTGTGACACACTAGTGCCACTGCTAGGCCGCCTGACCCTGGCGGGGCTGGGCGCGACATCGCTCAACACGCTGCTGCAGTGCCTGCACGTCAGCTGCGACGTGGCGCGGGTGCTGCGCCACACAGCCGACTGTTGCAGCCCGGGGTGAGTAGATAGAGCACAGCCACGGCTCGTGTGACACACTAGTGCCTCTGCTAGGCCGCCTGACCCTGGCGGGGCTGGGCGCGACATCGCTCAACACGCTGCTGCAGTGCCTGCACGTCAGCTGCGACGTGGCGCGGGTGCTGCGCCACACAGCCGACTGTTGCAGCCCGGGGTGAGTAGATAGAGCACAGCCACGGCTCGTGTGACACACTAGTGCCACTGCTAGGCCGCCTGACCCTGGCGGGGCTGGGCGCGACATCGCTCAACACGCTGCTGCAGTGCCTGCACGTCAGCTGCGACGTGGCGCGGGTGCTGCGCCACACAGCCGACTGTTGCAGCCCGGGGTGAGTAGATAGAGCACAGCCACGGCTCGTGTGACACACTAGTGCCTCTGCTAGGCCGCCTGACCCTGGCGGGGCTGGGCGCGACATCGCTCAACACGCTGCTGCAGTGCCTGCACGTCAGCTGCGACGTGGCGCGGGTGCTGCGCCACACAGCCGACTGTTGCAGCCCGGGGTGAGTAGATAGAGCACAGCCACGGCTCGTGTGACACACTAGTGCCTCTGCTAGGCCGCCTGACCCTGGCGGGGCTGGGCGCGACATCGCTCAACACGCTGCTGCAGTGCCTGCACGTCAGCTGCGACGTGGCGCGGGTGCTGCGCCACACAGCCGACTGTTGCAGCCCGGGGTGAGTAGATAGAGCACAGCCACGGCTCCTGTGACACACTAGTGCCTCTGCTAGGCCGCCTGACCCTGGCGGGGCTGGGCGCGACATCGCTCAACACGCTGCTGCAGTGCCTGCACGTCAGCTGCGACGTGGCGCGGGTGCTGCGCCACACAGCCGACTGTTGCAGCCCGGGGTGAGTAGATAGAGCACAGCCACGGCTCGTGTGACACACTAGTGCCTCTGCTAGGCCGCCTGACCCTGGCGGGGCTGGGCGCGACATCGCTCAACACGCTGCTGCAGTGCCTGCACGTCAGCTGCGACGTGGCGCGGGTGCTGCGCCACACAGCCGACTGTTGCAGCCCGGGGTGAGTAGATAGAGCACAGCCACGGCTCGTGTGACACACTAGTGCCTCTGCTAGGCCGCCTGACCCTGGCGGGGCTGGGCGCGACATCGCTCAACACGCTGCTGCAGTGCCTGCACGTCAGCTGCGACGTGGCGCGGGTGCTGCGCCACACAGCCGACTGTTGCAGCCCGGGGTGAGTAGATAGAGCACAGCCACGGCTCGTGTGACACACTAGTGCCTCTGCTAGGCCGCCTGACCCTGGCGGGGCTGGGCGCGACATCGCTCAACACGCTGCTGCAGTGCCTGCACGTCAGCTGCGACGTGGCGCGGGTGCTGCGCCACACAGCCGACTGTTGCAGCCCGGGGTGAGTAGATAGAGCACAGCCACGGCTCGTGTGACACACTAGTGCCTCTGCTAGGCCGCCTGACCCTGGCGGGGCTGGGCGCGACATCGCTCAACACGCTGCTGCAGTGCCTGCACGTCAGCTGCGACGTGGCGCGGGTGCTGCGCCACACAGCCGACTGTTGCAGCCCGGGGTGAGTAGATAGAGCACAGCCACGGCTCGTGTGACACACTAGTGCCACTGCTAGGCCGCCTGACCCTGGCGGGGCTGGGCGCGACATCGCTCAACACGCTGCTGCAGTGCCTGCACGTCAGCTGCGACGTGGCGCGGGTGCTGCGCCACACAGCCGACTGTTGCAGCCCGGGGTGAGTAGATAGAGCAATTCCTCCCTCCCCTTTCTACTATCGGACGAGCAGGGATACGGCGAAGCGACACCGTTTTACGGTGGCAGTTCCGTAGCTCCCAAGAAGCTTTTTGCTTCCAATTTTATTGTGAGAACAGCCAAGACGTGGAACTCCTTGCCGGAATCCTTGTTCCCTGTGAACTGTAACCTTTTCGTCTTAAATCGTGAATCGGTTTTTACTAGGTAAGCGCGTTCCATCCTGGGATGACCACCATCATACCTGATGGTAAGCGATCTCAGGTCTAGACCTGAGATCACTTACCATCAGGTAGTTTGTGGTCACGCGAAAACCTATTTTGAATTTAAAAAAAAGACACACCAGTGCAGAGGCTAGGCCGCCTGACCCTGGCGGGTGCGGCATTGGCCCTCAGAGATCGCCGAAAACCAGGTGACCTAAAGAAGTTGATAGCGATTGACATTACCAGCGATCGCGCGGTCTGTCTCCCAGCCGGTTACCAGGTTACCAAGTTAAGCACGCAAGTTACACAGGTATACCAGGTTGAGGCCTTGAGAAGCCATATTGTTATGGTTGACGAAATATAATTTGTACCGATTCGCCATAAATGTTCTTCTAGGAATCTGTGCAAATTATATTTCGACAACTATACTACATTTGTAAGTTCGAGGAAAGAGTAGATTGTAACCAGCTGGTGACGGAAAACGCCAAGAAAGTCTGAAAGCCTTTGATTTCTGCCTTTCTGTACCTCATTAAAAACTAGCTTGCTTATTAATTTCGTCGAGTTTTTTCTGAACTAAACGTATTATTTTATTTTTTCATCTGTGGGACGAAGCTAGAAATAATAATGTTTATATTAAATACCTGTACCTTATTCCAAGCCTAACAAATTGAGATGGCGACATCCGTTTCCGCTGGCAACCTGCCATGTTCCGAGTGACGTTTACCGGTTTTATCCCCACCCTTAGGAACCAAGCGGCGCTATGGCTGCGGACCTAGCAGCCGTCATTGGCGTTCTGTTTTTTGCAGAGGCAACACATAAAGTACTTGCTCCGGCGGTACTTGAATCTGCCTTTTTAACGGAAAATAATTCGAAATTTTCTGATCAAGTTCCATGATAGTGACGAATTAGATAGTTGGATCCTGGTAAACTACGTGCAGGGTGATGGTGCTCCACCCATAGACTGCTGAAGAGCGAGGATTCTTCATGTCTGACCACGGACGATGGAATTTAAAATAATCGTGAGTAGCTCTCAGCGGGGCTGGAGGTAAGGTCTTTACAAGTTTTTTAGTAAATTTGCGTACCCGATGATGTCTGTTCATGCAGTTCCTTCCGCCACGGTCCACCCGTGCTGCTTTTTTCGTGGAGGATAACCATTTCACTTTTGCAAACTACCCTCAAATCATCTGGTATCGCAATTGTGGAGCACATCAGTATTTACCATATTACGGTTTTAGGATTATTAATTCCGGTCATTATAATGCATGCTAATCGAACCGAACCTCTGGAGTTTAGCTTATGGCTATAGCTCAATAGCTAGCTGCCGGAAGTGTCGATTTAAACTTAAGTAAATACAAAATTACGTTCTGATTATTTTCCGGTTTAACGAGGTAGCGCGCTATAACTAGACATTTCTGCGCAGGGAGTTGTTACCATGCGTGCGTGAATTAAGTTTATAAAATCATACGAGTCGTTTATTATAGTTTCGAGATGAAATTTCGGCAAGTGTAATTTTGGTAACATAATTATTTCTTGATGATGATCGGGTTGTGCCAGGGGGTACCCAATATAAAATATTGGGTCCTGACGCTTCGCCAGCCGCTGCCGCGGCATGCTCCGCTCGCGGCTTGCGCGCTGTAAGGTGGCAGTTCTACCTAGCTCTCCTAATCGCTTCGGTCGTCGTCATACCTAACGGAGACTTTCCCTGAAATAAATAAGGTAAGTAACCTTATCTGAGTACCCTCAATCTTATTTTAAAAATAAACGTTTGTCTATTTTTAACCCCCGACGGAAAAAGAGGGGTGTTATAAGTTTAACGTATCTGTCGGTGTATCTGTCTATCTTTATAATTTATAAGTTGTAAGTAGTTGCGCAAACTCAAAGTACTTTGGCTAAGATATAGGTATTAAGTGTTTATACCGAATACGTGTGGCTTATTTTTAGTCAGATTGTTTGCTTCGCCCGTCGCACGGTCCGAGAGATGCTTACATGAATAAGCCAGTTAATAGCATACATGACGGAATATTTAACAAAGTGTCTGATGGTGGTATCTTGAGTTTGTGGCAATATTATATCTATACAATACAATACAAATACTCTTTATTGCATCTATAATTACTGTTACGCAGTGAACACGGGTTCGACTCCCGACATTTTTCATACTTTGGGAAAACTATAGGATATTTCTATGCCTACGCACGCTTGCGGAAGATGATGCTGCAAACCTCTCGGCACGGTCACTCCTGCGCAAGGAGTTATTACCAACCGTTGATCAAAGTCACTCCTGCGCAAGGAGAAGATACTAGTCAAACTTTTGCGTAAAAAGTTACAAACAAAGCACTTTAAGAAGACTTGGTTTAACACAACCTCGTCGCAACTTCTGGGCAATACAGATACGCATTTCAGTCTACAATTGCTTGGTTAACTGTGTTCGAGCTCCTCCTTTAGCTCGAATCTCCACTACTTTTGGCAAAGTAGGAGGTACGCAGGATGAAACAGCTGCTACAGAGGCAAATAGGGTAAGTGTGCTTAGCAGTTAAGTCTACGGTGCTGTCTCTCATGACTAGAACAGGCTGCATAATAATTGTCTAGATACTGGATAATCTTCATCTGTGCAAATTACCCAGTTATTGACAAAAGGATGTTGAGAAGACTTATTAGTTTGAGAATACTTTTTATTTCCATGTTACTTTCTGTCTGTTTACTTTTGCAAGGTACACGACTTGTGACATGACTGGCTGGAGAAACAGGGCATTACTTGCGATTGCGACGTTTCCAGATTCTCGCCGGTGTTCAGCAGATGATATTACCTATAGCCTTGCTTCGCTTTTCATCCAGCTGGCCTAGCACAATTTCCTGCCAAGTCGTATCTAGCGCGACTCGGCGGTTCCTGACCTGTCGCACTCGAATTTAGGAGTTGGAATCAGAGGGTAGATTTATCTCTACTCGCGTAGCGTCGCAACGGCAGTTTTGTTAGGCCCTCGGATAAACGTCCTTTAGATCTGGTACGGATAAAGTAACCATTTTGTTATCTATGCACACCAGAGTCAAGGGTGCGTACCTAGTATGCTTCTCTAGTTTAATCATTTAGGCTTGACGATAAATTATATACAAATGAACACTGGTCGTCTAGCAATCATTGTACCTACTCCTTGGGACTGCAGTGAGATCCTGGGCTTAAAATCACTTTCAGCTGGAAGGATTTCCACAAAATTTCCTCCCTTCCCTTCGGTAACTGACACACTGACATGACATGCTGCACATACATGTTTATAGAGCTTCCATATCGCAGACATTCGCCTGTTTTATTGAAATTATACGATATGAGCTAATTCAATAAAAGCTGTTTACGATTTTAATTCCCAAACAAAATGGCCTCATTATGATCATTGATATTATTCTTCGTTGTATTTACTAGCTTCGGCCTCGTTGGTTAGGAGGGTCTATACCTTTACTTTTATATTTCGGGTATGATCAAAATCAGTAATGTACGCACTGACAGTAACCAGTAAGAGACCAGAGTAGCACATATTCAGCGTTTTTAAGACTACCTATATTGTAGTCCATGCGAAATCAGGGTCGAATAATTGTAGAACATTCTCTCCCCTGTAAGGTACTCTATACATAATTATTATGGGGTATACCTACCCTACCTATACTTAATCAGTCAGGTCTCCTCGCAACTTGGAAAGCTTACATAGTTTCGACATCGCAGGTGATCCAGCTAACTGCAGTATTTGTTAGTAAGTTCGTCGCTACTATCGGACGGTAGATATTGATAGCGTCGACATTTATTTTTCTTTGTTCAGCGCGTTCTTTCTCCTTTGTATACGTATGATACAGGAGGGTTCCCGTTTATAACTATGTATCTACCAGGTTTTACCTAGTGCCCCTATCGATATGTTAACAATTTAGCGTTATAATTCAGCGACCAGGAGAATGAGGCCCTATCCATGGAAATCGAGATTCATAGTATTTAGTCTTGGATAGTAAAAAATCTCTTACCATTGTCTAGTTCTATAGCTGTGTGGCTGATGACTGGTGGCCCACTTCAGTTTATTTATTAGCCGTAGGCGAAGGTCTTTTATGGCGTCTTATAATCATCCTGGCTAAGACTACAAGCATATTTGGGATAGGACGTAATGCGTAAGTCAATTCGAGTAGATAATTCCTCGCATTTTAGGCTGTTTATGTATAAAACTACGATTTGAACACTGTTCTGTAAACGGACCCATAGCTTGATTCAGTTCAAAGAGAAGATAATCACTACCGTTGTTCAGTTCAGTACATTTTGTCAGCCGGATAGGCATTTATGGATTCCACGTACTATTACTCATTCTGTGATCCCACGTTAAAGGACGTGCACAGGATTTTTACACTACATTTGTTTTAAATTTTGAAAAGCTGCTAATATTGAAGCTAGTTCAATTAAATGTCGGTCCGATATTGCCTACCAATGAATTACACATTCAAATTGTTCTTATAGTTCTAATCCAAATGTTGATCCACTGACCTTTACTTATTTATTGGATATCATTAGGTTTTGTTCTGTAACCGAGAGGAAGGTATAAAAGCTTCGTGGTTAACTAGCTGAAATCTATTCTGTGGATTGCTACGGTGTGAACAATATTCGCAATTGCTAAGCTGACAATCGTTAATAAAGATGACATATTTATAACGTAGAAACACGTAAGTGACTAGCTGGTGCTACTAGGTTTTTCAAACAAGTAGATACTATTATGTAGTTTGATATATGGTGAAGGAGTAATTATGGATTACGTAGGTGTAAGTGACTAGCTGGTCTACTAGGTATTTCAAAAAATGTTCATTTTAAATCTGTAGGCGTTTTGGACACTAGTAGAGCCTGTTATGTAGTTTAATATATGGTGAAGGAGTGATTATGATATTTATATTACTTGTATGTGTTAAGTATAAAAGTTTCCACTCCTCTACAATGCTTTATTCTATTCTTCACATTGGCGTTCTAATTAAACTATTTAGTTTCGATTAGTCCTTATGAACCAGCAGCCGATAACAAACACTTCTCAATTTGTTAGGCTTGGAATAAGGTACAGGTACTTAATAGACAAATTTTACCTGAAAATAAAATTTATATTAAGTTACTTACCTTATTCCAAGCCTAATTTTATTGCTGTCTGCTGGCGTGTGCTTAAACACCATTTCATTTTTATTAACATTCACTTGCATGTATTAGAATCTAAGCTTATTTTTCAGCTAAAAACTTAGTTTTAAGCTTGTTTTTCAGGAACAATTTAGTACTTAAGCTCTTTTTCAGCTGTACTAGTTAATCATCAGATCTTATTTAAGCATAAACAAATCAACTACCTACCCTAAGTTCGTGCTTTGTTTACATAACGCAGTGCCACCGGTCTACCTACCGTGGCTACATTTGCCACCTGTCTATCTGCAGTAGCTATCTACCGTCCACTTATATCATATTGGACGGTAGATCAAATTGAGAATCCAATGACGGCTGCTAGGTCCGCAGCCATAGCGCCGCTTGGTTCCTAAGGGTGGGGATAAAACCGGTAAACGTCACTCGGAACATGGCAGGTTGCCAGCGGAAACGGATGTCGCCATCTCAATTTGTTAGGCTTGGGCTTGGAATAAGGTAAGTAACTTAATATAAATTTTATTTTCAGGTAAAATTTGTCTATTTCTTTCAGGGAAGTACCGACCTTAGTGACCCGTCTCATCCAATACCACAAAGAAGGCGTGAAAATACCAGAAGAGCTGATCGAGTCGGTGATGCAGAAGGCAGCGGAAGCGGGTCTGCCGCCGCACAAGCTGATCGGGCTGCTGGCGCTCAGCGACAAGGGACAGCTGCAGGACAGCGGGGACCTGGCCAAGGTCGCGCGGTACACCGTCGACTTGCTGAAGACTGAGTTTGATGAGGAGTACGCCCAGGAGTTGACTGGTAAGAAGTAGAGACTAGAGACATTTGAGGAGAAGTATGTGTGCGTGCGCTGTCGGTACACGCGTCAATTGTTTGCGCGGGTGCGTAGCGCGTGGCGTTCGTGTACGTTCTGTATGCAATACTATTATACTATTCTGTGCTTGAAGGCACAAGAACAGAACAGAACACAACACACACAGAAGAGGTCTGTGGATGAATGGTTTTTGTTTCACAAGGCAAGCGCTGATCCTGGATTCGGTTCACGCTCGGAGAGGCAAGGGGCATGACCTCTCTAACCCTGGTTTAATTTCCAGAGGAGCAGCTGATGACGGAGGAGGGGCGTCGGGCGGCGCTGGACGAGCTGCGGGAGCTGGCGCGCTCGTGGCCGCGCCGGAAGGTGCTCGTGGACGCGCTCGCCTGCTGGCCCACTGCCAGGGACGGGTACGGTTCACATTATTGTATTGTATTGTATTGTATTGACGGAGGAGGGGCGTCGGGCGGCGCTGGACGAGCTGCGGGAGCTGGCGCGCTCGTGGCCGCGCCGGAAGGTGCTCGTGGACGCGCTCGCCTGCTGGCCCACTGCCAGGGACGGGTACGGTTCACATTATTGTATTGTATTGTATTGTATTGACGGAGGAGGGGCGTCGGGCGGCGCTGGACGAGCTGCGGGAGCTGGCGCGCTCGTGGCCGCGCCGGAAGGTGCTCGTGGACGCGCTCGCCTGCTGGCCCACTGCCAGGGACGGGTACGGTTCACATTATTGTATTGTATTGTATTGTATTGACGGAGGAGGGGCGTCGGGCGGCGCTGGACGAGCTGCGGGAGCTGGCGCGCTCGTGGCCGCGCCGGAAGGTGCTCGTGGACGCGCTCGCCTGCTGGCCCACTGCCAGGGACGGGTACGGTTCACATTATTGTATTGTATTGTATTGTATTGACGGAGGAGGGGCGTCGGGCGGCGCTGGACGAGCTGCGGGAGCTGGCGCGCTCGTGGCCGCGCCGGAAGGTGCTCGTGGACGCGCTCGCCTGCTGGCCCACTGCCAGGGACGGGTACGGTTCACATTATTGTATTGTATTGTATTGTATTGACGGAGGAGGGGCGTCGGGCGGCGCTGGACGAGCTGCGGGAGCTGGCGCGCTCGTGGCCGCGCCGGAAGGTGCTCGTGGACGCGCTCGCCTGCTGGCCCACTGCCAGGGATGGGTAAGCGACGAATTCGCTTTTTTTTATTCAATATAGGTTTGCGCTTGACCACAAATCACCTGATGGTAAGCGACATTGCGGTCTAGGATGGAACGCGCTTACCTAGCAAATACCGATTCACTCTCGCCTTGAAGACCGAAAGGCTTTAAAATGCATGTGCTCAGAAAGTGCTCTTTATAAGGCTAAATTTATGCATAGAAAGTTCAGAGCGCTCGTGGCCCAGCGGCGTCTGCATACCGCCAGCGTTAAGCAATATCGGGCAGGGTGTCCATGGATGGGTGACCGCTTTGAGTGGTTACTAGCTGAGCGCTCCCCTACTTTGAAAGGCACGTTGAGCCGTTGATCCCGGCTGCTGTCTATGGCAGCAGTCGTTAAGCCAAGTTGGAGGTTTTCGGGCGGCTTGAGAACTTCTAACAGTCAAGTTGCCCACTCACTTGACAAAGGGGGGTCGAAATTGCACCTCGTCCGTAGGGAAAAGTACCCCCCGCTACCCTACACGTGAGCCCTAGGTGGTTCTAATCTAAAAGTGCAACAAAAGCTGGCAAACGTACTGTCTTCTCAAAGATCTCACGGATAAATAAATAAGTGCCACTTTTCCATAGTAGTGCGGTAGTTATCAATGAACTGTTGTTGCCAGATACCCCCGGAGCCTGCAGTGCGAGTACTTGCGCGAGCTACTGTCCACCAGCGACCAGCGAGAAGCCCGCGCGCTAGTCAAGCTACTGTTGCGCCGGCCCGACCTCACCGACCAGGTAGCTACTGTCCACCAGCGACCAGCGAGAAGCCCGCGCGCTAGTCAAGCTACTGTTGCGCCGGCCCGACCTCACCGACCAGGTAGCTACTGTCCACCAGCGACCAGCGAGAAGCCCGCGCGCTAGTCAAGCTACTGTTGCGCCGGCCCGACCTCACCGACCAGGTAGCTACTGTCCACCAGCGACCAGCGAGAAGCCCGCGCGCTAGTCAAGCTACTGTTGCGCCGGCCCGACCTCACCGACCAGGTAGCTACTGTCCACCAGCGACCAGCGAGAAGCCCGCGCGCTAGTCAAGCTACTGTTGCGCCGGCCCGACCTCACCGACCAGGTAGCTACTGTCCACCAGCGACCAGCGAGAAGCCCGCGCGCTAGTCAAGCTACTGTTGCGCCGGCCCGACCTCACCGACCAGGTAGCTACTGTCCACCAGCGACCAGCGAGAAGCCCGCGCGCTAGTCAAGCTACTGTTGCGCCGGCCCGACCTCACCGACCAGGTAGCTACTGTCCACCAGCGACCAGCGAGAAGCCCGCGCGCTAGTCAAGCTACTGTTGCGCCGGCCCGACCTCACCGACCAGGTAGCTACTGTCCACCAGCGACCAGCGAGAAGCCCGCGCGCTAGTCAAGCTACTGTTGCGCCGGCCCGACCTCACCGACCAGGTAGCTACTGTCCACCAGCGACCAGCGAGAAGCCCGCGCGCTAGTCAAGCTACTGTTGCGCCGGCCCGACCTCACCGACCAGGTAGCTACTGTCCACCAGCGACCAGCGAGAAGCCCGCGCGCTAGTCAAGCTACTGTTGCGCCGGCCCGACCTCACCGACCAGGTAGCTACTGTCCACCAGCGACCAGCGAGAAGCCCGCGCGCTAGTCAAGCTACTGTTGCGCCGGCCCGACCTCACCGACCAGGTAGCTACTGTCCACCAGCGACCAGCGAGAAGCCCGCGCGCTAGTCAAGCTACTGTTGCGCCGGCCCGACCTCACCGACCAGGTAGCTACTGTCCACCAGCGACCAGCGAGAAGCCCGCGCGCTAGTCAAGCTACTGTTGCGCCGGCCCGACCTCACCGACCAGGTAGCTACTGTCCACCAGCGACCAGCGAGAAGCCCGCGCGCTAGTCAAGCTACTGTTGCGCCGGCCCGACCTCACCGACCAGGTAGCTACTGTCCACCAGCGACCAGCGAGAAGCCCGCGCGCTAGTCAAGCTACTGTTGCGCCGGCCCGACCTCACCGACCAGGTAGCTACTGTCCACCAGCGACCAGCGAGAAGCCCGCGCGCTAGTCAAGCTACTGTTGCGCCGGCCCGACCTCACCGACCAGGTAGCTACTGTCCACCAGCGACCAGCGAGAAGCCCGCGCGCTAGTCAAGCTACTGTTGCGCCGGCCCGACCTCACCGACCAGGTAGCTACTGTCCACCAGCGACCAGCGAGAAGCCCGCGCGCTAGTCAAGCTACTGTTGCGCCGGCCCGACCTCACCGACCAGGTAGCTACTGTCCACCAGCGACCAGCGAGAAGCCCGCGCGCTAGTCAAGCTACTGTTGCGCCGGCCCGACCTCACCGACCAGGTAGCTACTGTCCACCAGCGACCAGCGAGAAGCCCGCGCGCTAGTCAAGCTACTGTTGCGCCGGCCCGACCTCACCGACCAGGTAGCTACTGTCCACCAGCGACCAGCGAGAAGCCCGCGCGCTAGTCAAGCTACTGTTGCGCCGGCCCGACCTCACCGACCAGGTAGCTACTGTCCACCAGCAACCAGCGAGAAGCCCGCGCGCTAGTCAAGCTACTGTTGCGCCGGCCCGACCTCACCGACCAGGTAGCTACTGTCCACCAGCGACCAGCGAGAAGCCCGCGCGCTAGTCAAGCTACTGTTGCGCCGGCCCGACCTCACCGACCAGGTAGCTACTGTCCACCAGCGACCAGCGAGAAGCCCGCGCGCTAGTCAAGCTACTGTTGCGCCGGCCCGACCTCACCGACCAGGTAGCTACTGTCCACCAGCGACCAGCGAGAAGCCCGCGCGCTAGTCAAGCTACTGTTGCGCCGGCCCGACCTCACCGACCAGGTAGCTACTGTCCACCAGCGACCAGCGAGAAGCCCGCGCGCTAGTCAAGCTACTGTTGCGCCGGCCCGACCTCACCGACCAGGTAGCTACTGTCCACCAGCGACCAGCGAGAAGCCCGCGCGCTAGTCAAGCTACTGTTGCGCCGGCCCGACCTCACCGACCAGGTAGCTACTGTCCACCAGCGACCAGCGAGAAGCCCGCGCGCTAGTCAAGCTACTGATACATGATACTGTTAATTATATATTAAAAAATATTCACACACATTGACTTAAAATATAGATATAGAATAGACACACAATGCCTATAGATTGTGATATGTAACTTCAAATATTTCAGACATATGAATTGAAGTTTGTAGTGATGAGGCTAAGACATCTCCTATGTCAAATCAAGCGATTATTATCGAATGGTTCATTGCATCGATTTTACAGCCGATTTTTGAAATGCTTTTATCAAGCCTATATAAAAAAAACCCCCAACCCAACCTCCAACTTGGCTTAACGACTGCTGCCATAGACAGCAGCCGGGATCAACGGCTCAACGTGCCTTTATAAATATATTCCATATCACAATTGTATCATTCAACACAAAGAAAGAATTAATTAATTATACTTTCTCTCGTTCAGAAATCTATAACTATTTTATTCCAACATGGCAAAGGTACGTTCACGGTTTGTAGTCCAATTTGACTATTTTTCGTGTTGTACTTCATAGTTTAATTGTATGATATTTTGTTTTGATCATAAATGTATCTTTTATACCTAATCGATTTCTATCAATTTACGGAAATGACGAAACGACAGACTTGGTCACAACACTGGTTTTAAAAAATAAAAGACATAACTCGTAATTTAACTGTTTGGGTGGTGAATTATTATCGTAAAATCCTCAACAACTATGATCTGAAAAAATGTAACGTGGGTTAAATTATGTTTGAGAAAAGTCAAATAATCTTTTTATTTACTTGAGAAGCCGTATTATTATTACCTGATTTTATTTATAATTTCGATGACTCATGGTTGTTTACGTTCTATGGAAGTTGTCATGTGTCAAATATTTGAAGTTATAAATCACAACGTATAACAGAAATGGCCTAACTCGATTCTGTAATTTGGTTTCAAGCTGATGGCCCTGGTTGCCAAAGCTTCAATAAATTAAAAAAAAAAAAACAAATGGCGGAAAATGTGACCCAATTTGACACTGTCAGTTACGTTCCAATAGTTTCGTACAAAAACGACCGAACGTTTTGACGACGGCTTCAGCTTAGTTGGTAGTGACCCTACTACGAAGGTGGTACAGAACCCTTCGTGCGCGAGGCCGACTCGCACTTGGCCGGTTTTTGTATAATTCGAAATTCAAATGTGTACGAGTGGACAGTAGTGCAAAACTTTCAGTGTGGTTCCATGTATTGTTTCAGGAAGTAAAATGGCTGATGGAGGGTGTGTGTGGCGAGGCGGTGGTGAACGCGCTGTGGGTGGTCCTGCTCGCCCGGACCCCGACCTGCCGGGACGAGGTTGTCGCACTCACGGTCAAACACAGGGTGAGGACTGAGGACACCGACATCATTGTTGCGGTTATAGTACTTTTAGTTTTATCACACCTGTGACACGCGAAGGAACGTAAGCGATGTGTGCGTGCGCTGTCGGTACACGCGTCAATTGTTTGCGCGGGTGCGTGGCGCGGACGAATCGCGAGGCGCGCCGGCACCCGATCATAATCAGGCGGGTCTCTCAGGGACGAGGTAACTGACCTCGGTGCGGGGGGTTCGTGGCCATTCTGTATGTAATACTATTATACTATTCTGTGCTTTTATCTCACGAGCCCGGGTTGGCCATAGTTTTAGCCGTGACCAAAAGAACACATAGACAACGTGAACTCATAGCCGTGTTCCGAATCACGCTTACAACGCTATAAACGCGTTTACGATCGGACCGAATCACGCTCATATCGTTTACATGGATGTCGTGACGACGGCGCCATATTGGCGTTTACAATGCTCACAGTCCCAGGCGTCAGCACCTTAAACCAAACGTCAAATTGACGTTTGACATATGAACATGACAGTAAACACAACATGCCCGGTCCGAATCAAAACACCACTCACGCGGCCTTGAGCGCGCTTACTGATTCGGACCGGCCGTCAGCACTGTAAACGCTGTGGTCGTTGTTGGCGTGATTCGGAACACGGCTCATACCTCCTACGCTGACGCACACATAGACAATGTGCATGTATAGCTCAACCACGGTTGACCCGCGCGCGTGAGATAAAGGTACTCAACTGTATCCCAACACTCCCAACAGCAATTATTGACCATATTTACCTTTGTAAATAGCCGACCGTCGGTATAACGGACGAAAAATATAACTTTATAACAAAAAGTAGGTATATATTAATTGCAATCTGGCAGTATGGTAAAAAAATACGCCGATAGTGATGATATACGTATGATAATGGTGTCACCGCACTATGGTCCCTTTTTCCTGCGAAAGATTCGTATACCTAAAATACAAATATATTCTTTATTGCTCACGAAAAGTATTTCATTTCATTTATTAGTGCAATATGGGCCTTACAAGATGTTATATATATAAATACAAGTATCGCCAGAATCTTGGGCTCATTTCCGCCAATGAGCGACCTAGGTGTTTAGGTTTCTTTTTTTATATATTTTTTTCATAGTTAAATTTAGTTATATTTAGTTTTAGGTGATATTATGGTAACTGATTTTGTTGTATTTAAAATAAATGAATGTTACTAATGGCATAAGTATGTCATAAAAAAAAGTATGAAAGTACCTGCATAAAAGAAAACTAAATTACACTTTAAGTAGAAAACTAGGGGTCTTATCACTTCCGGGCAACCTTTGGGTTCATATATTGTGAGGATCAGCATGAATATAAACTGTGAAATAAACTGAAACTCTTCGTAAAATAAACTGTATGTTACAGGAACACATCGAAAAGCTGGAAATAGAGGAGGATCTGATCAAAGAGTTGCTCGACAACGACTTGTTCATCAAACTCGTGCCCACCGCCCTCTACGCTCCCATCGTAAACTACATCCTCAGCAGAGAGTCCGCCGCCTCGCCTAGCGAGTACACGGTGGCGTGGGCAGTGGCCGCGCTGTGCAAACACAACTCCTGCGCCGAGGCCGGTCAGCTCGAGCTGATGAGTATGGGCGTGCCCGCGGCGCTGCGCGGGTTCACGCAGACCGTTTTGTATTGCAGGAATATGTTTAAGAAGTAATAAGTTAGGTTAAGGAATAAATTATTGGATTATTAAATGGTGCAATTGGAACTTGTGTTTTATTGTATACACGGCTCGATATGAAAGATAGAGACAGGTATATGAACATATTTTATCTCGCTCGGTCTACCTTGTAGCTGTAGTTTGAGTTTGTACAGTCCACTATGCAGGACCGTGTGGATGCGTACGCCTTTAGAATCCCGACAAAAATATGAAATTGTGATGATGAATGAAATCTGAAAACTATAATGAATCGACAAATTATCGTTATTATACGTTACTTTTTTCGAGATAACAAGCAAAAAGTGGGCCTTTGGACTACATAATCTTATTTTTAGTACGAACAATATACAACGCAGTCACAAAACGCTTAACCTGTCAAAGTTGTCAGACATCATATGATTTTGAGGTTATGTTTCCTTCTCCACGAAAATACATAACAAATTGTTAATAAATAAGTAGACCAAGCCACTAGAGCCATGTTAAGTGCGATTAGAAACACGTTGCGTGTCCCGGTGAGCAGCGTGGCGCGGCTGCTGCAGACGTCGGCGCCGCTGGGCACGGAGAAGTTCGACCACAAGCGGATCCCAGCCAGTGACGAGGGCGTCCAGGGCGAGAAGATCGTGGATTTGGACGCCGCGCTTAAACAGTGAGTTAAACTAGGCACCTCATTAATGGTGCATTAAAGCCGTCTGCTACCGGTGACTAGGATCTCCGGCAGGATAACAATAGTAGATTGTGTCACAAGGGAGCAAAATGACATATTTACGGCGTGGGCGTAAATTGAATCCTGAACGAAGCGAAGGATTATATAATTGAATCCTGAGCGTAGCGAGGGATTCTAAAATAGAATCCTGAGTGTAGTGAGGGATTCAAGAATTAACGCCCAAGGTGGAAATAGTTTTGCTTCCATGTGACACATACTGCTTTTCACATCACCTATTGAGGATAATGAAAGATCTGAAATAACAATAGTTGTGCATTTATTTTATCAAAATCGATACAATAACTCATTAAGTTACCTATTACTCGTTACAGAAAAGTGCCACTTTGATCCCTTCTAGCAGGGAAGAAAAGTGTCATTTTGATCCCTCCTAGCAGGGAAGAAAAAGCCCTTATCTGAATAGGTGATGTGAAAAATAATGTTTATCTACACCCATATAGTAAATCCTCTTTTATAAGTTCAAATACCGTAGATAAGACCCCGCTTTATAATATACTGTGCGGCTGTTGCGCGCGTCCCCTATTTGATCACGAAATATAACACTTAAATGAGATCACGTACAAAATTATATAAGGACACAGCTGCGGGCTGGCGGCGGAGGCGCGGGCCGGCCTGTCGACGCAAACATGGCGCACGCCGGCGAGAAGTGCCCACACGAAACACATAAAAGAGGATTTAATATATGGATGTAGATAAACTAGTGTATGCAACTGTACATAATTAGGCATTAAAACACTCGTGTGACCTTATTATGAAACTCGCCTTCGGCTCGTTTCATAAAACACACTCGTGTTTTAATGCCCCTCATTATGTACCAGTTGCATAAACTACTATTTGTTTTGCTTTTTTCGCTGGGAGAGGACGGGTTCTGGAGAAGTTGTATGTACCTAGTTTTGTTTGGTTTTTTGTTGAAAATTTGGGGTGGTGGCTGATCTACACTTGTTACTATTTGCAGTCTTTGTTCAGGTAAAAGATAGCTGCAACTTTATTTGATAATCTTTACTTACATAAGAAATTTGTAAATTAGTATTTTAATTTGCAGATGTTACAGTCACATCTTTTTTACCCGACTGCCCAAAAAAAGGGAGTGTTCTGTTTCTTTTTGTTAAGTAAAGAATAAAGTTGACATTTTTGACTAGAAGAGAATGCCTTATGGCATCAAGTCCACCATTTGAACAGATTTCTTGTTGTGCAATAAAGTTTAAATAACAATCAAATATTTCAAACTATCTTCTGCCTGCGACTTTGTCCACATAAACTTCTATTCCCTATTTTCGCCTTCCGAGTGACGATTTATCCGGGCTATAAACATGTTGTATACCAAGTTTCATCATTATCCGTTCAGCCAGTTTTGCATGACTGAGTAACAAACATCTAAACTTTGGCATTTGTAATATGTAATATAGTATTTACTATCTTATTAATGGACATGGCTTTTGGACCCTCATTGTGCCTTTGAGTGCATTAAAAATAACCATACAAAGATTCTTAATTATTTCTTTACTTTGCCATGTCCTAAACTTTTCAATGAATACTTTCAGGAAACAAAACCTTTTCCCAACCCTTGAATCAGATGACCAACTATTCGACGGTACACCATACAAGCAGCTGCCGATCTGCAACATCCGCGTGAGCCACAATAACACCATTGTCACCATGACGGACCACCTCGGAGCGGTCAAGCTCATCAAGTCATGCGGCATGGAGGGGTTTAAGAATACTAAGAAGGGAACCAATATTGCTGCACAGACTACTGCTATTAGTTTAGCCGCAGTGAGTTCTTTTTATTACTTAATAATTTTATGTGTATGAATTACTCCAGGTTTCTCCATTTTCAAAAGAATGACAAGAATTTTATATATGGTTCTGAGAAATGCCCATCATGTCATCAGAAATGATTATTTATTGGAAATATTGGCACTTATCAATTTTATTATATTTTTTCAGAAAGCAATTGACAGAGGCTACAAGACAATCAGGGTGAGAGTGAGAGGGCTGGGACCTGGAAGATTAGTAAGTACTCATTGTCATTATTCATTATGGACTGTACTGTGTTATTTTTTAAGGTTGTGAATTTTTTATTATTATCTCTTTATTTATTGTCTTTCTTAGGTTAGATTTTATAATATTTCTATAAAAAGTAAAATATAAAAATACACTTACAAAACATAAAAATCCGGACGACCGCTTTAGCTTAGTTGGTAGTGACCCTACCTACGAGGCTGGAGGTCCCGGGTTCGAATCCCGGCCGGGGCATTTATTTGTGTGATAAGCACGAATATTTGATCTCGGGTCTTGGATGTTTTCTATGTATTTAAGTATCTATTTATCTATATAAGTATGTATATCGTCGCTTAGTACCCATAGTACAAGCTTTGCTTAGTTTGGGACTAGGTTGATTTGTGTAAGATTGTCCACAAATATAAATATTATAAAAACCTAACCTAGGGTGCCGCCGGTAGCGGGGCAGGGCCTAAGCTACCGGTGGTTAGGGCGACAGAGAGAGGAACCTCCTGACTATCCGCGCCGTGTCCAGGAGTACCGCCTTCTGAATCTGACCCTTGACCCAGCCATCTAGCGAGAGTCTCTTGAGGTGTTGGTCGAGACTCTTCGCTATTAGACCGTTCGCAGAAACGACTATCGGGACAATGGTCGTTGAACCAACATCCCACATGGCGGTTATCTCATGGGCCAAGTCTAGGTACTTGCTGAGTTTGTCCTTCTCGGCCTTCACGAGGTTCTCGTCATGGGGGATGGTGATGTCAACGAGCACTGCCTGGAGTTTCGATCGATCTATCAGCACGATATCAGGCTTATTGGCTACAATAGTCCTGTCCGTTATTATTATTAATAATGGGATTGCTCTTAGCCAGCATCTAGCCAAGAGCAATAGTCAGCATCTATAAATACAAATAAAGAGTATTTGTATTTATTTTTATGTCAGTTGTTTATTTTAACCATCTTTGAACACCATTCTTCATGTATGGCAGTGGCATATTTATATGACACACCAACTCATTTTCCATAAGAGATTCAAAATGGACTTTAGTGTAAAGCATGAAGGTATATAACTTTGTCAACAACGCGTATTCTTGGCATTCAAAGGGTTAAAATAATGCCCAAGCAATATGGCGCGAAAATAGTAATAATAACCTCCGTGCGCCATATCACCTGTATCTCTTGACATATTAGCCTAAGAGCGGTACGGTTGCGCTGTATGAATTTTGAACATTAATTCATAACAGCTACTTTTTTTGCACCAAAAAATTTGTTAAAGCAATTAGATTAGGTATTCTTTAATAAAACACATAGTCCACCAACGTGACTGTAGAAAATATTAAAAAATAATCTATAAAAAATCCTTAAAAATCGGGCGAAAATGGTATAAGCATTTACTTACTTTATGACATACTATATATATTTATATTCTTTGTGATACATGAAAAATCAACCGATTTTTGTTAAGGCAACATCGTAATATAATAATTTTTAATACAGAAAAATATAAAATTCAATTACGGCTATGGTATATAAGCTAACATTACAGTTATGGTTTATATATATCTGTCTTATATGTATTGACCCTTTTTATACTGAAGCTACCCAAAATACCTGGAGCTTTATTTTCTTTGAAAAAGTCTTGTGAAATTAATATATAAGCCAAACTCACTACGTTGACTTTTCATGAAGGCCACATTGAAGAAGGTGTAATGCTAATGAACCCTATAAATACCTATTAAGTGATTTCAAATGCATTTTCATTAATAGTAGGCGCGAGAGGGGAATACGCGGGGTGAGCGGAGGTGTGCAGCACAGCGAGAGGCGCGCGGGTGGGTGACAAGTGTGTGTGTGTAGGTACTTTACTTTTATCGGTGGCTTCGGTGCGGCCCTAAGCTTTATGTTCTATTAGGTAACTATATGTTAATAGTGTATTTTAGACAACTTATTATTAAGTTCAATAGTAGCTATGAAGTATGGATTAAAAGTTGTAACGTAAAAACGTTACAATACATTCGTTTTTAGGAACTAAGTACTTAAATTAATAATAAAAATAAATAAACATTATATATAATTAAAATCCTAATAAAAACACTTACCTAGCTAATAACTTATTAACTATACCTATAGGATTAAATAACATTACAATAAAATAAGCGTTTATACATTGCGGCACTTATTTTTCTGGCGCACTGTACCTTGCTCGCAACTCCATTGTTCTCCCCGGTTGGGCGCGCGGCGGCTTCCCTGCCTCCCGCGCCGCTCCCGCGAGGGCCAGCGGCGCGCGGCCGCGGCCAGACAGATTTTGCTACCAACGCAGGTGCACGTACACTTGTTCCAGTGTCGTCTCACGTCGCGCCGGCGTAATTATGAAATTTTAAATATTGTTATGGGCATAAGATGGCCCTAAGTCCAGTTACTCGTCTAGTAACCTCTTAAAATCAGTGTACAACCCCTATATTGGGGTGCTACCTTACGGCTCGAGCCCACACCACTTTCACCCAGTACCAGTGCTGCCTGGCTGACGTCCCTCAGCCCGTTCCATCTCCACGGCGTCTCCGAGTTCCAGGGGAGTACTAGCGTGGTGGCAGCAATATAACCAGAGAGTGAAAATCAGACCGGCCTTTAGACCTACCCCCTACGATCTTTTATCGTGTGCTCGCGCGTTTGGGAGGATTCGATTACTTTAAATAAACATTTTAACGGATATTCCAGTTTGTTTTAATCACTCCCAACCTAAACGTAGCAAAGTTAAAACTAAGTCATTTAGTAACTTTAAATTTTGTATATAATCTGACATCTAAAACGACTCAAAACCGCCAAAATGATTTTTAAATATATATAATTTATCGATTAAGAAATCACGAACTTTGTGTACCTAACCTATACGCCTATAATAAAAGCCCTCTCATCCGGTGCATTCGTAGGTGTAGGTAGGTACTGAACAACTACGTTGTCGGCCGGACGGTAGGTATATTGAGACCATATATTCGTGATTGTACTTTGCACACACTTTATTAACAGTACAGTTGAAGACATAAATTAGGTATACATAAAAAGTAGAACATGTATACGTATCGGCATAAATTCTTAGAAAGATGATGCCACGCTAAATTATGCCTTATAGGGACGCTTAGAAGCAGGTATTCGTCACTTCGCACGCCGCGCAGGTCGAAGCCCTTCGCGACCTTGAATTACATAGACGCAACACCGAGATTGCGTAAATAAGTATGTCTTGATCCAACAAGTAAATAGGATGACAAATGTATTCGTTTTTTAAAATATTACATCGTCATAATTATTTTATATAAGTAGTATAGAATAGATACGCGGAACACGCATGTTTCATAAAGATCATATCACGGCAAAAGTCACCAACCAGAGATAATAAGGGCTACAGGCGGGTGGCCGCCATCCAAAATTTTGAAAACGCAGATATAACAAGGAAAGTTAACTAGGTGTTTTAAAAAATTTTCGTCTCTCGAAGGGTTGAAAATAGGGGTTAAATATTGTATGGGGATCAATTTTTTTTAAATAGACAAAACTGGTTTGTTCGTTTCTGTCAGTACATATCAACGCACAGCCCAAACCGCTGGTTCTAGAGATTCCAAATTTGGCACGTAGATTCCTTATAAGGTCTAAGGGTGCACTAAGGAAGGATTTTTCAAAATTCGTCCCCTAAGGGGGTGAAATGGGGGTCCAAAGTTTGTATGGGGAAACAAGATTAGTAAGACTATTTTATTCAAAACTTCACCTTCTAAATAAGTAAACACGTGTCTCCAGTTTTTTGAAAATTCAACCCCTAAAAGGGGGGAATGGGGTGACAAAGTATGAAAATCGACAATGGGTATGTTTCTGTGGTTTATCGGGTCGCTAATTACGAAAACTATAATGATTTTAATATCCAACGTGGCGGACATGAAATGCCATCTCCCTTGTCGGGGTGAAATGGGGTTGAAATTTAAATAACTAAATATCAATATGGGTGTAGATTTATGTTTTTTTTTCGGACGTCAATTACGAAAACGGTATATATTTTAAGATTTAATATTGTGGAAATGAACATTCTTTATCTAAATATATAAAAAAAGAAACTGACTGACTGACTGACATATCAACGCATAGCCCAAATCGCTGGTTCTAGAGATTCCAAATTTGGCACGTAGGTTCCTTATAATGTTTTATGTTATATTTGTTCCTAGCTAGGGGTACACTAAGGAAGGATTTTTCAAAATTCATCCTCTAAGGGGGTGAAATGGGGTCCAAAGTTTGTATGGGGAAACAAGATTAGTCAGACTATTTTATTCGCAACTTCACAGGAGTACTCCTAACAATAAATAAGTAAACACGTGTTTCTTTTGAAAATTCAACCCCTAAAAGAAGGAAATCGAGTGACAAAGTGTGAACCCTACCTCTACCTCTTGAGCTGAAATCAATCACAAGTAGCAACATATTTAAAAACAAATTAAAGTGTTTCTTGTTGAGGAAGTGTTACTATTCGATAGAAGAATTCTACAGTCAGGGTCGGGATCAGGCAATGTGAATAATTCCTTTTATTTAATTAGAACGACATATATATTTTTTCTTAATATTATTTTTAAACATTTACTGACATTTATACTATAATTTATTGATTTTATTCTTTTAAAGTTTAGTTTTAATGATTTTTGACATTGTAATTTTTTTTTTTTTAATTATTTATTCATTAAAAACAATTGACAAAAACTTATGTCTAAGTACATCGTCCCGCAAAACTGTTTGCACAGTTTGACTGTGGGATCCATGAGTCTATTCTATTACAATATAACTTAATGTTAGGAACTATG
Organism: Cenopis cana; assembly: GCA_951800055.1. Taxonomy (NCBI): domain Eukaryota; kingdom Metazoa; phylum Arthropoda; class Insecta; order Lepidoptera; family Tortricidae; genus Cenopis; species Cenopis cana. Next base: position 22,673,959 of record OX637476.1, on the reverse strand, counting down.
CGGAGGTATTTGTTCTGTCATTGTTAATTATGTGTTCTTAATTTATTATTTAAAAGTTTGTAATTGATTATTTATTATTTTTAAGTTTTTTTTAAATTGACATGTATTTTCAAACACAATTTATATTGTTAAATGAAATAAAATAAATGAAAAAGTAAAATGAAATGAAATGAAAATGACAATGGGTATTGATTCTGTGGTTTATCAGGGCGCTGATTACGAAAACTACTATGATTTTAAAATTCAACGTGGCGGACATGAAATACCATCTCCCCTGTCGGGGTGAAATGGGGTTGAAATTGAAATAACTAAATATCAATATGGGTGTTACGAAAACGGTATCGATTTTAGGATTTAATATTGAGAAAATGAACATTCTTTATCTAAATATATAAAAAAATAAACTAACTGACTGACTGACATATCAACGCACAGCCCAAATCGCTGGTTCTAGAGATTCCAAATTTAGCACGTAGGTTCCTTATAAGTTCGAGCTAGGGGACACACACACTAAGGAAGGATTTTTCAAAATTCATCCTCTAAGGGGGTGAAATGGGGGTCCAAAGTTTGTATGGGGAAACAAGATTAGTCAGACTATTTTATTCGAAACTTATTAGGAGTACTCCTAACAATAAATAAAAACACGTGTTTCCGGTTTTTTGAAAATTCAACCCCTAAAAGGAGGAAATCGGGTGACAAAGTGTGAAAGCCGTACCGTACTCTTAAAGATATATACCACACTATCTTTTTCTCCCGGCTGCGCCCGCGTACTAAACGTAACTTTAAACAGTCTACAAGAAAAGTGTTACGGTGATTTGAAAATGGAACCATAGTCGATGTCATAGAGTTATCTATGGCCGCTGGCAGTCGCACCGTAACGTTCACACGGGAAACCGGCGCTCTGTTTTGATATGTGTTTTTACATCTAGATATGTTTTAATATGTTTGTAGGCAATATATTGTGTACAAAGCACACAACGTGTTTAAATTCATCAGGTTATGCGCCTCGCACGTGGTAAAATGTGAAGTTGTGTGAATAAATTCGGTGAAAAATCAAAATTTACAAAACAGTGTCGCATCGCGCGCGGCCGATGTTCCGAAACAAAATTTTGACAGTTGTCACTATTGTGCAAAAATTGTGAAAAAATGTCTACAAATAATAATATGGCCCTGATAGAAAGACTGCAGGGAAGAGAAAACTTCGCGACGTGGAAGTTTGCCGTAAAAACATATTTAGAACACGAAGAATTGTGGGATTGCGTGACCGCAACAGACGACGTGCCGGCTGACAAGAAGAAAGATATTAAGGCAAGATCAAAGATTGGTGCTTCTGGTGGATCCAATTAATTACATCCACGTGCAAGATGCTAAAACAGCCAAAGAAGTTTGGGACAATCTGTGCAAAGCATTCGACGACTCCGGCCTTACCCGTCGTGTCGGGTTGTTACGAGATTTGATAACAACAACATTAGATAATTGTCAGAACGTCGAAGAATATTTGACTAAAATCTTGACGACAGCACACAAGCTCCGAAACATTGGTTTTGAAGTAGCTGACGAATGGTTGGGGACCCTGTTACTTGCCGGTCTACCTGAAAACTATAAACCAATGATAATGGCCATAGAAAGCTCCGGTGTTGCTATAACAGCCGACTTCGTAAAGACGAAACTGTTACAGGAGATCAAGAATTCCGAGTCTAGCGTATTTCATGTGAACAAATACAAGCCATCTGTCAAACAATACAACAAAGGTCCAAGGTGCTACACCTGCAACAAATATGGACATGTAAGTAAGAACTGTAAATTGAAGAAAAATAAAGAAAATAAGGATAGCTCATATCTGGCTGTGTTTTCGGCTACAACATGCAACGATTCTAGTTGGCTGGTCGATTCGGGTGCTGGCCTTCACCTGACCATGCACAAGGACTGGGTTTATGATAGATCACCACCTCCTATCAAAACTATCCGTGTTGCTGACAACAAGGAGCTGCAAGTTGAGTGCTGTGGAAAAGTAGACATACAAGCAGTACAGAGAAATGGCACCGTGAGCACAATTCAAATTAAAGATGTACTCTATGTACCCGGGCTATCCACAAATCTTCTCTCCGTCAGTCAAATAATTAAGAATGAATGCGACATCAAGTTTGACAGCAACGGCTGCAGGATTTTCAACAAGGAAAAGAGGGAAGTAGCATCTGCAAAGCTTGTGAACAACTTGTACAAGTTAAATATTGCTCCCGCCCAAGTGTTTCTTTCCGGAACTGTCAGTGGTGACAGTGACAGCTATCTGTGGCATCAGCGACTGGCTCATCTCAACTTCTCCGACTTAAAGAAGCTGGAAGAGCATACTGAAGGTGTGAAAATATCTCCGGGCATCCAGGTCACCTGCATTCCTTGTCTTAAGGGGAAACAGGCAAGGCTTCCTTTTTCTAATGAAGGCTCCAGGGCAAGTCAGCTGCTAGAAGTCATTCATTCCGACATATCGGGACCTATGGAGGTGAAATCAATGGGAGATGCAAGGTATTTTCTTACTTTTGTTGATGATTTCTCTAGAAAAGTATCCGTTTACATACTTAAGAAAAAGTCAGAATGCCTAGATAAGTTTAAAGAATATAAAGCCTTGGTTGAAAATCAACTTAATACTAAAATCCGAACGCTTCGCAGTGACAATGGTTCGGAATATACAAGCAAAAGCTTCTCTGACTATCTAAAGCTCTCAGGAATACAACATCAAACATCTACACCATATAGTCCTCAACAGAATGGTTTAGCAGAACGCATGAATCGGACACTACAGGAAAAAGCTAGATGTATGCTAATTAATGCCAATTTGCAGAAAAACTTGTGGGCTGAGGCAGTAGTAACAGCAGCTCATATAGTGAACCGGACACCGACGCGCTCACTGGACTACAAAACACCTGAAGAGAAGTGGAGTGGCTCCAAACCAAATCTAAGCCACATGAGGATCTTCGGCTGTGAGGCAATGGTGCGTGTGCCTAAAGAAAAAACCAAGAAATGGGATTCAAGGTCACGTAAGATGATTTTTATTGGTTATTGTGAGAACACTAAGGGGTACCGCTTTCTTGACCCCATAACCAAACTTGCTTGCAAGAGTAGAGATGTAGTTTTCCTAGAAGGCTCTGTGAAAAGAGATATTGTACCAGTACCTAGTCCCAGTAATAAGAAGGTACCTGTGTCACTGTCAAATACAGAAAATCAAACAGTAATTGAGAATGACATATCTGATGATAGTGATGAGTGGAGCTCAGACTTATCCACTCACACAGCTATTGAGACAGGTGAAGTCTCCGATGATTCTGAATATGTACCTGAGGAAACCGTTGAACCTTCCTCAACGTCAAGAATGACACTTCGTCCCCGTAATAAACCTCAAACTATGCCTGAACCTAAGACTTATATGTGTACTAATGATGTATCATCATGCATGGTTCCACAGACATATGCTGAAGCGCTGTCATCCCCAGACTCCAAACTATGGATCGAGTCAATCAAGGAGGAGCTGAAGGCTCATGAGGAAAATGGCACATGGCAGCTTGTGGAGAAACCGGAAGGTGCAAGGCTCTTAGGATGCAAGTGGGTGTTTCGAATTAAGGATGAACCGACAGGACCAAGGTACAAGTCAAGGCTCTGTGCAAAAGGCTATGCTCAGAAAGATGGCATAGACTATACTGAAACATTCTCACCGACCGTCAGATATGACTCAATCCGTCTGTTATTATCGATTGCAGCTGAGAAACATATGGATATGTTGCAATTTGATGTTAAAACTGCTTTCTTGTATGGAGAGTTGCAAGAAGAGATTTTTATGAAGCCACCAGAGGGCATCACTGTTCAACAAAACCAAGTTTGTAAACTTGTGAAGTCATTATATGGACTGAAACAAGCACCGAGGTGCTGGAATGCCAAGTTTGACTCCGTGTTGAAGAAACATGGCTTTGTAAATAGTCATGCCGACCGATGTGTGTATGTAAGCTGTAGCAGAGCAGCTAAAGTATATCTACTACTGTATGTCGATGATGGACTGTTATTTTCTACAGATTCCAGAATACTCACAGAAGTTGTGAACGACTTTCAATCAGAATTTGCTGTGAAAATATGTAAATCCTCAAACTTCATCGGGATGCAGATTGAGAAGTGCGATGACTACATCTTCATACATCAAAGAAAATATATTGAACAGATGCTGTTAAGATTTGACATGAGTAACGTCAACCCGATTAGCATACCTGCTGACCCACATGCTACATTAGAGAAGAGTATTGAGCCTGAAAATGATAAGGAGATACCATATAGAGAAGCTGTCGGCTCCCTTATCTTCACTGCCATAGTAACCAGACCAGATATAATGTATGCAGTGAGCACAGCAAGTCGGTTCCTGAACTGCTATGACAAAACGCACTGGAATGCAGTCAAGCGGATCTTTAAATATTTAAAAGAAACTATGTGTTTTGGACTTTGTTTCAGATCAAATGCAAGTAGCACTCTAGAATGTTACTCAGATGCTGACTACGCCAGCGACCCCTTGACGAGGCGGTCCACCTCCGGGTACGTGTCCATGAAGAACGGCGCAGCCGTGACGTGGAGCTCACAGCGGCAGCCCACCGTCAGCCTATCCACGACGGAGTCAGAGTTTGTTGCATCTTGTAATGCTACTAAAGAAGCACTTTGGGTAAGACAGTTAATGCTTGATATTGGCGAATTCAAACAAGATTCCATTGTACTTAACGTTGACAACCAGAGTACGATCTGTCTTATTAAAAACTCTGATTTTCACAAGAGATGTAAACATATAGACATAAAGTATAATTTCGTAAAAGAAAAATATGCTGAAAAGCTTATAGATCTGAAGTATGTATGTACTGACAATCAGTTAGCCGACATATTTACAAAAGCTTTACCTAAAGCTAAGTTTCAAAACTTTAGAAGTAGATTAGGAGTTATTCAAAATCCTAGCAATTGTTAAGTGACTTGAGTGACTTTAAAATGTGTTAAACTTTAACTTTGTGTTGAACGTTAACTTTGTGTGTTGAACTTTATAGGTACAGTTGCCTACATTGAATTGTTGTTTGTTGAAGTACAGTTATGCTGTTTATTTTTTAATGCTAGGTATAGTAGCCTATGTCGTTTAATGTTAACTAATGTTGTTTCTGTTTTCTCACTAAGGTTCAATTTTCGAGGGAGTGTTACGGTGATTTGAAAATGGAACCATAGTCGATGTCATAGAGTTATCTATGGCCGCTGGCAGTCGCACCGTAACGTTCACACGGGAAACCGGCGCTCTGTTTTGATATGTGTTTTTACATCTAGATATGTTTTAATATGTTTGTAGGCAATATATTGTGTACAAAGCACACAACGTGTTTAAATTCATCAAAAAGGATGATCTCAGTTTGAATTTGACCCAACCAGAGGTATGTGTTTGTCCGCGATTATCACGCGTTTGGCTGAACCGATTTAGGTGCGGGTCGGAAAACTTTTTGTTACATTCTGGAGGTTTCGGTATACGAATTTTTATGCCGCCATCGACTTACTACTACTAAGAGATTATAATTACTACTCTTGAATAAAAGTACATATCTGTCTCCCTTAAAATAAGAAAATCTGGTCTCAAAGTCTGAAAATCAATATGGGTATTATTTTCAGACTTTGTGACCACATTTCCTCCTTTTAAGGGTTGAATTCTCAAAAACCTGAAAAACTTGTTTACTCATTTATCATTAGGAATACTCCTTTAAAGTTTCGAATAAAATAGTCTTAACTAATCTTGTTTTCCCATACAAATTTTTGGCATCGTTTCACCCCTTAGCATGTGAATTTTGGAAAATATTTTCATAGTGCGCCCCTAGACCTTATAAGGAACCTACTTGCCAAATTTGGAATATAATCTAGAACCAGCGGTTTGGGCTGTGCGTTGATATGTGAGTCAGTCAGTTTCTTATTTAACATATTTAGAAAATGTTCATGTCCACAATATTTAATCTTAAAATCGATGCCATTTTCGTAATTAACGTCCCAAAAAAACCATGAAAACGACACCCATATTGATATGTAGACATTTCAACCCCATTTCACCCCGACTGGGAAAATTGGTATTTCACGTCCGCCAATTTTCGTTAAAATCATTGTTGTTTTCGTAATCAGCGACCCGATAAACCATAGAAATAATACCCATAGTCGATTTTTAGACTTTGACACCCCATTTCCCCCTTTTAGGAGTTGAATTTTCAAAAAACCTGAAACATGTGTTTACTCATTTATTGCTACGAGTACTCCTGTGAAGTTTCGAATAAAATAATTAAACTAATCTTGTTTCTCCATACAAACTTTGGAGCCCCATTTCACCCCCTTAGGGGATGAATTTTGAAAAATCCTTCCTTAGTGCACCCCTAGACTTTATAAGGAACCTACGTGCCAAATTTGGAATCTCTAGAACCAGCGGTTTGGGTTGTACGTTGATATGTCAGTCAGTCAGCCAGTCAATCAATCAGTCAGTCAGTTTCATCTTTTACATATTTAGAAATGTTTATGTCCACAATATTAAATCTTAAAATCGATGCCATTTTCGTAATTGACGTCACAAAACACCATGAAAACGATACCCATATTGATATGTAGACATTTCAACCCCATTTCACCCCGACAGGGGAGATGGTATTTCACGTCCGCCACGTTGGATTTTAAAATCAGTGTTGTTTTCGTAATCAGCGACCCGATAAACCACAGAAACAATGCCCATTGTCGATTTTCAGACTTTGACACCCCATTTCCCCCTTTTAGGGGTTGAATTTTCAGAAAACCTGAAACCGTGTTTACTTATTTATTATTAGGAGTACTCCTGTGAAGTTTCGAATAAAATAATCAAACTAATCTTGTTTCTCCATACAAACTTCGGAGCCCCATTTCACCCCCTTAGGGGATGAATTTTGAAAAATCCTTCCTTAGTGCACCCCTAAAGCTTATAAGGAACCTACGTGCCAAATTTGGAATCTCTAGAACCAGCGGTTTGGGCTGTGCGTTGATATGTCAGTCAGTCAGTCAGTCAGTCAATCAATCAGTCAGTCAGTTTCTTCTTTTATATATTAAAGATTAAGATTATACGTAAACATCATAAACTACGCAAATAACACAAAATTTCCTACGCCGCAAACAAATTTTACATAGTTACTCAAACTCAATATCATTTTAAAGGTAATGAATGAGTAGGTAAATAATAATAAAATGTCGCACTGTGCGGCTAGCATAACATGCATCTCGTCCGCGCGAGATAGGCTACCTGTCACTGTCTGATTAATGCTGTCAAAATGTGACAGGTAGCTTATCTCGCGCGCGAGTAGATACGGAATACATGTTGTGCTAGAGGGGCTGGGCCGAGCGGCGGCCTCAAGCACGCGTGTTTTAAGTTTGAACCTGCCTACTCAATCCCTACATTCTCATCTCAAATAATCCTTAACAGTAAGTCAATAAAGTCCAAATCCGATTGCAAACGTATGCTGTACATTAATGAATATAAATAAAATTCGCTTTATTCCTATTTCGTTGATATTCTGAGCTTTAAAGCCAACGGGAAAATTGCAATCACGGACTTTGTATTTGTATTTGGGCACCGTCATCAATGCATTCGTTATTCATATCAGAGTCATAGTAAGTAATAATAATAAACAGACATCGGAGCTAGGCGGCGGGGGCCGCACGCGCCGCGCGCTTGAGTATCGACATGCCTACTTCCATCTCGTTGTGCGTTCTAAAATAATCCCTGATAGTAAGGCAATAAAGTCCAAATCCGATGGCACGTGTGTGCTGTAATTAAGCAAATCAACGAAAACAAATAACATGGGGTTCATTCCTATTCCATTGACATTCTCAGGGCTTAAATTAAAAGTCCACGGAAAAATTGGAACTGATATATTTTTTCTACTAATGTTAAATAGGCGATTTGTAAAAAACTATTTACCAAATATTTAAATAGTTTCATTTTCAATGATAATTCTGAGAAACAGTCCTTGTTTTTCATGTGTTGCTATAAAAAGCTTATATATAATTTTCTTTTTAATAAATTTGAGAAAAACTGAAAATACCTGTTTGATTAAATTTCTCTTATTTCCCGTTGCATATATGTTTCGATTCGGGTCGTCAGCATCAAAACAGACCTAAAGATAGAAGCATTCTCAATAAAACTACTTATACCATATTTGCTGTGAAAAATCAACAGTTTTTGGGCACCATTTTTTCTATCCAACTTCCGGTGGTAGATTCGCAAATTTAAAAAATATTGATTCTTAAAATCACTTAAAAGAACCGTATAAAAAAAATTAGCCTGTTAGAGAATTTTTTCCAAAAAAAACGTATCTTTCTTAGGCTATATGGTTTTTTTTCAGGCAGCAGTGAAGGGCCTCCAAATGGGCGGCCTCCAGATAGTATCTATAACTGACTCCACCCCAGTGTCATGGAACCCGCCTCGCCCCAGGAAGGCCAGACGACTTTAATATCTTTTATCTAGCTTAGATTACTTTGTAGTTGATGTACATTATTGATTTTTTTGGTTATTAGGTAAAATAAAAATTTCTATAACAATTAATGATTTATTTATTTACATTCTTATATTTAGACATTGAGGCGTTTTACATGGAAGAAACTTCATATCAACCGAAGGTGTATTGCATTTATATCTGTTCTTAGTGATAATGATACCCCAGGATCCCAAGATTTGGCGTAGGCAAAGGCACTAGTATCAAGAACCTAGAATTAGACACTGTATAATATATTTTATTTTATGAATGTATTTGCATGTACTTTGTACTTAAAGCAAATAAATTATCTGAATCACGAAAGCGAATGACATCTGACCTTCCAATCCAGAGGGAAAACTACACTAGTTTCCCCTAGTAAAATTGCCCCTAATAACCTAGTTGAGTAAAAACAAGATCAGAATCCGTATTTGGATTGTGTCTGCCGCTTGGACATCCTGTTGTTGGCCCACTGGTTCTGCAGCTCCACCTCGTTCGCTTTAGCCTGCAACAAACAATAGACAGTTCATGATCAGTGATCACGTATGATTCGTGGTCGTAAAATTACGATAAAGTGCTTTGTAGAGATGCTCCACCGATTACAGGATTCACCGAATAAAAGTATTCTGTTGACTTGCGGATTCTGTTATTACGACGCAATTCTTGCGGAGTCGAGTATTCGGCCAAATTACACGGTTCAACAGTGTCTAATTATCAGACCTTAAATTAACCCAATTTAATTTACAGTTCTAAAATTCTTTCATTCAGTGAAAAGTCTAATTCATTTTAATCATTATTGACTGTCAACCAGGTGCTATTTCAGTTCTAAAATTCTTTCATTCAGTGAAGTCTAATTAATTTTAATCATTATTGGTGTCAATAAGTTGCTATTTCAGTTCTAAAATGATTTCATTCAGTGAAAAGTCTAATTAATTTTCTCTCTTCAGTCTTTTGTCAGTGTCCAACTCAAAGTAATAGGCATTTTCTGGGTGAGCTCGCTTCATCGCCGGCCTCATCTTTGCCCCCAGGCTACATGCAAACCAACCAACCAAGAGCAAACCCTATATAAAAAAAACAGGTTGCACTCCGCGAGTGCCGGCAGAAGTGAAAACTCAATAAAGAAAGTAAATAACAAAGATATTCATATCCGTATCCGTATCGGTATTCATACTCATGTTCATATTCATATTCGCATAATCCATTTACATATATACATAATAGGGATGTCGACTCAAAAAAATTTATTACTTCAATAGAAAGAAGACATAAAACTATGCCAAATAGTGAAAATCCTATTCAGTTCAGTTCAGTTTCTTTATTGGTAAATACAATTTACAAGTCATTACATTCTAAGTACTATAACTAGTTAAGCATATTGTTTAAATGAATTACATATTTATTTTATCTTTTGGTCACATTATTTCATTACATTATTGATTATTATATTTAATTCTAAAATTAACCTAATCTAATCAGTCTTGCAAGAACTCCTCCGCACTGTAGCAAGCAAGTTTTACAAGATGGGATTTGAGTTTCTTGGAAAATACTGCGGCACTTTGGGACGATTTTATGTCACTCGGAATCTTATTATATATTTTGGGGCCAATGATATTCAAATATATCAAAAAATAACGAAGCTACAACGGTTAGAATGTTCGTAGTTAGAGAGAGAAAGTGCTACCTAACCGTGACGTCACTTTTAAGTAGCGCCATAGTAAATGACGATCGTTCAATACAAAGGTGCGTTTTGCGGAAAAGGGACAGAACATACCCACTCTTAAAACTTTGAAGACTTATAATTACGTAATTATTTATTTGTTTGAATTACTTTTTTCGCCATTTGATTGAGAATTTGAGCCTTTATGTAGAAAATTTGGATTTATTGATTTTCTTTTATAGTGTCGTCATCCCTATAGGTATGTCCCGAGTATCATTGTGTCTTACGCATCTAAGACCAGCTGAGTTTAGCTGAGTTGACCCCTCCTAACATCGCAATCACGATACTAGGAGGGGTCAACTAGCTGGTCTTAGAATCTTAGAATCTGTCGCGAGTTTAACAATTTTTCCCCAGTACAAAAGTGCTTAGCGCCGCTAAGAAGTTTTCACTTCAAAAAAAATGTAGTGTACCTGGTATATATAGTAGTGTACCTGGTGGGCGAGGTAGGTGATCTGGTGCTTCCTCTTCTGCTGTGCGCTGGGCTCGTTCCCGCGGCGCTTGCTGCTGGAGGCCCGCTTGCTGGTGTCGTCCGTCAGCCCCCGCGCGAGCCACGCGCGCGCATCCGCGAGTACCTCGCTCTGGTTCACCTCCACTATCTGGATGTCCTCGCGCTTGCGTTTGCCGCGGGTGCCGCACAGTTTCAGTATCTGAGGGCATTTAAAAACAATTCTGTAACATCTTGAATGGAATAGTATAGAAAACTTTATTGTAAAACTGTGTACAACAAAGGTGACATAAAAAAATAGATTCAACAGTTTATCCATTCGGCCGAAATAAAGGTTTTAGAAGGGAATAAATTTAAAACCAAACTGAGAAACTGGCTGGTACAGAGAGTATTCTATAACCTCAGTGAATTCTTCGCATTTTAGCTGTAAGTTAGTTTAAAGTGTTGTATGCCCAATGTCGGGTAACTGTTGAAACAAACTCTGTCACTTCCAACTTATGTACACAGTTATACAATAAAGATATTCATATTCATATACAATATATGACAATAAAACTAAATTGCATGCATTCTTAAGTAATGGCTAAGTAATAAAACATTAATTCACATCATTGAAAAATTCATGAGTGCTGTACAAAGCTTTGTTGATGAGTCATTTTTTTAGGGTAGATTTAAAGCTGTGTTTTCTAACATCTTAATTTCGATGGGTAATTGATCGACTGACTATTGTCAATGAGAGTGGTATTTCATACAATTCTGAATCATGTTGCTACTGACTCTCTGCCTTTTTTTAGGCTTCCGTACCCAAAGGGTCAAACGGAACCCTGCTGCTGACACTCACACGTCCGTCCGTCGTCTGTCACACAGGTTTACAGCCAAAGTGTGGAACACACCATACTACTTTCGAAACTTGAATCTTATGGAATCCGGGGAAAAACTTTGGAATGGTTTACAAGTTATTTAGGAAATAGGAGGCAATGCACTGAGATAACAAGAGTGGTCTATGAAAAAAATAGTTTTGTTAAGCGCACTTACAGATCTGAGTTCCGTCCAATTAACTCCGGAGTCCCTCAGGGGAGCAATTTGGGGCCATTGCTATTCCTACTTTATATAAATGATTTACCACAAGCAACAACAGAAAAGTGCATCTTTTTTGCTGATGACACAACGCTTATAGTAAAGGGAGATAGCAAACACGAATACGAGACTAATATAAATAAAGCCTTAAAAGACATTTATACATGGACATACAATAATAATCTTAATATCAATTTATCTAAAACTAAATACATGCAATTTCATTCTTACAAATCAAATCCTAAACAGCTGAACATTACGTATAGTAACACTTCGATAGAGGAAACTAGTAGCATAAAATTTTTAGGTTTAACCATTGACAGTCATCTTAATTGGAAAGATCATATTTATTATGTTTGCACCAAATTAGATAGATTTGTTTTTGCATTAAGGAAACTCAGTAGAACAGTTTCTACTGAAGCTGCAATAACAGCATACTATGGGTACGTTTCGTCCACCTTAGATTATGGTCTCTTATTGTGGGGCAACTCGGTTCAGGTTGAGAGGGCATTTAAATTACAAAAGAAGTGCGTACGTGCAATCACCAACTCACAGATAACGGATAGTTGCAAACCTCTTTAAAAAAAATACGATATACTACCCTTGGCATGTATGTACATCAGGAAGGCTTGTTTGTTTGTCAAAGCTCATGGGGACTTGTTTAAACTACGTTCCGAGGTGTTTTCCGGGACACAAAGGGCACAGTACAGAAATCTCTTGTATCAACCTCGATGTTGTGCTGACATAATATAAACGTAATGCCTACTATTCCTGCATATTAATATATAATAATTTACCGGATGACATTAAACTTTTGCATAATTTAGAATTTAGGACAAAATTGACAAAATGGCTGCTTGGACATTGTTTTTACTCTGTGAAGGAATATTTTGACATTGTACGAAAATAATTTATTACTTCTTTTTATTTCTTATTTTATTATAATTATTAATGGATTTTAAATGTTCTTCTTATAATATTCTTCTTTTTATAATATAATTAATTTTGTTATTTGAAATGTGTAAATAATATTGTAATTAATAGGCTATACTTATCTTATAATATTTGCATGCCATTTAAGGCTGAATACTGTGACTCACCATAATTATAATGTTAACAACTATTGTACGTATTCTAGCAAATAAACGTTACTTTACTTTACTTTACTTTAAAGGGTTGGAGCTACAGTCTTAAAATTTTCACAGTATAAGCATCTTGGTGGCCCAAAGCCATACAAATAGTCAAAACTTATTTTTAAATGTTTCAAGAGGGGCTCCCATATAGCTAAAGGGGGCGCGAATAAACCAACTTATGTTTGCGATTGGTTCGGAACCCTAAATGTGCAGTGTGACTCGCACTTGGCCGGTTTTTGTGAAAAAATAACATAAGAGCTGCATTCTGTGTGTATATATTTTTTTGTTTTAATGAAAAATTCTGCTCTACAATTTCTCTACGAAAATTAGCAAAAACTTAAATACATACCGCCTCTTCGTCCAAAGCTCCACTACTTGATCCTTGCTCCGAGTACCCATTGCCATAGCTGGAACTCTCATCATAGCCAACACTACTAGGCTCAGACTGCTCAGAGTATTCAGGCTGCACTTCATTCTCAACTGTATCCGCCTTGAAGTAGGATTGAATATCCCTTGGCTGCTTTGGAACTGAATTTTGAATTTCTTTTTTCGATATTTTCTCATCAATGTCCAAAGGCATGTCTTCTGGTAGTTCTACAGTTTTGTTTATCGAGAAGAAATCATTTTGAACTTCCTCATCACTGTCATCTGAATAATCTATGGCTAAACTGTCTGGTTTATTTTTTTTAATTGGTGGCAATGGCACTTTTTTCTTTACGGTCGGGGTTGGATTGGGCTTGGGTTTTTGTGTTAGAACATGAGGTATTAATGATTTGGTTGTTGCTAAGACTGAAGCATTTCTTGGCTGTGGCAGTATACTTAGTAGGCCAGACTTTTTCTGGAAGTAAAAAAAGAATGAAAATACAAGAAGATGATGGGCATTTTCACTTTAAAGTGTACTCCCTACCTTTTTTCGGATCTCGGTTATTTTGGGTATTCTGACTCAGAATCACAAGCACTATTGATTCAGACGAAGAATAAATATGATGATTATATGATATGATAATAATATGATGATTGTTTTTGGTTTGGTGTGTGGTGACTGTATTCTATTTATTTTTTTATGTTTTATTGTAAATTCATTATTTATTTGGAAATTGTAATTTGTTGTATTTAATTGTATAATTCTTGACATTGTATTTTGTATTGTTAATCAATCTTATTAATTCTTGAAGCACTTAAATATTAAGTAGTAATTGTTATAATTAAGTTATGTATTAAGTTATTTCAAACACAATATTGTATTGTTTACGAATAAAATGAATTGAATTGAATTGAAAAAAATGTACTTGATTTTTCATACAAATTTTTTGTGTCAGTTTTGTGAAGAGCCATATAAACGGTATGATAAAAGCGTCACGAAACTGACTTTTTTTGGTGGGACACTTTTTTTTTTCGCGGAAATAAATAGTACTCGTGATTCTGAGTCAGAATACGCAAAATCACTGAGATCTGGAAAAAAAGTAGGGGGTACACTTTAAAATGAAAATGTCCAGATACATGATGAACAATCAGGCCAATAACATTTCAATTATTATATAAATGTCACTTACCCCATTGACTTTCTTAGGTTTTACTGCAGGTGCTGAATCTTCTACATCCCTGAACTAAAATAAAATAAAAATATTTTGCACCTCATTCATTCATTAAACAACTTTTTGTAAGCTTGCTATGAAAAAGGGGGAGCAAAAAATATATTGGTATTTTTTGTCAGACCTCTTTTATACTAAATTTGCAAAAAGATATATCTGTTGATTATAATGATGTGTTATTAAATGCGATAGTTAATATGCGATAACTAATTTGATTTTTAAGTCAGAAGAGAGAGAGATTTGAAAGAACAGGAAAACATTAGCATAACTAACTTACATCACTGAGAGACGGCACCGTAATTTTGGCTTTAGGCTTCACTATAGGGATATCTGTTTCTTTCTTGTGTAGAAATTCATCATCCTCCTCCAACACCGCGGGCTTTTTGTTGGAGGGTTGGGGCAGCAGGGTAAATAGGCTCTGGTTTTGTGGTACCTCATCATCCTGCGGTACTGGTTTAGATACTGATGGTACTGGAACTAATACAAGATCGTCTCGTGGGAAGCCAGTCCTGTCAAGCTGGTCTAATTTATTTGACAGACATTCCGATGTACAAATAGTGATAACAAGGATAATACTCATACCATGTCGAGATTTAAATTGAAAAAGGATAATACTCATAAAAAAAAAAAAAAAGACTAAATGGATCATTATCAACAATAATTTTCATTTAAAGTAAGTAAGTAATTGAAAATAAAGCAGATATAAGACAAAAATACTGAAGGTGTCCTTACCTTCTTCTTTCTTGTTTATAATGACTGCAGTAGCGGTGGAGCCTTCATTTTCTTCATCCTCAAATTCACTAGAATCACTATTATCATAAGCCACCAAGGCCATGATGGTAGATGCAAGATTGGATGAATATATTAATAATTTCAATAGTGTTTATTTCAGACTCGTTGCTTTCGCCAGCATTCGCCAGTTTCGCCTTTTGACATTACACAGTGTTGCCAGAAGGGTTTTACGTTTCGTTACGCGCAGCTCTTAAAAATAGTACGCAAATTCAAGTTTGAGTACGCCGAACAACATTTATTGACAAACTGTGCTTTATGCAGCTGGTGCATAAACAAAGGCCTTAAAATAACACATTTCACCGTTTCACGGATTTTGGATTTTGTTTTGGTTGTCAGCTGATGAAATTATACACCATGATAATATCGGATTATATTTATTATGACAGTTAGAGACTGTGTTTAGACCTACATAAATTTCACATTTTTAAATCATAAGGCCTTACAATTTTTTTTTTTTTTTTCAACTTTTGACAAAAGTATTGACAATCCAATCAAATTTGGAAGAATTTTTTTATTTATAGGTAGCTTTTAGTTTTTTATTGCAATGTCTCTTTTGTAACTTGTTGAAATAAATGAATATCACTATCAAATGGGGCAGGCGGCGCAAAGCTCTGCATAGATGGCGCCACTAGAGTTTGTCACATCTCGATTGATGCACATTTCACTTTAAAAAATATTGTACGTTTAAAATACCGTTATAAATAATAATAAGTATTAAACTTTGTATCTTAGGTCGAGACACTGTCGGTTAATGTTTCAAAGCCATTTAAATACAAAAGGTTTTGTTTAGACAGGAGCGTGTAAGTTATATTTTCGTAAACATATACTCGTCCGTTTAGCGCGATAAAAAGGATCCAAATGAAAAATACGGACGTCTGACTCTGGCACAGCTAAAAGCACTTTTACGGCAACGCGAGCAATCAGTAAAAGGACCGCAAAATTAAGGTAAATGTACTGGGAAAAATGAGGAAATTTCTGAAAAAAATCTAATTATTAATGTATTAGTATGTGTTCCGTAAAATATACGTAATAATAAACATTATCACCAAATATCAAGTTCATAGGTCTCAGCCCAAAGAGAATAATGGGGTTGGCGGCTGCCAAACTTTGCCACTAGGTGGCGCCACTGAGTTTGTGCCAAGACATTCGTTCTTGATTATTATTCTCTTTGGGATGAGACCCATGAACTTGATTTTTGCTGATAATGTTTATTATTACGTATATTTTACGGAACACATACTAATATATTAATAATTAGTTTTTTTTTTCAGAAATTTCCTCATTTTTCCCACTACAACCACCTTAATTTTGCGGTCCTTTTACTGATTGCTCGCGTTGCCGTAAAAGTGCTTTTAGCTGTGTCAGAGTCAGACGTCCGTATTTTTAATTTGGATCCATTTTATCGCGCTAAACGGACGAGTATATGTTTACGAAAATATAACTGACACCCTTCTGTCTAAACAAAACATTTTGTATTTAAATGGCTTTGAAATATTAACCGACAGTGTCTCAGCCTAAGATACAAAGTTTAATAATAATTATTATTTATAACGGTATTTTAAACGTACAATATTTTTTAAAGTTAAATGTTCATGAATCGAGATGTGACATACTCTAGTGGCGCCACCTAGTGGCCATGTTTGCAGCAGCCTGCCCCATTAAAGACAATAATGTATAGTAATACCTACTCACAATTGATTCTGTCCTTTTTTGATCAATACGATCGATAAAACAACAACAAGCCGCAACAAATTGTACTACAAACTTAACTTGTACTTGACGTGAAATGACATGAAAAACCGCTTTATTTAATTTTACCGCGAGCCAGGATGCCAACAGCACAGCGCAAACCAAATCAAAACTGCGGCGCTGACTTAAGTGACTTATGAACTTTTTATTTTATTTTATGTAAAGATAAAAAGGGCTTTTCGCCTAGCGAACATATCGCCCCGTAAGGACAACAGTAAATTTACATAACCAACAGAAAAAAAACTTAATCTCTAGTTTTTAAACCTATTTCTAATGACTTATGAACTTATAACAGTTATAATCATACAGTACAGTCAAACTAAATCAAACCGTAACCTGTCAATAATATGTTCGATTTTGCCTTGACTATTATGGTGTCTTAATGTCATTTGAATTTGTTTGGCCAGTGTCACTTGCTTGTCAGTGCGACAGCCACAGATAATCTATAGAAGTATGTAGTTAATTTTTTGGGTGCGTTCCTAAATAATATTAATCGGAAAACCTAAAAAATATTTTTTCTGTTAAGTGGAGTAACAGCTAGGCTGTCAAGTGTTAAAATATAAAAATAGTACGCAAATCGAAGGATGAGTACGCGAGTACGCAAGACCATAAAATAGTACGCAATGCGTACTATTGCGTACCCATCTGGCAACGCTGACATTACATGACTTTAACCACAGATAACAAACATGAAGAGGAGCGACTTTGACAACTTTTTAGGTTGGCTAAATATCTTTGTATTCGAAGCCGAAATAATTATAGAAAAAAAAAACAAACGAGACGAAAAGTCAACATTACGCGAATTTTCCAAAATTTTCTGAGAAATCCAGTTTATTCAGCGAATTAAATCGAGTAAATTGTGTGCTGTTTCTATATATATCCAAGGAAGTTTCGTAAATTTCAAACGCACTGCCCAGTAAGTACCGGGATGGTGTTGTTAGGCGTGAAAACAATTTTATTTACGTTACTGGAGGTTACCTACTTTGGTGTTTATTTTTCCAAATTCTTCAAAGCTAGGTCGTGTCTAAAAGTACAAAGATCAGTGTTTGTTATTATTGTTTCAGCATCATGCCAAAGAAATTTGTGGGTGAAAATAGCAAGGCTGTGGCTGCACGGCAACGTAAAGAGGATGCCAAGACTGAGAAAGATGCGCAACTAAAGAAGATGATTGAGGATGCGGCATGGGATGACAATGACGATAAACTCAAAAAGAAACAACAGAAAAAGGTCGGTATTTCTATTTTGTGAATCACTTTGGTGACTTGCTTGTAAAAGTATGCTATGACTAGACAGCCACTGCTAGTCTAGTAACTGTGATGTGATGTCATTATATAGTTACCTCAAGCCGTCCTCTCCCGGCGAAATATGATCATTGAGAACTCCAGCCTGCAAAAACTATGTATGTACTAGAATTTTTGGGCTAACTTTGTCGCATCAAATTTCTGGGGGTATCCACAGATCTTCATATCTACCCACATGTTAATATACAACAAGGCTCTTCTAGTGAAAAGCAATTCAAGCGAAGGCAACGGGAAAAAAGTTCTTATTGATTTAATAAGGTACATTCAAAATTTTGTTTTGGAATGCTGATGTTAAAACAATGATTTGGAGGGTATGATAGTATCAGATGCCATTCAATAACTCTGGTGACCTTCTTAACCTAACCTTTTGCCTCCTGTGGGGCTAGCATAACATGCATCTCGTCTCTACTCGCGCGCGAGATAGGCTACCTGTCACTGTCTGATTAATGCTGTCAAAAAGTGACAGGTAGCTTATCTCGCGCGTGAGTAGAGACGGAATGCATGTTGTGCTAGAGGGGCTGGTGAAATAGACAATGACATTATTTTGTTAAGTGCCCGGAGAAGTCTGGGATCTGGAGACATCAGAGTAATAAGATTGTACAACATTGACATCCACATTAGCCTAGTTGGTCTCTGGCTATGAAGCTGGTGGTTCCGACTGGTCACAGAATTAAATGGGGGGAAACAAATTTTTGGTCCCCGAGTCTTGGATGTTTTATATGTATTTATTTTATATATAAATGAGTCATTTTCAAAAAATTTGTACATAGATAAGGGCTTAATGAAAACCAAATTACGATCGCGTGCTTTGTGTAACGAAAATTATGAGAGTTAGCCATACAAAATATATGAGTCATCGTTACACAAAGGAATCAATAGTTAAGTTTTGTTTTAATCAAAAGCCTTTACTATGTACAAATTTTTTGAAACCGATTCAAATATGTATTTAATGCTTTGCTTTCCTAAATCTATATCTCGTAGCGTTGATCTTTTAAACAGGCTGCTATGTAATGTATCTCCGACATACTTAAATACATAAAAAACATCAAGACTTGGGTTTGAATGGGTCACATATTTGCTTTGCTTAGTTTTGTTATTATTTCTTATTGTTATTCCTAATATTTCACAGGAGGAGCAAGAAAAGAAACGTCTAGAGCAGCTGCAGAAGAAGCAAGAGGCGAAAGCTCTGCTGGAGAAGGAGATGGAGTCAATAAAGAGTGTGCCGAAGGCCGCGCCGGCGCCCAAGATCACGCGCGCGCAGATCGCCAAGATACAGGAGAAGAGTGTCAAGCCGGAACCTCCTAAACCTGTGGTACGTCTCACCCCTTTATTATTAAAACTGAACCACGCTCTGTTAACGGCAATGTTTTGTCCTTTTCCTACATACACAAATGAGAGTGAGAGATTGTGTGTTCCTAAATTCTTAATGTACACCACCTACTTAAACTTAACGTTAAAAATGATTAGTTTAAGGCGCAGGGTAGGGCAAGGCCTTCCCCATACAAACTTTGTGCACGTTTTATTCATCGGTTTTGGCACTAACAAATATAATTTTTTTTTGGTTGTAAATATATAGATATGCGAAGATCGTGATGTGAAAATTTTCAAATATTTCAAAAAAAAAAACAAAATTAAAAATTAAAATAAATTTACATACATTATCAGAAAAATAAGCATGCTGACCAAAAATCATAACTTTAAAGCAAACACAAACGAAGTAAATCCTGCACAAAGTTTGTATGGAGAGAGCTTGCCCTACCCCTCCTCTTAATGCAAAATAACTAGCTAGGTGATTATGAACTTGAACTGAGTTTTTATTTAACTATTGAAGGCTTTTGAAGCATTGGCTGTAAAAAGTTTCCAAATTGCTATTACCATTGTTGATGATGTACTTGATGTTTTCAGCCGGCGCGAGTGGTGGTAGAGGAGCCTCCGCTCGAGGAGAATCTCAACAGAATACAGCTGGACGGAGAGGTGGCACAGTCTGTGGATGAGGCGATCTCTCTACTCAGGTAACTTGTAGTTTTAACTAATACTCCACAATATTTTGTTTGTGCACAACACATGCTAGTGTGTACGAATTTGAGGCAGTCCGTGTTGAGGCACGCACGGCAGCACGCTCGCCTGTTTACTCAAATTAGTGCGCAAGCCGCCCATTTGGAATATTTGGACGTGTGTCGTGTATCCGAGCGTACCGCGGACAGAACGACACGATGTCACTTGTTTGTGGTTGAGGCGCGTACGAATTTGAGACTAAAATCACATGAATTACGAGTTTTGTAGATTAGATATTTATGTTGATTAGCTGTTTCATCCACCACCAACGATGAATTCCGATGCCAATTTGCGCGTAGCACAAACTGGGCTCGCCGCGAGCGCTCAAATTCGTACGCAGCTTTTTATGCATGAATAATGTTTCGGTTAGGAATCTGTGTTACAAACTCATCATATTACGCGTCTTTGGCATACAAAATCTAAGAATAGGGATGATGACACTATAAAAGAAAATCAATAAATCCAAATTTTCTACATAAAGGCTCAAATTCTCAATCGAATGGCGAAAAAAGTAATTCAAAAAAATAAATAATTACGTAATTGTAAGTCTTCAAAGTTTTAAGAGTGGGTATTTTCTGTCGCTTTTCCACAAAACGCACCTTTGTATTGAACGGTCGTCATTTACTATGGCGCTACTCAACAGTGACGTCACTGTTGAGTAGCACTTTCTCTCTCTAACTACGAACATTCTAACCGTTGTAGCTTCGTTATTTTTTGAGATATTTGAATAGGATTTTCACTATTTGGCATAGTTTTATGTCTTCTTTCTATTGAAGTAATATATTTTTTTGAGTAATCATCCCTATTGTGAATTTTATGCGCTTTTTTGTGTATTCTTGTGAGTTCTTTCAGTGCCTTTTACAACTTTTTAATACTCGTAACCATAACCCACTTAACAAATGACAATTTTAAAGTACCAATAATTTTATTTTCCAGTGACAAAGCAGAAATCGACAGGCACCCCGAGAAGCGCCTGAAGGCGGCCTACACCGCCTTCGAGGAAGTAACCATGCCTCGCCTGAAGGCCGAGAACCCCACGCTCCGACTGTCCCAACTCAAGCAGATGCTGCGCAAGGAGTGGCTCAAGTCCCCGCAGAACCCGCTCAACAACAAGATCACCGCGTAGACGCTAGGACATGGCGGGGGACATGTAAAACTACCCTCAACTTGTTCAATTTAATTTTATATTGCTCAGCATCTCATCAGTTATGATCAGGCCGATTGAAAATGAATTCAATATTGGTATAATGAACGTTTATAACTTACTTTTTACTAATTTGTTTTTTTACTTATGATTTAAGCTTAAGCCACACAGAGAGCGAGCGGGCGGTAGCGGGCGGCAGCGGCGCGGGCGCGGGCGGCAGCGGCGCGGGAGCTGGCGGCAGCCAAAAGCAGCTCCCGCGCCGCTGCCGCCCGCGCCCGCGCCGCTGCCGCCCGCTCCCGCGCCGCTACCGCCCGCTCCCGCGCCGCTACCGCCCGCCCGCTCTCTGTGCGGCTTAAGCTTTAAGCCAACTCAGCTAAGATAAACTGCCAAATCTTTCAACAGTCACAAAGTTGTCGAAGGTTTCTTGCATGTGGCTTTTAGTGACTCAAACTGTTGTTTTCGCGGACTGGTGCAGTTTTGCAAATTTATTCAAGAGTGTATCGAACCTAGGATATTTCTTTTTAAATTAGTCGTGAAGAAAATGCCTGATTTCTTTGCTGGTTTCGCCTTGTAACCTAAATCAACACAAACCAACTTGTTTTACATTATTTATTAAGTGCTTATCTAAAACCTTGTACTAACTGTAAATAAGAAATACATTGATTATAAATCACTCTGGCTCATTATTGTACTGTAGCGGTATTCCCTTCCTGCCCTGTTCAGCCAGTTTTACCTCTGTCTCACCAAGTTTCTGCTCTAGGCCTTGCCAGGAGCGTTCCTGTAAGTTCCGCCCAATGTTTTCCAAAGCCCAGTTTTGTTTCGCCTCCAGCTCCATACTATTTCCACTACTACTGACTTTAGTTTCTCTGATCTTCCCCGTTATTAGACTGACGTCGGTGAGGTCTTCAACATGTATGTCGCAGTAGTACTTCCTCCCTGGTAACAGTTCCCCGTAGTCGGTGACGTGGGTGGTGGAGTAGGACTGTCGGTTGGAGTTGAGGGCGACCTCCAGCTCGAACGGGTACACGAGGGGCTTGTAGAAGTCTCGGTTGCTGTACAGGTCGTTTTCGGGGCACGCCACCATCACGTAGATGTCAATCTGAAATGAAATTTTTGTGGTGTTATAAGTAATTTGTGGAATTTCAGTCTACCTTTTAGTATTTAGTATATAGACTGGTGTTATGTGCTTGTAATAAGGTATAACTCGTGGCACGTAATCAGAACCTATGCAGTAGTCGATTTTTAGTTATGGTGGTTTCTGGTTTGGATAGGTGAGGCAAAGCGGGACGCGCGTACTATATACTAAATATCGTATCTATCATCATCCTCCTAGCCATATCCCAGTACAGTTGCATCCTGAAGGATGCCTGGGGTTCGGCACTAGCTTTTACGAAAACGACTGCCATCTGACCTTCCAACCCCGAGGGGAAACTAGACCTTATTAGGCTTTGTCAAGTGAGTGGGGTGGGCAACTTGACTGTTAGAAGTTCTCAAGCCGCTCGAAGGCCTCCAACTTGGCTTAACGACTGCTGCCATAGACAGCAACCGGGATCAACGGCTTAACGTGCCTTCCAAAGCACGGGAGCGCTCAGTTAGTAACCACTCAAAGCGGTCACCCATCCATGTACTGACCGCGGCCCACGTTGCTTAACCTTAGATACCACAAGCGGTACGCAGGCGCCGCTGGGCCACGAGCGCTCCGAGCGTATCTATAATATTACTGATACATCGCAAGCAATGCGAAGCACGGGTGCCCGCGCATGTTATAAGCGTACCTGCGCGATTAGCACCATTTTGGATCTATTTTAGTGCCAGTGACTATAATATACAGATAGATCCCTTAAAGCTAACTAAGCCATCTGCTCCAGCTATGCGTTTGTGACATGCCACTTAGGCTTCGTTATCCGTATCATTATAGAAAATCAACTTACCTCAGGAAAATTTGCCAACTTAGCGACATTAGGCTTCCCAACGGACACAATATAGCTCTTTTTTCCGCTGACCCTGCACAGCTGCTTCAGCCTGCTGATGATGTCCTTCGTCTGTCCCCCGAGCTGGCACACCAGGATGCCCACAACTGTGGCGTCTTTGCACTTCTCTATGAGGAAGCGGCGCCGCTTGAACCAGGTGGTCTCGTCCATACGGGACAGGGTTATTCCGGGGTCAAGGAGGTACCATTCTTTAGCTGTAAAAAAGGATTACGGTGAACATTTGGCAGTGGCGGAGCGTCCATACAACTCGATTCCCACCGGCTTGCCTAATTTTCAGTCAATTCCAGTTCTTTTACTACGGCTCATGAAGAATAAGAAAGGCTATAACTTCCGGCTTCCCTAAGAATATTTTTGACGCGCCGCCACTGACATTTGGTCTTATATGGGGTGTTTGGAAGACATGTGCGAACTTCAGGCGTGATAGAGGATTACTTTTATGTGTGACACACTGTAGGTATGTACAAAACATAGTTGCGTCGCGTTTCGAAGTGATTTATTGTTATAAAAGAGAATTGCCCAATCTCTTCATCTATGAGAGGCCTGCCCAGCAGTGAGACATATATAGGCGGAGGCTGATGATGATTATAAAATAGAAATGGCAGCCTCAAGGGCCCCCACCAGACCAGACCAGAGTCAGTGAATGGATAAATTAACTACGAAATAAGGAATTACAACATTTAGCAAAATTAAATAGACGTGACTCTCGCCACGATGGCGACTAGACCACAAATATTTGTTAAATATTTTTATCACGAATGCCACATACCAGCCGGTCGCGCAGCGTGCGATCTAAATCCGTAAAATTGCACTCTATAGCCAATTTACGCAAACTAGCCACGTACTCTTTTATATTTTCACTTTCCAACTGACACCTCATATGAAACTTAAACGACTGTACTATTTCGTTTTGTTTCGGGTTAAAATGATCGTCCAAACTGGTTTTCACTACATCATAGGCTACGTCCTTAATCTTTAGCGGCGAAATTAACGATACGATTAAATCATATAAATCATGCCCACAAACAGCAAAAAAATTCGCTTTTTTCAACTCATCTGACTGACTGACAGCAAACAATACTCGAACCTATCCACGTAATTTTTCCAATTGTCTTTGTCCATATGAAACTCACTAAATTTGACCGCCATTTTAATCCACCACACTTAACACGACTTTAAAACATTCAAACACTATGTTTAAAGCACAATAAAACACTTTTCCCGTTTTTATTCCCGTCGCCAGAATGTTACGTACGTGTGCTGGCCTCCTTGGTAGAACCGAACTGGGGGTACCCACAGATCTTCATATCTACCCACATGTTAATATACAACAATAATATTTAAATTTAGCAACTGATTTGTTAATTTCTTAGCATTGAGACAGTTCATAAGTTCAATAATACAGTCGCCGGCAAACATCTTGAACCTAACCTTGAGTGCGTAGTAGCGTGATTTGTACGTAAATCTACTACTGCGCACTTATGCGGGATTTAAGTGTTTACATTACGGAAGTAGTTTCATGCATTTTTGATTACATTGCGGGCTTTGATCGCCCTCGTCTTATATCGGCAGCCCGCAGCCCGCAATGTTATCAAAAATGCATGAAACTACCTAGTTTCGTAATGTAAATCCCGCGTTACGGTTAGATTAAAGATGTTTTCTCAAAAATAGTATGTAATGTTCTCATAACACCTGTGAAGATAGTATCCGAAAGTGGCTCATCCTGGTCAGTTGCCAGAAGTGTCCAGGAAGTAACACCTACTGTCCAGGAAGTAAGTATGTAAATCCCATTACATATCATAAGTTTAGCTGCTGCTGCGGGCGCCGGCACCTCCCGCCCCCCGCCCCCTGCCAGCGCCCGCAGCAGCAGCGGGGTGTGCGGCGGGGGGCGGGGGCGGGGGCGGGGGGCGGGGAGCGCCCGCGCCCGCATAAACAAAAGCTAGTCCGACCCCACGGTTTTAGAACAAACGAGGTGGAATTGGCGAAAAATATGATTTTTACCGCTATTTATACAACTTGTTTTATTTTTGAGAAAAGCACTATACATGCCTCGACCATAAGTGCCATCCTGGCCTCGTATTATAGCCGGACCTCGCCTTCGGCTCGGCCGGCTAACTCATACTCGTCCAGGATGGCTTACTTACTGGTCTCTGCAGTAATGTACTATTACCGGCAACTATAGCCAGTATGCTACTGAAATATCCATATTACACGGTAACTCGTAGGAAAAGCTAGGGGAAGCTATCAAACCTGCAATAGATATAGTGTAGTTAAACAGCGTCTGCCCCTTGGATCCCATGTAGACACACACACAGTCGACAAGGCCATCCTGCGCTACCACTCGTCCCTGCGAGTCCCTGACCACGCGCCCGAGGAATCTGTGCTCATGCTCCTCTATGGATATGTCGGCTATGTAGCTGTTCGGGCACAGTGCGAACCAGGCTTTTGTTAAGATGTCTGAAAAAAATGTTTAACAGGGTTAATCTAATAGCACCACAGCAGCTGTGTAAGTGAAATAGTTGCAATGATTTTTGGTTTCAGTACTTTTATCTCAAAGGCGGGTTAGCCATAGTTGTATTCGTGACACATAATAATACATAGACAATTTTTATTTAACAATGTAAAAAGCTAAGGCAGTCTGTTTTATAAGAATAGTCTGTTTTAGTAGAATTAGTGTTAGTGTATAATAAAATAGTGTGTGAGTGATATCATATATGTGTGTGAATATTGAACAATAATAAAGTGTAGTAGTCTTAACTTAGTGGTGAAGGTATGTTGTGTATGAACATTGTGGACAAAGTGGGTAGATATGTGACAAGTGTGAAGATATGGAAGGAAGATGGAAAAAGCAGTCTGTCATCGCGTTTCCAGACCAGCACATGTGCTCAGACCCCTAAAGTGTGAGTTATAATAATTAATATATAACAAAGGCATTTTTTTATGTTTTTGTTTTCATTCAGTTCTTGATGCTGGGCTAAGGCTGCGTTTCCACCAGAGATGTGCGAGGATGCGTATTCATACATTTGACACCTCGCAAAGCGCCGAGCGAGGTGTCAAAATTCAAAACATTTATTCTGCAAATAGGCCTCAAGGGCACTTTTACAAGTCAAAATCTATAATTTGTAATGTTCAAATAAAACTAATTACATATCATAAATAAGATTAATCCAGATTTTTTAGAGATGTATAAGGTCTATAAGTGTCACAATAAAATTAAAAAAGTACAATAATCATCATAGAATATTATGAGATGTAAGTCAGAGAAGCTAATAACAACACAGATTTGTTAGGTATAAGGTCTCTTAAGTGTCAACATGAAAATAATAAAATCTAATAAATGTTCTCAGAGATGTATAAGGTCTCTGACCGTTAGTATAAAAAATGAAATCAAATGAGAACAGTGTGAAGTTTCTCATGTCAATTCATCAAATATATGAAAACACATCCTTGCACATCTCTGGTGGAAACGCAGCCTTAGAGCAGGAAGTATTACAACTATTAGTATTACCTTTATAATGATAAAACTCTGCATCATAAAACAAACACAGTCTTTCATCTTCAAAGCCGGAGTGTTCTCGTAACAACTCAAGTGCAGCATCCACATCTAAACTCCTTTTAGGAAGTACAGTAAACACCGGAACGTTCCATGTGGAGAAACAACTGTGGCCGTAGTGAATCACTGCTTGCCCCTTCACATGCATAGCAGCTACCACATCTACGCAGCAACTGCAATACCAAAATTACATGATAAATTACATATTTCCTAAAACATAGGTCAGCGGCAGAGAAACCTGACCCCCCATGCATACAATCTTCTATGCAGGCAATCTTCTATGCAGGGGGGGGGGGGGGTACCTTTTCTTTGCAGTTGACTGTACTTTTAATTTCTCTGCCGTTTAATAAGATTTATTATTGACACGATTAAACTGTAATAAAGTAATTAATAAATACATTTGTGTGTTTATTAAGTACCTGTACCTTATTCCAAGCCTAACAAATTGAGATGGCGACATCCGTTTCCGCTGGCAACCTGCCATGTTCCGAGTGACGTTTACCGGTTTTATCCCCACCCTTAGGAACCAAGCGGCGCTATGGCTGCGGACGTAGCAGCCGTCATTGGCGTTCTGTTTTTTGCAGAGGCAACACATAAAGTACTTGCTCCGGCGGTACTTGAATCTGCCTTTTTAACGGAAAATAATTCGAAATTTTCTGATCAAGTTCCATGATAGTGACGAATTAGATAGTTGGATCCTGGTAAACTACGTGCAGGGTGATGGTGCTCCACCCATAGACTGCTGAAGAGCGAGGATTCTTCATGTCTGACCACGGACGATGGAATTTAAAATAATCGTGAGTAGCTCTCAGCGGGGCTGGAGGTAAGGTCTTTACAAGTTTTTTAGTAAATTTGCGTACCCGATGATGTCTGTTCATGCAGTTCCTTCCGCCACGGTCCACCCGTGCTGCTTTTTTCGTGAAGGATAACCATTTCACTTTTGCAAACTACCCTCAAATCATCTGGTATCGCAATTGTGGAGCACATCAGTATTTACCATATTACGGTTTTAGGATTATTAATTCCGGTCATTATAATGCATGCTAATCGAACCGAACCTCTGGAGTTTAGCTTATGGCTATAGCTCAATAGCTAGCTGCCGTAAGTGTCGATTTAAACTTAAGTAAATACAAAATTACGTTCTGATTATTTTCCGGTTTAACGAGGTAGCGCGTAACGCGCTTCATATTACTAGACATTTCTGCGCAGGGAGTTGTTACCATGCGTGCGTGAATTAAGTTTATAAAATCATACGAGTCGTTTATTATAGTTTCGAGATGAAATTTCGGCAAGTGTAATTTTGGTAACATAATTATTTCTTGATGATGATCGGGTTGTGCCAGGGGGTACCCAATATAAAATATTGGGTCCTGACGCTTCGCCAGCCGCTGCCGCGGCATGCTCCGCTCGCGGCTTGCGCGCTGTAGGGTGGCAGTTCTGCCTAGCTCTCCTAATCGCTTCGGTCGTCGTCATACCTAACGGAGACTTTCCCTGAAATAAATAAGGTAAGTAACCTTATCTGAGTACCCTCAATCTTATTTTAAAAATAAACGTTTGTCTATTTTTAACCCCCGACGGAAAAAGAGGGGTGTTATAAGTTTAACGTATCTGTCGGTGTATCTGTCTATCTTTATAATTTATAAGTTGTAAGTAGTTGCGCAAACTCAAAGTACTTTGGCTAAGATTTAGGTATTAAGTGTTTATACCGAATACGTGTGGCTTATTTTTAGTCAGATTGTTTGCTTCGCCCGTCGCACGGTCCGAGAGATGCTTACATGAATAAGCCATTTAATAGCATACATGACGGAATATTTAACAAAGTGTCTGATGGTGGTATCTTGAGTTTGTGGCAATATTATATCTATACAATACAATACAAATACTCTTTATTGCATCTATAATTACTGTTACGCAGTGAACACGGGTTCGACTCCCGACATTTTTCATACTTTGGGAAATCTATAGGATATTTCTATGCCTACGCACGCTTGCGGAAGATGATGCTGCAAACCTCTCGGCACGGTCACTCCTGCGCAAGGAGTTATTACCAACCGTTGATCAAAGTCACTCCTGCGCAAGGAGAAGATACTAGACAAACTTTTGCGTAAAAAGTTACAAACAAAGCACTTTAAGAAGACTTGTTTAACACAACCTCGTCGCAACTTCTGGGGTTCTGGGCAATACAGATACGCATTTCAGTCTACAATTGCTTGGTTAACTGTGTTCGAGCTCCTCCTTTAGCTCGAATCTCCACTACTTTTGGCAAAGTAGGAGGTACGCAGGATGAAACAGCTGCTACAGAGGCAAATAGGGTAAGTGTGCTTAGCAGTTAAGTCTACGGTGCTGTCTCTCATGACTAGAACAGGCTGCATAATAATTGTCTAGATACTGGATAATCTTCATCTGTGCAAATTACCCAGTTATTGACAAAAGGATGTTGAGAAGACTTATTAGTTTGAGAATGCTATTTATTTCCATGTTACTTTCTGTCTGTTTACTTTTGCAAGGTACACGACTTGTGACAGGACTGGCTGGAGAAACAGGGCATTACTTGCGATTGCGACGTTTCCAGATTCTCGCCGATGTTCAGCAGATGATATTACCTATAGCCTTGCTTCGCTTTTCATCCAGCTGGCCTAGCACAATTTCCTGCCAAGTCGTATCTAGCGCGACTCGGCGGTTCCTGACCTGTCGCACTCGAATTTAGGAGTTGGAATCAGAGGGTAGATTTATCTCTACTCGCGTAGCGTCGCAACGGCAGTTTTGTTAGGCCCTCGGATAAACGTCCTTTAGATCTGGTACGGATAAAGTAACCATTTTGTTATCTATGCACACCAGAGTCAAGGGTGCGTACCTAGTATGCTTCTCTAGTTTAATCATTGTACCTACTCCTTGGGACTGCAGTGAGATCCTGGGCTTAAAATCACTTTCAGCTGGAAGGATTTCCACAAAATTTCCTCCCTTCCCTTCGGTAACTGACACACTGACATGACATGCTGCATATACATGTTTACTTATAGAGCTTCTATATCGCAGACATTCGCCTGTTTTATTGAAATTATACGATATGAGCTAATTAAATAAAAGCTGTTTACGATTTTAATTCCCGTACAAAATGGCCTCATTATGATCATTGATATTATTCTTCGTTGTATTTACTAGCTTCGGCCTCGTTGGTTAGGAGGGTCTATACCTTTACTTTTATATTTCGGGTATGATCAAAATCAGTAATGTACGCACTGACAGTAACGTTTTTAAGACTACCTATATTGTAGTCCATGCGAAATCAGGGTCGAATAATTGTAGAACATTCTCTCCCCTGTAAGGTACTCTATACATAATTATTATGGGGTATACCTACCCTACCTATACTTAATCAGTCAGGTCTCCTCGCAACTTGGAAAGCTTACATAGTTTCGACATCGCAGGTGATCCAGCTAACTGCAGTATTTGTCGTTGGTTGTTGTTAGTAAGTTCGTCGCTACTATCGGACGGTAGATATTGATAGCGTCGACATTTATTTTTCTTTGTTCAGCGCGTTCTTTCTCCTTTGTATACGTATGATACAGGAGGGTTCCCGTTTATAACTATGTATCTACCAGGTTTTACCTAGTGCCCCTATCGATATGTTAACAATTTAGCGTTATAATTCAGCGACCAGGAGAATGAGGCCCTATCCATGGAAATCGAGATTCATAGTATTTAGTCTTGGATAGTAAAAAATCTCTTACCATTGTCTAGTTCTATAGCTGTGTGGCTGATGACTGGTGGCCCACTTCAGTTTATTTATTAGCCGTAGGCGAAGGTCTTTTATGGCGTCTTATAATCATCCTGGCTAACACTACAAGCATATTTGGGATAGGACGTAATGCGTAAGTCAATTCGAGTAGATAATTCCTCGCATTTTAGGCTGTTTATGTATAAAACTACGATTTGAACACTGTTCTGTAAACGGACCCATAGCTTGATTCAGTTCAAAGAGAAGATAATCACTACCGTTGTTCAGTTCAGTACATTTTGTCAGCCGGATAGGCATTTATGGGTTCCACGTACTATTACTCATTCTGTGATCCCACGTTAAAGGACGTGCACAGGATTTTTACACTACATTTGTTTTAAATTTTGAAGAGCTGCTAATATTGAAGCTAGTTCAATTAAATGTCGGTCCGATATTGCCTACCAATGAATTACACATTCAAATTGTTTGGCTTATAGTTCTAATCCAAATGTTGATCCAATGACCTTTACTTATTTATTGGATATCATTAGGTTTTGTTCTGTAACCGAGAGGAAGGTATAAAATCTTCGTGGTTAACTAGCTGAAATCTATTCTGTGGATTGCTACGGTGTGAACAATATTCGCAATTGCTAAGCTGACAATCGTTAATAAAGATGACATATTTATAACGTAGAAACACGTAAGTGACTAGCTGGTGCTACTAGGTTTTTCAAACAAGTAGATACTATTATGTAGTTTGATATATGGTGAAGGAGTAATTATGGATTACGTAGGTGTAAGTGACTAGCTGGTCTACTAGGTATTTCAAAAAATGTTCATTTTAAATCTGTAGGCGTTTTGGACACTAGTAGAGCCTGTTATGTAGTTTAATATATGGTGAAGGAGTGATTATGATATTTATATTACTTGTATGTGTTAAGTATAAAAGTTGTCACTCCTCTACAATGCTTTATTCTATTCTTCACATTGGCGTTCTAATTAAACTATTCAGTTTCGATTAATCCTTATGAACCAGCAGCCGATAACAAACACTTCTCAATTTGTTAGGCTTGGAATAAGGTACAGGTACTTAATAGACAAATTTTACCTGAAAATAAAATTTATATTAAGTTACTTACCTTATTCCAAGCCTAATTTTATTGCTGTCTGCTGGCGTGTGCTTAAACACCATTTCATTTTTATTAACATTCACTTGCATGTATTAGAATCTAAGCTTATTTTTCAGCTAAAAACTTAGTTTTAAGCTTGTTTTTCAGGAACAATTTAGTACTTAAGCTCTTTTTCAGCTGTACTAGTTAATCATCAGATCTTATTTAAGCATAAACAAATCAACTACCTACCCTTAGTTCGTGCTTTGTTTACATAACGCAGTGCCACCGGTCTACCTACCGTGGCTACATTTGCCACCTGTCTATCTGCAGTGGCTATCTACCGTCCACTTATATCATATTGGACGGTAGATCAAATTGAGAATCCAATGACGGCTGCTAGGTCCGCAGCCATAGCGCCGCTTGGTTCCTAAGGGTGGGGATAAAACCGGTAAACGTCACTCGGAACATGGCAGGTTGCCAGCGGAAACGGATGTCGCCATCTCAATTTGTTAGGCTTGGAATAAGGTAAGTAACTTAATATAAATTTTATTTTCAGGTAAAATTTGTCTATTTTATTCATATAGTAAAATTAAACGCCTTTTAAACGAAAGCACTTTGTAGTATAATTATTTTTTTAAATGTTGTCATTTGGCAACATACATAATATATGTTACATACTTTCGATAATTGGTAAAAGTTTTTTGATATTACAATGACAGTCATTTATTCATAAAATATAACATTTTACATGTACTGTTATATTTCTTATTATTATATATTTTAGACAGACTGTTGATGTTAATACATCTAAAATCATAGTACACTTGGTGCAGGTCAACACTGCTTATTTAGATTTACGAAACTATTACCAGGATACTCTTAACCATTGCATTCTGTAGAGATTGGTTTAACCTCTATGTCTGCAGCTGACTACTATTTTGAAAGTCTACAGCATAGCTGGGAGTGTTGTGTACCATTGTTTTATCCAGTTTTTCCCGTTGACCAATTTATCTTGCAGAGTTACAAGATCAAAACATTCATTGTTAATGTGTAAATCATATTATTATTTAAACATAATGCCTACAGAACAATAAATGACCAACAAGCATATTACCTTGCGTATGACGTGTCCCCAAGAATGTATAAATCAACATCAACTCTGTTCTTTATTTCTTCATAAATCTTAACGCTAGCACCCAGCAGGTCATCAGGAAACTGCAGGCATACCTAGAACAGTTCCTCTCATGTAATTAACTTTAATTAAGGGCTCCAAGTGGAGAAACCAATGATTTAACCCAGTGTTTTGCTCACCCTTTCATACTTGTTGTCCTTAATCCATTTGCATGTCGGAATTATATCAAAACGCGAAACTATATCGTCGTCGAGTGCATCACTGTTTGTTACTTCAATCTCTCGTTCAATGCAGATTTTTGCGTCGGTTGTAAAGTTAGCCATTATTTACGAAAACAATAATATGTACAAATTACCACATAACCTCAACTCTCATGTGACATTAGCTGTCACGACCACAGATAAGGTACAAGCTACGTCAACCGTACATTACGTCAGGTCAACCAACATTACAGAAAAAAAACAGTAAATAAAGGATACAAAATATGAGAACTTTATTCTGAAAAATGGTATAAATTAATGTTTACAAATTTAAAAAAGTGGTCACTATTATCTAGTACCCTTCATCACTAACTGTGATAGTGTATGCAGGGTAAGCTTCCTTGATAAGTTTAGCTGCTTCTTCATGATCAGCCTTGCCATAGCCTTGGGAGTAGCCATAGATGTGTAGCTTCTTGTTATCAGGCTCATGAGATATTCTGCCTCCTCCCAAAGGTTCACAGTCTAAAGGTTGAAGCTTTTCTTGGACCTGAAATGAAAAAACAAAATGATAATGTAATTACTAAAAAAAGTATTAGTACTTATTTGAGTATTTGTAACAGAATCTAGGCATTAGAGTGGGTAATGTCTTAGACAACTACTATCTTTATTCAAACATACCTCATCAAAAATATCCGAATGGTAATTGCATCTCTGGTATCCTCTTACGACGGTGATGGAAGGCTCTTCATTGTTTTGTTCTTTATCATACACTTTGACCAAAATATATTTGAATACTCCTGAAGGGTCTATGTCCACCTTTGGTACAGCTGATAGGGATGCCGTCGACATAATTTTGGCTTTTCTTAGCAATAATGGATCTGATAAGAGAAATGTTAATTGGGGTTAGAAATTAATTAAAAATGCATACCGCTATATAGGTTAGGTTAAAAAATGAGATACAAACACAGAGAGGAATGTGTAAAAAACCAATAAATATTAACGTTCTACTTACTAGACGAAAACAATCTTATTTGGTCGGTAATTAGGAATGCAGTCTTCAATTTCGTTAAATAAAGCGAAAGAATCTTCATTCGTAAAACCTATGTATACGCTATGTATTGACATTGACAGTTAGATTGAATAATGAAAAACGGAACATAAAGTAATAAATTTTTAAAATGCATTTGTCCCGTTGCATCATCAGTAATCTACAATGTATCCGATAACTTTAATTAGTCGAAAATGACAAAAAAAATGTTTTATCTCAAAATATAATAGTCTTGTCTAGTATTCTAAGAGGGTTTTTCGTAGTACATGCACGTCACTTGCGTGTATTGGAGTAAGAGTCACTTTCACTAGCATTCGCGAAAACATAATAGTTATTAGTTATGTCAAAAAACTGGCAAACTAAAGTGACTCTTATTGTAATGTTACCAAGTACTTTATTTAAGAGAACTTCGGTTCAAATTAGCGCTAGCAGCACTTGCTTACCGACCCAATAAAAAATATATCAAAAATAAAAATGGCTGCAGTTGGTCCGTAGGCGATTATGCTATTTATTTAGCCTAGTGTATAAAAAAGCTTCGGCAAAGCTTTAGTGCTCCATAAGGATATCGTCGCTTACTTTACGATGTACAAAATGGATTCTACTTTAACTAGTAAGTACCATACTTTATTT
The DNA here is from genome assembly GCA_951800055.1 of Cenopis cana. Lineage (NCBI taxonomy): Eukaryota > Metazoa > Arthropoda > Insecta > Lepidoptera > Tortricidae > Cenopis > Cenopis cana. Next base: position 22,639,048 of record OX637476.1, on the reverse strand, counting down.
TTCTAAATCAGTCCAAATATAAAATACATTTGCAAGGCCATTTCAGTATCATATCATGTTACTCATCGAGTTTATTTACATTCTGCTATTTAATCAGGTGTTTTATTGTCGTTTACTACAAGTTGCCCATATTCAACGCCCAAGGAACCCCAGTTTAACTTTAAAATTCTTCATTATTATTGTTTTGCATGTGGTGATTTCATTTTGATGTTGTAGGCATGTGGGTGAGCTTCTTCACTGCCGCCGGGATTCCGTCGGACGTGGCCGCGACGTACGCGCTGACGTTCGCGGAGAACAGGATCCAGAATGATATGCTGCTGGACTTGAACAAGGAGTATTTGCGGGACATGGGCATCACTAGGATGGGCGATGTCATTGCCATACTGCGGTGAGTGTACTGAGTGGTTTGTTTTGGGGCTTTCATACGCCACAACTAGTTACTGATCGCAGGACTAGTCCTCTTGACACTGGCTAAAGTCAGCTCTCACAGACCCAACTCCGTTTTCACTAGAGAGGGCATTTAAGCCATTGTCTACCACAATATTGTTTATATCTAGTTATGTTTTCTCCCCACTCTGGAGATGAGGGTTTAACATGCTTTGGGGAGCTATTGTTTTGGTATGTTTAAAAATGTCCTATATTTCGCATTACAAGAAAAAAAGCAGCAGAAAAAATTGGTGTCATATCATACCAGGAGGGGCTTACTACCGTGACGTCATCGCGCCGCGCAAAGTACATGCGGCCGCCGGCTCACACATTGTGTGACTATTCAATGGCTGCGGAGCAGCGTTACGGATCGAACGCGCACGCGCTTGTACGATCATAAAAAATAATTCTTTTCGTGTAGTTTCGTGTTAAATAATAATGTCAAAACCACAGCATTATTGTATTGCAGCAGGTTGCACCAATAATAATAAGAACGTAGACGTAAGAACGGTCATTAAGTTTAGTATTCACCAACGGTTGACATAAAAGAAAACGAAAATGAAAACGTTGGTTCTAAGAAACCTCTTTTAGTTTTTAAAGTGATGCCTTTAAAAAATATATAAAACTTTGTATCCTGGTTACATGTATGGAGTGCCCCCTCCCCCTACTTTAATATTTTTTCGTCATTTCACATCACTTTTACGTAGCGGTTCATACGAGCAGAACACACCTTCCTGCTAAATATTTTAATTGTATTTGTAGTGCTTATAGTCTCCGACCGAGTACATCGGCTGTCACATACAGACGAAAAGACGGACGGGTTCCGTTTTCACCATTTTGGCTACGGAACCTTAAAAGTACTATTCGTAATTGTATTGTAAACAACACTACTAATAATAATAAAGTACATATATTAAAATAGGTCAACCAAAGAAATCCGAACACCTATTAATGGGAAAGTATGGTTATGGCGAAAGAAATGAAAGAGGAAAACGGCTACTACAATATGCTTGTGAACAAAACTTATCTATCATGAACACATATTTCAAAAAGAAACAACAACGAAGATGGACATGGGTATCACCTGACAATAAAACAAAGAATGAGATTGACTACATCCTATGTAATAAGCCAAAACAAATTACAAATGTGGGAATTCTAAACAAATTGTCCTTCCCATCAGACCACAGGCTTCTAAGGGCCTCCTTCTTACTTGAAACACCTAAAAAAAGCAGAAAGGCCTACAAATCATTACCAAAACCACCATCAACAGAACAAGAAAAAAACAAATATCTACAAGATTAAAACGAAAATTTACTGACACATTTCCCGAATAAAGAACATAAAGACACACAAACCTATTATGATAACCTAGAAAAAGCAATAACAAATAGCCTAAAAAGCAATAATGATGGACAAAAGAAGAAGGAAATACTACGGCAAGAAACAATAGAACTTATTAAAAAACGCACAGAATTATTAGCAACAGAAAATAAGACAAAAGAAATAAAAACAGAACTAAAAAACATATTTAAAAAGACAAATAAAGCTATTAGAAAAGATTACGGAAGTCACAGACAAGAAACGATCAAAAGAAATTTAACTACCAACAGAAGCTCCAAACGAGCTTATAAAGAACTCAAAAATCATAAAGATTGGATACAAAAGTTACAAGATGGAGAACAAGAAACAAAAAATAGAAAGGACGTTATCACACATGCTACCAATTTCTACAAAAAATTATATAAGAAACCAGATAAAGAACCCGACAATACAACCTTCTTGGAACCAAACCAGAACAACCAGGAAATATCCGAACCGTAGAACCAATATCCGAAGTAGAAATATCCAAACATATATCTCATTTAAAACCCGAAAAGAGCCCGGGTCCCGACAATATCAGTAACGAAGCACTCAAAATTGGAGCCCCACTACTGCTACCCTACCTTGCTCAATTATACAACATGGTCTTATATCAAGAAACCGTCCCCAAACAGTGGTGCAGCTCTGATATCATCTTACTGTACAAGAAGGGAAACCCGCTAGATGTTGGCAACTATCGCCCAATCAGTTTGCTGTCCAGTATCTACAAACTCTTCACATCCATACTACAGACCCGACTAACGCCAAATATAGATGCACACCAACCTATTGAACAGGCTGGATTCAGGTCCGGATATTCAACTATAGACCATATCCACACCTTGGATCAAATAATGGCAAAATACATAGAATATAATTACCCCCTCTATATAGCCTTTATAGACTACTCAAAAGCCTTCGATAGCATTACACACAGCTCTATCTGGCAGGCCCTGAAAAAATGTAAAATCAACAAAACATACATAAACATCTTAATAAACATATACAGCCAAAGTGTAAGCCGAGTGAAAATGGAGAGGAAAGGAGAGGAGATAGCTATAGGCAAAGGGGTCCGACAAGGAGATCCACTCTCGCCGAAACTGTTTATAACAGTACTAGAAGAAGTTTTCAAGAACATACAGTGGAAAAATAAAGGAATCAACATACTGGATAGACGTCTAACACATCTACGCTTTGCAGACGACATTATTATCTTTGCAGAATCTGCAACCCAACTAGAAGACATGATGAACACCCTAGACACGGAAAGCAAGAAAGTAGGACTACACATGAATACATCTAAAACCAAAGCTATGACGAATAGTCGAAGAAGAATAATTAATGTAGCAGGGACTGAAATTGAATATGTAAATGAATACATATACTTGGGTAAACGCATATCTTTCAGTCCATGCAACAACGAGGAAGAAGTAGACAGACGCGTGAACATAGCCTGGAAAAAGTTCTGGTCCCAGAAAGAAATCTTGAAAGGTGATTACAGCATAGCACATAAGAAAATCGTATTGGACACCTGTATCCTGCCAAGTCTAACTTATGGAAGCCAAACTTGGATATACACAAAAAAAGCATGTAACGCCATAACAACCTGTCAAAGATCTATGGAGAGAAGTATATTAAATATAAGAAGAATACAGAAAATCAGGAGCGAAATAATACGTCGAAGGACCAAACTAACAGACGCTCTTCAACAAACTCTCCATCTAAAATGGCAATGGGCAGGTCATATAGCCAGATATGGGGACAGAAGATGGACACTAGAAACGACAAAATGGACGGGACCTATAGGACGGAGACGCCCAGGAAGGCCCAGGAAGAAGTGGATAGACAACATTTCCTCTGTAGCAGGAAAAAACTGGCTCCAAAAAGCCCAGGACAGGAAAGAGTGGAGAAAATGTGAGGAGGCTTTCACCCAGCAGATGGGATCTGCAGTCTGCCCCAAAACAAATTTTAGTAAAAAAAAAAAAAAAAAAAGAAAACAAGAACCTAAAAGGACTGTGGAACAAACAAAGCTATAATAATAATAATAATAATATATTAAAATAGGTTCTCGCTGGTGGTAACCCTAGCGCTGAGGGCGGGGCCTCGAAAGAGCGCGTTGCGTGCGATAGAAAGAGATGGCTACGTTTAGGCACGTTTGGCATACCTAAACGGGGAATTTGTTAGCAGAGAAACTTCTGTACTTGTACTATTACTTATTCTGTGATCATACTAAGAAGTTGATGAGACTCCACATACAAGAGAGCATTTTGTGAGAATAATCTAGAAATATTGTAACAACTAATAATTGTAAATAAAATAAATAATATAAAAAAACAATTGTAACTATTTAGCAGCTAAGGCTGGGTTGCACCAAACCGTCTGTAATCGTAAGCGGTGTTCGTCAAATCTGATTGTATGGAAAGTTTGACAAGTTTCTATGGGATGACAGCTGCCGGCGCCATATTTGACGATGACCGGTCTGTGTTCGTATGTTGGTGCAACTGGCACTAAGAGAGTAGACCTATTGGATTATTAAATATTTGTTGATGCTCTTAAATCTTAGGAAAAATTAGTGATCTCCTGGTCATAAAATGGGATTTAAAAACTGGATTCTGACAGCCTACAGATTAACTTTACCACTGATAATGTTTGTGGGAACATTAACTTCCTCATACATGATCTGAATGGTTTTATAGCCCGGACAGGGACACTTACCACCACCACATCACACACTGCCACCACCTTCCAGCCAGTGTTACGTAGTTTGGACAGCGTTTCATGCAACATCTGTTGTCGGCAGGCACGCGAAGCAGGTGCACGAGAGCCTGGCGCGCGACAAGGTGCTGGGAGCGAGCGGGCAGCAGCCCGCGCCCGTCGCCGTGCCCGTGGCCGCCATCACCGGCCGCGCCACCGTCACACAGAACAAGCCTGCCTCGCGTGAGTCTAGAACACAGCCTTAAGCTTCACTTACACACATACGAAACCCGCATGCCAGTTTCATTCAGATTCATTTATGCATTTTATGTCAAAAATATAAGAATTCACATTAATTAGCATTTTTACCCGACTGCAGTTCATTTCATTACACTGTTGCGGGTCACGGAGGCTTTTTAGACCAGTCAAATTAGCTTAACCTGGACATAATTCATAAACTCGTTATTTTTGTTATGTAATCGTTTATTGATATTGAGTATCAAATATTAATTCGATATATTAATAAAAAAATCCGGGGTCTTACCCGTATTTGATAAAAATCTTGAGATATTGTACACTACCTAACTTTTTGCTACAACCAAAAACGATAACTAAATACCATGTTAGTATAATTTTGAGGTGCATTCCAATGCGATCTCTTAATAGCAAACTTAAACGGAAACCAAATTTGCATGTACGTTTTTTTTCACAGTTTTTATCTGATCTCAATATCTAGACAAGCCAAAATGGTAACTATGATGTGTTTATCTGTTTAAGCTATATTGTGTCTTCTTAGACACTTAGGACCAAACTTAATCATTAATTGTTAACGTTTTAATAATAATCTATTTCTCATTCATTAAAAACCATAACTGTGATTTTATTGTTTAAGGATAGCTTTTTTCTTTGCTATAATCATGTTTTTATCAAAATTAAACAAGTAAATGTCACGCTTAAAAAATTGAAAATCCAATTCAAAATACGTGCGAAGGGCGATGTGTGCGGTGGGGTGCGGGGTGGAGAGAGCGGGGCGTCAGTGGCGAGCAAGCGGCGGGCGGCCCGGCGGACCTGTCCTAACGAGTTTATTACTATGCACATGTGATGCACATGGTTTTACCGTCGCGCGTGCAAATTATGCGGATACCTATCAATATTATCAATATGGAATTTCCTAATTGTAGGATATGTATGTGTGCAATGAACTTTGATGTGGTGTCTGTAGGTCGAAAAGGACAGAATACTTTAATTGCAGCAAGTAAAAGGCGAGATGATAAAAAGTTTGTGACAGTTTCAAAGGAAAATATGAGACCGTCCATAACAAAAGGGCCCTTATGGCACTTTCTAGTTTCGTAGATATCAGCGTTTTAGTAAAATACGGTAAAAACACATATTTTTTGTTTTTTGCATATTGATAAAGTATAAGACTAGATGTGTATTTCTAGCTTGGTTTCACACGTATAAGTTAAGTATTAAAATTAGTTGTAAAGTTTAGTAAAAAAGGGCGGGCCCTTATGGCAGAGCGCAGATAATAATGATATAAAATAGGTTAATAACTTATTCTAATTACTTCTAACCATTTTCTGTATTATTTATTTGCCTTTTCTGTTTACTGGATTAGGTGGTACACGTTACAAATACCTATTTCTAGTCTCAAGTCAAGGAAGTCCTAGTCGTGCATGACCATTGCAAAAATTTTTGTTTCTTATTACATTTCCTATTGAATTGTATTTTTAGAGTTCCGTAGCCAAAATGGTGAAAACGGAACCCTTATAGTTACATCATGTCTGCCCGTCCGTCCGTCCGTACGTCCGTCCGTCCGTCCGTGCGTCAGTCCGTCCGTGCGTCCGTCCGTCCGTCCGTCCGTGCTTCCGTCCGTCCGTATGTCACAACATATAGTAGGAAAGTAGTATTCTATGAATTGCTACACAATATAATAGTAACGTAAACTTAAAAAAAAATAGGTAGTGCCCCCCTCCCACCCTCTAATTTCCATATGTATGAAATTTCTGAAAAATAAATGAGGTGGTGTACAGTCACCAGCATTAATATCTGCCAAAACAATGGTGGCATTTAAATATCCGACGCAGCTCCATTTGTAGGGCCGTAAGGACGGGTCAGATATTTATGCCGCCTTTGTTATAGCAGATATTGATGCTGGTGACTGTACATTAATAAATACTTACGAGGATTTTTGGTTTGATAAAAATACGGCTACTGGTTTTTGAGTAATTGCTGAAAAACTGTTTTGCCCAAACAAAAGGGCGTAAGTGCAGTGAGTTTACTATGAAGATACGACCTATTTCGATTCGACGTATCAGATAGTGGGTTTAAATATGGACTAGTAGGTGTCGGTACTGTACGGAACTCTTTATTGTGCGTGGTCCGACACGTACTTGGTCGGTTTTTTTGTTAATAGAGTTAAAAAATAATTATTACTATGCGGAATTGCTTTTTCGTATAATTTAAAAACTACGCAAAATTCAAAAAAAATTTAATGAAATAGTAGTTTATGCAACTGGTACATAATGAGGGGCATTAAAACTCGAGTGTGTTTTATGAAACGAGCCGAAGGCGATTTTCATAATAATGTCACACGAGTGTTTTAATGCCTAATTATGTACAGTTGCATACATTACTTTATCTACACACATATTATAACTACTCTAAGATGGGTTCAGAAACCGTAGTAAATAAATACAATAATTGTGTTAATACAACCTTTTTTGCACGGTTGCGGAAATATCGAAATCAGAACTGGCAACCGATACCTGAATATTATTTTAAAAAGTAAAGAGTCCCTATTCTGATGAGATCATGTCGTTCTAACTCAAATTTCGTGCGATATATACTAAAAAACATCGAGCTGACAATTCGCATCGACTGAATTTGAATTTTCAGTGATACTAGAATAGGGACATGTCAACTTTGACATTTTAATTTTGACAGATTTGTTTGACGTTTTATATTTTAACATCATATATGAGATTAAAATGAAAAATTATATTACTGCTGTAGCCTTAGCCACAGATAAGAAAAATGCCATTAATTCATTGAATGTTGAAATGAGAGTCATTTTCTACGGTTTCCGAACGCATATTAGAGAATTTATGATATGTGTGTAGATAATAGTAGTTTATGCAACTGGTACATAATGAGGGGCATTAAAACACGAGTGTGTTTTATGAAACGAGCCGAAGGCGAGTTTCATAATAAGGTCACACGAGTGTTTTAATGCCTAATTATGTACAGTTGCATACACTACTTTATCTACATCCATATATTAAATCCTCTTTCATGTGTTTCGTGTGGGCACTTCTCGCCGGCGTGCGCCATGTTTGCGTCGACAGGCCGGCCCGCGCCTCCGCCGCCAGCCCGCAGCTGTGTCTTAATTTTGTACGTGATCTCGTTAAAGTGTTATATTTCGTGATCTAATAGGGGACGCACGCAACAGCCGCACAGTATATTATAAAGTGGGGTCTTATCTACGGTATTTGAACTTATAAAAGAGGATTTACTATATGGTTGTAGATAAAGATTTATTCAGAATTACGTTCTAATACAAGATTGCTACTTAGATAATGTAAATATTATTATTTACTTACATTTTTGGTTACATTCGTCCATAAGGGCCCTTTTCTCAAATGTATGGAAGTAAACCTTGATTTTCATATAACTTTAATCGGTCATAAAACTGAAACTAATTGACATAAAAAAAAGTATTTACACATATCAATATAGTCCGTTTTCTAATGAGTATGAGTATGACATTTTGGGGTACAGTAATGAAATTTGGCAGGGATGTTATATACGTCTACCTAAGCCCAAAACACCCGGTAGCCAGACTGAACTCCGCGACAGGTTGGGGGGCGGGGGGTTCAAAGTTCAGATTGAAAAATAAACAAAATAAAAATAAAAGCCTGCCAAGTGCGTGTCGGATCACGTACAACGAAGGGTTCCGTACCGACAACTAGCTTTCCACATTTTAAAACATTATTTAATAATACCTTGAATCGAAAAAAGTCGTATCCTCATAGGGAAGTCACGAATTTTAATTTTAATAGTTTAGAAATTAGAGGGGGGGGGGGGGGGGGGACACATTTTGTAGAATAGAATAGAATAGAAGATAATTTATTTCAGTGCAAGAACACAGTAATACAATTATACAATTAAAAGAAAACAATGGAAAAACTTATTAACTAATATTGTACACTGACGATTACACTGAAAAAGGTGTACACTCAGCATAATGCCAGGTGCTACTAGAGTACCCGACGCTGGTCTTCCGTGAACACCTGTAGAGGGAGCGCAGTTGCGCGTTGCTGCTAGTCAAATTTAATGCTTGCGCTAACAATTGCGACAATTAGTATGCTAAGAGGCGAAAATGAAGCAAGTGGAATAAAATAACAGAATAAAATAACACGGCGAAAGAAAGCAAAATAATAAAATATATACGTACATTTATAATAAGATAATTGCAAAGTAAATATAGACACTACCCCGTAGTTAATTTTTGCTTATCGAGAAGATAGCTTTTGAATTTAACTTTAAATGACTGCAACGAAGTAGCTTGCTTATAAGGTGGCGGTATGTTGTTCCAGCATTTCGTGGCGGTGTACTTAAAACTACCACGAAATGCTGCAGTTCTGTGTTTGGGGCACAAGAGAAGGGTGGAAACTCTTTCGCGTTGCAAAAACCTGAGCTTTTCATGCAGGTATCGAGGGGCTTGGGTCTTCACAATCCCAAACAGTAAGCAAGCAAAGTGGAGGGAACGCCGAGACTCCATGTTCATTAGGTCGCTCCTGTTAAGATATGGAGTCACGTGAGTTCTTGGTGGAATTATAAAGCAAAAGCGAGCACAGGCATTTTGCACGCGCTGAATCACTCTCTTTGTATGCGATAAAAGGCAGGAACCTATAACTGTGTCAGCATAATTGAGTTTAGAGAGAATGAGAGATTCACATAGGGTAATTCTGAGGTCAGTGGATAAATACTGACGAACTTGATATAAAACCTTTAGCCTATAGAAACAGTTCTTTGCAACATCACAAACATGTGTATGGAATCTCAAGTTTTCATCCATGACAACTCCTAGATTTTTAGCTTCTGTGACCTGTTCAATTATGGTATCACTTATCTTTAGCCGTAGGATAGATTCGTTAATTTTTTGCCTTTGTATCTTGGTGCCTAAAACCATAAACTTAGATTTCTTTGGATTTAAAACTAGATTATTCCGCAAACACCAATCTGATATACGATTCAGATCCTGATTAATCGCATCCACTGCAATTGAAGTTTCTCCGGGTCGACATGGAAAGTATACTTGTAGGTCGTCAGCGTAGATGTGATAGCTACAATTCCTCAAACAGTGTACTATATCCGCGCTGTACAAAATGAACAGTATTGGGCCCAATATTGATCCTTGTGGGACTCCGCGAGGAACAGGTGAAGCAATAGAACAACTACTAGAACCATTCTCATTACACAATTCTACCTTCTGAGAACGGTTACTTAGGTAACTAGAAAACCATTTCAATGCAACCGAGTCAAATCCGTAGTAAGCAAGCTTTGATATAAGTAGGTTGTGATTAATTGTATCAAATGCACGCGAAAAGTCAAGCAAAACCAATAACGTCCCGTTCCCATGATCTGCCTCTGTCAAAATGTTGTCGATGACATCTAGACGACGATGTACGACTTTGGCCGCTAATATCTCACAAACGATTGACTTAAATGGAAAACTTTTTTAGTAACCTCTATATCATTTTTAAGGGTCTATCCAAAAATACTACTCTCGACTACTTTCTTTGAAAAAAAATTTTTCATGCCCCGGTTACATGTATGGGGTAATTTTTCCTGATTTCATATCATAGTAGGTGTGAATCCCCATATAAATGGACATTGGGAGTTACAAGTCATGATAAAGTTTGGCCTCACGATGGAAACTGTTCCTTAGGCTACTTGTAACTTATACTGAGCAAGGCCAAACTATCCACGCAAAAAATTCAAAATGGCGGCTATTTTAGTTTCCAATTTTTTTTATATTTTTTAGAACTCAAAAATGCTTCGTGCTACACAAAAACTTTGTATGAGAATTATGTTTTGCATAAATTTATCTATAACTTTGGTTATTATCATTTTCTCGATATATCTAATAGTTCATGAGAAAAATGGTGTTCAATATTGCGTTTCTTGTTAAAACACTGTTAGTCAAAAGGCTTATCAAAATCAAACTGCATCGTATGCATAAATCAATCCATTTTCTCCAGTGATACTAGAAACCAATATAAAGGATTTCATCCGGCGAAATGAAAATTTCATCGACGGGAATTCAAAATGGCGGTCATTTACCAAAGGGGGAGCCGCATTTTTTAAAAAGTGTATAATTTCAAAACGGCATCTGCTATTTAAGTAATATGGGTATCAATGGATTGGTATTGACACCATTAATTAAAATAAGAAAAATACCATATAAAAAATTAAAGATGGCGGCCACCTATAACAAAATTGTAAAATTTTCATTCTTCTTTTTTTCGTTATATTAAAAATAACAACTAAATGGCCAATGATATAGTCAATTTATATATTTACATAAATTCTCATAGTATTATCTACGCGACAAAACAAAAATTATGACAATCCGTCGATTAGTTTTTGAACCATACGAATTACAAACGAGCCTCGGCGAGTGTGTCATAGTAGGTATGGAAACAAACTGCACTTTTGTAATGAAAGCAAGTCTCTTTTGCACAATGGTATTAGTGAAGAGACCAAACTTGATTATTTTTTCGATAATATCTAATTTTCACCCGTCAGTAACCGAGACTACGCCACTTCGAAATTATAAGTCTAAAACGTTCTACTAAGTTAAAAGGTGGCCAGATTTGGACAATAAATGTGGCAATCGATACAGGAAAATATTTTTCTACATAAAAAATAACGCTGTGATTTTATTTAACATAACTTAAGAAAAAAAATCCTTTTTTTGCAATAAACTTTTGATATTCATACCCTATAAGTACTTATATTCATAACTTATATATTTTTTGAACCTGAAAAGAATATATTTTTCCAAAAACAATCACACTACAGAAAGTTTCCCCAATATAAAAAAAACAACTATGAGAGTTATAAGCCATGATACAATACAATACAATACAAATATTCTTTATTGCTCACCAAAAATTACATAGAAGTTGAATAAAGGTTACATGATAAAGTGTAAGTAATATAATATATTTGTATCACGGGTGGTAAGAGTTCCCGCAACCGACGAGTTTGTATGAGGAGATATATGTATGGATGTGACTGCAGCAAGAGATGTATGTAAGGACCGGTACTTGGCGTTCTTTGGTCTCTGCCTACCCCAATGGGATACGGTCGTGAGTATATGATGTGTGTAAGTATATGTATGTATAGTAAGGGTTATTACAACTCAAGTCAATAAAAGTAATTCCATTAGACTTTCGTTAGTAATAACCTCCTTACCTCCCTAAATGCACAATGTACTATATATTAAAATGTTCTTAAACGCAGAAAAAACAAAGTGTAGGATTTTACTGAGTATACATATTAAAAAAATAAAAATAAAATAAAAAGTTTATTGCTAAACACAGTAAAAAAAAATTCTTGAGTTTTGTAACAATAAGCGTATTTTTTTTAAGTTGAACAAAATTTTTCTCTATCGATTGCCACATTTATTGTCCAAATCTGGCCACCTTTTAACTTAGTAGAACGTTTTAGACTTATAATTTCGAAGTGGCGTAGTCTCGGTTACTGACGGGTGAAAATTAGATATTATCGAAAAAATAATCAAGTTTGGTCTCTTCACTAATACCATTGTGCAAAAGCGACTTGCTTTCATTACAAAAGTGCAGTTTGTTTCCATAACTACTATGACACACTCGCCGAGGCTCGTTTGTAATTCGTATGGTTCAAAAACTAGTCGACGGATTGTCATAATTTTTGTTTTGTCGCGTAGATAATACTATGAGAATTTATGTAAATACATAAATTGACTATATAATTGGACATTTAGTTGTTATTTTTAATATAACGGAAAAAAGAAGAATGAAAATTTTACAATTTTGTTATAGGTGGCCGCCATCTTTAATTTTTTACATGGTATTTTTCTTATTTTAATTAATGGTGTCGATACCAATCGATTGATACCCATATTACTTAAATAGCAGATGCCGTTTTGAAATTACACACTTTTTAAAAAATGCGGCTCCCCCTTTGGTAAATGACCGCCATTTTGAATTCCCGTCGATGAAATTTTCATTTCGACAGATGAAATCCTTTATATTGGTTCCTAGTATCACTGGAGAAAATGGATTGATTTCTGCATACGATGCAGTTTGATTTTGCTAAGCCATTTGACTAGCAGTGTTTTAACAAGAAACGCAATATTGAACACCATTTTTCTCATGAACTATTAGATATATCGAGAAAATGATAATAACCAAAGTTATAGATAAATTTATGCAAAACATAATTCTCATACAAAGTTTTTGTGTAACACGAAGTATTTGTTTGGAAACTAAAATAGCCGTTATTTTGAAATTTTTGCGTGGATTTTTTGGCCTCGCTCAGTATAAGTTACAAGTAGCCTAAGGAACAGTTTCCATCGTGAGGCCAAACTTTATCATGACTTGTAACTCCCACTTAAGGATTCATACATACTATCACATTTATGTAGCGGTTTATAGAATACATCTTCCTACCAAATTTCATAATTGTAGTACTTATAGTCTCCGAGTAAATCGGCTGTGACATACGGACAGACAGACAGACATGACGAATCTATAAGGGTTCCGTTTTTTTTATTTTTTATTTGGCCTGTAAAAAGGTATTCGAAAATTCGATGTGACCCCGTGGTAAAGTATACTGCCTTTAAGGGTAACCGTCAGTGTACGATTTTCATATCAATTTTCGGTCGACTATTCGTAATATTAATAATATTCGTAGTGCGGGAGAAGAGGGTCGTATATTTTCTAAATATCACAATTTTTTATGAAAATACTTGATTAGTTGATGAAAATACTATAATCACTATGTGTGTGGCTTTCACATTTGAGGAGTTCTCTCGATGGGTGGATCCCGTCATCAGAACTTGAGCATGATAAAAATTTCTCGTGAAAAATAGAACTTGCTTAACAAACAAAGCTAGGAGGGCAAATCGCTAAACGTGAACTTTTCGTCGTTGAAGAGTTCTGTTCTGATCATCATCAGCAGTTCCACTTCATCAAATGTCACATTTTTATATGAAAATGCTTAATTAATTGATGATAAAACTAAAATCACTATATGTGACCGTCCATCACACAGAGGCCCTTATGGTCGGTATTGAGTTACGCACGGATCTATAATCTAGAATACATAAGTTACCAAAAACAATAAAAACCATGACCCTAGGTGCCATACTTTTTTTTTTAAATCATCAAAGTTACGCAACCCAAAAATGCACTTTAGAGAAATAACTAAGAGAAGTTTAAAACTCATTTAAAGTATGTTCCCGTGGGAAGTTACATAGATGATGGTAGATTCTGAATCCTGAGGTTCTCTTCTGTAGGAAACAATCAAAGATTTTTCAATTCCACTATCCCGTTGAGAAAAAATGGCCTTTGATCAGTGCAAGGCGCCGATCGTAAAAAAATAAGGAAATTTGTAATATGTGAATTATTATTTCGTATTTTGTGATCTTTGTCATAGTGTATGCTAGAAAATAGTTTTCTTTACACCTCGACTGGAAAATAAAAACGAAAAACTAACGTGATATATATTTTTTAATAAATATAGAAAATTATATTTTTTCTATCTCGTCACGAATAAATTTAACAATTTCCGTGTAGTACACCATACTTACCTGTAATAAGTCTAGACAAGCATTACACAGGTTTTAATTTTTTTTGTGTCAATTAGTTTCAGTTTTATGACCGATTAAAGTTACATGAAAATCAAGGTTTACTTCCATACATTTGAGAAAAGGGCCTTTATGGACGAATGTAACCAAAAATGTAAGTAAATAATAATATTTACATTATCTAAGTAGCAATCTTGTATTAGAACGTAATTCTGAATAAATCTTTTCATTACAAGTTTTTTGAATTTTGCGTAATTTTTAAATTATACGAAAAAGCAATTTCGCATAGTAATAATTATTTTTTAACTCTATTAATAAGAAAACCGACCAAGTACGTGTCGGACCACGCACAATAAAGAGTTCCGTACCGACACCTACTAGTCCATATTTAAACCCACTATCTGATACGTCGAATTGAAAAAGGTCGTATCTTCATAGTAAACTCACTGCACTTACGCCCTTTTGTTTGGGCAAAACAGTTTTTCAGCAATTACTCAAAAACCAGTAGCCGTATTTTTATCAAACCAAAAATCGTCGTAAGTATTTATTAATGTACAGTCACCAGCATCAATATCTGCTATAACAAAGGCGGCATAAATATCTGACCCGTCCTTACGGCCCTACAAATGGAGCTGTGTCGGATATTTAAATGCCACCATTGTTTTGGCAGATATTAATGCTGGTGACTGTACACCACCTCATTTATTTTTCAGAAGTTTCATACATATGGAAATTAGAGGGTGGGAGGGGGGGGGGGCACTACCTTTTATTTTAAGTTAACGTTACTATTATATTATGTAGCAATTCATAGAATAATACTTTCCTACCATATGTTGTGACATACGGACGGACGGAAGCACGGACGGACGGACGGACGGACGCACGGACGGACTGACGCACGGACGGACGGACGGACTGACGCACGGACGGACGGACGCACGGACGGACGGACGCACGGAATGACGGACGGGCAGACATGATGAAACTATAAGGGTTCCGTTTTCACCATTTTGGTTACGGAACTCTAAAAATACAATTCAATAGGAAATGTAATAAAAAACAAAATTTTTTGCAACGGTCATGCACGGCACGACTAGAGCTTCTTTGACTTGAGACTAGAAATAGGTATTTGTAACGTGTACCACCTAATCCAGTAAACAGAAAAGGCACATAAATAATACAGAAAATGGTTAGAAGTAATTAGAATAAGTTATTAACCTATTTTATATCATTATTATCTGCGCTTTGCCATAAGGGCCCTTTTTTACTAAACTTTACAACTAATTTTAAGGTAGAAATACTTAACTTATACGTGTGAAACCAAGCTAGAAATACACATCTAGTTTTATACTTTATCAATATGCAAAAAACAAAAAATATGTGATTTTACCGTATTTTACTAAAACGCTGATATCTACGAAACTAGAAAGTGCCATAAGGGCCCTTTTGTTATGGACGGTCTCATATGTTTGCCTATAAGATTTGAGGAGTTCCCTCGATTCCTCATGGATGCCATCATCAGAACTGCGCTTTGACAAAAACGGGACCAAATTGGTCATATATACTTCCAATCTAAAAAAAATTCAAAATCGGATTAGAAATGACGGAGTTATGGAGTAACAAACATTAAAAAAAAAAGAACACAACCGAATTGAGAACCTCGTCTTTTGAAATCTTCAAGTCGGTTAATAATTTTTAGGAAAAAAAACCGACTTCAGTGTTGGAGGCCGGTGAAAGAATATTATACTTAGTCTTAGATTCCATCCGGCGGCCCTTTGAGCAGCGCGATGACTTCACGCAGTGAGTCACCCCTGTCGCTACTCGCGACAGCATGGCCGGGAGTTGAGGCACAAAGAAAAGACGGCCTTATATGGCAAGAAATAACGTTCATATTAAAACGCAAGTAATATTAAACATCAAATAATTAAAAAGCGTGCATATTTTGTGATTAAGTTGTTACTTATAGTCATAACAATACGATGACGGCATAAATTAACCACTTTTGAAGTAGTTATGTATTTTGGGTATCCCAAAATTACCAATATTTGTGACTTTAGAAATCCTCAAAGAGTATCTGTTTAAGTTTAGATAATTTATCAACACACCTAATATACTATTCATTATAAATTGTCAAATTTCAGTTATCTATAATATCAGGTAAGATAAGCCAGAATATGTGTAACTTACCTAACTTTCTTTATTAATGATAGTCCCGATTGATTTATTCGTGTAATTTTGATTTCTTTAACTGGAGTGCAAGCGTCCTATCATAAAATAGGTACTTTAACAAAGTTATTTATTATGTTGTACTTATGAAATCAAAATGTGCTTAAAATTCTGTTTTTTGGTTTTTTTATACTGACGCGGGGTCTTAAAATGATTAATTCTTTTTATTTTAACTATAACTAACAATAGTTTCTATCATACAAAAAGAAAATCACAGTTATCGAATTATTTCAAGGTTAAGCTAATTTTACTGGTCTATTTATGTTGCACCACGGCCATAGAGAGTACCCGCTGCTACCCTACACACGACCCTGGGTGGTGCTAAAAGTGAAAAATAAACTCGCAACTTTACTGTCTTCTCAAAGATCTCACGATTCGAAATAATTGCCATACATAATAAATAAATAAATAAGTAATACACGAGTTTAATCGCTTTATAAAACCGCGAACCGTAATGTACTATAAACACTTAAACTCGCATGCAAATTGGGCCTTATTGACTTTGATTTTATTGTATCAGAGCACTTTTATGATTATATGCTTTTTCATTTTTAAAAATTTTAATGTAAAAATTAATAATCGTTACCTGAAGCACAACTAAGCTAAAAAGTTGTATAATCTTTTACTTTATTCTGATCTTCAAAATAACTAATAAATTATATTAAAAGAATCATATGTTTTTCCATGACTTCTTCCAATTGTATTTGGGTTCTGTCTGTCCTCATTTAACCAACATATAGATGAATACAGTTGCTGGCTCTACTGGATACTTCAAAATCCTGCTTCACGCTCCTTATACTGATCATCGGAAGTCTCAGTATTAAAATGTACAAAAAACAAAACGTTAAACGGTGTAGTGACGTGTGATTTGTGCGCAGCCGCGAGCCGCATACTGGAGCACTACACGCGCAACGCGATGGAGGCCTCAGTCTCCCCGACGCACCAGAAGAAGCGCAAACTGGAATCACGGTGAGTCTCCTCATCTACCATTACTTCTCTTGTTAACAACGGAAATGGTACTAAATATAAACAGCGTCTGTCAGGGTATTAGGTTTTTTTTATTTTTATTTTATTTCAAAAGGTACAGTCAGCAAAGAAAGTCCTCTACCACTTTTGGACTCTTAACGTACACATAATAAAATCGAAAAGTGGCAGACCACTTTTTTGGTCGACTGTACATAAAACAGACAGTAATCAAAATGTAAAGAAAAATACATAGGAAGAGACACACATGACCAGATTACAGTCCAAAAATATATGTACACATCATGGCTATGGGACTTATAATTTTGAGAAAAAAATAACTGTTTGAATTACAAAGAAATTGATAGCAAAAGGCAAACAAACACCAGCGCAGCGCACTGCACTGTCATTGAAGTGTTCTAATTATTTGTGGCTAAGTATACATATTTTTTGAATTGTGAGATTTTGGAAACATAAACATCAAGATCCTTGCAGACGCGAGCCAAATCATCAAACTCCCGACACATGCGAACAATTGGATTATAATGTGAAGTATTATTTCGGTATACAGCCAGAGAAAAAGTTTTTGGAGAACGAGTCCTGTAAACTATGTATGAATGTGGAGGGATGTAGATGTAAGAGAAGTGGTAGGCCAAGGAAAAGGCGGATGGACTGCGTGAAAGATGATATGGGGAGGAAGCATGTGAGTGCCGAGATGACGAGCGATAGAGAGGTATGGAAGAAAAAAACATGCTGCGCCGACCCCAACTAAATGGGATAAGGGCAAGCGAATGATAATGAAACAGCCTCTGTCAGCCATAATCAGTAATGGCCTGGCCACGACATTGGTCTAAGGCGACCGCGGGCGCGGCGAGTGGGGCGGCGAAAACGGTCTAAGCTATG
This sequence comes from Cenopis cana, assembly GCA_951800055.1. Taxonomy (NCBI): domain Eukaryota; kingdom Metazoa; phylum Arthropoda; class Insecta; order Lepidoptera; family Tortricidae; genus Cenopis; species Cenopis cana. Next base: position 22,620,612 of record OX637476.1, on the reverse strand, counting down.
AGCATGCCACGACAACGCAGTTGTCTTAGCGGCATTGAGCGAATGGGACGTACTCAATGGACGCAAAATGTCATTATCAAAAGAGGCCCTTCAGTGTTTCGAAAGTAGTTCGTATTTTATTACAGACATTTTAAATAGGAGAGAAGGTGTGCACGAAGTAAATAGACGCTTCGGAAAACGTTCTTTTATTTCTTCCCACAACCGTTTGATTACATGCCGCAACTTGTGTTGCGGATGCTGTGCCATCCACAAGGCAGACCTATTTAAAATTTCACTGATAAACGCCTCTGTGTCCAACATCGCGGAGCGAATAAAACAAAATATTTTGTTTTTTAAACCTCCGCCCGATCCGTGCCGCCGCTAAGACCATTCGCGCCGCTCTGACTCGTGGCATGGCTCTTTCCGCCAGTGCCTTTGATCTCGCCGCCCGCCGCGCTGCTCGCCGCCGCAGCCGGTCGCGCGAGTATATTCGCGCGCGATTTAGCCCACAGCGAATTCTCGTGGCATGCTTCTTTAGCGGTCTTGATTTTGTTTAATTCGCTCGCCGCTGGTCGCCTTAGCCAGTCGCCTTAGACCAATGTCGTGGCCAGGCCATTAGGCCTAGGTCTGGTCTTGTGGCCTTGTTGGCGCAGACACCAGCTGAGCCATCTTTCCTTTTAGCTTATGTATTTCTAGTAGCTCGGCCAGCAGCTTGCGGCCTGGTACTTTCTAGTTTGTTTACCAGACGAAGGAACTAGCTTCCTTGTATGTTTTCACCAGAGGGAACACTTGATCCAAGCCTATTTCTGCCATATGTCGAACATTTAAACCACAGTTACATTCGTTTGTACTCGTACATAGTTTAAGTACTTTAAGTCATAAGAATATTGACGCTAATAATTAGTGTTCGGAGTTTCGTTAGCAAATTTCACACAGTGGGTAATGTAGAGTAGGCCCATTTTTGAAGAAGTAGAATACAAGAAGCAAATCGTGTAACAGTTGGGGTGACAACGTAATCAGAGGGTTTAGACCCTGCAGAATACGGATCTGCCTGTCTCCATCCCCAAATTTGAGCCGGAAGAATGTTATATCGGAAAAGGTGCAGCCCATACAAATTTTTTCGTTGTACATTTGGTAAATCGTTATTCCGGTACCCTAACTATGGTCCAATTGTTATGGATTTTTGATATGCCGTAAATAACAATATTTGTCATCGTATCCCGAAATTTTTGAAACTCCAGCTCCACGTCTTTCTCCGCCATCTTGGAAAATCTGTCACTTTTTTCAGTTTTTTGCTTGTACTGTGGTTATAGTTCATTTTAGTGCTAAACATGGTTTGGCAATATTGTAAAACACAAAATTTGCTGAAACTTTTGGGTACAAAGATTTTTTCCATGACCCCTAGGGACGAAGATATGACAGGAGATATCATTATAAATTGCCACTTTTTTCTAGTTTTCCTCTCATGTTTACGTTTAAAGTGCATTTTAGCGTTAACTATAGTTCAGTAATATTGTAGATTGCAAAATTGGCTACAACTTTTGTATTGAAATATTTTTTCCACGATCATCAGGAAAGAAGATACGATGTCACCTATGGGGTACTACCGTCGATATTTACTACTTTTCCAGTTTTCTTCACATATTTTCGTTTTAGTGCATTTCTCGGTCAGCAATATTATAGAAGACAAAATTATATGCAAATTCAAAGTACCTACGATCTTCTAGGTATCGTGGAAACAGACGATTTTGTCTTCTGAGGGATTGAAGTGGTATAGATCGGAAAGTGACAGATGCTTTATCTTGTCGTCTATCCCGCTATCAATCGACCATCATAGATCCCCTACAGATTGCGATTAAATGCACTCAAACCTAAATATGAGAATGAGAAGAAAACTGCAAAAGTAGCAAATTTCAAAGGTGCTACTCCATAGATGACTTCATATATTCTTTCCTAATGGTCGAGGAAAAAATATTTCAATACAAAATTTGTAGCAAATTTCGTGATCTACAATATTGCCGAACTATAGTTAGTGCTAAAATGCACTTAAAATGTAAACATGAACGGAAAACTAGAAAAGTGGCAATTTTTAATGATATATCCTGTCATATCTTCGTCCCTAGGGATCATGGAAAAAATCTTTGTACCCAAAAGTTTTAGCAAATTTTGTAGGTATTCTACAATATTGTAGAACTATGTTTAGCACTGGAATGAACTTTGACGACAGTAAAAGCAAAAAACGGAAAAAATGACACTATTTCCAAGATGGCGGCCAAAGTTATGGAGCTGGAGGGCCGAAATTTTTAGGTTACCATGGCTAATATTGTCCTTCACAACATACCAAAAAACCATATCAATCGGACCTCTTTTAGAGTACCAGAGCAACAATTTACTAAATGTACTACGAATTTTTTTGTATGGGCTGCACCTTTTCCGGTATACCGTACTTCCGGCTCAAATTTCGAGATGGCGACAGGCAGATCCGTATTCTGCAGGGTCCTAACCCTCTGATAACGTTGTCACCCCAACTGTTACATGACTTGCCGCTTGCATTGTTTAGAGACGCCTTTTCCAATTCTGTTCCTACTCTAATGGAGTCGTTTTTAGGATTAACTTTTTAAGATTTGAATAAATAAATTATTCATTTACCTGAAGTACTTAGTATGACATTACATGGCGGTAGGTACAAACATTATACTGTCCTGACTGTTTAGGTAACATGTTTGTACGTATGTAATAAGTAAATATAAATAAATTTATGAAACAATTGCAATGTTTACCTACGTACTTGTGTTATTAGTAGTCCTGTGTTATCGTGGTATAAGTAGGTAATGCTCGCAAGATAATTTGAAAGGAGTATTATGCAAAATTAATCATTTAATCGATATTCGTTTAATCCAAAAAATGTTAGGCGACTCCATTTACCTCTGTGAAATTTGCCACCGAAACTCCGAACACTACTAATAACAAAATAGATGACTAAAAAAAATACACATTTATGTTTAGTACTTTTATCTCACGCTCGCAGATTGGCCATTGTTATAGTTGTGACACACACATACACAACGTGAACTCGTAGCTCCTACGCTGACACACACATAGACAACCTGACTGTGGCTTTATAGGCTAGGCCCAATAAAGCGATAGTAGTGAGCGGTTGGAGACTGGCAAGGGGAAACATAGACAATGTGCATGTATAGCTCAACAGCAACACACAACCGTGGCTCACCCGCGCTCGTGAGATGAAATTACAGTCAGCAGGGGGGCTAGCATAACATGCATCTCGTCTCTACTCGCGCGCGAGATAGGCTACCTGTCACTGTCTGATTAATGCTGTCAAAAAGTGACAGGTAGCTTATCTCGCGCGCGAATAGAGACGGATGTTGTGCTAGAGGGGCAGCAATGGTTGCTACGCGGGCGAGGTGTTCAAAATGATCTACACACGCTCTTATTCCCTTATAATAAAGATTTGTGAAGATCATTTTGAGCACCTCGCCCGCGTAGCAACCAAACCATTGCTGCTGACTGTATTCTTATGTATATTTTTACTAATGAATTGTATAAAATATGAAAGGAATATAGTTCCAATTGGTTTCCCATTCTATATTTCAGGATAGAAACAACAGATCTAAAGAAATCCCGCCTCATCAGATTCGCACCCCCGCAGCCAGCGCAAACAGCCGTTAAAGAAGGTAATTGAAATAACCGGCCAAGTGCGAGTCGGACTCGCGCACGAAGGGTTCCGTGCCATTATCTTTAAAAACGGCAAAAAAAATCATGTCTGTTGTATGGGAGCCCCCTTAAATATTTATTTTATCATGGTTTTTAGTATTTGTTGTTATAGCGGCAACAGAAATACATCATCTGTGAATTGTGAATTTCAACTGTCTAACTATCAGGTTCATGAGACGACGATTCAACAGACAGACAGGCGGACGGACAGTGGAGTCTTAGTAATAGGGTCCCGTTTTATCCTTTGGGTACGGAACCCTAAAAATCATTGTTTCTTAGTTAATTCATTCAAGTGGAACTAAATCCGTACCGAGTCCCATTATTGACGGTGTAATTGATTTCATCACAAAGAAATGAGTAATTCCGACCTTGAATTCTTTTCAGTTACACAAAAAACTGTGTTCGCAAGACTGGGGCAAACGGAACCCGTCAAGCCAGCCCCCACTAAAGATGTCAAACCAATCTTCGCCCGCCTGGGATCCAAAACCGACGAACCCCAAACAATCCCCGTTCAAAAGGACGCTCTAAAGTATGAAGGGATTCTCAAAAGCCCACCAGCGGCCAAGAAATTCGTCACTATTACTACCTCCAAGAATAGTGTCCGGAGTATCGCCATGGGATGCACCATGCGAGCCGACGAGCAACCAATCAGTGTTAAAGAAAAACTGGCTGTGCCGAAATCCAAGTCTGTTAAATTCTCGAACCATATTGAATACAAGGAGATAGAAACAGTTAAAACAGTGCAAGAGAGGCTAGTGCAAGCCAAGGTGCAGCCGAAGCAGACTGTGTTCAATAAGCCGGAGAGGAGATTGTCCATGCCCGATACAGGCGTGAAGGCCCGCTTGGGCGTGAAGAGTGCTAGTGTTGCCGTGCCAGTGAAGAACGCTAACAATCTAACGATAACGAAGAATGTGTTCAACAGATTAGGTGTGTGATCATAGTGATTGATGAACTCTGTGTTAAATCGTGATAGAAAGATTTTGGTTGAGAAGTTTGATGGGGGGGTATTGTGCTGTACTGTAGAGGTACACCTCGGGCCCATATCTCTCCACGTCGACAATTGTCAGTGACATACATAGAGTGGCAATTGTCAAGTGAGAGACGACATGTAACAATTTTGAAAATTTTCTATAGAAATGCATATAAACATGACAGGCATTTTGTTGCAATTGTTTGTATGACAATTATGGTGTGAAACAAAAATCATTCTCCCTAGTCGACATATTTGTAGATTTGTCAGTAAATCTTGAGATGAGATTTAAGCTGTGTCGAGCTTTGTAGTTTTTACCGACATACACATGTTTATATGTATTTCTATAAAAAATAATTTTCAAAATTGTCACATGTCACCTGTCGCTTAATAATTGTCACTCGACATATGTCACTGGCAATTGTCGACGTGGTAAAATAGGGCCCGGTGTAAGTTTTTTCGAACCAAAGCACAAACGGACGCGTTTGCGTTTAATCTTATATATAATATATCTTATATCTTTAAACGAGCAGTTCTTGTATATATATTTATTTATTTCGGGGATCTCGGAAACGGCTCTAACGATTTTGATGAAATTTGGTATGTGGGGGTTTTCGGGGACGAGCAATCGATCTAGCTAGGTCTCATGCCCGGGAAAACGCCGAGCAAAGCTCGGCCGCCCAGATATTATTAATAACTTTAAACGAGCAATTCTTGTATATTTATTTATTTATATATTTATTTCGAGGATCTCGGAAACGGCTCTAACGATTTCGATGGAATTTGGTATGTGGGGGTTTTCGGGGACGAGCAATCGATCTAGCTAGGTCTCATGCCCGGGAAAACTCCAAGCAATGCTCGGCCGCCCAGATATTCTCAATTTATATGACAAAAAATAGTTCCCACCTAAGGCCACCTCGCGAGAGGCGCTGCTCGCGTTGCCTTACAAAATGAGACTTAAGGCGCAGGGTAGGGCAAGGCCTTCCCCATACAAACTTTGTGTTCGTTTTATTCGTCGGTTTTGATACTAACAAATATAATATTTTTTTTGGTTGTAAATATTAGATTATGCGAAGATCGTGATGTGAAAATTTTCAAATATTTCAAAAAAAAAAGAAAAACATCACGAAGTAGCTATCAGAAAATTAAGCATACTGACCAAAAATCATAACTTTAATGCAAACACAAACGAAGTAAATCCTGCACAAAGTTTGTATGGAGAGAGCTTGCCCTACCCCTCCTCTTAACGCAAACGCGTTCGTTTGTGTTTTGTTTCGAAAAAACTTATACTAGAGCTTCTAACTTGTGTTCACATTAAATTGAATGTGTTGATCACTATCATGTGTTAAACTATTTAACATGTTGACTGTCCAAGTGTGGCAACAGACTATGTGGCATGTAAAAGTGCCTCTATTTGCCGAATCATTATTTGATTTTGTCATAAAAGTCGCCAGGTCCAAGGACAGTGAGCATTAAGAGGAGGGGTAGGGCAAGCTCTCTCCATACAAACTTTGTGCAGGATTTACTTCGTTTGTGTTTGCATTAAAGATATGATTTTTGGTCAGTATGCTTATTTTTCTCATAGCTATTTCGTGATGTAAATTTTTTTTATATATATTTTTTTGATTTTGAATTTTTTTGAAATATTTGAAAGTTTTCACATCACGATCTTCGCATATCTAATATTTACAACCAAAAAATATTATATTTGTTAGTGCCAAAACCAACGAATAAAACCTGCACAAAGTTTGTATGGGGAAGGCCTTGCCCTACCCTGCGCCTTAAGTTGAAGAAACGCAGCTGGGCCATTTTACGGAAAGTTGTACACTACTTTTTTTTAATTTGGATAAAATCGGGTTTTTTCTACTCAGAATCGAAAGCACTTTCGAATGATATAGGGGAAAAAAAGTGTCCCTAATTTTTTTTATTCCATTCCGTTACCGTTTTCATACTAAGTTTGTAATGTTTGTATGGTGGCAACGGAATGGAAAAACTGAAAATTGTATGAAAAATTTGGGACACTTTTTTTCTCCTATTAGGCTCGAAAGTGCTTTCGATTCTGAGTAGAAAAAACCCGATTTTATCCAAATTAAAAAAAATAAGTCGAGTGTACAACTTTCCGTAAAATGGCCCAGCTACTATTTAATAATACGACATTACCCACATACATTATAGACCCTTGCATAAATATCCCGTCGGATTCATAGGTTTTTGTGGGCTATGTCGCATATTTAATGGAATAATATATGTATTTCCTACTGATTTGAATTTAAGTATTTTTTTTACACGACTCTTTTGGAGTTGCGAGTGTCTATAGGCTGCGGCGTCCGCTTACCATCAGGTAGGCAGTACGCTTGTTTGGCACCTTCGTCGTATAAAATAAAGAAATAAAATATTCCTTAAGAACATTTTCTATCAGCTTACTATTAAGGCGCAGGGTAGGGCAAGGCCTTCCCCATACAAACTTTGTGCAGGTTTTATTCGTCGGTTTTGGCACTAACAAATATAATAATTTTTTTAGTTGTTAATATTAGGTATGCGCAGATCGTGATGTGAAAATTTTCAAATATTTCAAAAAAAAATCAAAATTAAAAATAATAATAATAAAAACGAAATAGCTATGAGAAAAATAAGCATACTGACCAAAAATCATAACTTTAATGCAAACACAAACGAAGTAAATCCTGCACAAAGTTTGTATGGAGAGAGCTTGCCCTACCCCTCCTCTTAAGTGCTGCTTTCACTTATTTTAAGGTTTGTTTTTATTTATGTCTGGTCAGATCGGACGTCGATATTGAATCGTCTAACCTAACATCTTGAAAGTTACGTAAATTACGTATTTGCATGCAAAGGTGTTGTTTAGGAACACATCCTAAATAATAATTGTGATAATGATAATATAAGTTAATTTGTTTTGCATTTGTGTAAAATATAGCTATAGTATTAAGTTTCATTTCTATTGACTATAAAAATAATCATCATATTTTTTTTTACCGCGATGGAGACATGTGATGTAGCCTAAGACTCCAGAGCGCGTAATTGACCCATTATAGAGTTGAGGATTCATTGTTCATTCATTATTTTGTCTACTGCTGCTGATTATAATATGAATCTCTTAATCAATATAAAGTAATATTTTCTTCAATTATTGTTTTTGTTTTTAAATCTGGAAGGAGTATTTTTAGTTTTTAATTTAGGTAATTTTTTTTCAGATTGAAATGGTGCCCATGTTTTTTTTGTTCTAAGTAACTTTGATATATCACAATAAGCACCCATATGCTTTTTAATTACTTTTAGCTCAATTTAGGTTAAGTTTCAGTAAGAAAAAGTTAAATTTTAAGTGGATACAATATATATCAAATTGGAGTGCTCATGGCCCAGCGGCGCCTGCGTACCGCTTGCGGTATCTAAGGTTAAGCAACGTGGGCAGCGGTCAGGACTTGGATGGGTGACCGCTTTGAGTGGTTACTAACTGAGCGCTCCCGTGCTTTGGAAGGCACGTTAAGCCGTTGATCCCGGTTGCTGTCTATGGCAGCAGTCGTTATGCCAAGTTGGAGGCCTTCGGGCGGCTTGAGAACTTCTAACAGTCAAGTTGCCCACTCACTTGACAAAGCCTAATCCCAATAAGATCTAGTTTCCCCTCGGGGTTGGAAGGTCAGATGGCAGTCGCTTCCGTAAAAACTAGTGCCTACGCCAAATCTTGGGATTAGGTAGCGGACCCCAGGCATCCTTCAGGGTGCAACTATTCTGGGATAACGCTAAGAGGATGATGAATATATATCAAACTTTACCTTACAGGTGAAGTGCGAATTGTTTGCCTTGTTTAAAGTATTTACGAAATTGACATAAGATTGATTTTCATTTGGCTTTTGGATAACTTCTTACCTGAACCGATGGGGCGATATTTGAGTGTCGAACGCTCGACTTTTCATTCGACATCTGTTAAAACATAGTTATTTGACAAATCTCGAGTGAAAAGTCGAGCGTTCGACAATAAAAAATCGGCCCCCTGTATTTACCAGTACCTTTGTAAGATATTGATACTAGAGAGTATGTAACTATAGGTGTACCGTGTAACTGAGATGGGCCCTGCGACGGGTAAGGGGCAGGAGGGGAAGACGCGGGTAGCGGGCGGCAGGCCAGCCCCCCTCTACCCGCACAACCCGCCGCCTCAGGTAAGCGTGTCAATCGGCGCAGCGGCCTGCGGTAGCGATCAATTGTACACTATGACTATCCTATCATTCATTCAGACACACGCGGCTTTACACATTATTATTGGGGAACGGGACTTAACCGCGTACAATTATAACTAATTTACCTTTTTTAACGTTTTGCCCGACGTTTCGAATGTATCACAACATCCGGTCGCGAGCTGACTGGCGTGAGCGGGTATCAACACCTTCTAGCCGCACGGGTTTTCCGAACTACCCGCGCTTGGTCTTTATTAATTACATTCTCACTAGGGTTGTCACTCGCACGACACACAACACTAACAATGTCCGTTGATGTAATGGACGATGTATTTCCACGCTTGCACTTACTAATAACTGGATTCCACGAAGATGAGATTTTGAAACCGTTCCCCAATAATAATGTGTGAAAATCGTGTGAGTTTAAATCAATATACATGCGGCTTTGATTGTCATAGTGTCTAAATGATTGTTACCGCGGCCGCCACCGCAGGCCGCTGCAGTGTGTGGCACGCTTAATGCCCGTCACACGCTGAAGCGGCCTGCGGCCTGCGGTGGCGGCCAGCTGACAGTATGAAAATCCAGGCCGCTAGTGTCTGAATGAATGTTAGGATTGTCATAGTCTACAATTGACCTCCTCCGCCACCGCAGACCGCTGCAGTGTGTGATGGGCTTTAAGCTGTACACCTAATTGACCTAATATAATTTAGTTTTTTTATTCTTTGTGACCAGCTATTGGCTGCCTTTTATCTGTATTGTACATAAAAATTAATAAAACATAGGTTTGGACAGACAGAGAAACCATGTTTTGCATGAGACTAGATGTAAAATTTATTGAAGTGGATGTTTTGTATAATTTGTATTTTGTAAATAGTTTGATCTTCAATAAAAAAATTAACAATGTTATTTACTGCGTTTTTTCTTGAATTCCATGTTTTGCCTGGAAACGACACTGATTTCGTTACCTCGTAAATTAAACACTATAAGAAATAAGAAAATGTGTCCAAATTCCAAATAGGTTTCTAATTTAACACAAAGAAATGCGTTTAATTTTGCAAAAACATTGTAAACCGGCAACTAACATATCTTATCTTATATCTTTAAACGAGAAATTCTTGTATATTTATTTATTTATTTCGGGGATCTCGGAAACGGCTCTAACGATTTTGATGAAATTTGGTATGTGGGGGTTTTCGAGCAATCGATCTAGCTAGGTCTCATGAACGGGAAAACGCCGAGTAAAGCTCGGACGCCCAGATATTTATATCTTTAAACGAGCAGTTCTTGTATATTTATTTATTTAATATATTTATTTCGGGGATCTCGGAAACGGCTCTAACGATTTTGATGAAATTTGGTATGTGGGGGTTTTCGGGGACGAGTAATCGATCTAGCTAGGTCTCATGCCCGGGAAAACGCCGAGCAATGCTCGGCCGTCCAGATATTGAATGGAAGTAAGAAACAAGTGCACAGAAGAAGTAGATATTGTATGATAATAAATCTTATATCTTTAAACAAGCAATTCTTGTATATTTATTTATTTATTTATATGTATATTTATTTCGGGGATCTCGGAAACGGCTCTAACGATTTTGATGAAATTTGGTATGTGGGGGTTTTCGGGGACGAGCAATCGATCTAGCTAGGTCTCATGCCCGGGAAAATGCCGAGCAAGGCTCGGTCGCCCAGATATTAAATATCTTTAAACGAGCAATTCTTGTATATTTATTTATTTATTTATATGTATATTTATTTCGGGGATCTCGGAAACGGCTCTAACGATTTTGATGAAATTTGGTATGTGGGGGTTTTCGGGGACGAGCAATCGATCTAGCTAGGTCTCATGCCCGGGAAAACGCCGAGCAAGGCTCGGTCGCCCAGATATTGATAAATAATGCTAGGCCACGTTTGGCAAACCTAAACGGGAGATTCGTCAACAGTGGGCCTTCTGTTCTGTACGTTGTACAGTCAGCGTCATATAGTACGTAGCAGCCACAGTGGGCAAATAGTTCGGTACACCATATATTTTGTATGGTGTATCGAACTATTTGGCCACTTTGACTGATACATACTATATGACGCTGACTGTACATAAATATACAGGGTGTCCAACGGTCATAATGCCACATGGAGTGGAAGTACTTTCAATACCTATTAAAGATGGGACATTTTACTGAAAGAAGTCTTCAAATCATTTTTTAAAAGAATCAAAACTAATAATAAAAAATAAAAATTATAAAAACACGACTTAAATGACAAGAACGTATTTTTGTTACTTTGGGATCGTTACCACTAATCCCTGAGGGCCTACCGCGAACCTAAAACGAAATATCTGCCACTCTGTTGCACTTGCATATTGGAGGAACAGAGAGGGAGATACTTCGTTTTCGGTTCCCGGTAGGCCCCCTGGTTTAGTAACGAAACACCAGTTGTTATTTTCAAACTTAACTTTCTAAGTTCAGCTTTCGTCGTTCACAGCTTTTGCATTGACATAACGAGATCACTGAGCAATCAATAATTTTATGATTTGCTTTATTAAATTTAGGCTCTAGTTAACTAAAGATAAGGTCGCATTTCGTAGAACTACAGGAGTGGACATAAGCCTTGTGAGTTACTTTCACTATATATTGAGCCGGGTATGATGTCCCGGGCTAGAGGCAAGCGTGAAGTCTAGATTACCGGTGGGCGCTGACCGTGAAGGAAAGCAGTGGCTCGGGAAAGTGATCCCATATGTGAAGCCACTGTAAAAAACTACTATTTACTACTACTAGCATCTACTATGACGGTGCCAAACCATCACAAGTTTGCGATCACCGTAAGCTATGGACGAGTGCGGTGCTAAATATTCTTTGATTCGAAGATTCTTTTTTTGAACCCGTAGCTCTAGTATAAGTTTTTTCGAAACATTAACTAATTCGAACGCGTTTGCATTTTGTCTCAAAATGTATGAAAACGCTCTCACCGAGTTTGAAATACGCGCGTTCATCGGTTAGCAACAAATGTTATACTCGCTGTTTTAGTTTCCACTAGTGACCACCAGAGGCGTTGTTCACGTTTTCATACCACTTTCATACATTTTGGGACAAAACGCAAACGCGTTCGAATTAGTTAATGTTTCGAAAAAACTTATACTAGAGCTACAGTACCTCTAATAAAGTTTTTTCGAAACAAAACACAAGCGAACACGTTTGCGTTAAGTCAACTTTATATACATTGTAGTCTTTGGTTAAGTCTTATATGGCAAAATATAGTTACCATCTAAGGCCACCAGACGCGCTGCTCGCGTGGCCGTGCAAAATGAGACTAAATGCAAACGCGTTCGTTTGTGTTCTGTTTGGAAAAATCTTATACTAGTGGTACTGACTGGCTTTGCAGGCCTGGCGCAATAAAACGATAGGAGTTAGCGGTTAGAGAGTGGCCTAGGGAAAATCCAGGGGAAGCATCCGACACGACCACGCGGGCGGCGGTTTAAGGGGAGGTATCCCCAACGCAAATGTCCCGCTCTAACACGCGTGAGTTTATAATTAACCATCCCGCTCTCTACGCAAGCTCTGCGCGCAGTTTTGTAAATATTTAGCTATAGTAATTAAGCCAATCATTCTATCAAAGCAAACCCTGCGAATTTGTCTATAACTATTTACGATCTTTAATTGAGTACAAAAATAAAACGTTAAATATCAGTAATATAGCCGTAGTATTGAAAATACATTCCAAAAAGGGGTAACTTCGCGATTTTTTTCTATCGAGTGAAATTCATCAGGTCATGTAACTGACTGCGATTTTGACTAGACAAGATCCTTATGTAACACATATATTTTTTTTAGATTTTAAGACACTATATTCTATGTCTCAGATGGTTTTTAAAAACTCAAAAGTGGTAATACACGGCCTTAAACCTGGAATACTTAGAGTTTGAGCTCCCAGTGAGATTGGTTGAGCGAATCTGAGGTGTGAGTGGAATCGAGCAATTCGGAGATTGGTTGTTACAGCTAGAGTGAAATGCGGGACCTTACTATGCTACGTAGGTATCTAAATTTCTAAATGCCCCTATTTCATCAACTTCACAATTGTCAACAGACAAAGACAATTTAATGGACATTGCCGGGTCAAATATGTAACTATGTTATGCAACGACTACTGTCGTCTAAATTATGTTACCTTCTTATATGGAATTGTTATTGTCGAAACAATTGTCAAGTTGGGAGGGCCAGAGAAAGTAAGGAGAGGGTCTTCTCCAAAATTCTAAATCCGTACTTCGTATCGTGCCGTCCTTTTCACTCTCGTATACACGATATGATATGAGTGAAGGTATCCGATTGAGCTGAAATTGAGGTACTTAAATGTAAGTTCAGTTACCATGCAATATTATATAGGTACCACTGATCTGATGCTGGAGACAGAAGGCGGTTGCTATAACTCCTTAACCCTTAACTACACAACATAGTGTATTTTCTACTATAATGGGCTCATTAGAAAAGTGTGAAACATTAGTACAGTTGGCATTAAGACTTGTACCGGAAATTTTTGACAGAAACTTATTTTACATAGATTGATGGTTAATTTTACTGAACTTTTATGATTTTAGAAGTTTTGTAACTGAGAAAGAAAACACGTCAACGTGCGTGTCGACGCCAACACCCGAAGTATTTCTAAAACCCGAAGTCATCAAAGAGCTGACAGACTGTCAGGTACCTACCTACAGTACCTATATTGAATTGAGTCAACAGTTCGTGCGGGGTGAACCGGGTCGGTTTCAAAACCATTGCTGTTCTTCATCTTTATATCTTTAAACGAGCAATTCTTGTATATTTATTTATTTATATATTTATTTCGGGGATCTCGGAAACGGCTCTAACGATGAAATTTGGTATGTGGGGGTTTTCGGGGACGAGCAATCGATCTAGCTAGGTCTCATGCCCGGGAAAACGCCGAGCTAAGCTCGGTCGCCCAGATATTTGTAGATATTATAAGAGGACTTATTAAAAGAAAGGATTCCAAGTTTTTAAATTCAGCTAGGAATTATTAAAAAAAGTGTGTGTAAAAAAGTATTTTTTTTAAAATCTAATTTTAAGGAGCTTGGTCATTGAACGAGGATGTCGCTCAAAGAGTAGCGCACTTTGTCTGCAGTCACTAGCATCCATACTCCATAGGCTACGGCGTCTGCTTACCATCAAGATGCTAACTTGCCACCGTCGGCACACGTTGGACTATTAAAAAAAGTACTTCAAAATTTAATTTATGAAAGTACAGCGTCTGTTAGTTAAGATATGTTTTGCGGGAGACCCATAAACCGATTTTGTTGAGTCCCATGATATCATGGAAGATGTTGTAAGTTGCTATTTATCGTTGAATGGCAGCATGGCAATTTTTAGTCTTCGTCAAAATAAATCTAAAACGAATATTTTTGTTATGCACGAACGAACTTTTATTCTGTTTCAATCAGTAGGTAGGTTGATTTCTTTTGCACATTTCCTGTTTTACAATTCAAATAATACCCATAAAATGAACTCCATGTTAGTTCTTATTTTTTCTAAACGCGGTCAAAATGTGTCAATGGCCCGCTTTTTCAGACAGCCAAACGGAATTACTTTTTCTGTACTTATTTCCAAATCATGTAATCCAATTTAGGTGTTATTCAATTGAAGATCAGTGAATTTTATTTATTTAATAAACGGTTTGTGTATTTTTTCGTTTATTGATGATATAAGTGGTGAAGGAAGGAAGGATGGAGGTCGATATAAGCGCGCGGAGGGAGCGCGCGGCCACAGTGTGCTGGGAGCGGTCTTAGACGCAGCGCCGGCCGACATGGGGAGAAAGGTATGGAAAATTACCTTTAATTGACGGAAATTTAGACCCAACTTGAGATAAGCCTTAATTATATTTATATAAAGATTAATTTTGGTTATAATTTCTCTAAATATTTCATGATAAAATAATTACATACAGTTTTTTTTTAAATAGATTGGCGGGTTAAGTTGTGTTGCCAGAAGCATTCAATTTTGGAATGCCATAATGTTTGATCGAATGATTATTTAGTTATGCTTCAGTTCATGCGTGTTCCGGACATGCATACTATCTGAATAAATTAAGATTACGTAAAGTTAACAAAGTTGCAGATTCAATAATAACATGCGTGGTGTGTGATTAAATTTCATCGGTCCAATGAACGTCCGGTTTCCAGTCGTTCTCACCGGAACTAAAGTTTCTAGGTTCACTTTTATTTTCTTTTTCAGGCGTTAGCAGCGGCCGTGTGGCTGATAAGTGCGTGGACTGTGACATGTCTGGGGATCAGTGACAGCGAGAGTGCGGAGAGTGCCCCCCGTTTGTACCGGAACGCCAAGGGGATATACGCGAGTGCCTATGCCAGCGCTGCGCCGTACGGTGCCTTCTCCTTCCATGTACCGACCGTCGTGCAGGCGGCTAAAGCCTCGCAGCTCATCCCAGTAAAACAAGAGAGCATCGTTATACAGAACTCCAATGGATTCTTGAAGGATTCGTACGGGAACAAGTTCGTGGAGACTCCGACGTCTGTGGCGTACAAGACCACTTTTCCGCAGCAGTTCGTACAGCTGCAGCATCTGCCGGCACACCTGTCGCAGCCGCTGACTGCTGCTCCGGGCTACCACTTCCCTCAAGGCTCGCAGCAAGCGTTCTTTGGAGGGCAGTACCGGTTACCGTCGTTTGATGCTGTGAATTCTCCATTGACTCGCTATGGGGCCTTCGCACAGCCTTTCGTGTATGCTGGAAACGTGAAGAGTGTTACTCCGGCTTCGGACCAGCAGTTCCAATTCATAACTCCCGGGAAACCCCAGCAAGACTCCAGCAACAATAAAGTGGTTTTCGCCACCCAGGGCTACGAACAGCTTCAGAACGAGCCAAAGTTCCAGCGTTTAGAACAGGAACCGCAGCACAACGAATATTATGAAGCGCCTCGGCAGCAGGCGGCTCCCAGCCTTAAGGCGAAAGTGCAGGCTCCTATCAGACATACCGTGAAGACAACACACAACGGGCAGGACACTGTGGTGCAGATAGAAACCAAGCCGCCCCTCCCTCTTCTAGACCTCAGCCTGTTAGAACCACTGACATTCGCCAACCCCGTCGTACCCCAAGTGCAGCACTACCTGCCCAAAATAAACCAAGTGACATACGCAAAACTGCATCCATACGATGATGCCGAGGACAAGAACCAAAAGGAAATAGTAGTTGAAAAAACCAAATCTTACGACACTGGTGTCATCAAAGGTAAAGCGTACGCCGATGACACCAAGAAAAAACAGAAGAAACCTCCGAAGAAGGACGCCGACGTGTATATTAACTTCGAAAGTAAATCGGAAAAGCCGAGTATAAAAGTGAAAGGGAAACCTAACGACCCCGGATACTCTTACGAAATCAATTCTCCGGGATATAAAGAGTCATTCAACCAACAAATTGTCAGCTACAACAAGAAGACAGAGAGTGACCCAGTGACGTACACATACGAGAAGAATACTCAAAAAGAACCAGTGACTTATAGTTATTCGCACAGTTCTAAAGATCCGGGTCAGATGAAGGTGCAATATGTTAAGAAGGACCCGGCACCTGGCCATTTAGTGTACCACTTCCAGCCTGAACAAGGGCACCAACATAATGAGAGCCCTAAGCCTGCGCCTGAGGAGTCCCAAGAATCTAATGACTCTAATGAGTCCTCGGAGGCTGATGACGAGGGCCCTTCCTACGATCACGCTCAGTATGACACTCAGCCTCACCATGACAAACCCCATTCTCAGCAATATTCTTCTCATAGCGACAAATCCCATCCTAAAACCCATACCCATCAATCCTCTCATGGTCATCAGTCATCGCACGGTCAATCGTCGCCCCACTCTCACTCCTCAAGCTCTTCCCATCCTTCCACTCCTTCTTACCACCCTCAATCCACACCCTCTCACCAGTCTCACCGCCCTCACACTCACTCTTCAAGTACTTCCCATCCTTCCACTCCTTACCACCCTCAATCCACACCCTCTCACCAGTCACACCGCTCTCACACTCACTCTTCAAGTACTTCGCATCCTTCCACTCCTTCTTACCACCCTCAATCCACACCCTCTCACCAGTCTCACCGCTCTCACACACACTCTTCAAGTACTTCCCATCCTTCCACTCCTTCTTACCACCCTCAATCCACACCCTCTCATCAGTCCCACCACTCTCACGTCACACCTTCACAACATTTAAATGCTGAGCATAGAGGACAGTTGAATCAAAGTCCTACCCCATCCTATTACGTGGTTAGCCAAGAACCGCAATACTACACCCATTCCGCGATAACTGCTACCCCGAAGCTCCCGGCTCTTCATGAGTTCGTAGAAAGCCTCCGATTCATCCCAGCTTATTCCAGTGCCAACCCCAACGCAGCAATACGCGTTGATCCTAGACAGCCACAGAGTCAGAATCCGAAACCTCAATTCTTCATCCAACAAACGACGCCGCGCGCTCGATCTGAAGGCTCAGTCGTATCCGAACCTGTTATCTATGAGAAATCGAAGAAAATCATAATCCAAGAAGAATCTCCCGATGAGATGCACTCGCACCAAGAAAAACTGACGGCGCAGATGGAGACTGTTGGCCAGGACGAAGATAATGAGGAAGACTTCGAAAAATCTTATAAAGAGGCCGCTTACGGATTCCCCGCCTACGACCGAGACTCGGCTGAAAGTGAGGATGAAATCTACGGCCATAACTACGGCGAGCCGCGGCAAAACAGCGGCGAAGACAACGGCCATTCGCCCTTCGAACAGTACACTGAGGAAGGTGACCAGTTCCCCAAATCTGCCCGCCTGGGCTACAAAGACGACCGAGACAAAGTGCATGAAGACTATTTTGTAGGTTACTCGCTAAACAAACCTGAAATTATGACGGACCGCTACCAAAGTAAGCTAAATTATTATAAAATGTTCTTGAAAAACAAGCCGGAGAAACTGCGTGTAAGCGATGCGAAGAACAAAGCATCTAAAGTTTCAGCTAAATACACGGTTGAACCGTCGTTTTACGGCTCAGCGCCTAAGCAGAAGCAATCCGCGCAGTACAAAGTGGCGCCGATCTACGAGTACGCGTACGATTACGACAAGGAGGCACGGGACAGCTCGGCGTACGCGTCGCATCCTCTCCGATACAAAAGCAAAACGCATTTCGTCGAGCCCACATTCCAATACGGATTCGAGCCCATCGCCATCCCCAGACTCGACACCGAACAAGAAACCATGGCCAGCAACCTCAGCCCAGAGAGCGAGAAACCCGGCACGAGGAAAAAAGTGTACAAAGAAAACTGGTACATTAAGAAAACAACCACGTCTAGCAAGCCTAGCTGATAAATAAGTATTTATTTGTATTGTTAAGTATTTTGTTAGTGTATTGTTAATAAAATATTGAATTAAAATTGTTTTCTTTCAATGGCTTTAAGCTTCACCGTTACACAATAGTATACTTTCGCTGTCAACCAATATATTACGTGACACCATTTTTTGCTCAATTTTCTAGTTCATTGTTGTAGGTATAAAAAAGCTAGTAAAAAGTGTGTTGCTTTACCCATTGAGCGAAGAGAATACAAAAAGTTCCCGAATTCGATTTAGCATGCTCTCGGATCGGATGGGGCGCCTGGCGTTGAGGAAACATCGGCAAAAACGAGCTGCATTGCATCACATAATTGTTTAGAGCAACTGAAACTGTGGTTTGTGCTCTCGTTGCCAAAGACTTCTTTACCATTAAGTAATGCTTAATAAAAACAGTAAAATTTTATGCACCTTACAAAATAAATTGAAAATGTTCATGGTTATCAAATTGTGATACTGATAAATACTAAATGTGTTTTTCGGGTATTTATTTATTAATTAAATTAATATGAATACTGTCCGGCAACTTAAAAATAGGGTTAGGCACATTAATACAAAACAAAACTTCACAAGGTTGTATGTCGTCTGACTAGTAGAAGTTATAAATAGTTTGCTTCTTTTAGTGGACGTGCAAGAGAGACCATTTAATAATGGGATGGAACTACAAAATGAAAAGTATAAAAAATAAGCACGAAACTAACAGAACCGTCACTACATTGCATCCTCAGGCGGATAGGGACGGTACAGAATGTACCAAGTTTAAGAATTAATATCTTTGCTATCTTTGCTTCCGGTTTGTTTCTGTGCCCAATTCCGTGTTATTTTTCTTTCTGAACAATCTCATGGTCATTAGAAGCGTCGCGAATCCCAGACAGATAGCCAATATTCCCAGAACCATTACACGTGTTGACACATAGCCATTCTTGTGAAACGGCTCGCCTACCAATGCGACCGGCCGAAGAATTTTGACGACGGGCTCGCAGCCCGACTCTCTCACGTACTTGGCCCAAGTTCTGTTGGCGTAGGTCAGTTTTTGGGGCTTCAGGAATGGTCGTCTTCCCGGTACAGTCCTATTGGTCGGAATCATACTCATGTTCCTGAGCTGGTTCTCATTGTATCTGCAGTACAAATTCTTCTTCTTCTTATTTCCTTTGACCACGATATCCTTTTCTGCGCTCTTGGCTCCGATGAGCACGTCTAAATCGCCCTTGATCATGTTCGCCCAGTCCCACATTTCAGCAATCTTACAGTCACAGATAAATGGATTACCGATCAAATTCAACGAGTGAAGTTTCGGATTGTTCACGAATACCTCCGGGTCTATGGTAGTCAGGTTGTTGTTACTCAAATTTATTTTTTCCAATTGGCGCAATCTGTCCAGGAACAAAAGGCTCCCTTCTATAGAGCTGATCCGGTTTCCAGCTAAGTTTAAATCGGTGATGTTATCCGAATTCTTGAAAGAATCGACGTTGAGTGACGTGATGTTGCAGTTGCTTAAATCCAGGATGGTTACTTGTGACAACGATTTAGGGAACAGCGGACCCGAATCCGGTATCACTAGAGGGTTCCCTCCAAGCCTTATTTCTCTCAAATCCATATACGTCAGGTTTTTGAAGAAAGCGTTCGCGTTCAAAGGTCGTTTGAGACCACAGAATTCCAATTCAATTGTGGTTAGCTGTGTGAGGTTACCGAACAGTCCCGCTTCAAGGGACAAGAGGTCATTGCCCGAGAGGACTAGTCGCTTCATCGACGTCAGATTAGAAAATGAATCCGGGGCAATGTAGGACAAGTTGCTGTAACCCATGTTTAGGTATTCCAATTTCTCAAGTGGAGCGAGCAGTTGAGCGAACACGTTGACGAGAGGGTTGTGAGATATATCCAATTCCACTAGATTATCGAAAGCGTTAAAGTTGTGTGGAAGACGGCGGAGTCCGCAATTGCTCAAGAACAATCTTTCTAATTTAGGGAGAGGCGCCAAAGCCTCCTCTAAGTCCGGCGCGAACAAGGGGTTTCCAGAAAGATACAGAATTTTCAATCTAGTCGCGTTTGCGAAAGTGTCGCCTGATATCGGCCCGATTATCTTACAGTGCGACAAGTCTAGCAGCTCCAAGTGATCCACGCTACTACCCAACGTTGCGGCAACATCCAAGTCACGTAGCTCGTTATCGGCCAAGATAAGCGTGACCAGATTAGTGCAATTTGAGAACGTGTCTTCAGACAACGAAGTTAAGCCTGCGTTTCGCAGATTCAAGTATTCTAATCTCGTCAAGGAGCCCAGAAGTTCCGTAAAATCGGTGTTAGTTAGGAGGTTACCAGCTAGCTCTAGGTTCTTCAGATTTACGAGGTTTGAGAATACATGTTCTGAGACTGAGGAGAGATTGCAGTTGTTGAGTTTCAGAGTGTCGAGGCTAGTGAGGACGTCGAAGACGCCCGCTTCCAGGGTGTTCAGCGGGTTGTTGGATAAGTCCACGGTGGTTAAAGAGGTGATGTTGTCGAAGAATTGAGGGTTGATGTTGGTGAGCCTGCAGGAGCTGATGTCCAGGAACTGCAGGGTGCCGGAGGAGAGGAAGGGGCCCTCGACCGGCGCCAGGGGGTTTTCCTGCAGCTCCACGTTGAGCAGGCCTCGGGAGTCCCTGGAATTAGAAAATATCGTGGGTTTAATGACGCTGGCATTGTACTGGTATTTTCTACGAGAGAGTAAACTATTGTGTTTTATCGTGTAACAGATAGGTACCTAGGAGGCGTCAGCGACAGGATTTCCCAAAAATTAAATAAATTTAAAGACTTGTGCTTCCTATCCATTTTTATGCTACTGTACAAAATTATAGAAATATGTGGACTAAGGTCACTGTGTAATAATTTTGACGATTCTTAACTTTACACCTTGCGATCCGTTTGCCTAAGTTAATCATCCAATACGGCCAAGATTCGCACCATGAACACTGTCCTTCAGCAACGTACGCGCATAAACATGGAAATGGGACTGGACGGATCCAATTTGCATCGTCCATTATCTAATATAGTTGGCATCGCGAGAGCCAATTTGCCAGTGCCACAAGTGCCACAACAAGTTCAGAGCCAATTGGTACAATTTTATAATCTGCTTTGTGCGGCAGGGCTGACAATGGCGTGGGAAATATTCTAGTGTTTAAGGTAAACAATGTGGCTACGTGGTGGTAATTGGTCGGTGTAGTGTCAGGTTCAGGTGGATGTAATCATTGAGCATTATTTCGTTCTGATGTGATGCCATAAATACGTAGATCATTTTGATGCGTCCAAAATGAAGCTATTGTTATGCGGAAGTTACAAAAAACTGAAATGGCATTTTTTAACACAATAGCAGATAAAGTATTCGACGCGTCTGATAATAAACGGATGACACCGGCGGTGCCGGTGCCCAAAACGCCCGGTGTCCGCCGTAAACCTGAGGGCGGAAAACAAAGTATCTCCCTCTCTGTCCTGTCACCTGTTGGGAGTGTTGGGGGCGGCACGATACGAATTTCGGATTTCGATTTTCGGAGTAGACCCTCGGACCTATCTTCATCTTCGTGTGGTTTACCCGAGTTTAAACTAAATCAGATTGTATTAGGTCGCGTTCAATTTTAGGCGGGGCGTGCACCGTCACTAAACCACAGAGGTTTCGCCGGAAGATCAGCGCCGGCTCCCTGAGTCGGCATTATGCTGAGGCGAGACCTTTTTGTGACGTTTTTTGTAATGATTGTTTTTTTGTAATGTTTTGTTTTTGTTTGTTTGTTTCGTCACAAATAAATGTTTTTCTTCTTCTTCTTTCTTCTAAATCGATATGTACAGTTTTCCGATTGTCCCCAAATGAGCCCGGGATCAGCTTTGAGACCTAATTCCAAGATTTGGCGTAGAAACTAGTTTCACGTAAGATATGACACTGTATGACCTTCTAACCCAGACGAAAAACTAAAAAAATAAAAAATAAACTACTGTTGGGATTTGGGATTAAGCCGGTTTCCTCACGATGTTTTCCTTCACCAAAGCTATATACAGGGTGGCCCAAACCTTGGGGTATATTCTGATAGACCACGACGTGAGGAAAGGAAACTAAAATAAAAAATTGACGTCAGGGTTTGGGCCACCCTGTATAAACCTAGCAAGTGGTTAACAAGAAATAGAGTTAAAGCCAAATCATTTAATACATTTAAAAAAAACACATTTAATTAATATCGTTCGCTGAAACATTATGCTCTAGTTAATTACTTCGAAATTAATTAACGGTTCAGTTACTTACTGAAAACCGTTTCCAGCAGCTAACGTCAAAATTCATAATTAAAATCCACATTTGAGTACCGCTTAAGCCGAGGCTCGTTAAAAATGGCTGACATTTAAAATGCAAAGGCTTCGTGAAAACTTGACCCGGCCCGATGCCATTACCTCGAGTGTTGACGGAGTTGAAATGAGGACAACATGTTGTTTATGTATATAAACGTGGGGGTAAATATGGCACATACCATAATGCCATTCCCATTCCAAGATGATGTCAACTTGTTCCAGCGTGCTAAATTGCACTCTCTCTCTCATCTTTGATCTCACTCACCACAAAAACACACAAGTACTGGTCACGTATTTTAAGGCGACGATATAGGGTAAAACGTGAACGTGACGTTTTTGGGCAAGTTTTTTGATGAAAATAGAACACCTGGGGATATCGAAGGTGCATGTTTAGGACAGGGTGCATGTTATTGAGTTGAGCCATTTCGAGCTCACTTTATTATCTACTGGAAACTTCATAAATTAACTATTAAAATCGTACTAAACAAAATTAGTTTGACACCTAAATGACTCGATAATTAAAGTCCGGCGTGCGCGCGTGTACATAGCAAATGTAGGTAGGTATATTGATGTTATTATAGCTGCGGTGTAAGTGGAGTTATTTTCCCAATTATGTTGTCAACACTACACTATAAATACGCAAAATGACATTCAGCTATACCTGGCTTTACCCTCCCTCATTGAACGATATCCTCACGTCTACGCTCCAAACTCCCTAATCCTAACCTAAATTGCGAAAGAATTGCAATAAAATTTGCATGGGAAATGCGGGTCTCCAACTGACCCTGTATACGATAAGTCGACGTTGAAGTACCTAGCGTTAATTTTGTGCGTCAAAAATGATTGATGATTGTTATTCTGGCAACGCAATATACATACTCGTAAGTATAGATTGTAAATAGTAGTAATCAAATGAAATTTTAGTGTGTTTACAGGCCGCTGCCAAAAAATACCTTGACTTTGACTAACCTCTGACTGTATCTACTTATACTACGGTTAATAGTGTCAACAGTTATAGAATTACTAGTCATTGCCCGCGACTTCGTCCGCGTGGAACTTCTTTATCGCGATAGAATTGAAGGGCTTACCTACTCATCGCTCTTACAAAAAACTTCCACCCCGTCAAGGGATGATTTCCGGAATAAAAAGTATCCTATGTCCTTCCCCGGGACTCAATCTATCTCTCTACCGATTTTCATGTAAATCGGTTCAGGGGTTTAAGCGTGAAGAGGTAACAGACAGGCAGACACACTTTAGAATTTATAATATTAGTATGGATACTCATCAATTAATCCTCTTCCTAGTGTTTCCCCGGTCCTGTCGTCAGGATCTCTCCGCTTTGACAAACTAATCCCAAGACTTGGCCTAGGAACTACCTAGTTTTATTTTTCGAAAGCGATTTCCATTCCATCTAATCATGATGTAACCTTTCAATTCAGAGGAAAAACTTGATCTTCTTGCGATTAGACTGGTAGCCTCACGATATACTGGTCATGATTTTATCGGCAATGAAATCTTTTTGTGAACGACAAATTATATCGGATCCATTATTTGGGTACTGTATCTCCAATGAAATACTGCTAATGCAAAAAAAATGTTTAAGATTCATTGAAGGTTATTTCCCCGAAACGCATAGACATCTATTTGTAGGAAATAATATCTACACAGTCACTACTCTGTATATTTATCAAATATGTATGTACATGTATAGAAACTTAAGCTCATATAAAACTAAAATGTTATGTGAAAGATATCCATTACGTCGCATCTTGGATCTTGCGTTACCTGAGTCACATTTTGCTTACTTTAGAAAATGCTTTAATTACATTTCTATAAAAATCTATAATAATCTCGAACCTGACATTAGGAATTCTTCCAATATACAAGAGTTTAGCGTAAAATTGAAAATGTATTTAAAATGTAGGCCGTTCTATAACCTTGACGAATACTTTGGTAAGATATTTGACTGATTTATTTAGATTTACTGTTGACATTGTGACTTGTATTTTTGTGATTTTATATTTAATGTTTTATCTAGTTTGACAATATTTCTTTATTTTTATTCTTTAAACTGACATATATCGATGATGTTTTATTTTGTCTATTGTTGATTAGGTATATTTAAATGTATGTGAATCTCGCTGTACCCTCTCTCTTATTCTTTTTATAATTATGTTTTATTGCATGGATTGTTTCCTTATTCGCAATAAAGATACTGAATACTGAATACTGAATACTGAATACTTGCGCAATATACTGGCTACACAGCTCTGCTAAGACACCCTTTTTTGGCTTCATCGTTATAAATTTGTGCATCCGGAATAGGTATGCCAATATGGCCAGTAAATTTTACCTATTGGGGACAACTGGGATGTTTTACTTACACCTGAACTGAATTGAACTAAACCTAAAGGTGAGTATAAAAAAGCCAACTAGTACTCGAAGACTCGTAAGTACCTACAGAATATCTTAATAATATAGGTCAGGGTCACTGCCTTCGTGGGATGAAGAGGGTAGATACACATACATTTTTGCTGCACCCTAAATAGTATTTATTTGCACTAGTCAAATAAATAAATAAGATTAGTAACTTTAAGATTAGATAAGAAGTTTAAGAATATAAGTAGGTATAACAAAAACATTGTTTAATATGTGAGCGCACTATTCGCCAACACACTGCCCTCAGTTTGGCGAAATTTAATGTATACCTACCACCTAAGTTTGTTTTTGAATATAAATAAATAAATAAATAAAAAATAAATAGTTATGAACGAACGCAAGCAAAACTAGACTTGATTAGAGCTCTGGTTGTAAGGTAGATTTTTGCTTGCGTTAATTTGACAGCACTTGGCCTTGCTTTTCTCGGCACTCCCCCCCTAAGGGAAATTTTTTTGGGAACTGCGGGTCAAAAATTTTGTTTTCACCTCTAGTATGCGTGTGCCAAACGGCTAAACTGTACATCGATTTGCGGTTTTTTTTTAATCGTACGGCTACCACTATTTGTACGAACTATACATGCCACCATGTTTTCAAAAGTGAATTATGATTTTCGTTGTAGGTATTATTGCATACCGCACAAAGCACAGACGATAACCTAGTACCTACCTACAATTTATTCTACAAAAAAGTAAAAGAAAATACTTACAAAAACGCATCCGGATCGATGTAACTAATATTATTCCCGGACAGATCAACGTCTATCAAGTACTCCAGCCCCGAAAACGCCTCCCTCGTGATCTTCGTCAAGCGATTATTCGCGATCTGCAGTCGCCTCATCTTTATATCTTTCGGGAAAGGCTTCAACGTTGTTATGTTGTTCTCATTCAAGTCCAGGATATACACGCTCATGCTGAGCTCATCGTAGGGGATTTCTGTGAGGTTGCTCTCGGAGCAGTCTGTGACCCAGTTGATTCTGAAGTAGTGGCAGTCGCACTCGTCAGGGCATTCCAGCTCGAAGCTGTCGCCGTTGAAGGCGGCAGCCAGTCCGATGGAGAGGAGGAGGACCGTTAGGCGCGCCATTGCTTTAGTGGGGTCCCATTATCTGTAACAGAAGACAAAACAACTGATTTTTTAAATTTTGATCTCTATATTATCTCGGTCTTTTTAGGGTTCCGTAGTAAACAAGGAACCCTTATGGTTTCGCCATGTCCGTCCGTCCGTCCGTCCATCTGTCCCCCGTTTTTCTCAGTAACCGTTAGTACTAGAAAGCTGTAATTTGGCATGAGTATACATATAAATGACGCCGACAAAACGGTAGAATAAAATTTAAAAAAAAATTTTTTTAGGGTAATTAACTAGTTACCTCCCCTACATGTAAAGTGTTGGTGCATGTAAATTTAAAAGGGAGACTATCACAGCTAAGTAGACATTACTAGTTAACGAGTAATAGTCGAACTTATAGCGTGTGACAGTGACAACCGTATTTCTCGCACGTTGCCTCCTAGGACCACTAGAGGTAGACCCCCGGCTCGCTACCAAAAGGACTGAGCCGCGGATCTATCGTTGGTTGGTGCGCGCGCGCCATGTTACCGGCCCGCGCGATATTGTTATTAGAGCGACACGCCGCCAGTCGGCTTCGGTACGCCGTACGCCTTATCAAACGGACACTCTCTACCCTTACGCTCTGTGATTTCGTTTATATGTTGTGTGAGACTTGTATGGTTTGTGTTCAACTCTTGACAATATATTTGTGTAACGTCAGTGTTGTGTTTTCTTCATAAACTATACGTCCCCGCTACATATTTGGCTGCCCAACGTTTGTGGGTCTGAGTCGTATTATTATTTCGCCGTTACGGAAATGGTAAGGACGCGAAGTGGCTCGTTGGGGTCTACCGCAGCTTCTGATGGGAACATCACAATGAACAGCGAAGCCCTAACAGCGATGATAACCACGCTCCAGCAAACGCAGCAAGAGTTCTGCCAACAGTTGCTGCGCGAGGTGAGGTCATCGACGCCATCGCAAGCCGAAGCGACCGCTGCCGCCGTCGCCGCTGCCGCCACGTTCGCCTCAGCAAATGGGAACTTCGCGCAGTGTACGGCTCGTTACAGTGGTAGCAAGGACGAAAACCTGGAAACATTTATAGATAGCATCGAGAGTTACAAATCTTGTGTGCACATCAGTGACGAGAACGCCATTCGCGGCTTAGCGCTGCTGCTCACGCGCGACGCCGGAATCTGGTGGCAAGGTGTGAAGGCTCAGGTTAAAACTTGGGAAGAGGCGCTCGATAGGCTGCGAAGTGCCTTCGGCGAGCGTCGTCCGCCTTTCGTCATTTATACGGAATTGTTTTCCATGGTGCAAGGAGAAGAAGAGTCTACGGAATTATTCGTATCAAAAGCGAGAGCTTTGTTAGCTAAATTGCCCTCGGGTGACCTTTGCGAACGAGTTCAACTGGACATGGTATTCGGTCTCTTAAATCGTCGAATCAGGAAAAGGCTAAAGAGAGAAGCCGTCGATACTTTTGAAAGCCTGTTACGACAGTGTCAAAGCATAGAAGACTCTAGAAGAGAGAATCATGTTCCCGTAGCAACAGCGCGCGAACGCGCGCGCCCGTCCGCCGTTTCCCCGAATTGCCCGAGCGCGGCCGATTTCACGAAATCGCCCGTCGTTTCCCCGAGTATTCCGAGTGCGGCTGATTCCACGAAACGTCGTAAATTCTGTGTGTATTGCAAACGGAACGGCCACTATAAAGACTCTTGTGAGAAGTTAAAAGAAAACAACGCGAAAGTTAGTACAGACTCTAATGATAAATGCAGTGATAATAGTGCGAAAGTAAAGTGTTACGGTTGCGGTGCGCCTAATGTAATTCGTTCGAAGTGTACGAACTGTAACAGTCGTTTTATTCCGTCGACGTAAATTCGTGTCACGCCGACGACGCCGACGACGCCGCCGGCCCGCGCGATCGCGGTGCGGCCGCCTTCGACCCATCGTTACCTACATCGCAGCGCGCGTCCCCGGCGCGCGCCGCCAGCGCACGCGCGCGCTTCGGCGGGAGCCCCGCGCGCCATCGCGCGTGCTCACGGGCGCGAGTTGCGCCCTCACACGCCGCCGAGGCGGCGCCTTTGTCGGCGCCTTTGTGTTCGCCTTTGTGTTGCGACATGCCGCCGCCGAACGTCGCATGGCGAGTTAACCCGTCGCCTGCGCTTGGTACTAAAGGTAACCCTACGCGTGTCGTGGGGGATCTTTTTGAACTTTCGCGGAGTGATGTATGCAATGTTTCGAACTACATTTGTGAAGACATTATGAGCATTGGTTGTGATAATATTGATAACGTTAACAATGTATGTAGTGATAACGTTTCTATGGTCAATGATTGTCAAACTTTTTTCGATAAGACCAACGATGGTCAAAATGTTTCTCGTAATGTTAATGATGTTCAAAGTTTTTTTGAGAGGGTTAAAGATGTTCAAACTTTAAGTGATAAAGTCAATGATTGTCAAACTTTTTTCGATAAGACCAACGATGGTCAAAATGTTTCTCGTAATGTTAACGATGTTCAAAGTTTTTTTGAGGGTTTCAAAGATGTTCAAACTTTAACTGATAAAATCAGTGTTTGTCAAACTTTCTGTGGAAATGAAAATGGTAGTCAAAATGTTTGTGATAATGCGAAGGCTGTCACTTCTCGCCGCCCTATTTTGTCTATCAGTATTTTCGGCGCAAGTGGTACAGCGCTCGTTGACTCGGCGGCAAAAAGGTGTATCGCTGGTCACACGTTGTACGCTCTCCTTGAACAAAAGGGATGTTCCTTTACATCGTCAACACAGTTTGTTAGGCTGGCTGACGGGGTTAGTAGGGAAATGACGGTGCTTACCACTGAAGTAGATGTGACACTTAGGCACAAAACAAAGAAAGTCAGTTTTGTGATTTTTCCTGACTCGAATAATAACGAGTCTCTTTTAGGAATTGATTTTTTGAAGGAATTTAACCTTAACATTGATTTTGGCAAAAACAGCTGGCACTTCGGTGAAAATGATAACCAGAAGTATGAGTTACACCTTGAGAATGTGTCACCTCTCACTTCATGTGTAGCAGCTGTAGAGGCACTTAGGGAGGACGAAGCTACGTTGCTTACCGCACAGCGGCGCGGGTTGCTTGCGCAGCTCCTCACTGAGAACCAGGACTTGTTTGAGCCAGGGGGAGGACCAACTCCTTTTGCCGAGCATAGGATCGACACAGGCGATCATCCGCCTATTGCCGTGCCGCCTTATCGCGTCACTCCCGCCAAGAGGGAGGTCATGCGGACGGAGATCGAGAAGATGCTGGCAGACGATATTATAGAGGAGTGCGAGTCACCTTGGACCTCTCCTGCTCTCTTGGTGCCTAAGGCCAATGGTAAGGTACGCTTCTGTGTAGATTATAGGAAGCTCAATTCCGTCACGAAGACCGATGTTTACCCGATGCCCCTGATCGACGAGCTCGTCCAGTCAACGAAACGGAACTGCTTCATGAGCACGCTCGATATGCGAAGTGGATATTGGCAAGTGCCTATTAGACCGGAGGATCGAGACAAGTCTGCGTTCATTTGTCCATTAGGTACGTATCGCTTTAAACGCATGGCTTTTGGCCTCAAGAACGCTCCGTCTACATTCCAGCGGCTCATCGACAGGCTCCGCTCTGGTTCCACTCTCCAGAACGTGACTTTACTCGCTTATCAGGACGACTTGTTAGTAATATCGGAAGGATTCGAACAGCATATGGCAGATCTCCGCGCAGTCTTTGAAAGGCTGAGAATGTTTGGTTTGCGCGCTAATCGCGAGAAGTGTGTCTTTGCACGTGATAAGGTAAAGTATTTAGGTCATGTGATCACACAAGATGGCATCTCTCCGGACGAGGACAAAGTTAGTGCTGTCCTTGATATGAAGCCTCCATCCTCGCTGCGCCATTTGCGAACCTTTTTACAAACTTGCTCGTGGTTCCGCAAGTTTGTGCCGCGCTTCTCTGCTATTGCTGAGCCTTTGACACGCCTGCTGAAAAAGAATCAGGTATGGAAATGGGGACCTGAGCAGAAGGAAGCTTTTGAAAAGCTCAAGAAGTGTTTAGTTTCTGCTCCAATCCTCATACAAGCAGACTATCGAAGGCCGTTTGTAATAAGGACTGACGCCAGCAATTATGCGCTTGGCGCCATCTTGCTTCAAGGTGATGGTAAAGATGAACGCCCGATAGAGTATGCCAGCCGTTTGCTATCGCCAGCCGAAAGGAATTACAGCACAGTTGAGCGTGAAGCTCTGGCTGTTGTCTGGGCCGTGGAGCGATTTAGAGGTTACATCGAAGGGCAAACAGTTGTCATAGGGAGCGATCATCAGCCGTTGAAGTGGCTTCTTACCTTAAAGTCACCGTCAGGAAGGTTAGTTCGTTGGGCTTTAAAATTGCAAGCCTTCAACATAGAATTCCAGTACACTCCAGGTAAAGCGAATGTAGTCGCTGACACGTTGAGTCGTCCTACCTGTGAAGAGGTCAACAAGGATCAGTGTGGTGTATGTTCAGTCATAGTGGACTTACCTGCTCGCAGCCCCGCTGATCTTCGTCGTGCTCAGCTCGACGACCCGGAACTGGAAAAGATAATGAGTGAGTTAGGAAGTATGTCAGATGCTGCAGTCGTTGGAGCGAAGCGTTGGTCGGAGCGAGGATACTTCATGCAGCAAGGTGTTTTGTACAGGTACAATCCCGATGTCGACAGCGAGGAACCGCAGCTGGTAGTTCCCGTTTCGCTTCGTCTCGACATCTTGAAGGAGTGTCACGATTCTCCATTATCGGGGCACCAGGGGATTGAGAGGACCTTTTACAAGATCTCGCAACGCTTCTTCTTCCCAGGTATGCGTCGTATCATTACTGAGTACATCAAGTCCTGTGTACCTTGTCAGAGATACAAAGCATCTAATGAGAAACCGTCTGGTCTTCTCCAGACTCCCGTTTTAAGTCAGCGCAACGAGGTAGTCGCGGTTGACTTATTTGGTCCCTTGCCAGAAGGTGAGAACGGTGAGCGCTGGATCCTGTTAGTAGAAGACACGGCTACACGGTGGGTTGAGCTTTTTGCTCTAAAGGAAGCAACTTCTGAAGCATGTGCTCGTACGCTCGTAGAAGAATACTTCCTCAGGTATGGTTTCCCACGCAGGGTCGTCTCGGACAACGGCGTGCAGTTCATTGGAGCTGTCATGCAACAGTGTCTCTTCGTTCTTGGAGTCAAGCAGAGCCTGGTGCCGTTGTACCACCCTGAAGCCAACCCGGCAGAACGTAAAAATCGGGATTTGAAAGCTCAGCTGGCCCAGTTAGTTGAGAACGAACACTCGTCGTGGCCAACTAAGCTTGCTGTCATCCGGTTCGCAATGAACAGTGCCTTATGTCGCACTACCGGAGCTACTCCTGCATATCTCATGTTTGCACGTGAGATGAGGTCTCCTACAGAGGTTAGTTATGACTTAAGAGCTATACTTGATAAAGAAAACTTTGTGCCTCAGATCACACCATATCTGCGTTCGTTTATCAGCTCTCTGTCAGCAGTTCGAGATCGCGTGGAGTCACAGCAGGACAAACGTAAAGAATATGCTGATAAGTCTCGTCAGCCAGGTGATGTATTCGACGTCGGGGATAAGGTCCTCATTACGTCTCACGTTCTTAGCAATGCAGCTAAGGGTGTCTCGGCCAAGTTTATACCAAAAAGGGATGGTCCTTACCTGGTCGTTAAGAAAGTTAGTCCTACAACTTACCTGATCTCTGGTATTGATACACCCGAGGAGGTGCTGGGCAAATATCACGCCTCGCAGCTCGTTCGTTTTAATGGAAGGGATGACGTGGTTCCTTCTCCTGTAGTGCCAAAAAGGAAAAGAGGTCGTCCACGTTGTGTTAATCAGGATGTTGTGCGAGTCCATGGACGAGGGCGTCCTCATGAACTCGAGGGGGAGTCTATAGCGTGTGACAGTGACAACCGTATTTCTCGCACGTTGCCTCCTAGGACCACTAGAGGTAGACCCCCGGCTCGCTACCAAAAGGACTGAGCCGCGGATCTATCGTTGGTTGGTGCGCGCGCGCCATGTTACCGGCCCGCGCGATATTGTTATTAGAGCGACACGCCGCCAGTCGGCTTCGGTACGCCTTATCAAACGGACACTCTCTACCCTTACGCTCTGTGATTTCGTTTATATGTTGTGTGAGACTTGTATGGTTTGTGTTCAACTCTTGACAATATATTTGTGTAACGTCAGTGTTGTGTTTTCTTCATAAACTATACGTCCCCGCTACAAACTTCAGAAATGTAATTTGCAAAAGCAAACTTTCGTACAATTTCTTTTGATACCTTAGATAATGTTGTTAACTCTGTCAAAAACATAGTAAATATAAGTTTGCGAACTTTTTAGTCCACATAATGTAACGGGTGGACAACTACGGAACCCTACACTGAGCGTGGCCCGACACGCACTTGGCTGGTTTTTATTTATTCAAAATAGATTTGCGCTTGACCACAACTCACCTGATGGTAAGCGATATTGCGGTCTAGGATGGAACGCGCTTACCTAAGTAAATAGACATAGACATTATTTATTGGTAATAACACATTACAGGTCAAAAATTAATCCTATATTACAATTCGTTCATATTATTATTAAATACCGATTCACTCTCGCCTTGAAGACCGAAGGGTTTGTCCCCATATTTATGGCAACCCTACCCTTAAGCATCGGCAAAAGAGCTTTAGGGCTACAGTCAACTTTTGACGGAAGAAACGAGAACAAAAGAAATGCAAGATGTATTTAGCATAGGTTTTATTTATACAACGACGGTGGCAAACAATCGTGCGGTCCACCTGATGGTAAGCGGACACCGCAGCCTATAGACGCTCCCATCTCCAAAGGAGTCACGTGCACGTTGCCAACCCTATATATAATTTGAGGATCCACTGAGTTGACAGCTGAAGGGGCAAACTTAGGTCCCTCGCTCTCAACACAGTGCATCCTCGGGAGCTCTGGCAACCTTGCTCACCTCCAGGCAGCAACACAACACTACATACTTGTATTACTTGTACAGTAAATAATGTTATTATGGCTGTGGTCTTCTGCAAGGCGGAGGTACTTCCCCAGTTGGGCTGCTCCAAATTCGAGCAAGATGACATTTTGCTGTGCCCTAACTCTCTAAAGTCGCTTGTCAAAAAGACCCCGTAGATCATGAAGTTACACATAACACAATTGCTTCATCATCTGTTCTTCGAATTAACTGAATTTGATACCTAAGTCTGAATGATGAATGTTATAATGTTTACTACGCAGTGTGTTAGTCGTGTGTCGATAATTAGAACGGCAAATGTGGAGCATGTGTGAGATGTTGTTGCACTACGGGCGTTAAACGTAGAGTAAGCATTGGATAATCATATGTTTGGCACGAGTACACTAACACTTGGATTGAGGATGATACCATTTGTGGATTGTGGACCAGTACCCAGTGTGTTATTTGATTAAGGTTTGAGCCGCTTATATTGGTTGTAAGGTTGTACCTTGCTGCGTGATATATTAATTCACTGGATATGTAACTTATTTCGTAGGAAATGTTTAACAAGAGCCTACTGAGTTAGTAACTCAGTAGGCTCTTGTTAAACATTTCCTACGAATTACATTCCTAAACATTTCCCCCCTTTTTGTGGACGCGTACTCGCAAGACTCAGTACGCGTTATGCCTAGTACGTCTCACCTCTATGAGTTACCTTAAAACTTCATTGAAAACGGAAAACAGCTACAATTTGGAAAACTAGGAGCTGGAATTGTTGGGTTAGGTTAGGTCATCTGAATCATAGAATAGTACTTATACGAGTATTAGTCCTAAAAGGGTAGCATTTAACGAACCACCAAATTAGTTGCCGAATGATGCTCTAAAAAATTACATTGATTACCAAAAATACTAGATTCGCACCAAATTTTCAACTCCTTTTAAATATAAAGTGCAACTCAAAGAAGTAACATGTCGATAACCTATTAAATTAAATTGTTACCAAATAAATTAGTCACTACCCAAAAATACTTAATGATCACCTAATTTCAAACACCAAATTTCATATAATTTACATCCAAATATTACAGGGCTCGTAATCCTATTAAAATTATTTACACCCAAATAATTCATTCGATACCCAGAAATACTACATGATCACCAAATTTCACACGGCAATTGTTTTTTAATGTCCGACGCGAAAAGCAGTTCCAATCTAGTCTAACCTCATTGCTAGCACACTGATGCGGTTTTCCATACGGTCCGTCTCGCTCGCACCTCGCACCGCGTGCGAGCAAGACAGCGCTAAATGATTTTAAGAAGTTGAAGTTTGAAATAAAAATAGCTATTTTAATTTCAAACTAGTGGAGATTGGAACAGTATTGACGGATCTCCGCTGGCGCGGAGCTCCTATTTTGAGTTGTTTTGGCCCTTCGGGCCGATGCAAAACTAACATAACCTAAACCTACCTATACCTATTTCTACCTATTAACTTCCTTTAATTTTTCCATGAAAGTCTATCTAAATTAATAAAGTAAACTCATTTGAGGACCTTTATCCATTTTCATAACAAACTAACAATTTAATAAATCAACATAACTCATTTTCAAATAAAAGGTTTCAATCAAACGCGCTCACGTCAACGCATTAAAAAAAAAAACTTCTTGCAGTTTGTAAACCATCAGCAATAGGTAGTTAGAATGAAACAGCAATAGGTACCTTTCACTCTAACGACATATCAATAGGTTTTATGCTTCAGACAATTCTTTGTATTTGATTGAGTGAGATAGCAGTATACGTGTTATTATTTCACACAGCCACATTGCGCGTTGCTTTTTAAATTAATTTTAAATTTTACTTTCTAATTTATAACATTTTGGAAATAACTGAAATATTTATAGTGCTAAAAACAATTAATTTGTAACTGTTTACTAAAATGTAGCATGCGATGTATATAATATTTGGATGTAATTCTAATGAAAAAAGGTGCATGAGATTAGGTGGTAGTTTAGTGTTTTTGGTGGTACTTGACAATTTTTTTGATGCGATTATAAATTTATAGGAACGCAATAAGTAAAATAGGTGCAAGTGCTGCAAAAATAGGTAGAATATTTTTGGTGACTCGGAATTGCTGATCGATAAATTTTTTTGAGTGTTCAACCTTATTTTAGGGTTCGAAAATTTGATGATATCAAAAGTTATTTAGGTGATCATTTTATTTGTTCCCGTCCTAAAATACCTATACGGCGAGAGACAGTCTCTGACATGCTGGGGTTATGCAAAATGACTGAATAATCCAGAGCATTCCCGATTGCATCCTGAGCCATTGGCACCCGGGGTCGTCTTTAGCTGACTAATCTGAAGAATTGGCGCAGTCTCAGTTTTTGCGGAAGTGATTTCTATCTAACCTACCAATTCAGAGTGTAAAGACCTTAATTGGCAAATTGCACCTGAACTATGCCGACGTCAAAACATTTTGTAGCACAGGAACAGAGCTTATTACATTGCTGACTGTACGCAATGTAATTAGCTCTGTTCCTGTGCTTATCCATTACTAGTATTATAAATCCGAAAGTGTGTCTGTCTGTCTGTTACCTCTTCACGCTTAAACTACCGAACATATACCGGGTGGTGCCGTTGGTTGCTAAGTAATTGTACAGCTGCGTGCAGTTGTTAGGTAGGTACTTTGCGGACTATAGTCAGGGACAATTACACACCAGTCGCACTTGTTGCGCCGTAAAATACATAAAAGGATGCAACCATCGCTATAATTCGACTTTAAAGACGTGAGTGACCCGTTTATTATATTTACTTACAGTATAATGTTCGAGACTCCTTTAGTTTTCTAATACTTATGTAAAAACCCTACTACTGTATTTCGGTAATCGTAAATACCGTCGTCAGTTTTCTATAGTGTTATATATGATTGTCGTGTGTCAGCACGAATTACCTGACAGGAAAGGCGCACAAAAATAATTTGTATTGTAGAGCGGTGTATTTACCTAGGTAATGCCAATGCCAGGTAGCGTAGCACTGATCGCTGAACAAGTATTGAAAACGGTTAGTGCGAGAGGATACAGAACAGGAGAGGACGAATGATTGGACAGCAAATGCGGCACAACAGATTTTTGTGAACATTTTGGAAGGGAACATTGAAGGAGGCTAGAGGTAGGACCAGATTGATGTACTTCAACCAAGTGAAGGAGAAAATTGAGGCCATTTAGAAATAAGAAATAGGAAATTCTTTATTTGCCATTACACAACATAAAAAATAAGTAAACAGAACAGAGAATAAACATCAATTACCTACAGGAGAAAAAACAATAATAACTTAACTAGACTAACTAAAACTAAACTATAAGTAATAATAGAAAGTATGTATGGCAAATGGGTCCCAGTTTCAGCATGTGCCAAGCTTAGCAGCCCAGCGCTGGTTTTCAAACTGGTCCCTTAGAGAGTGGTCGCTGATCTACTGCCTGCATATGAAGCCGTTTCCTTGCTCGAGGGATGGAGATCTTTATCTTTATGGTGTATTGTTAACTATGTTATGAAGTATTACGTGTATGGTGTGTGTGTGGTGTGAAAAAAATAATAAATAAAAGTGGTAACTATATTACGATAGAGTATGTGAACGGTCGATGTGTGACGTGTGTGCAAAAAAAATGCATTTGAGGCTAAAAGACTGACAGAGAACCGGGA
This sequence comes from Cenopis cana, assembly GCA_951800055.1. NCBI lineage: Eukaryota > Metazoa > Arthropoda > Insecta > Lepidoptera > Tortricidae > Cenopis > Cenopis cana. The sequence goes on along the minus strand of OX637476.1, from coordinate 22,583,904 downwards.
AGACTGATCTGATCACTGACGATCACTCTACCGACAAGAGCGTAGCTGATGCGAGAGGGACAAATGCTATGAAGGAATGGAAGAAGCGTTCGTGGCCCAGCGGCGCCTGCGTACCGCTTGCGGTATCTAAGGTTAAGCAACGTGGGCAGCGGTCAGGACTTGGATGGGTGACCGCTTTGAGTGGTTACTAACTGAGCGCTCCCGTGCTTTGGAAGGCACGTTAAGCCGTTGAACCCGGTTGCTGTCTATTGCAGCAGTCGTTAAGCCAAGTTGGAGGCCTTCGGGCGGCTTGAGAACTTCTAACAGTCAAGTTGCCCACTCACTTGACAAAGCCTAATCCCAATAAGTTCTAGTTTCCCCTCGGGGTTGGAAGGTCAGATGGCAGTCGCTTTCGTAAAAACTAGTACCTACGCCAAATCTTGGGATTAGTTAGCGGACCCCAGGCATCCTTCACGATGCAACTGTACTGGGATAACGCTAGGATGATGATGAGTGATATACAAAAATTACATGAATGTTCCGCCACAATATGGCATGCAAATATTAGGTACACTACACATTTGCCTGTCTGTCTTTGTCAGATGATTTACGTGGCGTACACTTTCTGGTATGGCTATGTACTTAAGCCTAATAAACTATACGTAACTCTATAAAGGGTGCAGCCGGCCGCTCCGCCATTGTTGGCACAATCGTGTAATGGCCGACATCCTGCGATTCTCGCCAGAATATTCCAGAACAAACGCGTGTTCACCGGCTTTGAACCTTTCTAGCGACTATAGTGATTGGTTAGAACTGTTAGAAGCTATAAATTACCTGCAGTCTGTATTTTCTTATCTAAGCGTCCGCTAACTTTAAATTATTCGTATCCGAATTACCATTCGTAATAGTACATTACTTACCAAGGGCGATAAAACAAAGAATGTCTTAGATCGCAGGTATTTTACGCCCGAGCCGAAGGCAAGGGCGATAAATATGCGATCTGAGGCTTTCTTTATTATCGCCCGTGGTAAGTACAAAATTTTATGTCACCCCCTGACCAGGAAGTGGGTTTTTTCGCGCGCGGAGCGTGCGATAATGGCCACTTTATGGCTAGGTGTGACATAAATAATTATTCGCCACCGCTCCGGTATTAGAAGCGTTTATGTATTTAGGTGGAAGAGTGAAGTAATTGAAGGATTAGTCAGCATGTGGGATCCCCACGATAGCTCAGTTGGGTCAGTGTTTGTAAAATAAACTAGTATACAATGTGGAGGAAAAAGGGACTTCCTCGTGCCTTGAATGATCTAGAATTTTAGAGCAGACACTAGCTGAAGATGTGCAGTGTGCACTACAGGGGTACTTATTTTATTCCTAGTACTGAAACCTAGCCGCATAAACCTATATTAATAAGTAATCCGCCGGTTGTAATTGTCTAGTCCTTGAACTATGATATGGCAGGATATAACATTGAGGTAAACTTTCATTAACAATTGACGTCACATACCTAAAGGAAGCACAAGGAAATGGCCGACGTAGCGGAGGTCAGTTGACTCAGCCGGTCTCATGATGCATTTCGCGACACAAAATGAAGAAAATTGCTGACGGCATGCGTCACTTCGTCTTCCTTGTTGCTTGTTTAAAAGAGTAGCGCATGTATTTATAATAACAGTATCTACTCGTATTGTAGTGCTTTTCAAAGTCATATTCTTCAGTAGCTTGGCTCGATGTGCAATCATGCATCCAGAATCTCGTTGAAGGACCTACCTACTTACCGAATAAAATCATTTTAGATTGCAGACCCCTCTTGGCTCTGCCACAACACAACGGATCTCGTGACAGTGTTTGTAATCTCCATCAATTCATGGGATTCTGAGGACGTGCATTATAAAAATATCGATACTCCGCTTGGTTAGAGTAGGAATTAAGTAGGAAATCTTGATGTAATTAGTGGATTTCACTTGGAATTCAGCGTGGTAACGCTGCCAAGTGTCATTGGGGTCATTTGGGCCGGCTACGATCCTGGACACGGTCCTTTTGACAGAGTATGTTTAGAGTTTAAGGTTGACGAAGCCCGTTGCGGATTTCATTATTGGTGTTTAAGTGATTAGTACGATAGTGCATAAATCATATTAAGTACTAAATACTACTTTAGTATGACATTCTAGTCTTTGAGTAGGTAATTAATACCTTTCTGATGAATTAACAATTGCAAAATAAACCTTATTGTTATTATTTTGTTTAAGTCTTTTTATCGTCGTCATAGGTCGTTGGCAAGTGCTGTATAGTGGTCATTTTATTGGGCCAAGACTTCCCGATTAAGGCGGGGATGACGACAGCTGCAGATATTTATTGTAAGGACGTCTAGATTTGCGCTGCATTACGGAGGATGCCTCTATTGCCTTATCAAAGATTGACCAACCCTTTGGGCCAAGTATCGAACACAAAAATATAATATGAAAAATAGGAAATGTCATCAATATCTGTTGGGTTTTTAACGTGAATGAGCAACAAACATATCCACACAAACTTTTGGGCGATCGGGTGATCTGCATTGATCATTCTCCGCTTAGGTGTGATCACACGCCGTCGATTCATTTAATGAAATTCGAAACCTACATTAGATATATGTCAATGTCAGATCAGTTTGCAATTAGGCAATTAGACAGCAAATCACAAAAATTTACACTTTCCTTCACTACATGTGGGCCAGCAACAAAGCGCATACAAAAGTAAACCGTTAACAATCACAGTTTAGGTAAGCAGCAGTTAACTACATAGTTACGGGCGGTAATTACTGCATTAAGCAATGTTACACCTAGGTTTAACTGTGGCGGTTGCCAACGCTTACGGTCCAACAGGTGGGCCAGTGTTATCTGACCCCCGATTATGCACAGTTGCAAGTTGCAACCGATCTAAGGGTCTAGTTGTAGTTAGTATCAAAGAGAAATAGGGAATTATGAATGATAGACCTACCTACACAATGTAAGCTATTATACTTGTCCCTCGTTTCATTGACATCATCGCAATTGTTAACCGATTAGGTACGGCAGACAGAAGGATTATGTTGCGATTTATTGCTTAATGTTTACATAACAGTACCTACATAAGTAGGTACTCCTAAATTGTTGTTTTTTTTTTAACCTGGGCACATCGAATCTGTTAGCCACACATCCTAAATTGTTTTCAAATTGTCATTCATTAAATTAACTACAGGTGACTACATGTATAAGTAGTACCTATCAAACCAGTAAGGGCAAGTATAGGTATTCATTAACTTTAGTCGCGATTTAAGTATCGTGTCTGAAATGAAATGTATAATACGATATAGTATAATAAGTTATACTTTAATTAATAGGTACAATATTTCTATTAACTATGTTGAAAATGTTGAAATTGATCAAGCCGGCCAGACTAAACGCTACGTACTAAGCAAACAAATAGTCACACTGACCCTCAAATAACTTTTCTCACTTTTGTGAAATCGCTATACCTACTTCTATCAAATGGTAGAGTTAGATTAGAAGTATTTAGTATACAACATTATAAGGTATACCTTATAATCACATGATAATCACAACACAATGCAGTCTGCATAAAACCTGCCACTGACCCACAAACTATTATGTCGTAAATAGTCACGTACACAACCGAATAAACAAAACAATTATACTCATTTAACTATTCCAACTCTAAAACCACATGCGTTTATAAAATAGGAGACCAAGATTTGTACCCTGAGGGAATCCTCAAGTATTAGACACGTTCAGAAATATCGGTGAATCCCGGTTCATGTGAGTAATAGTAAAGATCACTTACATGACGTGCGGGCCGCAGCGGCGCCAGTTCTGTACTGAGGAGGAGACTACTAGCTAGTGATGTGTTGAATCGATATGTTTTCTTGCGCAGTTTGCACGTGGGTGACAGAAGTGGAAGCTGGCCTGCAGAATCAAAGTCGTAAATATATGTGCGTTTCCGAAGACAAACATATGTGTACTTCTCTTATGGCCCTGTAATTAAAGTCATATTTGCTTAAAACAGCGAAACGTCATCTCGCTCTTCTCTCTCCCATCTTCTACCAGCGAAATAAACAAAACAAAACATTCTCTTGTTATCTGGCCGGGGATCCCAGTCACTGGTAGCGGACGGCTTTGGAGCAGCCGAACTTCCACCGCACAGAAGACCGTATATAATACCACCGGATGTTTTATTGTACCAGTAAGGTCAACCAGAGACTATATGATGATCAAATGGGGGACCTGCATAAGTACGTCTCTAGCTGTCTACACAACGAATCCTCAAGTCAATAAAGGATCGGTAACGCGTTTGTGGGAATAGTTCCGCTCGGAAATCAGCTTGACTTTATTATTCCGTGTTCAAAATCCACCAACTTGTCTGCCAGCAGAAAGAATTATGAGCCGATATTTCACAGTACGCCTTTCCTGCCACTTTGCTATGTTAAATCAATTAGGCGTTAATCCAATAAAATAATAGTAAATCCAACACTTTAAACTCTCGCGCTTTGTAAACATACTTAAAAGGTTTGTTTTAACGGGTCATGCGATATTTATCGCGAAACGTCCATAAAAAAAGGTAAATACATAAATATTGCGTTAGACCCGTTAAAACCAACCTTTTAAGTAATAGTAAATCCATTACCGCTAGTCGAAAATATCATGGATTTTAAGGAATATGTAAGGTCAAATAAGTTCAAAAGGCAGTGTAGACGTCCATAGGCTACGTCTACGTGTTAGGAGGCAGCGTTACTGTACAGTCTGCGTTATATAGTTTGTAGCAGCCAAAGTGGCCAAATAGTTCGGTACACCGTACAATAGTACATTACTTACCAAGGGCGATAAAACAAAGAATGTCTCAGATCGCAGGTATTTTACGCCCGAGCCGAAGGCAACGGCGATAAATATGCGATCTGAGGCTTTCTTTATTATCTCCCGTGGTAAGTACAACATTTTATGTCACCCGGAAGTGGGTTTTTTCGCGCGCGGAGCGTGCGATAATGGCCACTTTATGGCCAGGTGTGACATAAAATATATTAAATGGTGTACCGAACTATTTAGCCACTTTGGATGCTACATACTATATGACGCTGACTGTACTATGCGCTCGGTCAGTTTCGGTTATCTAATCAGAAACCCCGTAAGCCTTTAAGTAAGGATATACGTAATATTAAACAATAGTCAAGCACAGTTATCTATGATCAATTAACTCCGTTTGTGGATAATGTTTAGGCTAATATTTACTGAATACCTACCAAAGGCTACAATTATACCTACTGCCAGTGATTAATTATATTACCCTAAAACATTTAAACAGATATAAGATATATTAAAGATAAGAAAAGACTCTATTGCCATTGAAATAGGTTCACAAATATAATGGTAAAATGGTTACCCTTTTTGATTTCCGTAATCGGGTAATGAAATGAAGAACAAGAAGTTTTGAGAAGTAGCTTTTTATGTTGACTTTGTGGAGTCAGGAACATTCTGATAGCAATCTTGAACAATATCACACAAATTGTATACTGATACTGTGTTACAAATATTTTATAAAATGCTTAAACAATTAATAAATTTTACAAGAAAAAAATCATTTATTTCATTTAAAAGTATTACTACACATACAAATTACTATTCAAAAATAAATTCGAAACTTCAGTTGTTAGAATTTATCTGTATATTCCTAACGGTTTCTGAACGTAACTTATCAAACGTCAAAAGGCAAATGTCAGGTGTCAAAATCGACAAAAAACAATCTAGTGCTCAACGAGTGCTCATTTTATTTCGGAAAAATCTAGAAAATATTAACTACAATAATGTCGCAATCGAAACCAGAGTCAAGTACGGCCACGGATGAGGAACCGTTAAAAGATGTTTTCGACCAGGCCATGAAATTGTTCGAAAAGATAGAAAGCAGCAACGAACCAACGAACAGCGATGCTATGCAAGTAAGCTATATTTTCATGTATATTTATTATTCTCTGTGCGCTGACACCTGAATATACTAAGCCGGTTAATAGAACATGCATGGAACAAGCTCTTAATTGCTGCGGTATATTTAGGTCGCGAATCTTTGGTATACATGTTTTTGTTTTGTCACCGGTATGACTTATCCGGTTTCCTGTGTTAAGGTGGGCAATCCACTTCCGAATCCGAATTGCCGACCCCTGGTATACGATGTCAACAAGCGTAAAGTGTAACTTACTTCTGCTTACAGATAACCTTAAAAGCGGCCATAAAAAAGTTTGAAAAGGCCACCAACCTGGTGTCAATGTCAGGCATGTTTAGTAGCAATGAGAGCCTTGAGGAGTTGCCCACGGAGACCCTTCAGTACCTGCTGCTGCCAGCACTGCTCGGCACACTCAGCCTCAAGCTGTGTGGGCAGCCGAGGAAAGAGGTTATACATCTTGCGGAGATTTACTTTAAGTAAGTTATAAATAGGAAGTTCTTGTGAGTAACAAATATAATGAAATAGTCTCTCATGTCTTACATTGTCAGCTATATCCAGTCTTAAAAACATGAGTCAGTTATACTTTAATTAAGGTTTTTGTGAACTTAAGTGGGAATTTGGGTTGGTTTATATGTATAATAAAAATAATGGAAATATAAAAGTATTATTTCCCTTCAAAGTATCACACTTAGCCATAAAACCTTTTGCGTTCTTTGTTTTGTCAGATCTTTAGAGCTTCACTATTTCAATGGATATTGAAATGTTCTGATTGAGATATGTTATTCATCAATTAATCATGAGGATTTACTATATGTTACTGACATTGTTTCTGTTAAAATAACAAAATGTTCTTTGAAATAAGAACATACACATAAACATTTATTGATGTTAAACTTTCCTAAAACATGTCTAATATTAATAGGGGGGTGGGTTTAACCATAGGTATGATTTCTATTTTGAAAAAAGCTTTTTATTTCGAATATTAATAATGTTAATTATACACGTTATTAAAGAATATATCAATTATAAATATATATATATTTATTATTTTAACATTACAGAGACTTCTTGCAAAGGTGCAATGACTATGGTGTGACCAACATTGAGGTGCCACAGCCTGCAGACACGAACCAACCAGAGAGAGTGGTCACTGAACAAGTCAAGATTGCCAATATGGTAACTAATATCTCCTGCTTGTAACAAATTTCTTAATCTACTCAAGATGTCCTGCCTTGTTTTGTCCTTTGCATTGAAAGACTAAAAACTAGAGATCTACCAACTATGGATTTGGCTGACTAGCCGACTAGTCGGCGCCGAGATGGCCGACTAATCGGCCGACTAGTCGGCAAGGCCGATCATAGGTGTTGGCTGAGTTCGGGCGCAATCGGGAATATTCGTTTCATAAAGCAAAATAAAAAGACAAAACAGTGAAATTATCGAATTGTTGTGTTAAACAAACAACTAGTGCTCTTCTTTAGAATAATGTCGAAAAGCAAATGGCGAGTGTGGAATTTTTTTGACTGACGATGTTGAAAGTGATTCCAGTAAGTCATAATGTGCCGATTAGTCAGCCTCTTTAGCCGACTAGTCACCGACTAGTCGCCGACTAGAAATGTGGCCGGATAGTCGGCTTTCCCGACTAGTCGGCGACTAGTCGGTACATCTCTACTAAAAACTAACCATTGAAATGTAAGTACTTTTTTCACGAAATGGGCAAAAGATAAAAAATAAATGGTTAGAGGGGGGACGTCAAAAGGTCCCAGTTAGGGAGAGCAACCTGCCCCACTCCTCCTTTCGCTTATTCTAGTGATGAGGTGTACAGTTTACAACTGAAAACAAAATTTCTATTCATCAACTTTTGGGGGTGGGTGAGCGTGCGTTGTGCAGTGGCGACTCAGGATAACAATATGAGTTTCAGTTGTTTAACATGCACGCCCCGCTGCACGCCCGACTCGAGCGTCCACTCAGGCCTTACACTAACGCTAATCCCCATTTTTTTTGTATAATGGTTAATTTTGCAGATGCAAACCCGGGAAGCCAAAATAAAGCGCTACAAAGAGATGAAAGAATTGAAAGAGAAGCTAGCGACGCTGGCCAAAGCCATGGCTTCGGAGCATGTGGACGACGAGACCAAGCGGGAGTACTTCACTACCATGCTGCTGAGCTATTGCAGCCAGGCGCTGGATGAGTTAGGCAGCATCGAGCAGGAGAAACCGCTGTTGGAGTACATGGAGAAACATGCTGGAGGTGAGTGAGGTGGGGTATGGGGTAGGGAGGGTGAAGCGGGCGCTTTATCGTGAGAACAGCCAAGCTGTGGAACTCCTTGCCGGATTCCTTGTTCCCTGTAAACTACAACCTTTCGGTCTTCAAGGCGAGAGTGAACCGGTATTTACTAGGTAAGCGCGTTCCGTCCTAGACCGCAATATCGCTTACCATCAGGTGATTTGTGATCAAGCGCAAACCTATATTGAATTTTAAAAAAACCTGGGGAAAGGGCAAAAGCACAGTGAAACCTCAAATGTTATAAAGGATCGGTAACGCGCACGTTACTCTTTTGGAGTTGCGAGCGTCTATAGGCTGCGGTGCTAGTCACCGACCGTAATAAAAAAAAAATGCGTATGGGAAAAAATCAAAAGAAAGTTACAGATAATTAAAAATTTTGGACCCCTTCGTCTCGAGTTGTAATAGTAGTTTATGCAACTGCTACATAATGCCTAATTAAATTCTCTTTTCATCTCTCCTGTTCGGAACGTTCAATTTTAAAATTAATACGCTGAGCCGGCGTGCGACACGACACGTAGATGTAGTGTGCAAAAAATTCAATACGTACTCATACGCATTATATAATTTACGAAAAGTTGTAAGTCAGTCAACTGTTCTGACTGCTTATCACGCTTATGTGACATCCACGCTGAGATACGGGGTGATATTCTGGGGTAATTGTACTGATTGGGAATTAGTATTTAGAGCTCAAAAAAATTTTATTGAGATCAGCGTGTGGTATGCAAACTATGCATTCATGTAGGCCTCAATTTATTAAGTTGAAGATTTTAACTTTACCGTGTCTTTACATATACGAGGTCGCATTGTATGTAAAACACAATATGGGGCCATTTTTCTACATTTAATAACCATCGCCACAAACATAAAATTAACCATTTATCATGTAAACAGCTTTACTGTCGAAAAGCATTTTCGGGATGGCTTCAAAAATTTATGATAAATTACCGATAGCTATATTGAAGTTAAATGTTTTGAGACAATTTAAAATGAAACTGCATGAATTTTTAATTGCCAAAGCATACTACTCCGTAAATGATTTTTTATCGCAATCCTTTTAATACGTTGACATTATAATATTCATAATTTATTGACAATTTAATGATGTTTGTTTTTGTAGTTTAATTTATTTTTTTGAATGTTAATGTATGACCAGTTACGTTTATTTTTTAGATTATTTTATTATGATTTTTTTAATTTAGGTAATGTTAATATGTAAAATTTTACTGTGATGCATGCTGCATGCTAATTTGTGTGCTATGTGGCGAAACATAGTGACTCTATATTTAAGAATAACACCTACATAACGCTAGTCCGGCCTGCCCCCCGTCGGTAAGGTTGTACGTGATCTCGGAACGGCATCATTGTTGGTGTTGTCGTCCCTCCGCGCGCGGTGCCGGGAAACTTCCTCCACGGTATATTGTAAAGCTGGGCCTTACCTACGGCACAGAATAAGTAATAGTACTACGTACAGAAGTCTCACTGTTAACAAATCCGCACGAGGCAAGCCAAACGTGCCGACGCTTGGCCATCTCATTCTATCGCACGCGCATCCCTCGCTACATCACTTTCTCTCGCATTGAAAGTCACCCGACGTGGGACCTTTGAGCGGCGCGATTTTTGAACTTATGCGTCGTTACTACCGGGTTAGAGTTTGTTGTTTTGCAAGTATTTTCGTAAGTTTAGTTTATTGCTAACTTATTTATTTTGACTATTGTTTAATATCGAATAAGTAACTATGTGTTCCCCTAGAGCCCAAGCCGAAGGCGCCACGCGCGGCGCCGCTCCGGCCCGTGATCATCACGCGCGACGCGCTGCAGAAGGCGGTGTTCGGCGCCGGCTACCCCTCGCTGCCCTCCATGACCGTGGAGGAGTTCTATGACAAGCGTGTGAGGGACGGACTGTGAGTATATTGTATTACGCAGTAGTAGTCCGCCAACTCAAACTTTGTGCCAGTTGCACCAACGTACGAACATAGACCGGTCATCGTCAAATATGGCGCCGGCAGCTGTCATCCCATAGAAACTTGTCAAACTTTCCATACAATCAGATTTGACGAACACCGCTTACGATAACAAACGGTTTGGTGCAACCCAGCCTTAATCTTTGCCCCCGCACTTGTCCTCTTCTGGTAGTACAGTCAGCGTCATATAGTATGTAGCAGCCAAAGTGGCCAAATAGTTCGCCACACCATACAAAATATATGGTTACTATTTGGCCACATTGGCTTCTACATACTATATGACGCTGACTGTACCTAAGACGAGCACTATGTCCAATAGGACGTCTCCACTTGTACGCGGTCTCCAATACATCAACGAGATGCTGACATCATTACCGGAGTGTGATATTTTCGTATGTAATTGTATGTACAGTCACCCAAATTGATTTCTGGGCCACTTCGTACCTTGTCGCAGTTAGAGTCATATGAAAGCCGCCGAGATCTCATATTAGGTAATGTCAGTGTGACAAGGTACGAAGTGGCCTAGAAATCAAATTGGTTGACCGTATGTGTAGAATGCGTGAAGTTATGTGAGGTGATGGATAAGCGATTGTCTTCTGTATTTTATTGTATCTCTTCTGTATTCAACGCAAATTGTGTAAAACGCAAAATGTAACAGTTGTTAAAATGTACTAACGCAAAATGTACATTAAACATAATTTAACGACCGCTGGAGGTCCCGGGTTCGAATCCCGGCATTTATTTGTATGATGAGCACGAATATTCGTTCTTGGGTCTTGGATGTCTTCTTTGTATTTAAGTGTTTATTTATCTATATAATTATGTATATCGTCGCTTAGTACCCATAGTACAAGCTTTGCTTAGTTTGGGACTAGAGGTTGTCTAGTTTGGGACTATTTATATTTATTTTAATGTACACAAGCGAAACGTACATAAAGCAAAAGGTACATTGGCAAAATGAACATATTTTAATGTAATGTAGGTATTAATTGTTTTCTTTGAAATTATTTTTGAAATTTTGCATGCCATTGTAATGGTGAATTGTGCAGTTCTATATTTAATATATTTTGTCATCTTTTGTGTACCATAATTCTTGCAAATAAAGAACTTTGAACTTTGAACATAACGCAAAATGTGCACTGCTCGCAAAACGTACAATGTACAATACGCAGATTGTGCAATACGCAAATAGTAAAATGTACAAAAATAAAGACGTTTCTTCACTTCCAACATTTCTATTGTTCAGTTGCGGTATGAAACATGTGTCACTTATTGCACCTTAATGCCACAGAATAAGTAATAGTACAAGTACAGAAGCTTCAATTTCTAACAAAAACGGCGTTTAGGCATAAAAAACATGCCTACTCTGTGCATCTCTGTCTATCGTATAACTTGTATTCATTCACACGCGGCACGTGTAGCGCTAGAGCTATCGACTCGTCGCTCGTCGCGTTCTAGTCTGCGGCGGCAGCGGTAACGTGCATATAGACGCGTTCGCGCGGCGGCGGGCGGCCCTCGACTGACAGCCGGCCCCGGGCCGAGCGAGCGGTAGGCATTTAAAGCGACGCGCGCCACCCACTGCAAGCCCCTTGTTAATGCCGTTGAAATAGTGTCGAATATTGGCGTATCTTTTAATTCGTCGACTGTACTATTGCAGGTTTCCGTCGGGCACGGCCATCCCGCACCAGACCATCGAGAGCGCCGACACCGAGGACGATGACACTGAGCGCGCGAAAAAGGTATAACACATAATATTCCATTCCATACTTTGTTGGTCTAAAGCGGCGCGGGAGCTGCTTTTGGCGGTGGCGGCAGCACAAAGGAGCTCCCGCGCCGCTGCCGCCCGCGCCCGCGCCGCTACCGCCCGCCCGCTCGCTGTGTGGCTTAAGCTTAAGGTTGTCGCACATATAAAGACTCGGCACCAGTACCTCAAGTATTACTAGAGGAGTTCTACGATATAAATGTATGGGAGGGTCATAATAATTCCCACAGAAGCGAAGTTTGATATTTTTAGTTCTTTGTTTGTATATTTTTGACATACTAAAAATCTTCCAAAATCTGACTGCAAAATGCGTTTTTTGAACTCCAAAAAAAATATTTTTCAATTTTTTTTTTAACTCATCAATGCTTAGTGTTACACAAAAACGTTGTACACGTACAGAAATATATTCAACATAAAATTATCTATAACTTTATAAATAAAGTGACTATATAATTGGACATTTAGTTGTTTGGTCTAAAAACGCATTTTGCTTGGAAGATTTCTAGAAGTATGTCAAAAAGACACAAACAACGAACTAAAAAAAACAAACTTCGCTTCTGTGGGAATTATTATGACCCCTAAGGCTAGATCTCCTCTACTATATGGGTACGAGAGGCCTTTGGTGGTAACTATTTTTTGCCGTACAAATTGAGACAAACGCAAACGCGTTCGTTTGTGTTTTGTTTCGGAAACACTTACCGCCCCAACTCGCCGGCTCGCCGTCAACCAGGCTTCCACCCAACGCGCGCAAACGCGTTTGTTTGTATTTTGAATCGAAAAAAACTTATACTAGAGGTACAGGCTTCGACCCAACGCAAGCCGGGAACAGCATCGCCTTAGCAGCGCGCGACTTGACAGCTTTTTAGGGTTCCGTAGTAAACAAGGAACCCTTATAGTTTCGCCATGTCCGTCCGTCCGTCCGTCCGTCCGACCCCCGTTTTTCTCAGTAACCGTTAGTGCTAGAAAGCTGCAATTTGGCATGAGTATACATATCAATGACGCCGAGAAAATGGTAGAATAAAATCTTTATTTTTTTTAGGGTACCTCCCCTACATGTAAAGTGGTGGTGCAATTTTTTTTTCTGCCAAACCCCATCGTGTAGGGTATCGTTGGATAGCTCTTTTAAAAATATTATAAGGTTTCTAAAAGCATTTTTTGATTAAAGAATTGGTTAGCGTGATATTAAGCTTTGAAGTGATAATTTTTGCTATGGTCAAGTGTCCCCCCCCCCCCCCCCGCCAGCTAAACGGTGGCTACTAGGCATGTGAAAAAAATCATGGTAGTAGTATATACGATGAATTTAAAAGGAAAACTATCACAGCTAAGTAGACATTACTAGTTAACGAGTAATAGTCGAACTTCAGAAATGTACTTTGCAAAAGCAAACTTTCGTACAATTTCCATTGATACCTTAGATAATGTTGTTAATTCTTTCAAAAACATAGTAAATATAAGTTTTCGAACTTTTTAGTCCATATAATGTAACGGGTGGACTACTACGGAACCCTACCTTGCGCGTGGCCCGACACGCACTTGGCCGGTTTTTTACGTTTGAAGTAGGCCGTTTCGGTGACAGCTGGCTTCCATCCAGCGATAGATGTTCCCGAGCTGGGGCGATGCCATTACGGAGTGGATAAGTGTGCGTTGCATTATGAAGTTTCTAACTAAGAATACTGGACGGCTCGAGTTGAGGCGGCGGCGATTGTGCCGAGCGGTTACGTGAGCGACAACCTTTAAACTGCTTTTTAAACGCGGTAGACTAGCAAGAATTTGTGTGCAATTTTCAGTGACTTAATTACATTGTAGGGTTTGATCGTGTTCATCTTTCCTCGGTAACCTGCATCCCTGCAATGTACAGAAACTTGCATGGTGGTTGTTGCGAATATAAATCGGCCTTTAAGGTTGAAATTATTTTTGTTGGCCGTAATTCTATAAATAATGTTATTGGATTTTGAACAATTAGGCTTGAACGGTAATAGTACATTACTTAACAAGGGCGGTAAAACAAAGAATGTCTCAGATCGCAGGTATTTGACGCCCGAGCCGAAGGCAAGGGCGATAAATATGCGATCTGAGGCTTTCTTTATTACCGCCCGTGTTAAGTACAAAATTTTATGTCACCCCCTGGCCAGGAAGTGGGATTTCCCGCGCGCGGAGCGTGCGGTAATTGCCGCTTTATGGCCAGGTGTGACATAAATAATGTTATTGGATTTTGAACCTAATTGCTTGAACGGTGAAATAGTTTTTTTAAACGAATTACTTTGATGCAAGTTGGCCAGCTGAAATGTTTTCAAGACCCGACCGATGTGGTGGTGGGATAGTATGCAATATTTGTAATGTTGCTTTATTATTGCTGCTTGTAGATGTGGGTCAAAAATTACTTCTAGAACTTGTCCGTCATGCATTTATTTACAATCAATATCTGGGCGGCCGAGCTTTGCTCGGCGTTTTCCCGGGCATGAGACCTAGCTAGATCGATTGCTCGTCCCCGAAAACCCCTACATACCAAATTTCATCAAAATCGTTAGAGCCGTTTCCGAGATCCCGGAAATATAGATATATAGATATACACAAGAATTGCTCGTTTAAAGATATAAGATAGAAATATATATAGATATAAACAAGCATTGCTCGTTTAAAGATATAAGATTGCAAAGAAATGATAGGACACTTACCTGCCAGCTACCATAATTTTGAGTACAAATAAGTTTTTGTTGAAAAAGTTTCAACAGTAAAGAGTTTTCATTATTGATTAATTCTGATATGTTATAAGTATTATAACACTCGTAGTTTAGGTACGACTGCTGCTTTTAATCGCAAATAGTAGTCAAAAGTTATCAATTTATCATTATTATCAGCTTGTTGCTTTAATTTTACTTCTGTTCTGTTCTCGGCAAGGGTGCAAACTTCTTGTGGTCAATAAAGCGGCAATTACACTTCGTGCATGCAGCATGCGGCGAACGACGAAGTGTAAAGAACACGTTAGTCGGCCGTATTCGGCGATCGATAGCTGCCTAGTCGCCGTAGTAGGCGGACAGACTAGTGTAAAGACGACTAAGTAGTTTAAAATGAATTCGGCGACCGCATTATTTATTTATTCAAACTTTATTGCACAAAATACACAGAATTGTACAAATGGCGGGCTTAATGCCAAATGGCATTCTCTACCAGCCAACCATTGGGCTAAACAGAGATTTTATAAAAGGTGCAAAGTAAAAAGTATGAAAACGGACTACACGGAACACTAAAACAAATTAATTGCAAATACACTACATATAAACAAATATTATACAATGCACAAATACATACATATTGCAATATATATACTACTACATATTTAATACATACTATTGATATAAGGATGGATTCTATACGAATTCTTGTGCATTAGGTGAACGACGAAGTGTAATTGCCGCTTAACGTGGCCAAAAGTCAGTTTTAAAACATCACTAGTGTTTTCGTTCGTGAAGTGTGAAGTTGGATTTTCCACACAGATACATAGTGCGGGACTAAGGATTTGTTCACAAGGAAGTACCATCGTTAATTGTTTTTTTCTGTTCCAGAAAATTAATTGAGTAGATATATATGTACTTGTAACGAATTATCCTTCTCTTTGTGCCTTCTAAACAAAAGCACTGTCTTTCATTGCTAAGCGTAACCACTAATTGATCTGTAAACTAAACGAAGTAAACATTAACACTTTTAGCCAAAAGAAGGTTCACATTAAAAAAAATACGACTTATCAGTGTTGACCTTTTGTATTTAAAACAGCAGTAGTGTCCGTAGAGCAGCCTTTTCATTTCGAAGCATTTATGGCACGTGGCTAAACAATGGCATTGTTGGACCCATGGGTCCTTAAGATAAGACCCGTTCTACAAAAAGGATCACAAGCATAACATTATTTACTCGTAATATCATCAGGAATCCGTGGTTAAAATCTGCCGGGTTACTCGTTTCCCACCGTGTCATCATCATCATCCTCCTAGCGTTATCCTAGTACAGTTCCTGAAGGATGTCTGGGGTCCGCTACCTAATCCCAAGATTTGGCGTAGGCACTAGTTTTTACGAAAGCGACTGCCATCTGACCTTCCAACCCCGAGGGGAAACTAGACCTTATTGGCATTAGGCTTTGTCAAGTGAGTGGGCAACTTGACTGTTAGAAGTTCTCAAGCCGCCCGAAGGCCTCCAACTTGGCTTAACGACTGCTGCCATAGGCAGCAACCGGGATCCAAAGCACGGGAGCGCTCAGTTAGTAACCACTCAAAGCGGTCACCCATCCAAGTCCTGACCGCTGCCCACGTTGCTTAACCTTAGATACCGCAAGCAGTACGCAGGCGTAGCTGGGCCACGAGCGCTCCGTTCGCCACTCGTTTCCCACCGTGTATATAAGTATAATATCGTCGGCGAATAGTAAAAAGCTTTGCTTAGTTTGTTTGGGACTAAGGTCAAGTCCATAATTCGGCGGAGTAAACTGGCAGATGAGATGTTTCCAGGAGTAGAAAAAAAAATAGTGACGGTATATATCGATTAAAATATGTCGATAAGTATAAAGTAACTAACTATACCCTCTTATTTACGAACAAAAATGTGCCAGCATTTTTCGTAATATTAAAATCGATATACTATTCGATAGGAAGTTTTTTCGATCAAGATTTAAGTCCTACTACTTTACTACTAATTTAATAAATGTAAAAGTTTCTACTTTTCGACAACTAATGGCTCATTAAGTGGACAAAAGTAAAATAAATATGAGAAATATGAAAACAATCATAAAATTTACAAATCATTTTCATTTGTCAAATTGAGAGAAACACTATTACTAATTTAGATTTTCGATGATCTCGGCAAGCACCAAGGGGTACCCGATAAATTGGTCCGTAAGATCCGTACGTCTAGTGAGGCCTTAAATAATATCGATATGAACAGCACTGGTCGTACTGTGGCAACATTTGTGCATTTTGACTTGTCAAGCAACTCCGCCGAATGGTGGACCAGAGTTTAGGTCGATATGTGTGTGTGTGTGTGTGTGTTTTTCACAAGTATTTATACTACTGTGTGTACTGTGTGTGTGTATTTGTACTTATCATCTTCGAGTATCAACTTTCGATGTGACCTCAATAATGCCCGTAGATGTAGAGTATCCCCTTGTTTCAGGACCAGTTGGAAGAGGAAGACGACGCGGAGGAGCTGGCCCGCCAGAGGAACATGGACGAGTACAAGGACGACCACCGGCGCGGCTGGGGCAACCGGCACAACCGGAGCTAGTTCCTGGCGCCGGCGTCAAGGGTTGCCATCGATGATTGCGAGTTGCCATTGATGGTTACGAGTTGCCATTGATTTTTGCGAGTTGTCATTGATGGTTACGGGTTGCCATTGATGGTTACGAGTTGCCATTGATTTTTGCGAGTTGTCATTGATGGTTACGGGTTGCCATTGATGGATACGGGTTGCCTTCGATGGTTACGAGGTGCCATTGGTGTTTACGGGTTGCCATCGATGATTACGAGTTGCCATTGATGGTTATGGGTGCCATCGATGGTTGCGGCTTGTCATTGATGGTTACGGGTTGCCATCGATGGTTGCGAGTTGCCATTGATGCTTATGAATTGCCATCGATGGTTTCGGGTGGCCATTGAATTGATGGTTGCGAGTTGCAATCGATGGTTACGGGCTGTCATTGGTGGTTGCGAGTTGCCATTGATGCTTACCGGTTTCTATCGATGGTTTCATGTTGCCATCATTGGTTACGGGTTGCCATTCATGGTACCGAGTTGCCATCAATAATTACGGGATGCCAATGATGGTTCCGAGTTGCCATTGATGGTAACTGTAGTAAAAAGTGTGTAGTTGCTGTTGCGGCCCTGTTTAATGTGCGAAAAACTCAATGTTTGTATGAAAAAGTAGACACTTTTGTCTATAGCCCTTTCTTGAGCTAAAACTGTTTTGTTCATAACAAAATGTTAAAAGTAACGGATCTTTACATAACCTTATCGTAGCTGGCTAACAATTCAGTTATAAAATTAAGTTTTTAATTAGGCCAAGTAAATTGACATTTACGGGAACACATCGGACGTGATTATGCCATAATGATAAAAGTACAGTACTTTTTAGGGTACCCGGAGGGTCCAAACAGAGTCCTATTGCTGTCACTCACGCGTCCGTCCGTCCGTCCGTCCATCATCTGTCACACAGGTTTACAGCCAAACGGAGCTACAGTCATAAAATGTTCATAGTATCTTGTGTGTATCTTGGTGGCCCAAAGCCATACAAATAGTCAAGACTTATTTTTAAAATGTTTTAACAGCTCCCATACAGCTAAAGGGGGGCGTGAAAACAAACCAACTTAATTTTGCGGTTGTTTCGGAACCCTAAAGATGCGAAGTCTGACTCGCACTTATGCGGTTTAAATGAATTAAAGTTACCCTAGTATGGTTAAGTACATGTATTTTTATGAAATAATGTCCAACAAACTGCAACTGCCATGCAGTATGGCGAAAATTAATGAGAAACGTTTGTAACAGCTTTTGCTCCGGGCATGAGACTAAGGGCGTGGGATGAGGGGTACCCGAGGCCAGACCTGAGTCATATGTGGAACAAAAGGGTAGAGAAAATGTTGGGCGCCTTGAAATTTTTATTAAACTTATGACACAGGCCCCGCACTAACGATGCCCTAGTGGTGTATGGAGTCCACAAAAACAAACCAGTTTGAATGTTTACTTATACATTTATTTGAAAGGATTTTACACCCAGGCGTCCCCAGGTTACAAGTATTCAAACCAAATAACGCTAATGCTTATCTAAATATATATATCTAATTTGCCTATGTCGCAATTTATACTAAAATGTTAAAGAAAACAACTATAAAACGATATTTATGGAGGACGGAATTCAACTAAAACCTACGGGTGTGTGTGTGTGTACCTCTAAATGTCTTTGAAGCTGGCTAAAGCAGTATGGAACGGACTCACATTTGCAATGCCTGCCTAACCGCTTGCTCTAAAAAGGAACCGTCGTCTTTCCCGTCTCCCGGGGAAAATCCAAAGAGCCTCGCAGGAAACCGCACTCCATTCGGGACTGGTTCCTGAACTTAGGCACTGTGCCCGTGCCTAGGAGCCCTGGAAACCAAACAAGATTATCATTAATACACTACCACACGCTACACCTAACCGCACTTTGTATGGAGACAGAACGGTCAAATATTACTGCCTATAGAGTAATTCCGCATACCGAACTTACCATTAAGGGCTTGAGATCAAGCGAGTAGTCGCTTTATACTCGGGCATGACTAGCGGAGTTGATGGCATCGCCGAACAATGGGCCGGAAGGGTGGCCGATGCCTAGAATTTCATAAATCTGCAACAAAGACGATAGATTCAATGCTCACGCCGAGCTTCATGGTTTGCGTCGAAACAACCAAAAGCTGATGGTATTCAATGAGAAACAACTTACATGAGAGGGCGTCCGAAATCTCCGAGCCAGCCGCCAACATTCTGGGGCGCGATCATACACGAAATTGCTACTTCGCGTGCCGGCGGGGCGAACAAATCCTTCCACAAAACGAGGACAATCAGGCTTACTGGCCCATATCTCTTACACTTCCACCGAGCCTCATGGAGAAAAATAACCTCTTCTCTCGCCGTGATCGAAATTGCATCCTCATTCAGTTGACAGCTCAGATTCACAAGGAAAAAAACTGTCTATGGTAATTTCGACTCGTTGACCTGAAAATTCTGATCTCGAAGTAAATACTGAATTGTAGACTAAAAAGAAATAAAAATTAATCTGAACGAGAAAAACTATGCCTGACATCAAAACAAAATACAGTGATTTCCAAATTTAGAAAACCGATGATTAATTTCATGTAACAAAACGTAGTCTAAACTTGCTATAACGGAACGCAAACCGGTGAGTGTTGCTACATCAAAAAGAACAACTATGAGACAAATGTTGCTAGTATAGAAACCAAGCTGTTTAGGGTAAAGGTAAAAAAATCCGGCGTTACACGACAACAACACAACAACAACATTTCATATTTTTAACTACTTTATTTTATGAACTAGTTAGAAAATAGGTAAAAATTTAAGCCACCCGTATTTTTTCTTTTTCAATGTAACTCATTATTTCATACAAAAAAAAACACGTTGAAAAGTAGGTCATTCCAAAAGGGCGTAAGTAAAATATGACGTCATCTTCCCAACAAGAATCTAGAGCCACTCGCGATTGTCTGTACTCTGTACTAAGGTCTCCCTGAATACAGCTAGGAAGATGACTTCAACTTTCGGTTTACAGTAATTTGCGATTTTTTCCAAAATTAAAGGAGAAAACAATCTAAAAAAATTTTTTTTGTGTACTTCACACGTTTTTACCGAAATGGTTTTCGAATTAAGACTTTTGGAAATTATGAAATATTGTCAATTCTGTTTAATAAAAGAAAAGAAATATTCAAACTGACATCTGTCAGTTTACTTAGTCTATTCGTAATTAGAAATTTTACTGTAAAATCTACTCAACGCTGGCGCCTGACGTGGAGTGATTTATTCCGCGCTAAAAAGCGCATTTTATTCATATCCAATTATCCATGTTTTTTTGTTCATTCGGCATTTAGGTGTCTGTGCATCTGGCGCGATGGCGCCTAGGGTGGCCGCTCAATTCATTATATTTACCCTAGGGCTGGCCCTACTTATATATTTGTATTTATTCTTACTTCTCTGGTGTTTAATATTGCAAACGAATTTTAAAGAAAACCCTGTTCTTGTACTGATACAGTCGGCCAAGAAAGTGGTCTACCAGTTCTGACAAAAGTTTCTGTGCGATCTAATTATCGCTAGGGTTGACTTTTCTAACGGCGTGTAAGAGTTGCACAAATTGACGTACGTCTATTATCTGAGATGCCTGACAGATAAAGATTATTTTATTTTGACCTTTGTTATCAATGCAATAGGCTATTATTTTGCAATAATGTTATATTATTCTTCTCTTCAATTAAAACCATTACGATCTTTTTAAGAAAATCTTTTTACAACAGAAAAAGAAAATATCACTGACATATAGTGTCAAGTATTATTGTCAACGTAATATTCAACAATCGTTTATATATTATTCTAATTTCTTGATTTCCTACTGCTGTAATGCCTCGTAATTTAACAAGAGCCGAACGAGCTAATATAAAAGCATTTCATAACGAGGGCTTCAATAATAGTGAGATTTCTAGACATCTAAACTTGCACATGACATGACGTAAATACATGTAATAAACGAAAGGAGCAATTGTCACTGTCATAATATTATTGCAAGGGGAAATCGACCTTGTTGTTTTATGACGTTCAAATGAACCTCGACCGTAGGGTGGTAGAGCACATTTTTTGCTGATTTTTTGCCATAACTGAGTTTTCTTTACAATTCGTCTTCGGAGAGATATACCTACCAAGTATTGTTATTTGACTAATGTTACAGTACTGAACAAAATAAATGTATTAAGTTTTAATCAAGTATTTCATTTCTTAATAACCTGCCGTCCAAGACTTTCGTCCTCCCATTTGTAAGATTTCTTTATAGGTAGTACTCGTAGTATACCTTCTCTCCAGTCACTTTATTGCAAACAATTATAACCTTTAAAAATACTTGGATAAGATTCAAGTATTGAAAGTAGTTTTTGACCCACATATGACGATTAATAATTAGTTTAATTTTAGTTTCGGGGAAAACAATATCAAAGATTTGAGTTCTGATAATCGCGGTTACAGTTTACAGTTTATTTTTGTGGGCTTTTTAGTGGAATTAGACGTGAAAATGTTTTTGGATTATTTTGATATATAAATGAGGTATGAATTCACAGGGGCGCGAGTTTAGCGAGAGGTCTCAGAAATGTCAAATGTCACTATTTTGCAATAGGTACCTGAGATTGATAATGGTAAATATGATTAACTTTACGGGTCAATGAATGTCCGTGCTTTGAGACAGTTTCGGCTCGGACGTCTGATCTGAATTTGGCCCCGGATGCCGGGCCAGCGGTAGGTTTCAGATGCCTATTCTTCGCGCAATAGAAGTGTATGCAGCGCCTACGTCAATTCAGTCTGCAATGCACTGCCCGTATCGTCGCAATAATTATATGTTATAGGAAAAACTCACACATACCGAAATTTGCATGTCACTTGTTCATTAGCTCCGTACCCTTTGTCACGGATTACACGTCTCTTTTTTAGGGTTCCGTACCCGAAGGGTCAAAACGGCACCCTATATTGGTGTCGCCCAGACCTCCGTCCGTCCGTCCGTCCGTCGTCTGTCACATAATTTGTTCCGAAGAATTTTTAGACCTCCCATCGACCCTATGAACTTGAAATTTGGTGACAATGTTCATTATTACGTTTATTTTAACAACAAATACTAATATATTGATAAATCATATTTTTGAGGTTGATTCGGAACCCTAATGTGCGAAGTCCGAATGGCACTTGGCCGGTTTTTTAAATTGGAGTTATTATCAAGGACCCGACCCATCATTTCACTACACACATATAGTCCTTGCCCTGCTTACTAAGTGGATTCTTTCTTGCCTTGGCCCACCAGTCACCGCCGCAGCAAGTCTCCGTACAAGCGTCAAGCGTGTGCATGCTGGCCCCGTCACCGTCGCGGGCCACCACGTGCCCGGATGATTGCCTCGCGCCGTGCAAGCTACTCACTGAGAACTAAACCCTCGTTTACGCGTACGAGATTCGTATGCGAGTTTCATTGGCGTCAGTTACCTACTTACAGGGTCAATATTATCACGCGATACAGTATTGGCCTCTCTCTCACTTTCATGTCACTGCCTTCGTGGGATGAAGAGGGTAGGTACACATACATTTTTGCTCCCGCCCGCTCCCGCGCGCCTCCCGCGCCGGTACCGCCCGCCCGCTCTCTGTGTGGCTTAAGCTTAAGATTAGATAAGAAGTGTATATAAGTAGGTATAACAAAAACATTGTCTGTCACTGCCCTCAGTTTGGCGAAATTTGATGTATACCTACCACCTAAGTTTGTTTTTGAATAAAAAAAATGTAAGTGAGAGAGAGGCCAATACTGTATCGCGTGATAATATTGACCGTGTAACTGACGCCATTACAAAGCGGATTACCGAGGTATACCACGGCGACCATGGACCGGAAGGCGCAGCGTGGGCGCAGACTCCCCTCAGGCTGGACTGATGACCTGCCCCTCTAGCACAACATGCATTCCGTGTCTACTCGCGCGCGAGATAAGCTACCTGTCACTTTTTGACAGCATTAATCAGACAGTGACAGGTAGCCTATCTCGCGCGCGAGTAGAGACGAGATGCATGTTATGCTAGCCCCCCTGGTAAAGGTCGCGGGAGTCCGCTGGATGCGGGTGGCGCAGGACCGGTCATTGTGGCACTCTTAGAGGGCGACCTATGTCCATCTGACGGCCTTCGGCTGCCTAAATACATAATTTAATTTTTCGGCAGCCTAAAAAAAAAATGCTGATTTAGGTACTCAAATCTGCTTGCCATGGCATAGGGTCTAACCGATCTTTTTAAAAGCCATCTAGCTATCTAATTATAGATGTTAAAGTCACAGGTATTTAGTTTCATAGATACCTAGTACTTACGCAAATGTAATTTCTGCGTTTATTATTAAGAAAGTGCTGTTTAGTTTTAATTAGAGACTTGTGTCCTAAATAAATGATTGATTACATAAATAAACATTATATGTTTTAATAGTTATAATTCCATTGAGCGTTTAAGTACACCCAGTTATGCCCTACACTTAAGGTTTAATGCCGCAGCCGACAGCAGATAGCAACTGCACGTTCCGCCGCACTCCAATTTCGCACGCCTCAGATCGCATATTTATCGCCCTTGCCTTCGGCTCGGGCGTAAAATACCTGCGATCTAAGACATTCTTCGTTTTATCGCCCTTGGTAAGTAATGTACTATTATGAAAACAGAACAAACACGCTATGTTTATCGAAAGCGCTTCTGTGGGTCTATTAAATGCTGTCCATAGACGAAGGGCCATAGAGAGCACTTCCGCGACGCGCGGCAAGTGGCGCGCGCGCCGGAAGCCTGCGCGCGCAGCCAGGACTCCCCGGAGGTGGCACTTTACCTAGCCGCACTTAGATTGGGATTATTTTTTAATTTTACTAGCATTTACATACATAAAAAAATGCTTATTACTAGACAGGTATCCCTAACAGATACACATCAAAAATGCGAATTTGCTTAGATATTACTATTTTATGTGTGTGCGCGTGCGTGAACTGGTGACAGTTTTACCATAATAGTACTTACCTTATTAGGGTGGTAAATCAAACAATGTGGAATTATTTGTGTAAAAAATACGATCTGTGGCTTTCTTTACTACCGCCAGCGGTGAGTATAAAATTTTTCGTCTTCTCCTGACTATATTAGGAAGCGATTTCTGCTACTTTGCGTAGGGCAGGAGAAAAATACATAAATATGAATGGTGCCTATCGGTTTGAGCGAGATTGCGGGAGATTCGCCGCCGTTTTAGTATTTATTATTTGTCACCTTATTGTATAAAACAAATACTATTCATGCTAATATTACAAATGCGAAAGTGTGTCTGTCGTTATCTCTTCATGCTTACTTCGTACATTGCTGAACTGATTTAGATGACGTTTGGGGAAGGGCATGGCATACCTAGAGTGCTTTGTATTCTGGGAGACATCCTTTAAGGCGGTGGAAGTTTGTATGGAAGAGCGATAACTAGGTATAAGCGCCTGCAATAACATGATTTATTCAGCTGTTGGTACTCCTTAAATAGGTAAATAAAAGAATATCAATTAAATTCTAACATTATGAATTGAACATAACGAAATGCAGGTTCTTTATATTGCCAAGCCGCAACTTTGTTTGCCACCAACGTCATGGTTTCTTAAAACAAAAGCCGCATCCATTCTGCGTCGTACACACACTAGGCAGCTAATCGCCTCATTACCATTACGGGTGGACCAATGAATATGAAACGCTTACTTTTCCTTCCTTAATGTGTTCAGTTTTTAGCGGAGCCGACGCCGTGCGGCCGTGCAAGTGGTGAGGTGGCTTTCATGCACCGATATATTGATCAACTATGTCGATCGATGGAATATGTGGGAGTACAGTTGATATACGAATTGGTCGATTTCATATTGGTCATAGAATAAAAACAAGTAGTTGGTCCTGTTTGAATTTAGAAACTGGAACTTTGGCTGTGAAGATTACCTAGGTATAAACCGCTCACGACATACACTTATAGTAACATAGAGATGTAGGTATCAAATACAAAGGTAGGTATGAATCTACATTTACCGCTAAATTCGTACAGTATTATAGTGCTTTTGTTATTCAAGACGACGCGCAGGGGTGGAGGGCCACAGCGAATCTTTTGCGCAATGGTCATGGTTTGGGCTGTGAAGGGGCGCGCCTGCGTAGATAACACGATTAGGTAACACGCACTATTCTGTGAGTTATTTTGGCTAAGAATTTAGAAAAACTTGTAGTGACGCTGACGGGAAAGGTTGGAGGCAAAAGATCCAAGTTGGAGGTTAGAAGCCTGAAGAGATGGTCGGACCAAATCTCCGAAAAGTTGGAGTTATCTAATTTATCTGTGAGCGCCTCCACCAGGCGACAGACCGGATCAGTTGGAGGCAAATTACTGATCGTTTAAGGAGTCACGATCCGCAGCAATGGCGAAACGATTAACACTTTCAACGCCAAGAACTCCCCAAGAGAGTTCTTAATGACTTAGTTCACATGCCGTACGACTCCCGAGATTCCCGAGGGGAGTTTATTACACTATATTATTTGACCCTCGCTGGCATTCAGTGATTGTCTTGGATTTGGCCGGGTAATGAAAGTGTTAATAAGACCGCTAAATTCTAATTTGCCTCGACATTCCTACAGGTAACAAGACGACTACTAGAGAAACTGAAGTCCCGTTTAGTTAATTGCCGGTTAGCACAGTGAATCAACTTACTAGTCCTTAGGAGCTGAAGTCGAAGCGAGCGTGTAATTTTTAATAGCAGGCGATAACTCAAACTGCCTACCGTTACGGGGAGTAGTTCCTTTAGGACCCGGAGTCGTCGATTTGCATGACCGGGAGTCGGTCAGTGCAATCAAAGTCGACTGACGGCATTGCAGTAGACACCTCGATACCGATATAAGGTACATTTACTAGTATTAATATCTGTTATAATAAAATTCGTAGGTATTACCTCTAGAAATATCTGACACGACTATTTGTAGGGCTGCTAAGTAGGACGCGTCGTAGGAAGGTATATTTTTGCCGCATTTGTTTTGGTAGGTACTAATGGTACCTACTAACTTCTAAATAAAGGGAAAATAAAAACAATATGGCTCCGAGCAGAATTCGAACTTGCGACCTTCTGGCAGTCGCGGAACCGACTAAGCTACGGGAGCAATCGAGCTCGGCTCCCGAATTCCTCAACTTTTCCCTTATATAAATGCCTTAGGCAGCTTGAGTTTTCTAGGTAAAGTTGGGAGGAGTCAACCCAGCTGGTCTTACGAATTTAGACGGCGTAAAGCGACATCTACCTAGAAAACTCGGGCTTCTTTCAACGGCACTAACCTGTCAAATTATGTTGAGAAATTATAAGTTACGATGCGCCATCCCATATTAAATTAATGTTGTATTAAGCAGTAACGCTGCTAGTGGTAATGCTGCGGCCTTATCAGGCGGAGGTACTTTCCCAGCTGGCCTTTTTTTTTAAATTAAAAATCGGATCGCTCTTGGCCAGCATCTAGCCATGGGCTGCTCCATTATGAGCGAGACGACGACGTCCCGCTGTGCTCTACACCGTCAAAGTTCAAACATAAGCTGACTTATTTTATACTACGTCGGTGGCAAACCAGCGTACGGCCCGCCTGATGGTAAGCGGTCAGCAGCCTATGGACGTTTGTAACTCCAGGGGTGTCACACCACGTACCCTTTGAAAATGTATATACTCCTTTCTTGAAGAGCCCTATACTGTAGTCCCTCGGGAAAACCTTGACAGCGAGCTCATTCCACTGAAACCGTAGCGACGTGACTGGCTTATCAGCTGGCCTGTATTCTTGATTGCCACTACATTCGTATCTTGCTCTATTCTACTTTATCTCAGTTCAGTGCAAAAAACAGTGTTATCAGAATCAGTTACCATTTCCGTTGTTTTTCCTAAGATAGTCTTCGTATCTCATCTCGTTCGCTTTATCTGGATTTCCCTCAGTCGAATAACTGTGTTATTGTGGGCAAGTTTGTTTGGAAATGTTGCAGTGTGAGATCGAATCTGTCAAGGTAACTGTTTGATTTATAACTAGGCGTTAGGTCTTTAAGAGCGAGCATCAAGTGAAGAAAACGGGCCGATCGACTTTAGATATGGTGCTGGAACATTCTATATCAGAGTTTAGCGAACACAGCTTACGGTTACGTATCCGAACTTCGTATTGTGCCGTCCCCTTCACTCTCGTGTTATACACTATATGAGTGAAAGGGACGGCACTATACAAAGTTCGGATACGTAACCGTAAGCTGTGTTCGGGGTACAGAGGGCCTACCGCGAACCACCAACGAAGTTTGCCGTCTCTGTCGCACTTACGTACAGACTTGCAAGTGCGACAGAGACGTAGAGTTTTTCAACAGCTTCCTATATATATTAACTATGTTATTATAATAATGCGAGTGGTATCTGGTTACTCTATAGGTACTTTAAGAACATACCACCAAGGTTGTCATATACTTAATCCATTACATCAATATTGACACTCAAAATACTCATTAGCAATTACATACGTACGTGTTGCTGTTAACACTGTTAACAATCACAACAGATACAAGTATCTTTAGCATGCTTCAAGGTGACATGCCTCTATGACGATTGGTTAAGGCTTGGTCCACACTAGCAGCATTTACCTTGATTATTGCAAATGGGTGGGCAATAGGGGCATTTACCCCTGCAACTGAAGCAGGCATCTTCTTGACCCCATCCCTGATACGCGGGTGGTGCCCCCCTCCCCCTCGCCTGATAGTGCCCCTATTACTAAGACTCCGCTGGCCGTCTGTCCGTCTGTCCGTCTGTCACCAGGCTGTATCTCAATAACCGTGATAGTTAGACAGTTGAAATTTTCACAGATGATGTATTTCTGTTGCCGCTAGAACAACAAATACTAAAAATCAGAATAAATTAAATATTTAAGGGGGCTCCCATACAACAAACGTGTTTCCCCCCCCCCCCCCCCCGTTTTTAGGGTTCAAGGGTCAAAACGGAACCCTATTGGTGTTAAAGTTAATGGGACGGAACTCTTCGTGCGCGAGTCCGACTCGCACTTGGTCGGTTTTTTTTTCGTGGAGAAAACCTGTGTACCCTACCGTACACATCGGGGGATGAACGGGTTATGCGGTATTTCTATCCACTAAAAACTCCACGGTGTACCGTCATCTGCGCTGATTATGCGGGGGACTTCAGGAGCGCACTGGAGCCCCCCTCGCGTACTCGCGCGCGCTTTACGTTTCGCTCGTCTTGAGCTCTTATGTGTATACCTATAGGTATATCAAGTCGCTGGTTGGTGAGTGCACATACTTAACCTCAGCCTGACACGGCCTTGTCTGTATGTTTGCATATTCCAACAGTGTATTAACAGATAACATCACAAACTTACAATAGTAATAAGCCCATTCTAAAACGTTTTATAAGCCTGGGACATGCATAATATTTGCGCCATTAGTGGCTTATATGTATTGTGAGATTGTTTTCTGATGTCTCAATTGGGTTTCCCATGAGGGCGCAGCGTGTGGGCTTAACTGTTGGGTTGGATGGAGATATAATTTTACGTCACCTCTGAGGGTCTATTTGAGTTTCTCGGTGAAGGAAAACATCGTTAGGATACCGATGTAATCCCAACGAGGCAACAAGGTCTAATTTTCTCTCTGAGTTGTTAGGAGGGCTTTTGTAGTCGGTGCCATTTCGTCAACTTTAGGCAATCCCTTTGGATAGCACCGACTTGGCACCGACTTCAAAAATTACGTTTACAATTTTAAATAAGAAGCGTAAAGTCTCATATTGAGCTATTAGAAGTTACAGAATTATTTTTAAGTTTTTAGTGTTTTTTTAGGTAGGTTTTATTTTTTATGAATTTTTTAAATTATTTTATGTCACACCTGGCCATAAAGTGGCCATTATCGCACGCTCCGCGCGCGAAAAAACCCACTTCCTGGCCAGGGGGTGACATAAAATTTTGTACTTAACACGGGCGGTAATAAAGAAAGCCTCAGATCGCATATTTATCGCCCTTGCCTTCGGCTCGGGCATAAAATACCTGCGATCTGAGACATTCTTTGTTTTATCGCCCTTGGTAAGTAATGTACTATTATCTATGAGGGTCTTGTGTTTTTGTATAAACACAAGTAGAGTTATTAGTGTTGATTCTACTTCCTTGAGTTTACATATACTTGAGGTCGTTCGCGAGGTGATCGTCACCAGACCACTGGCCAATCTAAATTTTATAAAACATTTGTGAGATAAGGCACCGGGATTCAGATAAAGTATTTGTTGTTTTTTGTATTTCTTAGCGACATTAAATGCCTATACTCACTACCTAGTATAAAACACAGTCGCTTCCTGCTGTCTGTCCCGTTGTGAGCTTAGATCTTTAAAACTACGCAACGGGTTTTGATGCGGTTTTTTGTAGGTAATAGATATAGTGATTCAATCAAGAGGAAGGTATAATTTGCACCCGTGCGAAGCCGGGGCGGGTCGCTAGTATATATTTTTTTTATTCAATTCGCCACGGCCTAGGTGAGGTGTTGCAGTATTTACACAGCGCGTTGCTCAATTATCTACGGTGAAAGTGCTCTGGTTCTGAATGAGACGGTTGTTTTCGTCGACTCCACCACAGCTCCGGCAGCCGTGATCGTCTAGTGGTTAGGACCCTACGTTGTGGCCGTAGTAACCCAGGTTCGAATCCTGGTCACGGCAGTGATAACACTGTCGCGGCGGAGCATTTTTTTGATAATTGATGGGTTACATTTTATTGAAGGATAGTCGTCAGACCTGACTTTTTTTGTTGGGCAAAGGCTTCTCCAGATGTCCATGTTCTATTAAGTGTTTCTTCCTCCCAATTGCTGTCAAATATATCCAGGTCATCATGCCATCTTCGTCTAGGCCTGTCACGTTTGCGTCGCGCGTTGTGGGCTCACTTCTCTGGATACATGCGACAGACGTCGGCCCAGTCCCACTTGAGCCTGGCAACTTTTGTGCCTACGCCAGCGGTGTCTTGGAGCGCAGCGTGCTGTTTCGGACATCAGTGAGGAATACAATTAATTATTTTTTGTCACACCTGGCCATAAAGTGGCCATTATCGCACGCTCCGCGCGCGAAAAAACCCACTTCCTGGCCAGGGGGTGACATAAAATTTTGTACTTACCACGGGCGATAATAAAGAAAGCCTCAGATCGCATATTTATCGCCCTTGCCTTTGGCTCGGGCGTAAAATACCTGCGATCTGAGACATTCTTCGTTTTATCGCCCTTGGTAAGTAATGTACTATTACTGATTTGTTCACGTCAAAAGGTTTTATGAAACGTCAAAAAGGCTCGGTTGGTCTGAAATTTGTAGGAAAATGTGAATAATGAATGACGCCACAATTTTTGATGGTCAAAATGCATAATTTTTTGCTCTTTGTACCTAATATTACATTTCTTAAATGGCATAAAAAGATTCAAGCTAACTAACTAGGTGTTTTTCCAATATTTACGTAAATTTTGTTAGATAGTAACTTAAATTTAAAATATTTTAGTGTTGTTTTATACATAGAGTAGGTATTGAAGGCCTGTATGATGGCATAGAACTCAGTTTAATGGGACGCTATTCAATCAACCGATGATGTCATCTCATGTAAGTAACAACATAGGTAGTAAGTATAGGTACTACGAAGCAATGTCCCACATAGCTAATTGACATACAAATCGCGAGGTCTTGAAAGTAAGGAAACTGTGAAATAGTTGTTTAATATGTTTAAGCAGAAGTTGTTATGCAGGGGGCGGACTTCAATTTATACAAATGGAATTGCGGCCCTCTTGAATCGTTCAGGTCGGCGTGTGCGCAACATTATTAGGTATAGTTGAAATCATATAAGTTGGCCGAATCGAAAATTAAATAATACCTAAAGCTATTTTACCGTAAAAACAATAAGGTTCAAAACCTAATAATAGTTTTATAGAAATACGGCCAACATAAGGTTGAAGTTGAAACTGTTCATTATCGCTCACGGCCATTGACCGAGATCGTGTCGCGGGTCATTCACGAATTCATAGCAAATTACTGATGATGATGATTATAGATGACGGCGGCGGGCCAAAGGGTCGAGAGATATCCTTGGTATTCTGAAGTACGTACGATGTGAAGACGTCCAGTCTTTATCATAAGTGAATATGAATGTCCGCCAGCTTGAATGTCATGCTCGCTTAAAGGACTTTGCTTACGGTGGCGTCGTTGATCGGGTCGCCACCTTCCCTAACAGATGGTCGAGGGAGACGATGGCTGAGATACGCGTCATACTCGTGATCGGGTGCTGTTTGTGGAGTCCGGTCGTTCATGCTTGAAGGACATAGTAACTACTTTAATACTAGTGTCTTCTCTTGGAGATTGACGAGAGACATCACTCTGTTATGGATTAGTTTTTGTTGACATTGACTCTGAGAGAGACCTCTATATTAAATTGTTTTTTTTTTCCTTTTATATTTAAAACTTGTTATTTTTATTTTGACGCTTTGAGACCATGTACATCTCAAAGCACGTTATAATAGTCATTATTAAGAATATTTTGACGCTCAGAGACCATTTACATCTTTGAGATATTATATTAAATTTTGTTATTCAGACTGAGACCTTATACATCTCTCAAATTTACTATTATTGTAATGTTTGTAATAGATAATTAATATTTTGACATGAAAAATGTATTAAATTCTTATTGATATATTTCTTAAATTGTAAATTAATATTTTCTCATGAAAAATCTATCATATGCTTATAATGTAAGACTTTTTTAAAATTGTACATTAACATTATGACATGTGATGTGCCCTTGTGGCCTATTTGCAGAATAAATGTTTGAATTCTGAATTTTGAATTCTATGTGTCTTAGATTTCTTGATCTTAAGTAGGTTAAGTATTATCATTGTAATAAGCATATTTTTGTGAGAAAATGGCTGACTGTCGAGTTTCTTTCGGCGTTTCTTCTCGGCAGTGGCCTCTGTGAAACGCTAGTAGGGTTTGACTTGTAAAAGTGCCATTGCGGCCTACTTACAGAATAAAGTTCATTTATTTCATTTATTTATTTATTTAATTTTTCCCTTATTTTCCGCGGAGAAAATCTGTGGACCAGGGGACCGATTTATGAGTGAAGAATGCTCGACTTTTCACTGGAGATCTGTCAAAAAATATGATGTTTTGACAGATGTCGAGTGAAAAGCCGAGCATTCGACACTCAAAAATCGGTCCCCTGGTACTAATTATGCGTTATTTATACTCACTAAAAACTCTACAATGACCACCATATATTTGTATTAAGTACGACAGAGAGGGAGATATTCGAACTTCGTTCGTTTTCGGTTCGCGGTGGGCCCTCTGGATCCTTTATGATGCAACCTAGACGCTAGGAGGATCATGATTATGATTTACGATGGTTAAATCATATAAAAGTTTGAAGTCGACAGCAGGCTTCGTAATTTTTATAATTAGAGGTAGGTATGGGCCATACGGGCATGTTACAAGATTGGTGATGTCACCAACAGCCATTAGAATGGGTAGAATCGCTCCACGACCATAATGTATGTCTCCAATTATATAACCAATCGGTTTTTAATAACCTTTCGAGTACATTACGTCATTAGCCACTGGCAGGCATCATTCCCGTGTGTCATTACGTTGACTTATTGGTTATTGGCACTTAAATTAGACAAAGTTATGTTTGCGGTGGACTTAGGTGGTGGATGATGATTTCGGTGGTAGGTAAATAGACTGCTCTTTGTGTCTTTATCGAGGAGTTAAAAGCGCCTTGCCTTGTGGACAAGTGTAGCAGGTATTTTTTTTTTATATAGCGCACAATACGATATTTAACAAAGATGACAACCTAAAATATTTTTTTTTTTACATTATAAATAAACAGAAGTTACGAAAATAATCGCAAAACAAAAAAAAAACAAATATCTGCAATTTTACAAATTTTTAAATACATAAAGATGAAAAAAATGGACTCAGTTCGACCACAAAAAAATTTGACGTAATTATATTTATAAAGTTAGTCACATTTCCATACAAATATCATACTAACCGAGCCTTATTAACGTTTCATAAAGAAAATCCTCTAATTATATTCGCATATTAGGTAGTTAGTTACATAACTTTAAAAAAGTTTTGAATATATAATAATATAATATATTGGTATGATTTGGGGTTCAATCGAACCCACGACCTACAGATATTGATACTCTATGAAAGGTATTATTAATCGACTAACAGTGATTCACAGTTCACACCGAAACCATCTGCAAATGTAAGCTGGCATCCGATAATAGATATATGTAGGGAAGGTCAGGTCATGGTGTAATGGATACATCTGCTGAGAGACTCGGATATGACGTAATGAAGGCCAGAGAGCCTACCAATTCGACAACAGTACCTACGAGTATCTCTGTCGCTCGACTAAACAAGAGCGATAGAGAGGCAGATATTTTTAGTTTTTGGTTTGCGGCAGGCCCTATACTATATACCACTATTCGGCCGATATACCTATTTTCGAACGAAAGTTGTCTATGCTCACCTAGTTCGCACGCGTGAAAAGAGTGGCTTGAGAGTGGCCATAGGTAGGTTATATAATGGTTTCCACACGTCCTGTGTGGATGCAAATAGTGATTAATTATGACATCTATATGTAGTTGAAAAGCGTGATTTCGATTGTAATTATCGATAGTAGTTGTAATGAGTTATTTCCCAACTATGGGAATTAATTAGGACGAGTATGTTAGCTGCGAATTTGGTGGCACAGAATTACAATGAAATACACTTTATTACAGATCTCAATAACAATACAAAGTATTAGAAAGTTTTGCGACATATTTATGGTTCTCTGTAAGTGCAAATTGAGTGAATTGACGTCCACTTTATCTTCTTTAGTTGGTAGCAGTGGCGGCACGTAAAAAATATTCTTAGGGAAGCCTTTCTTATTCTTCATGAGCCGTACCTAGTAAAAGATTTGGACTGGCTGAAAATTAGGCAAGCCGGTGGGAATCGAGTTGTATATGGACGCTCTGCCACTGGTTGGTAGTGACCCTGCCTACGAAGCTAGAGGTCCCGGGTTCGAATCCCGGTCAGGGCATTTATTCGTGTGATTAGCACGAATAAATGTTCCTGGGTCTTGGATGTTTTCCATGTATTTAAGTATCTAAATATTTATCTATAAAAATATGTCAGCGAATCATTTTGCCTCATCGACCTCATCCTAGAGTTAGCCGATTTGACTCGTTAATATTGCAGACCTATTTAGGTTAATCACAGTATTTAACGCAACGTGATATCGATGGACAAACCAATCGATCTAAATAGCATTTTATCTACTTTCTTTATCACTGCCATTCACACGTCTAACGTCTTTCTCAAAGCATAGAAAGTAATTGGCAAAGAAAAGTCTGATAACGATGTGTGGAAAGTTAATTTCTCATTGAAGCCGATTTTCTCTGGCTGTCGGCCAGTTTATTAAAGTCACAGTACAGTACTGGGCAAAATGTAAGGAAGGAAATCTTACAGGATGTTTATTTCGAGGTATGTTGACCCTTACGTGTACGTGAACAAATTACTGAGGATATGTAGATTAAGTAGAGGCAGGATACAGCGGGATTCCGCCTCGATGATTGAAGAGAATTATCTCCTTCCAAAAGACTCCTGTCAGCCTAATGCACAAGCATAATCCGTGTTGTGTTCCTGGTCAAAACTACCCAAATTTGTCTCTATAATGGTATATTTGGAGCATCGCATATTATTGGAGGTTATCGTTGTAGTTAGCAAGTTCTCTCCATTGCAGAAGAAGTTATACCACAGGTTTAATTTTACAAATGGTGCACTCGGTATACCAAAACCTGACTCATTCAAGACACCAAAAATGAACGCAGATTATGAATAAGGATGAGGAAATTGAGTGTTTTTATTAGGAACATTGTGTTGTACAATATTATCTCATTCATTATTTCCATCATAATTTGGTCAAATTTATAAACTAGAATATTAGACAACCTCCAAACAAGGCCATAGACAGTGTCTATTAGACACGCGTACGAAAGATTCACTTTTCAGATTCGTTTTTAAACGAAACGATGCGTTCAGAATAACCGTTCTCATGACGCAACTCGTTAAGATAACAATCGAGTTATGTAATTCAAAAATGGAACGCTCACATTCGAAATTCAAATGCGCGGCTTCTTTTTTTATTAATTAGCGAGACTTCCGCGAAAATGGCGCGAAAAGTTAGTGCTTGGTGATTAAGATGAGTCGCGCTCTAGTTATTCCAGACACTTGATTGATATTTATGAATACTCCGTCAAATTGCATAGGTAAAATGGGTAAAAATAAACCATTTTGCTCTTTAAGGTATAATCATTTGACTGTTTTTAGGGTTCCGTAGTAAACAAGGAACCCTTATAGTTTCGCCATGTCCGTCCGTCCGTCCGTCCGACCCCCGTTTTTCTCAGTAACCGTTAGTGCTAGAAAGCTGTAATTTGGCATGAGTATACTTACATATCAATGACGCCGACAAAACGGTAGAATTAAATCTTTAAAAAAATTTTTTTTAGGGTACCTCCCCTACATGAAAAGTGGTGGTGCATTTTTTTTTCTGCCAAACCCCATCGTGTGGGGTATCGTTGGATAGCTCTTTTAATATATTATAAGGTTTCTAAAAGCATTTTTTGATTAAAGAATTGGTTAGCGTGATATTAAGCTTTGAAGTGATAATTTTTGCTATGGTCAAGTGTCCCCCCCCCCCTGCCAGCTAAACGGTGGTTACTAGACATGTGAAAAAAATCATGGTAGTAGGATATACGATGAATTTAAAAGGAAAACTATCACAGCTAAGTAGACATTATTAGTTAACGAGTAATAGTCGAACTTCAGAAATGTACTTTGCAAAAGCAAACTTTCGTACAATTTCCATTGATACCTTAGATAATGTTGTTAATTCTTTCAAAAACATAGTAAATATAAGTTTTCGAACTTTTTAGTCCATATAATGTGGGTGGACGACTAACCCTATACCTTGCGCGTGGCCCGACACGCACTTGGCCGGTTTTTTTCTTGAAGAGGAATGAATTGCTCTACGAAAATACACGGATGTGACGGATTATTTTTATTTGTGTTTTTTTTAAAGATTTAATGTGTATACATGTTATAGAATTTCTTCGACTTATTATCGTTAAGACCTACAATTCATCAGTCATCAGCGATTACAATTAAATTCCTAGCAGAGCAATAGATAAGACTATACATTACAAAATGAAGTAGTCTTCTTTTTGCAGGAAATACATGTAATGACTGCTAATGTAATTATTTATTTAACAATGGCTCATTAATCTAATTGATTAGTGCTCATTTTATTGTTTTTGTTTGCATAATTCATAACATTGTGCATAATTTTGCAACAAAATGAACAAGAAATTGATATTTGCATTGCATTGGCATTTGCCTTTGTATCAGGAATTCCCTCGATTCATTAGGTTTTTAGTCTTTTTAGAACTTAGTATTCATGATTGGATAATGTACCTAATTGAACTTAAGCTATCGTGACAGGGATATTTTTAAAAGACACCATTACTGATGTACCATCGAAAACTTTCCAAAATTGCGAAATTTCCACATGGCAAAGTTTCAGAAATATCTCTCATTTGGTATGGGGTTTGAAACTTTCAGAAATGTAAAATAAAAATAAATCTTATATTTCTATGTAACTTCCGAGAACGATTCCAACGTTTAGGAAACTTGCACATCTGTAGATACGATGATGATGACGTATGGTCCTTCGCACCGGATGTTACAAGTGAAGTGGTTCAGATTTATTTCCAGTCTACTTTACCAGGTGTTAGTGTAGGGTTCAGTTGTTTTACACGCTGCATACGTCTGTGACCCGGCAACGTTAGCACCTCTCATGAATACTAGCACTAACAACCGTCCTTGCTCGAGCTAACTGCTTCCTTATACGTGGCCGGAATATCATAAAGCCAAATGTGCGCGTACGCCGTGTCAGCGTCACTGACAGCGCCTCTCACAGCTCACAGTTGCAGAAGACCTTCAACGCGCATTTTTATGAAAATCTTTTTTAGGGTTCCGTGCCCAAAGGGTAAAACGGGACTATTACTAAGACTCCACTGTCCGTCTACTGTCTGTCTGTCAGTTGAAATTTTCACAGATGATGTATTTCTGTTGCCGCTATAACAACAAATACTAAAAAACAGAATAAAATAAATATTTAAGGGGGCTCCCATACAACAAACGTGATTTTTTTGCCGTTTTTAAAGATAATGGGACGGAAC
Source organism: Cenopis cana (assembly GCA_951800055.1). Taxonomy (NCBI): domain Eukaryota; kingdom Metazoa; phylum Arthropoda; class Insecta; order Lepidoptera; family Tortricidae; genus Cenopis; species Cenopis cana. The sequence goes on along the minus strand of OX637476.1, from coordinate 22,546,394 downwards.
CCTTCGTGCGCGAGTCCGACTCGCACTTGGCCGGCCTTTGGGTACGGAACCCTAAAAATGATCGCTAGAGATGACGGCTTAGCAACGGTTTTAATAAAATTTATAAGTTATAGTTACCAATAAATAAAACTTAAAAATATTTGAATAACATCAAGCAATTTAATATGTATGCAAATAAAAAAAATGCATTTGTGCCAGAAAGTTATGTATGACGTCATTAGCCATATTTCCCTAGGAAATGCACATTAACCGAGAGTTTTTAACGTTTCGTAAAACATATCAGTACGGTAAGGCCTTCCTCTACTAAACTACATTATGCTGAAAACGGCGACGACTGAGACAAGTGAGACATAGAGGAAGCGGTCCTCATTCCGGATATTATCTGGAGACCTTATTTCTGCTGAAAAATATGATTATGTAAATAGTCCATAATGTCACTTACTTTCCTGCCTTCATGAAGGCTGGGCTCACGTACCCAAGTAATAACCATAGACATTCCGACCTCCCGATTGTTTCTGGCCCATTTGCCGCCAGCCTTCGCCAATTTGCGCCAAACGAGCGTAACAAAACCACACATTATTCAGTAGTTCAGTGGCAGATTGAATTCGCTTTTGTTTTACTTTTACAAACTTGTCTATGCGTGCGGCGAAGAATTTGAACCCGCGGAAAATCGCTGCTTAAAATCATTAAACCTTAACTGAATTGACACACGTAATGCAAACTCAACTTTGTTGTGGTCGTTATAACGTCTTTATTTGAATAAAGACTTTGGGTCCTTAATTATTTTTTGTTTTGAACGAAACGTATACTGACTTGACTTTTGGCGAACAGCGCCACCTATGAACTGTTCCGATAAGTTTGCTCAATATGGGCATTGTAAAGGAATTGGCATGAGTGCGTTATGGCGATTAAATTTCGGTTTTGTCCATTGTTATATTTAACTAACTACCTTGAAGATTTCATATTCGGTAAGCACGGAATTGTGATTTGAAATAATATTCGTTCTTAACGTATTCAGTGGTTTGAAGATTTTTAATACGTTTGATAGCTTATCATACCAGAGAGTGAGTTGAATGATAATTCAATGTATTAGGCGCAATCCTTCAATACAAGGTACATAATAAATTTCAAATTTTTCTTTGTTTACTACACTCTAAAATGTGGTAGATAGTTTTCAAACTTGACAGGTAGAACACTTGAAAAAAAAATACAGCATTCAAGAGGCCAATGATTGGACGGGCCAAAATTTACTAGAGCTTACCCTACGAGAGCGTCACTATGCGAAATATTCTGGGGGGCCTGTATAAAAAGAAAGCGTCGTTAAATAAGAAAATCACATGTCGTTTTTTTTTAATTACCACAGACTAATATGTCACGTGCAATTTTCAACGATATTACTTACTGCCCATAAGGCACCGAATTGGCAACGCTTAACGTGAGACGAATATTGTAATAATTTGACACCCACCGCGCTTTCTAACACTTCTCCACGCCATATTTAGCTGCAGATTTCATTCGGTGGTATGATAACAATAATAATTGGGCAACATTATGAATTAATATGGAAAAAAAAGCGACGAAAGTTCTGTTTTTTTGGGTTTTGGCAACATTGGCCTGTAGCCATGCTAGGCTTAACGCTAGTCCAGTTCGTATCACCCTCACCTCTTCTTTATAAAAGCATGAGCTAGTAGTTAATTCATGAGATCCATTTTTGCTGGCAGATATATTGTACAACTGCATTTTGAGTCTTCTATCATGCAAAATTAAGTTGCTTGTTTTGACACACCTTGGCCAAGTCAAATAATGTTAAGTGTAACATTGGGTTACCACAGAAACAATGGCAATAGGACAGGTGTAGAGGTAACGTGCTCTACTTGTAAGCGAAAATCAATTGTAAGCCAGTTAGTTAAGACTAAGTAGGAGTAGGTCTACATTAGCATGGCAACCGAGGCGCCGGCGCACACTTCCGAGTTTTTCGCTCGCTGGTGGGTTACTTTTTACTAAGTAATTCATGGTAATATTTAGTCGACCTCTGAGTAGGCAAATCAAACGTAAAGGATATCCAGCGAGTCAAGTTGGCTATTTTAAATGTTAATTCGATCTACTTTAAGAAGTTCTGGCGAATAGAGCCTCACATAAATAGGGATGTTGACCTAAAATTTATTATTACTCCATACGAAGGAATACATAAAACTATGCCAAATAGTATCCTATTCAAATATCTCAAAAAATAACGAAACTACAACCGTTAGAATGTTGTAAGTTAGAGAGAGAAAGTGCTACAGACCAGTGACGTCACTGACCTCGAGCGCCATGGTAAATGACGATCGTTCAATACAACGGGGCGTTTTGCGGAAAAGGGACAGAAAATGCCCCCTCCTAAAACTTTGAAGACTTATAATTATGTAATTATTTATTCTTTTGAATTACTTTTTTCGCTATTTGATTGAGAATTAGATCCTTTTTCGAGAAAATTCGGATTCATTGATTTTCTTATTTAGTGTCAACATCCCTATTATATGTATAGGTCTCCTATCATTCGTTTTCCGGGACAATGGTGTCCCGGACCTTTGGGAGGCGGGCGTGGAGCCGAAGTAACGGGGCACGTTACTTCGGCTCCACGCCCGCCTTCGTGACTGTAACTTAGTTTGACTTAGGCGACTTCCTGACTTGGCGGGGCGGGATCGATATGTGACATTTTCTTCTTTGACGTAAACTTACTGACATCGCAAAGATTCCCACTTGATATAATACTGTCAGTATTACGTTTGCGCAGTAGTAATATCATGCGCAGAAGCGAAGCAGTACCGCCTTCGCATCGTCCCGCTACCGCGCATCCCGCGCCAGTCAGGAAGCACTCATTTAAATGTAGGGGCGTAGTAAAAAATGGTATCGCGTCGACTGACAGCTGACACTGACATTTGACACTTTTCTCATATCGTACTGCCTCCGCACCGACAAATCAGGAAGTCGCCTTAGTGATGTTTATTCTAAAGCGAGTTTTGTTCATGTTTCACAATCACACTATTTCCAGGGCTAGAAGTTATTGAGTGAAAAATAAAGTATTATCAGCAATTTAACTAAAGATAACGAAATATTGTATATAGCTAGCATGGTCAGATATTAGAAATCGCTCTTTAGCGATAAGACCGCCTTTTGTTTACCTCTACTATAAGGCTAATGTTCTGTTCTGTGTTCTGTTTAAAGGTGTGTAATAAAGAGTATTTGTTTTGTATTGCATTGTATATTATTTATATAACGGCGGTGACAAACAAGCTCACGGTTTGTCTGATTGTATATAAGAAGATGATATCTGTATCCTCAAATCAACAAAGGTGGGCAACTCGCTCGGTCTGCGAAGCGAGTACCTAATTAGAAATCCGACCTCAGTTTTTTTTTTAATAACGCTTATCTAAAACCTGTGAGTTTAATATAAACAGAAACTCTTATTTAATTTCTGTACAATTGACTTGTAATACCTATTATTAACAATAAATTTTGTCTATGTCTATGAGTAATCAATTACTTCCCTTAGCGCGAGAACTTTAGAGTAAGTCTACCAAGTGAACACTTACGTAAAAACAACAGGAAACCCCATTTGTACATATACTGAAACAGGAACCAACCAACAAATGAATTAGTTCCTTTGTCAATTGAGTTACTATAACAGCGCATTTAACTTTCATTACCTCTTATTTGTATTATAATTACATGCAAACATTAATCGTAAGCTTAGAGAATACGGTTGGTTTTGCAATGGTCAAAATCAAGTTCGCTGTGATACAATTACTATATTATCAAACCAAACGTGACGTATTTTACCTTGATGTTGTGTCGTGTGAATCGTGTGATAAGATGCTTTATTGTTTAGTCCTTGGTGTTTGTTGATTAAATGACGAGTATTTATATGCGACAAATACAAACCACAGAAACACTTCTAAAGTGCTCCGTATAAGTAGGTAGTGGCGTGGCGGGATAAGACCAAAATTTGATGTCGTGCAAGGTACAGTCAGCAACAGAGAAAAGGGACCCCCCGTGCATACAAAATTTCTATGAAGGGGGGGGGGGGGTACCTTTTCTCTGTTGCTGACTGTACATTAAGCGAGGCCCTCTGATGGTATTGGTACAAGAAGCAATGTTATAAATAAAATAAATAAAAAAATAAACCCGGCCAAGTGCGAGTCAGACTTCGCACACTTAGAGTTGTTTTCGCTCCCCCTTGGGAGCCCCCATTAAAACATTTAATAATACGTTTTGACTTTGGCTATTTCTATAGCTTTGGGCCACCAAGATGCTTAAGTAAGACTGTCAAGCGCCCTGTAGCCCGGGCATAAGAATACGGCTACGGTACCCTCTGCCTGTCGTAGAAGGCGACTAAAATAGGGTCCTCGGGGCCGAAGACGGTAGTAGTTGGGGGCTGCGATCGTCCATAAAAACATGGCGGGACTCTAGGGCGGCACTGGAGAGTTCCATGGGAGAGCCCAGAGCCGTCCGAAATGGGTTGAGGAGTACAATCGGGGGGTTTTTAGTCGGTGCAAGTGCGACATAACCTGCGCACTGCCCCCGCGGTGCGGGGGTATCCATAAAGGATTTTCCCCCCTACAAAAAAAAAAGTAAGACTGTCAAAATTTTCAGTTTGGCTGTAAACCTGTGTGACAGACGACGGACAGACGGACGGACGGAATGAGTAATAGCAATAGGGTTCCGTTTTGACTCTTCGGGTACGGAACCCTATAAAAACCTTCCTTTTTATAGAGTTTTGCTTCCTTTAATATCTGGCCCTTCTAGACCCGGTCCTACTAAGGTTTTGGGCAAATCCTCCACTGAGTACTTTTATGAGACAGTAAACGTAGACTGATGATGCATTGATGAGTTCTGAAGTGGCATTTGTTGCAGGACAGGTACAGCAGGTCATCGAGGGTCCAGCTCCGTCGCAGCACCAGCCTGCTTTCCTGGCGAGAGCTGAAGACCGATTGGGTGAGTTCAATTTTTATATTCTTGACCACTTGAAGAGAAATTCAACAATATCCCTTTGCTATTTCGCTGAAGATCAAATCTAGGGTCTATCAGTGATAATTTGAGATGCATCGACTTGCACTCCCTCCGCTCATGCAAGCAAATACAACAAACCACCACCAATATTGACAAAAACCTCGACACGTGTTTCGCCTCTCTCCGAAGCATCATCAGGAGATGCTGGCAGGAGATGTTGCTTGCACCACGTCCGTCGAGCGACTGCAGAGATTGATGGTTGGGAGATGATTGCAGTGAAGAAAACGTATGTGGGGCGGTCCAATGGCAGACATCTGGTTGGTCGTCCCAGAGATACCGCTGGAATAACGAAGCCCTCAAATACCTAGCCAAAATCGAAATAGCTAACTGGCGTGATGTGGCGCAGAATAGAGAAGAGTGGTGTTCTTTTGCGTCAAGAGGCCAAAATCCTCTTTGTGTTGTCGAGCCAAGCGTAGTAACACTATAAGGTAAGTTTGATCACTATCTCACTTGGTAAGCGATGATGAGGCCGTGTGTGTGACATGCGTTCCTAAATAGTGCCTATTCACTTTCGTCTGGAAAAGATGCAAGTTTGTCAGAAGAAACATCCACCCTTTAGCTTTCTACGCAAGAAGGCTGAAGTAAAGCGCTTTTTGCGAATCAGGGGCATGCCAACAACATAAGGGTAGAACCCACGTCCGCGCCCTTGTCCCAAGATGGTGAAATGGTGCATTCATTCCATACGCTTTAAGAGAGGTAGGTAAGGCACTGGCCGGCGATCAGCGAGTACTCTCATAGTAATTCTACTCGCCTGAACGACAAAACGAGTAGAAGGCTTAGAGGTCTCGCTTATGCATATAACCGGTATTTAGTTATTCATCAATTTATAGAAGTAAAAGACCTCCAACACCTTCAAATGACTTTGAAACGTCTTCAATTTGAATATTACTCGTAATCCTAATTAGAAGGATACGAGACAACGCGGCCGACAATTATTACAAACCTTATTCCAAAAGTCACTGAGTCCATAGTCAACTGCCTTTAAATACATACAATGAACTACGTAATTTCAAATTTATCTTGTATTTTCAATATTTCTGACATAGAAGCTGATATAAACTCTACTAAAAAGACTGTAAGTTCATTTTCAGTCGTAAACCTACTCTTATGATTTACACATGATCTTAACCTTTTGAAATGATGCTTTAAAGTGAAGCTGGTAGAGTTGATATTGGGTTGCGGAGGTTAATGGTCGGTCGTGAACTTTAACAAGTGTTAACTGGTGGTCAAGGCGTTAGCATTAACAGTGTTATTAACATTGTTGCTTTTGTTAAGTCGGTTTCGTTACGTCAACCCATCGTCAACCATGTTTGGTGATCACGACTTTTAGGTTTAACAAACCTCGCCGTGTTTGTTGAAATATTCGAGCTGCATCTCTTTGCTCGCTTAGGAACAGTATAATTATAGAACAAGCTAACAAAATTTAATGAGAATCGATTAAGAAATGCAAACGGTAATGGAGAAGTGCCGTACATCCACCGGATTGACATAAGTACGACAGCAATTGTGCCCCAGCTGAAACAGTGAATGTAGATATAGAAGGAGAAGTCCTGCGTAGGTCCTGGACAATTCCAGGGCAAGCGAATGTTGACGAGATCACGTTTCAGTCAAGGGCTCACCCTTTGCAGTGTTCGTGATCGCATACCCATGCTGAAGTTTGAGCACGGGCGCCGGTAGGGGCTCGAAACAAAACGTATAGGGATGCAATTATTATATTTACATACGCAATATAGGCTACACGCTACACGATGTAATTTAACAGGGAATATTTATAATTTCCTCAGTCTAATCTACCTGTTTGACCACAAGTGCTGTAAATCACTCGAAACATCGAGATATTTACAATATAAGCAATTAAAACAAACACGGAAACCGAATACAATACCTACTGTGATAGTAATAGTCTGGAATTGTTTTCTTGTCTTTCCTTTGTTTGTATCGAGATACCATGGAACAACTACTTTAAAGTATTTTATCTTGTCTATGTAGGTCAGAATTATCCTCTTATCAATAAGCGTAACGCCGGGTGCTGGATTATCCTGTATTTATCAAATTAGTCGGATAATGTAACATTGATACAGGCTTACAGTTTGTTTTCAATGTAATGCTTGGTGATTAGACTACCTGTGAGGTGGCATTGTAATTGACAACATTTCATATTTTTAACTACTTTATTTTATGAACTAGTTAGAAAATAGGTAAAAATTTAAACCACCCGTATTTTTTCTTTTTCAATTTAACTCATTATTTCATACAAAAAAAAACACGTTGAAAAGTAGGTCATTCCAAAAGGGCGTAAGTAAAATATGACGTCATCTTCCCAACAAGAATCCAGAGCCACTCTAGAGCAGCGATTGTCTGTGCTCTGTACTAAGGTCTCCCTGAATACAGCGAGGAAGATGACGTCAACTTTCGGTTTACAGTAATTTGCGATTTTTTCCAAAATTAACGGAGAAAAATATCTAAAAAAAAGTTTTTTGTGTACTTGACACGTTTTTACCGAAATGGTTTTCGAATTAAGACTTTTGGAAATTATGAAATATTGTCAATTTAATTTCATGTACTATGCCTACCTACCCTTTTCGTGTACACGAGCGTGATTATGTCACATACATACCGGGCCGGGCATACTATGCCGGGGTCTACTAGACTATAAGTATTGAATTTAAATCGAATTTACATTTACCGCGCTCTTTCAAGGCGCACAGTGAAATGACATCTCGAGCATTTTATTCTAGTACCTCAAATGACTAAAAGCATTATCACCAAATTTCAAGTTCACAGGTAAACGGGACGTTGAAAAAATCTTCGGAACTGTAGCGTCGCTAGGCAACCGTCAAATCTGACATGCTCTGCAACGCGCTATCGAAGTTTCTTAAGTCAGTTGCATTGCATATATAGAACTTCCAACCAACTCTCATTGGACTTCGGTCCCTGAGAGATCTCTCTATTGTCGTTTATTCCTGTGCCTCCTATCTATTGTATATTTGTATATAATTGTACATATCTCTCCTTTTCCTGTATATATCCAACTCTGTACATATTCCTAATAGGAGCACATTTTCTATTCTACAGAACAAAATTTTGTGACAGACGACGGGACACGTGAGTGACATCTATGTATATGTGTGCGTGTGTCCGCTGTCTAATAAAGCCGTTAACTTACTTTTGTTCAGCGAACGTTTCAGCAGTAGGTAATGTGAGTTTTTTCATCGATATATATTAGTATCTCGAGAACCGAGATCCACTTTCTTCGCAATTCCGCGATGAAATATGGCGTTTGGTGTAAACAGGGCTGCTACTTCTCGATATAACTTGTGCTAAAACAAACGACTCTAAATGAATCAAAATAAAAATAAAAATCTGCATGTAGGCATTGTAGGCCTCAAGGGCTCTTTTACATGTCATAAATTACAATAAGATAAGATAAGATAAGATAATTTATTCCATAACAATTTTACAATCATGTCGGAAATATGAATACAATGATATCATTTAGTATACAAAGCAACATCAACCAACATAAATAAATAAATTTATTGAATAAATTGACAAGAAAATATATACAAGAGTACAACAAAATAACAAATGGAATATAAAACTAAAACTAACTATAATTAAAATTAAAGCTAAAAATTAAAAATACCTATCAAAATTTTGTGCCCTAGGTAGGGTGCCCAATACGCAGGCAGCGTTCCTGCGCTGGATTGCGATTGCAATTCTCTGCGCGAGAAAGCTGCCTGCGCGAGGGTCGCCCGTTGCCTCCCAACAGATACATACCTGGGCACATATTTGCTGAACTTATCCTATAATAGAGAGATGTAAAGCGTCTCTGCTCTGTGGTCAATCAATCAACTTAATTTTCTACCTCGCCGCAACTGTTAGAGTCGAGTCGTAGTGTCACAAGCTTCCTTTTTAACCCCCGACGCAAAAAGAGGGGCGTGTCTGTCTGTGTATATGTGTATCTGTGTATTTGTATGTGGTATCGTAGCGCCCAAACGGATGAACCGATTTTCGTTTAGTTTTTTTTGTGTCATAGATAATTTTATCCCGAGTGTTCTTAGCCATATTTCATGAAAATCTGTTCAGCCGTTTGAAGATCATCAGCCTCATGTCGGGGGGTTTTCTAAATTTTAGTTTTTTTTCCTATTTGATTGTTACGTATATATTTCGTGTCACCAGCGTGAGATATTTCAAATTTGTCTCGATTTCTTGTGACACTCGCTTATCCGACTCTACATGCACATTTTCACATAATTTTCTTCCTGTTCCCACTCATTTCCCACTACACCATCCACTCAAACTGCTTGCCAAGCAAATGCATCGATATTTTATAAGAGTCACTGTATATGGGCCGATAGCATTTGAGGTGTGCCGATCTAATAATTAAGTGTGATGTGTGATATAAAATTGAAGTTAGTTGTTTTGGATTTAATCCTAATTATTAAGGTTTATGTATGCATTGTATGTATGTATGTAATTATTTTATTGTACACAAAAAACAGGTAAAAATACAGATAAATTCGTTTATATTTTTCCTATACCATTATACTTTTTAGATTAGATTTGTTTTATTGTCATATATCTACCAGTTCACGTGAATTTTTAGCTCTAGTATAAGTTTTTTCGAAACATTAACTAATGCGAACGCGTTTGCGTTTTGTCTCAAAATTTATGAAAGTGGTATGAAAACGTGAACAGCGCCAATGGTGGTCACTAGTGGAAACTAAAACAACGAGTATAACATTTGTTGCTAACCGATGAACGCGCGTATTTCAAACTCGGTGAGAGCGTTTCCATACATTTTGAGACAAAACGCAAACGCGTTCGAATTAGTTAATGTTTCGAAAAAACTTATACTAGAGCTAAAGTTCTTTATATCGATTTAGTTTTGGATTCATTCGTAGCCGTCGGGGTTGAAAACGTTAAAAATATTATCCGCGCGGTCTACGTCTCACAAATCCACTTGATTAGTTGATCGAAAACCCTAACACCTACAAATTGGAGTTACACTTAACGCTTTCTGGCGATACATTGTACAATAAACAAAATATAAATTATGTGGTCGCGCTAAATAAATAATTGTAATAAGCTGCTACGGCGCAGATTTCTCCAATTAGTACATTAGTGCTCTCCCGCGACGCACGCGCGGCCACGTTCCATCTAGAGGTAAACTATAATAAAACATACATACCTAACTCATGTCTGTACTCCTAGCATAACATGCATCTCGTCTCTACGCGAGATAGACTACCTGTCACTGTCTGATTAATGCTGTCAAAAAGTGACAGGTAGCTTATATCGCGCGCGAGTAGATACGGAATGCATGTTGTGCTAGAGGGGCTGAATTGACAATATTTCATAATTTCCAAAAGTCTTAATTCGAAAATCATTTCGGTAAAAACGTGTGAAGTACACAAAAAACATTTTTTTAGATTTTTTTCTCCGTAAATTTTGGAAAAATCGCAAATTACTGTAAACCAAAAGTTGACGTCATCTTCCTTGCTGTATTCAGGGACAGAGTACAGACAATCGCTGCTCTGGAGTGGCTCTGGATTCTTGTTGGGAAGATGACGTCACATTTTACTTACGCCCTTTTGGAATGACCAACTTTTCAACGTGTTTTTTTGTATGAAATAATGAGTTAAATTGAAAAAGAAAAAATACGGGTGGCTTAAATTTTTACCTATTTTCTAAATAGTTCATAAAATAAAGTAGTTAAGGGCCTATCGTGCGGGGTAAATTCTCAGCGCCTGTCAAATTTCAATTTTTTTAATAATTTACCCAATTAACCCACACATGCATTATTCACGCACACTACCTCATTTTGCTGGGTCGGGTCATTGACCCATGTTTGTGTCAACTTATGACAATATAGATTTTGAATATTTAAAGGTTTCTTGGTGCATAAAAGAAGTGTAACAAAAATCGTCAAGTTCTGATCTGTAACCAAAACTCAAGTATTAGTTGTATCTGAAAATGTCTTGAATTTGGAATTTGTGGTAGTAAAATACTCAGTTCCTTGTTTATAAAATAAAACTTTGAACCCCTGTTTTGTAAAATGTATTTTGTTTTGCCCTTTCCTCACAGACTCATTTTTATACAACTAAAAACAGAGAAAGACTTTTCCTAATCGGTTCGTGCATGTTATGACTTTTTATGTTTATGACTTAGGTACTTATTTTGAGAGTTTACTTGGTGATTTTCATGATACGAGTATATTTTGTACCTTAAATAGGTTATTTTAAGCAAAACTTTTCATAAATTGATTATTTTCTGTTTATCAGTTGGTTAACTCTAAAATGGACACTGATTTAATGCAAGTTTTAAGAGAAGAAGCGGTAGTTTTATTACAATATATATAATAACTACTGAAACTATTTATACGGCACGGGATAACTGCAGCAATATTGTGAATCAACTTTGTATTTGAGGAACCAGTACCTAACCTTATAGGTAGTTCTTGTTATTCACGACCTCCCGTCGTAACCCAATCCGCAGAATTGCGCATAGAATAGTATGACATTCCCTGCGCATCGTCGTTATCGTGAATGACAAGCACTATAAAACCTAATGATATAACAAATATCATCAAGAAAGTCATTGTAACATTCTGCAATTGTGGAACTTGGCCGGACCACTACTGTATCAGCTCTGACAAATTAACTTTTATACAGTCGTGCCGTCGATGACATTTAACTGAACATCCGTGAACCTTATTGCAACGAGATAAGGTTCAATAATGGTTAACATTGCGTCTATTTTCATCAATAATAAATAGCAATTATTATTATTTCCTATTCGTTTACTATAACGTCGAGACAATTATTGCGATGCGACATAAGTACTTACTTGTACAAAATCAAAGCAACGGGATTTCCAACACATGAAAGCTTTAGATAGAAACTAGCGCAGTTTAATATTATAAGTAATTACTGCATATTTGTTTGTTAGACATCGTCATTGTCACCACATCCCCAACAACTACTTGGTTTATTATTTATAAATGAAACATAGGTTTATTATTTTCATTCTAGGTATAATTATATTATGACCAGGCGGCTTAGACACTACACAATTTAAATCCACATCACTCAAACTGGCGAAGAAACTCCGATATTCTTTCTTCTGCTCCCGCTGCAACAGAGCACTCTAGATCTGTTTCTTGGTATAACGCTGATATTTTATAAACTTCTGTTCAAAGCACCATAATAATTGTGCCTGTTTGTACAGATTCTGGGATATGTTTTGGTTATGCAGATTCTGCGATATATTTAGGTAATCATTGTTTGACGTGAAAGCGCCGTACATATACACATAAAATATAACATTAGATTCGTTAAATTATTGAAATATAAAAATACTATTTGTTTACAAATTTTAATTTGAAATATGATGAGTGACATAAATGTCATAACGTTCCGTTCTGGGTGGCCAATTTATAAAAAGTAAATTACTTTGAACTGAAATACATCGGTAACCTTTTTACGTTTAAAATGCCTTTTCGTAAAGGAAATCATTATAATTTAGTTGCATTAGTATACATTGGGGACCAAAGATTGCATTTTTATGTTATAACGAATGGCTAATAATAAAAATTCCATGTTAAAAGAATCTTCAATAGCCACACGTCAACATTTATTTACCCTACTTCAATTAATGCAATCTTTGTGTGTGGTATACATTTTGTATTTGTATACGAGCAAGTTGTCAAAAAGCGTGTTTTTATGAGATGTCAAACTGAGAAAAGCAGCATACGTCTGCTCCCATTGAGGGCCGGAGCCCATCTGCCGGCAAGAAAACTACGGCGGCCGGTCAAATTTTCGGAATTTCCTTTGCATTGTTAAAAAAATCTCCACATTTTGCAGATGTTAAACACATACGACCTAGATAACATGTAGTTTTGTTACTATTCAAAAATTGAAGACCTTACATAAAGTATTAACGTTGTAGTTTGCGTTTATTTCCTTTAGTAGAGCTAACTTTGGATTGAATTTTTATGAAGAAAACTATAAGTAATTGTGTTTCTGAAACACATGACGTGTAGAGTGTATCCTTAAATATCATATATAGGAATTACAGAATTCGAGCTTTAGTAATAATAATACAGCAAGTGATCCAACCATCGCAATTATTCAGAAAATTGCTCGGTGCAGTCTTAAAAATATTTAATGTTGTCAATTGAATACCCAAGCGGGGTATGGTATAGTACTTTTATCTCAGGTCATGGTTGTAGTTGTGACACGAACACATAGACAACGTGAACTCATACTACTCGTACTATACGCTAACGCACACATAAACAATGTGCATGTATAGCTCAACACACAACCATGGCTCACCCGCGCTCGTGAGATCAAAGTACCTCTAGTCGGGTAATTTAGTGTTTCCAACGATCTGTTAGATACAAAAGCTGTCACTCGCACGCCATGACATGGGAATTTCAAACGCGATATTGAACCCTATAGAAATAGAAATAGAGGTTATAATATAACCGTTGTTGGCGTTGAACCGATGCTGCCTGATGCTGTGGATATATCACTAGTTGGCGTCCAAAATTTTTATTTCAGTATCACTTTAATAATAATAAACAAACCTGGGAATATAGAGTCTGTTCGGAAATAGAAGAAGCGTACACTGAGCGAAAAAAAATACTAATTATTAGTAAGTTTTAGTGAATCCCAGGACAAGGAGATTATATACTAACGGTTACAAAACCAGTTTTTGATAATAGTAGTTATTTACTAATACCAATAAATTTGTCCTTGTAACTACTAATTACTACTAAACTGTTTTGTAACCGTTAGTATATAATCTCCTTGTCTTGGGATTCACTAAAACTTACTAATAATTAGTATTTTTTTCGCTCAGTGTAGGATATAAGGGGGCCTTTTTATTCTACGCTTTCTCATTCCAAATAGGCTCTGCCTACACATTGGTCGTTTCTAGAAATAATGATTTTTGGATGGGATTTTTAATTCCATGCCCCCATTTTTAATTCAATACCAGCCGGCCATTCCCTTGTTTTTTTCATATTAATTGTTACAGGAAATTTCCTATTTGAATCCCAAAAACTTCCAAGAACTTCACTCAACCTTTGCGAACGATTATGAATGCAATTACCCGCGAACAACCCACGCCGCTGTTCACACGAGTCTCGCTCTTATTGTCCACTGCTATGAGGAGCATTAAGGGTCATTATCGCAAATGTCAAGGATAGGTTGGAGGAAATTGTACTTACATCTAACAATGGTGGTTGATTGTTTGTTCGGTCAAAATTAAAAGAATTAGATGTTTAAAAAACAAATGAATTTAGATCCATTATTCAGGATTTGTTTTGATATGAACGATGTTATGACACCTATTGGATGGAATAGGATTGGAGAAAACTGCATCATAACATCGTTTTATCACGAGAAGTCACAAAACAATCCTGAATTCTTTCTCCTCCATTCAGGTATTCTCATGTTGGTACAACTAGCATCGGTTTGTTTTTTGCATTGCTAACAATGATCATTAAATACAAATATTGAATCATTCTCCGTCACCACACCGGTAAGCAGCTAAACATCCGTTGTCATTCAATAATTTTAACCATCATTCACTTGCTACTGACGCGCTGGAATGTCCAGGAATCTTAGGTACTTTGTGTTCGTAGTCAGTCCATTGTTATGAGGGATATCTGGAACTCAGATTCGATGGAAGCCGCTTAGCCAATCTCACTGGAGCGCAAACTCTGAGTATTCCAGTGTTTAAAACGCCCGCGTGGCCGTGTCGGGGGTTTCTCCTGGATTTAACCCAAGCTCACTCCTATAGGTAGCTATATTGGGCCCGGCCTATAAAGCTACGCTACAGCAGGTTAAACAAGTGCGAGTCGGACTCGCGCACGAAGGGTTCCGTCCCATCATCTTTAAAAACGACAAAAAAACACGTTTGTTGTATGGGAGCCCGCTTAAATATTTATTTTATTCCGTTTTTTAGTATTAGTTGTTATACTCGTAGCGGCAACACAAATACATCATCTGTGAAAATTTCAACTGTCTAACTATCACGGTTTTTGAGATACAGCCTGGTGACAGACGGATAGACGGACAGACGGACAGACGGACATCGGAGTCTTAGTAATAGGGAACCCTAAAAACCGGCTAATTTCGTCATTCGTGTCGGACTTCGCACATTTAGAGTTCCGACCCAACCACAAAATTTCAGATTTCAGATTATTTATTGATAAATAAATGTACATTATACCTACCACATTTCATTTACAAGTCACAAGCTCACTTTGAGTTTATTTTAATAGAAAAAATAAGGATTTTTTTTCTAATTTGTTCGGACGCGTGAGTAACAGCAATGGGGTTCCGACTGGACTGGACTGGACCCTTCGGGTGCGGAACCCTAAAAAGGTGATTCTCAATTCGTCGAAGTCTTATTCTTTTTATGTTGTAGTTCAACAAAATCTATTTTCGTCACATCTTTGAACTTTTTTCTTTTGATCTTCTGTATTGTGACAACCGCTTTAGCTTAGTTGGTAGTGACCCTGCCTACGAAGCTGGAGGTCCCGGGTTCGAATCCCGGCCAGGGCATTTATTTGTGTGATGAGCACGAATATTCTTTCTTGGGTCTTGGATGTTTTCTATGTATTTAAGTATTTATTTATCTATATAAGTATGTATATCATCGCTTAGTACCCATAGTACAAGCTTTGCTTAGTTTGGGACTAGGTTGATTTGTGTAAGATTGTCCACAAATATTTATTTATTTATTTATTGTGAAACGCTTGTAGCAATTGTTATTCAAGAAAAAAAAGTAAATTTATTGCCGCCAAAAAAAATACACAAAAAAATACAAAACATTAAAAGAAGTTACATGAAAGAAAGGTACTTAACATTCAGGGCATTTAAGTAGGTATCAATACTATCAATAGTATCAGTAAGGATTTAGTAAAAAGAGAGGTCTTTGGCCCGTGTTCTAAGTACGGTTCTTTGCTTCTAGGTACCTAATTCGGTGTGACGAATCGGACATCCAATCTGTGACCATGACAATGACTCAAGGTCAGTCCATCCAACCATTAAAATCTTTCTTTGATTAATATGCAAATGACTGAATGAAAACTAACAATTATAGAGTTCAAACAAGTCTTGAACTTAGTCTTAACTTAACTGCTCTCGAGATCACGTCTGCTTCTCTAGCACAACATGCATTCCGTATCTACTCGCGCGCGAGATAAGCTACCTGTCACTTTTTGACAGCATTAGTCAGACAGTGACAGGTAGCCTATCTCGCGCGCGAGTAGAGACGAGATGCATTTTATGCTAGCCCCACAGGAAACTATGTTTAATAGTACATTACTTACCACGGGCGGTAAAACAAGAATTTCTCAGACTCAGGTTTTTGACGCCCGGGCCGAAGGTAAGGGCGATAAATATGCGATCTGAGGCTTTCTTTATTACCGCCCGTGGTAAGTACAACATTTTGTCACCCCTTGCCTAGGAAGTGGGATTTTCAGGCATGGCAATTGCCACTTTATGGCCAGGGAGTGACATTAATATGGCTTACATAAATAAATACCTAAATAAATAAATAGATATTTGTGGACAATCTTTCACAAATCAACCTAGTCCCAAACTAAGCAAAGCTTGTATTATGGGTACTAAGCGACGATATACATACTTATATAGATAAATAAATACTTAAATACATAGAAAACATCCAAGACCCAGGAACAAATATTCGTGCTCATCACACAAATAAATGCCCCGGCCGGGATTCGAACCCGGGACCTCCAGCTTCGTAGGCAGGGTCACTACCAACTAAGCTAAAGCGGTCGTCAAATCACTTCATGATTACGTTTTACATAGTCTGCGGTATAGAACATACTCGTAGTAGACATTACAAAATGTCCATGTCTGATTGGCTTTTAATGCGATTAGCAATGTGGAACCGGAACTAGATAGGTAATTTTTATACTTATCATTAAAAATCAGTCTCTGCGGTAAGATGAAACGGTGGTTAATAAGTCGGTTAACAAATAAAATAGCTCAGCTAGGCTAGGTTTTAGAGGTGGGTGATAAATAACTTCACGATGAAAAAATCACGGCGATCCGCCGTTAAAAAGTAACAGTGTGACTTGTCACGAAGTAACAACGTTACAAAATAACGTTGTTACTTAGCGACGATATCACTGGAACAGTGTGTAAGCGACGCTTGACCGCTGTTACTAACTGTGACTGTGACTGCGGTGCGCTGTCACAGAGTAACATTAGTTGTTACAAAAATATCAGTAACTGCCGGGAACGATCGACACGCAAATGTCGTGACACGAAATAACCGAAGTGACAAAGTCACGGTGATTTTTCAATGTGATTTTTTTGGAACGGGAATAACAATAACGGTGATCGAAAAGTAACGCTTTTCCCCATGTCTACTAGGTTTAGTAAACAAGCTCAAATCCGCTCACACCTCAGTGCCCGTAGCACATGTTGGGCTCGAGAGTATCTCGACTTATATCTCGAGCTACACGTCTTTTTCTGATTGGCGCTGTTAGAAAGTGACGGATAGCTCGAGATACGCCGACATACTCTCGAGCGCAACACGTGCTAGGCCTATTGAAGCCGCTCAACCAATACCTATCACTGGAGCGCAAACTCTTAAGGTATTCTGGTATTCCATCGATTAGACGAAGACACTGATGCGGAACTGGGATCTCCGGCCGGAAAACAAAAGAATGTTATTTTTTCTTTTTTTTTTCGCTGGGAGCGGACTAGAGGTGAGACGTATTTACGGGAACAGGTTTTTGGAATAGGTTTTGGCATGGACGCGTAAGTACGCGATCCCGCTCGCGCGTCTTTTAGCGTATCGAGTACTAGGCGTACGACGACTCTGAAGACTCGAAACGTCTAAGAGTCTTTATGTTCCGTTCCGCGCTATTCGTATTCGTCTGCGCGTTCGGATTCTTTCGGGGCACCTCGGGTCGGGGTCGGTTTAGCGCGTATTTGGACCTAGTCTTTGGATCTAGTCTTTTTGTGGACGCGTACTCGCAAGACTCAGTACGCGTTTTGCCTAGTACGTCTCACCTTAAAAACGGTTAAAAACCACCCCCGCGTGCTCGTGTTGGAGGTTTCCCTTGGCGACTCTCCAGCCACGCACTCCTATTGCTTTATAGGCTTAAAAGTATTCCAGTGTTTAACTTTAAATCACCCCCAAGGTCGTGCGTGGTGGTGCTGGTGGTTGAGAGTGAGCTGCGGGTAGTTGGACTGAGCTGGAGCAAGACTAAGGACGTCGACGAAGACAGGAAGGCGTCGCGCGAGCTTATATATGAAGGCCCTTTGCACCTCTGGGGTGCCCTAAGACAACAACGTGGTCGTGTTGGAGGTTTCTAATGGATGTCACAGACAGGTGAAAAAACTATAAGGGTTCCGTTTTTGCCATTCTGGCTACGGAACCCTAAAAAACGTTTTTAGCAACATTTTCACCCTGTGTATTATCCGTGCGAATCAGCGCGTTAGACTAGTTAGACATTGTTGAATCCAGTTAGCATGATAGGTGTTATGGTCAAGTTTTCCGACGGAACGAACGGCTTGGGCCGTAAACTTGTCGCTCAAGAAGAGCTACTTGTTGATGTTATTAAACAACGAGTCGATGACATGACATAATTCTATACTAGTAGCACATGTTGGGCTCGAGAGTATCTCGACTTATATCTCGAGCTACGCGTCTTTTTCTGATTGGCGCTCTTAGAAAGTGACGGATAGCTCGAGATACGCCGACATACTCTCGAGCGTAACACGTGCTAGGCCCACTGGTAAAACATGGTCTGTACCGACAAAATGACCGCGATTGAGGGATCTAATGAGCTGCAGATGGCTTAATGATTGCTATAGGTTTGTTGATTAATGTTAAGGCCGATTTACATTGGCAAGAAACATGAAACATAATACATAAAAAGGGAGCATAAATACGATAAAACCCCGCAATGTAATGAAAACTCACTGTAAATTGCGCGCAACTCTATAATTCGTATTCACCTAACTGCTATTTTTCTTATCGGCAAGAGATTGACAGGCGTGGAAAATTTCTTCAGTGTCAACTTTATAAATAAACGACGAAAAGTACTTCGTCATTATTGCGTAAAAATGGTTTATTAAATTAAATACTTGTAAAATCTTAGATGAAACACCGTTTTGAAAAACAATTTTTACGCATTAATTTTTTTTAACATCACATTTTGTATAAATGAAATTTATGGGCTAAAAATGTATGTACGTTGTATCATAATGTAACACTACCTAGGTATGCATTTCCATTCTTAACTTTTGTTCTTCTTTTTCTCTTCTATTTACTTTCTTTATCTTTTATTTACTAATTTTTTTTAATTTCGCGTAATTTCCGAACGCACCTTTCACCTTTTGTTGTATCTTAGTCTGTGGAATTTGCATTTTTCGCGTGTCAGGACAGGAGATTAGTTAGGTTTTGGTTAAAAAACATCAATTCAATGAGAAATATGTATTTATAAAACGCAATACAGTGTAGAAGTGAGTAAATTTTGAAAAAGGACCTTTGGAGCAACGTGTTTTATATTATGATATTCTTAAAATTTTGTCTTTTATCTGACTATTGGAAATCGGAAAAATATAAATATCCTTGTCAATTTCATTGGTGAATGACATCAGTTCCATTGTATTTTTTTGCAAGATCGAGATTAAATGACATCACTTCGAGTAGGTAATTAATGAGCTTGGGCAGGTTAACTTCAATTGAACTTGATTAGCTATTTACTCGAATATAACGCTTGATATCATGTCTTAAGGTCTTTGATATGAATCATTGTATGTTTTACAGACAATTTCAGTTGTTGATACAAGTGCTTCATCTTGTTTTGTTCCGTGGCTATAGATTTGTCTCGTTATCAATTTATAACATCGTATCTTTCTTTTATCTTTTTCTGATTCGAATTTTATTCCCATTAACATAGGTCGTATTTTTAAAATGATATGTGTATGATCTGCTCTTTTGGAAGTCTTAGAAGCATAGTTATTATATTTAGTTTGGTATGGTATTGTCTAAACTCATTCACATTATTTTTGGTGTCCATGGTTCTGTCGTGTTATAATAACCGGTCTGAGATACAAGTGGCTGATTTAGCAACGTTTGTGTGGAGCATTGTCTACTTATAGGTACCTTATACGTATAAGCAGGTAATACCAATGCATCTAAATATGTAGCTTGAAGTTGTATATGCTTCACTGCCATTTTATATTAACTTGCTTAAAATGCTGATGGACTGAATTAATACAGGTAGGTGTAATTCTGCCTATTTCTTTTCTAGTGTGTCTGGAGTATTGTTCAGCATTGTTTTATTATGAATGAAAAATACACAAATAATATGAATGAAATAACAATGTATTATATTATTAATCAGGTGAACGTTCTTTAATCAAAACAACAGCTGCAATGACGATATTAAAAGTCTGCCCGTCGCGTTGTTTGGTTCACAAAACCCAGGTTCGCTTCAAGGAAATAAAAGTTACTCACGAACAGGTATCCATCAGTTTCTTTGTACCGATTTGGTGTGGGATTCGAAATCCAGAGACGGCAAAAAAACGCACGTGAGGTCGAGATCGAGGGGCGAGCGAGAGGCACTGTCAAGCGAGACGAGTCAGTGCCGCGCCAACCGCCGACGACGCACACCGCGCTTATCGTCAAGTTTTACCGCGATTAAAAACTTTATCGAGTGCTCCCAAAAATCGAAACACAAACCAAACAAACGACTTAGTCCATTATATCGAAACGAAATTATAAGTGCTGTGAAACAAGTGTGGAGACGTGGCGTTTCAAGTTCTGAATGCTATCCAATTAGTTTAGGTAAAAGTGAGTGTGTGGACGTTCAATCAGAAGTAGATTAGCTTTTGTATGTACTGATACCTAGTTTGTGTGAGCAGCTTCCACGCGTTACGGATGTTGAAGCTGGTTAGTGTTTGTTGTGCCTCACCTCACCTGTGCCGTAGCGTGGTGTTGATGTTGCGTCGTCAATGAAACCTGACGAATGCTTTGTAATCCTTTCCAAAGCTAAGCTCGACTGATTAAACCCGGACTTAATACTTGTGAATCAACAGCACCTTTATTCAGATGATCTCTTAAAACTTATTCATCAACAGTCTTTGATGGCCAAGAAGAGTCACTTTCTATACGCCCGTTGTCACATCACAACACCACACTACGGTACATTGCTTTGGCATTTTATCTTCCTTCGCTACTAGCTAATCCTTTTGTTACGTTCCGATAAGCAACTTGTATATACGATAAGCGCTTATACGTCTTGTAGATTCAAATCATGTTTGACCTTTTGTTTGTTTACTTCCAACCTCGCTGCTTCCTGTTCCACCGCCTCATTCCTGCCCTTTTTCGTTAGTGTACCACTCTTCATTATATTTGTTTAATTCATCATCTGCCATATTTGTGAGTGCGTCACGCTCTGTATTGTCTGCACTTGGATCGAATGACCGGTGTACTGTGTAGGACGCACAGCTGATGGCTGCACGTGTAAAAATAGTAAGACACCTGTGTGGCATTATAAAAACAAGTGTGCTCTTTACTTTTTTATGTAAAGTAGCACGTGTTACCATGAGCCAACTTCTGAGAGAGATATTACTTGTGTATTTATATTTCTTTCTGAAGATCCAAGGGTTTTTTGGGTGCCATAGGCTGCTAAAATCATAGCTGTTCCTTTTGACTTTTCAGGAGAAGAGAAAAAATCGACCAGATTACTAGCCCTAATGTGACTCCTTCGAATCAGAAGTGGGATTGAATTAGAAAATCTGCAAAGGTTTATGCAAATTTTGGGGATAAAATCATCTAAACTCACACGAAATTGACAAATAAAGTACGGAAATTTTTAAATTTAGTTTGGAATGGATCCAACGATTTTGCATACTATTCAGTTTTCTTTGTCAATTATCAAATTGATCAATGAATGTCTTGTAGGGACCTGTCATAGGTGCTTTGTGTGATTTTCACAATTCTCTAGGTCGTTCGACGGGATGCATTCTTATTTTCCGGTTCTTCCTCATCCTCATCAAAAAAACTTCAGTAAAATTACCTGCAATTTGCAACGCTTGTCTCTGTTATGAAATGTTAGCAATCTTACTGGAAAACTATTACGTTCAATGCTTTCGATTTCTTTAATTAAATTAACTGAAAATTGGAATGAACGTGACTTCGTCGTTCGTACTTTCCTAACTCCATAATATGATAGTATAGATAGCCCATGTATGCGATTTGGTACAGAAAATACCATTAAGAGAAAAATGTGTAGTTTAAATAAGTAAACATTCATTATGATTGATACCTACCTACCTTAATTATCTTCTAGCTAGTGCTTTCCTTTCGTACTGATTGTTATTTAAAGACGGCATATATATCTGTTTTTGGTCCCTGAAACTGAACAAGTTTAATTCGGTGAACCAGTTTTAGAACGTAGTTTTTGTCCTTTACATCGTTTCCAAGAAAACCAATGGCAAGTTTGGTAGTTTGGTACCTAGAATGTTGAGAAAGAACGCAGTGTTCCGTTCACCATAGCAAATAGACTGGCAACTGGCTGGCAATAGGCCTAAAAAACTGTTTTACAAAGCAATTCCATTAGACACGCCCTTTTACGCTAATTCGAAATATTTTGACCGCTATGCCATTGGTGAAAGCAATAGTAATTTCTGTGAAGGCTCAAGATTAGGTACCAATATCAGGACTTTAAGGACGGAAAAATTTCTGCCGAGATTGGTAGGTACATGATTGTTTTGTTATTTGATCTAAAGGTTTAAAAAATCAGAGAAATTACTAGCCCTGCGTTTGTGGCATTCTTAGTCCTCAAATTTGACAATTTAATCTCAACTTTCTATCGCCGAACCTATCATCAAGTTGCCACTTATAAAATATGTTGGTCCTAATAAACTCGAAATTAAAATACAATCTACAATATCTACATCTACAAATGAAATCGGCATTGCCGTTGGCTTAATGTTGAATCTAGGTACCTATCAGATTTCTTGCTACAACAATAGTTTTGTTACCCATTGCAATCAAAAGAACACAAAAGGACCTACAATTAATGGGAGCACAATCAACGGCCGGCTACTTAATCTCTCACTTTCCGCAAATGATAGAAACCTCATTGTCGCTGCCCCACTCACCCATATGATGTGCGTGCGCAGGCGGGATTAATGGATCGCTACATTAATCATTGTACTGCGGTTTCACCGACATCACACCACGACAGGGCTGCCGTTTGTCTTCTGTATGTCCATTTGAAGTTCGAAGTAAGGCTTGATTTTGAAAGTTTGCGTTATTTTTTATATTATCTTTAGATCATAGACCTTTATGTCTCTTACAGACTAGTCTAAGCATTGCTGTGTACACCGTTTTTGGTGAATTTTTACTTTATCTTGAGCCTACCTAAAATCCTTATTACAAGTTTCATTACTTGCTACTTTGCGTCAGATGTTTTGGGAATATTGATTGTCTGATTGTAATTTGTGTGCTTTACAAACTTTAATAGCTATCACCAATTTGGGTCATACATTTAGGTTTGCATTTTTCTTGTGGATGTTTGTAAAGTAAACTATTTTTTCATTGGCTTCGTAATTCGCATAAACGGATTCTCGTCTTGTAAATATTTTTTTATTTGAAAGTTAACTCATTAACTGTTGACCATAGGATAGGGAATACAACTTCTGTTTGATGGCCTGTGTAATGAGCCATTAAAGGAGAATGGGCAAAATGTCCCATCGGTGTATACAGTTGAGACATATCTCGTTTGAAAGGTCTTCATCGTGGCAGTATTTCATTGTATGGCACCAATGTTGGACAGCGTGCAGGGGCCGAGTAATTGACAAGAGTATGTAAGGTATAAAAACCTTTATTATACAAAATATAAGGGATGCAATCAAATATAAGGTACCTCATATGAAAGATAATGATAATTAGCCCACGTAAGGCTGCCGATATCAGCGCTGACATATTTACAGGACTAGAATTAAGAAACGAAAGATATGAGTAAAAGAAAAATCAGCTACTGTTCAAAGATGCCTACGTGTATACACTAGTGACTTATACACATTAAATGATCTGTTGTATGCTATTTTTTGATATATACATCTTCGAGCTAACGCGTGCAGGGATCGTATTATATTGAGTTTTAGGATTTAACTCTCATTTAACTCTACGTTAATTAAGTGCAATAACTTATTCTACTTGGCACTAGATGTCTATAGTTGTATACTTCTTTCTTGATTTGTAGAAATGACACCAAGCAGATAATCCGGTGGTGTATCTCTAGCACTAGGAGGTTGGATTACATTTTAAAGAATAATCTGACATGTCGTGTCAAAGTGGTGATTTCTGTCAAGAATTTTTACATCAAATTAAAATTTTGAATGAAATAAGAATATAAAGTTTATAAACTAAGAATCCACATGGATTGTGAATACATTCGTAAGTAATTTATATTGATCTATTAATAAATCTTTTTATGAATCTAGTTGGCCTGGTATAGGTAGTTTGCGAAGCCGAAGCCAGTAAAGCTGATTGATCGATGCTGCTGTATGCCTTGGGGTCAATATGACGTACTTGACGTCGCTCAGGAAGGTCTGAGTCGGGCATTCATTTTTGCTATCAACTCACAGCCTGCCTGATGGTAAGCAAACACCGTAGCCTTTGGATGCGAGCACCTAAAATGAATCATAAGCGCGTCGCCGACCCTTTGTTGATTCCTGTGTCTATGGCTCGATATTACTGTAGGACTCCATCTTTCAACACAGCACATCCTCGGGTGCTGGGCACAACTGGCGACTTTACCACAGAACAATTAATAGTAGTAAGGTACAGAAGGTTTCCATCTAACAAAACCGGCGTTAGGCAGCTAATCATGGTACGTGTGCCTTCGTTAAAAGCGCGATAGGGTATCTGGACATCACGGAGGTCTGTCAGTGCCGAGTTTAGCCGAAGCGGAAAGAGGAACAGGCCTGACTTTACTCACAACCAGGACACAACACCACATACCTAGAAAGTAGTTGTGTTATTATAGCTGCGGTCTTTGTAAGGTGGAGGTAATTCCCCAGTTAGCTAAGATGGTAAGAAATATCAGCAAGATGACATTCCGCTGTACCTTACCTCTCTTGGCAGAAAATAAACTTACTTAGTCAGATCTATACAGGAATCCTGGAGCCTTCAAATGTTGTTCTAGTATTATGGCCAACTGACAAATGGATGCCATAGTTTACTGAGGATTAAGGTACTCTGGCCAATGTTACTCGTAAGGTTCTTAGGGGTAGGCTGCTTGAATACAAATTTTGAAATAAAGGAAAAATTTTAAAATTTAGGCACTGAGCAGGATTCGAACCTGCGACCTCCCGGCACTCGCGGCCTGTAATTTGTAGTTTGCGTTAGCAGCGTTACTGCTTAAATACAAACATTAATTTTGCTGTTTGAATCTTTCTTTTATTTATTATCGCTGATGATATACAGACGTGTTGCTTTCCTTTATTAATAATCTACGGATTATTAATTTAAGTTATTTGAATTGTTTTTTTTTTTTTAATTTTGTTAATGATGGAATTCATTATTACAACTATGTAGCAAAATAAGTGTCAAACTAGAAAACTAGTAGATTCACTACTTGGCAATATAATGTTCAACCCTGATGATTATTAATGTAATCTAGTCTGATTACTACTCGTGATAACATTTTTATTCGTTTTCGCGACACACCTTGCCATTACAGAGCGTTAGATAATTCGCCAATTATGCTTCAGCCATTACAGAATCGCTGAATAAATAACTGGGTGACGCAAACGTTCAGTTGCATTTACATTTTCACTTTGATGTTATACAATAATCAAATTATGATTGTGATGAGAAAAGTCTTTATTATACGATACATGTAAAAAAATAATAATATGAATGTAGCACTAAATAACCTAATGCAAATAAAATTGAGATTTTCTGATCAAGCTATGTAGTAGCTAGTAGTATACCTATGTATATAGATAAATATTTAAACACAAACCAAAGCTTCCTATCAGGCTGAAAGAAAATCTTGGAGGATTGATGATTTCATTGGGAAAAACCAGTAGAAATCGCAACGACGCATAGTCATCGATCAATGGAGATATAAGTCAGACGATCAATCGAGAGCAGATATCAAGCGACAGATAATGGCGGTGACCTTGATGCCATGACAATATAAACACTTATTGATGACGTACCTAATGTACCTATGGTTCTTGGGCTGAGTTCACATTTAAAAGGGGTCTATAAAACTTACAGAAAATTACGCCACCTAAAATATTTACACGCTTGTTTTTAAGCCAAAACTGGAAATTTATAATCGGTCTTAAATCATTAAATGTGTTATCAGGCATGTGTCCTCAAAAGTAAGTTATTATGGATAGGAATAAGTAGATACCCAGTCACATTGAACGTTCTGGTTTGAATGAGGTTTCTGAGGTTTTATTTAGTCTGTGTCTTTAACATGACAGGACATCCTATAAATCGCTTTCTTGCACCCGATTACATCCGATCTCACTGGCTGTAGCTAAGCTATAGGTGAAGGTGTATATTTTCTGTAGCGTCATACAAATTCTGAAACCAATGGAATGTCTAGTGTCTACTGTAAATTGCCAATGCGTTAGGCATAATGTGTGAAGACTGAAGTTACAACTGGTTTTACCTAGGTAATCATGGAAGATTCTATGGCTTTAGTAGTGTCTAAATCTTTGGCTAGTTTGTATTTGTGCTCGTTGCTCCATGAAGGAAGGACTGATTTTCCAAATTCTAATCCTGGTTATGTATTTCAGACTATGTCCATAGCGTGTATCCATATCTGTTTGATTTATTTTCCTCATCAGTTTAGAACTTTAGACATCTATATAATGTAGGATAGATGTAGGGGTTAGCCAATTTTCGCTGGTCAAAGGTCGCTGTCATCATTACAATTAGATATATAGCGGTGGTCAGAATGTTTTTGTGCGACTGTTAAATGTGTCATCGCAATTTTATTTCACAAGCCTTTGTTATTATTATAACTGACAGTATTGAGCCTAATCAAGTTCATTGTAGACTGAGATTGCATGTAAGTATACGAGTGTCTTACATCATAGTTCCGAAATCAATACCCTGATGGACAGTGCCAATAGGTTATATTGCGAGATAGTTATCACACGCCATCTTGTGAAAAGTACTTTAAATACTTTGATATTTATTTAAACTTTTACTTGACACACCATAATAGGTCCTAATTGGGATCTCAAAGAAATTATCAGTATTTGTGTAACATTTCGTCTTTTGTTAATTTAGTTCGAAATAACTACGTAGTTAGTAGGTAAAATGTCTGTCAAATTAGTGGTATTTTGATGTTTTGACCTGGGTTGACCTTGCGGAATAGAACTTTAGACTATGTTTTTTCGATGTTTCTTTCCTAAGGTATATTGTATATTACTTATGAGTATAGCGTATGTCACTGTCTGATACGTTGTAAGAGATTATAATTAGTAACAAAATTATATAGGAATCACATAGAAATACAGCTGTCCGACAGAATCCTACTGTCTTCTTATAAATTGCAATACTATATTTATTTATTTATTTATTTAATCTTTATTGCACAAAAGAAAAACTTATCGTACAAAAGGCGGACTTAATGCCATATGGCATTCTCTACCAGTCAACCTTAAGGCGAAGCAGAAAAATTGTTGGCGGTGCAACTAATAATACGTATTAACTAATTATATAAATACATAAACATATATAAATACAAATATATACAATATACATAATATATACATATATATATATATATATATATATATATATACGAGAATTACAAAACAGACACTATACAACATAGGAAGTCAAAACATAACGGTATAGTGTTTCTTTGTTTATAATTCGTTTCGTACTGACAAGGTGCAGTTAGTACCTAACTTAGCTAAGCTGGTGTTTTTCATTAACGTAACTAGGGTACTTTTTTATTGTTTACCGACAATAAACACTTGATTTCGCTCTTATTACTGAAGTAATTGTTACAAAGGCAAGATAACTGCAACGCGATAATTTTACAAATTACAATTCAGTTATCAGCTTTGGGCTTGTCTTTGTATCAGTTTTTCGATTGCCTCATTCGAAAGAGTGTACATAATGTGGTATTTGGCATTGAAGAAATCGCAATGTAGTGACGAGTGCTGCGATCACTAAACTGATGTGCTAGCTTTTATGGGTATATCGAAAGTACAGTGGCGTAACTAAGTTACTAACTGCACCTTGTAGAAATGGGTGTCACCCAATGACGTGCACGTAGTCAGGAGGGTCCTGTCGATGGGGCTTCCCATCGAAGGTGTGTCCCGGGTATCACCCCCAGAAGGGTGTAGCTGCTCCACTCCACGTCGTAGGTGTCGTAACCGAGTTGGTCAGTTCAGAATTTGAAACAGTAGGTATTCTGAGTGCGGAGACTGTGGAGCATGAGTCGTGCTGTCGATGTGTGCACCGTAGTTTCTCGAAATTACAGGTACCTCAGGACTTTCTTAGGGTACTAATTAGAATTACCAGCGTTGCGGTACATTTTTTCGATGTTTTCATATTGTGAGGAACTGCTGGGCTGCAGTTGCATACGCCTGCGGAGAAATTATTCATTGTAATGTCATGCATACATAATAAGGTATTACAATTATAATTATAGGTTATTTCATGACACCCTGTAGGGGCATAGGGCACACAATAGTCACATCAATCACAATACTCAAAATTCACAATATTCAATGTCTAGGTTTAACAAACTCCCGATTACAATTAGATAAGTTTATAATTAAGGTCTATGTCAAATAAGTTAAATGTAATTAGAAGGCTTAATGAAGGCTACGTGACGACTACGAAATTTCCTTACCCGTAATAATAAAACCTGTCACAGCGTGTGACCTGTATAGATCTATTATGATGCAGATAAAGTTGGATTATTGGATATCTGACGTCACGTGTCGTGACGCGAGACAACGATATCGGAGTTATCATACACTACTTCTGCCCGCGACTTCGTCAGTGTGGAACTCGTTCATTGCAATATAATTTAATTGCTATTTTTGATACCGCTTACCTAGTCATCACTCTTCCATAGAAACTTCCACAATCTTAAGGCATAAATTCCGGGATAAAAAGTATCCCATGTCCTCCTTTGGGACTCAAAACTATCTCCATACCAAAATTCATCTAAATCGTTTCAGCGGCTTAAGGTGAAGAGATAACAGACAGACAGACACACTTTTGCATTTATAATATTAGTATGGATTTAATAGTTACAGTTAGATTCACATCCATCTGATCTGATGCATTCTGACGTGATGGCCTATACTATATCAGAAGTCGGAACACATCAGAAGGTGCGTCAGAGGTAAGTATGAATTGAATAGGTAGGTACTTACGGCTTAAGTGGTGCCATGTTGTAAGAATCATAGACTATTTGGCAACCACACTGGCATTCACCTACGAACCGTAGGGCCGTGAATTATCCATAGACAATCGGAGAAAACGGTTGCGACACTAACCTTAACGAGTCTCAGTCTACTTGGCGCACAACAAGCGCACGCGCCGGTGACAATTAACTGGTTGTAGCTGGTTCAATAAAGGCGTATGTAGCTTAGGATTATGAAGGTACGAGTATAAGGGGTGTTCTGCCGCGAACATGAACGGTGCAACCCGTGTCATAACGTCGGTAAAAAAGGTAAATTCATAAATATCGCGTTAGACCCGTTTAAATAAATCTTTTAAGTACGCGTATGATTAAAAAGGTCGTTTCCTTTAAAATAAGAGTAATAACTTTCACTTATAATAGTATTATGTTCATATCAGTGGCGGCGCGTCAAAAACATTCTTAGGGAAGCCGGAAAAAGTTTGCCTTTCTTATTCTTCATGAGCCGTACTAAAAGAACTGGTGTGGCTGAAAATTCGGCAAGCCGGTGGGAATCGAGTTGTATGGACGCCCCGCCACTGGTTCATATTATAATCGGATATTTCCAACTACTTTCATGTTCATAATAACCGGATTAAATTCACCAAAACATCGTGTGAATGGCTTTTGTCTCAATGTCCATTGAAATACGGAAACGACGCATGAGTCCGATTGTCTTCGACTTAAATTGATTGTTACCTTATCGATTATTCGACTCAATGGGCTGTGTGCGTGTAACCTTTCTCATGCTGTGTCATAATCGACTTAATTCGATTAAGATCAATATCTCTGTTTGCGTTGGATATTGACTAGCTATTATATCTTGATCATATTGCTTAATTGAATGCTGGCTTATTGTAATGGGTTGATCTCATTCTGCCCTACGCTTAGTGTCTGCGCAAGCGACGTAGACAACTGGCACGAATAAAAACCTTTATGGCTTGGTCATTTAGTGGCTTTCGGAATGCTCGAAGTATAGGGACATGAAGCTATTGTAAAAGAGCATGGGTTGTGTGACAGTATTAAGAGCCTTACAAGTATAAAAAAAAATTGATTTCAAATTTTGACAAAAGTATTGATAATACCAATAAAGTGAGTATAGGATACGATCATTTTATTAAAGTTTTAGATAGCAACATTGCCCTTTTTTGATTTTATTGTGTGTAGTAGAATTTAAGCGGGAAAAAGCAGTTTTTAGCTCGAAAATGGTCGATTTGGAGTGATGTTTGAAACAAAATATCTGAATGAAAAATGCAAGAAATACATTTAAAATGTATGTCATTAGGTCGCAATAGTCCTGTTCTAGATAGTAACATTGATAAAATGTTAATAAACTTGTCAGTTAAACAGAAAATGGGCTAAATAAATGAGCATTTTTTACCTTATAAGGACCCTTAAGACACGGCATAATTTGGGTTCACTTCTGTCAAATATTCGATTTACTTCTCTTCTAAGGAAAAAATAGTTATGAGTTCGAAGCTAAGCTTAAGCTGTTTGTTAAAATACTTAAAAATTTCTAAAAAATATATTCTCAAGGAATTCAAGCTACAATCATTTTGCTTTGTGCAAAAACGCATAATGCAATAGGCCTACAGAATGTTAGCACCTGTAAAAGTGGTTGTCCGTTAACCTGTTATCTAACAACTTTATCACCAAGGCAGTATTGTATAGAGTGTATTAACAATTCCGAACACCAATCATTCGTCCGTCTACATTTGCAATTCTATATTGTTCCGAGAAAATGAATAACGGACGAGACGTGATTTTATGCGCATTGTACTTGGTCGACAACCACGTACGTGACGTCAAAGATATGACATTCTATGCCTTATTACAAGGGGATAAGGTGTAAACGTTTAAACACATTTAGACGTTCACTGTACCATAAACTATTGGTAAAAACAGCTTACGTTTATCTCGATACAGATAGACTTATGACTTGTTGGATGGGGTGGAAACAAAAGTATAGGTTTCAATGACGGCTCGATTTCCATTGCTGCTTCTGTATAATATCCAAGTGAGTAGTGTTTAGTGGAGCGAGCGATGCATGCAGTTTTGTGTGACGTGTGGCTATGACGAGTGACGGCATGCCTTTCAGAAGACATTTTGTCTTAATTGAGCTCTGCTCTAGTATAAATTGAACCAGGTGTTTTTCAGATTATAATACTTAGTGTTATCCGTGGCTTAGCTAACATAGGTGGCACCCGGAACGGAAATGGGTGACATCCATTCCAAGGATGTCCCTCGTCGAATGGCGGGAACTCTGACTCTCCGTCGAAAGTGATGATGTTGACACGGTAGTGGTGGTGAATAATGGATATACCTAATAGTACCTATCAATAGTATTTAAAAACACACAATCTTTCAGTTATAATATTTATAACTTTATATATAAATTCTACTAATTCACGTTTCATTGAAAAGGAACTTGTATACATTGAATGTTGGAAAATGGCCTCCAATAAACGTTATACAATGTGCACAAACAATGGAACCTCGACACTAAGACTCGTGAGAGAGATCAGAGGAATTGCTAGTACTTATAGTCCAGGAGCTGGTCTCGGAATATGTGTACTTCATCATATCTTTTCTTATAATAGTTTTCGCAATTGGTAATGCCTAGCTAAAATAATAGCAAATTACGTTCGCTCCTACTAAAATAAATTATAATGGAAGTATGTAAGGAAGGTTGAATATTATTTCACGAAAAAGCAACAAAATAAACTAGGATTTACCCAAACAGTACTAACGACAAATTCATTAGAGACTAATCACTAATCAGTAATCATTTATAAAAAAATATATAACTAATAAATATATATTGTTTTAACCATGTATATTGTTTTAACCTGTTTTGTGTACAATAAAGTGCTTACATACATACATACTAATAAATATATATTATAAGGCTAAATCAGGTAATTGTTGCCGTACCTACTGTCAATATTATTTGGTAACGCTAATTATCCGATAGTATATATGTATTTATTGAAACTCTATAGCTCTTAACGTCATAATTCTAAATATTCCCACACAACTTGGCCAGCGGAGTGAACGTAGATTACCTTTTTACTGAGTCAGCACATAAAATATACAGTGCCAACCACTTAAATAGCCTCACCTATATATTATGAGTATTATAATTTATACGTGACAATTTGTATCAATATATCTTAAATTTGAATTGTACGCCCAGACGTCTATCGAACGACACATGAACAAGAACGAACTTGTCTGCGTGCGAAATGTCGTAGACCCAAGAGCTAATACGGGCCGTCCACATGAATAGCCTCAGTTTAATATAATCGTTCAAACTGTGCGTTTGAATTTCGGTTTAAAATTTATTTTATTATTATTAGATAATACAGATGGAATTCTATTAAGTACCTGCAATAACGCGATAAAAAAAGTGATTTTGTGAGTATGGGACTTGGTAAAAAACTTACGAGTTTAGAAATTGAAAAAATAATTTTTATTTAACTTAAAAAGTATCCCATCGTGAGATAGCTAAAAAATAGGTCGCAGCCCAAAAGTTATTTAATAATTATGTTAAAAATAAGGAAACCTACGGCCTCCAGTATAAAGGACGCACAAAATTTGCCACTACGGATCGTGAACGTCGTCTTATTTTGCGCTCTGCTTCAAATTCCACAAAGACCGCCAGGCAAATAGCTACTGAAATAAATACTAGAGCATCTCTCTTTACAGTTCGACGGATTATTAGAACATCATCTTACCTCAAACGAAAAATGATATGAGCAAACCTCCGTTGAGAGAACAATATGTGGCGGCTCGACTGTCTTTTGCTAAAAAGTACATGTGCTGGAGAACTGAGTGGCGAAATGTGGTTTTTAGTGACGAGAAAAAGTTTAATCTAGATGGTCCAGATTTATTTAAATATTATTTTCACGACCTAAGGAAAGAACCTAAAGTACTATCACGTCAGCGTCATCACTCAACTCTCGGTTCGGTGATGGTTTGGGGGGGCAATCTCTTACTATGGTACTGTTGATTTAATAGTGGTAGACGGAAGACTAAATGCTGAAAATTATTAAAATTTATTAAAAGAAACAAAAAGTAAGATCAGAAAAGTAATAGGTAGAAAAAAATATTTTTCCAGCATGATAATGCCCCCCATACACACATCAGCCATAGTTACAAAGTGGTTTGAAGAAAACCAGATTGAAGTTTAGACTGGCCATCCTTGTCCCCTGATCTCAACATCATAGAAAATGCCTGGGGTAGGCTGTCTCGTCAAGTTTATTACAACGGAAGACAGTTTAGTAATAAAGAAGAACTGATTCAAGCTATTTACACTGTTTGGGATTCTGTGGACGTTAATTACATACATTCTTTATATGAATCACTACCTAATCGTATTTTCAAATTAATAAGGTCTAATAGAAGGTATACAAAACACTAAACTAAAGAGTTTTAATAACTAAACAGTATCTTTTAGCATGTGAGGCTATTCAAGTGGAAGGGGCAATTATTTGTTTTCACGTTATTTCTGTGAATTTGATAAGCTAACAATAAATATTTTATTTATAATAAACAAGGGTTCCAGTTTTATTTTATATTTTATGCTTAATGTATATCTCCTTTTTATATTACTATGTGAAATGTTAATTTAGGCGAGTGAGGCTATTCAAGTGGCGGGCACTGTATAATAGAATCTTGGACCTATAAGTAGGTACTTAAATCCTTAAAGACTTCTTTTTATGTTCATAGTTTTATGAGGGGTTTTTTAAGTATGTGAATTAGACTAGGTATCTACTTAAATAAGTATAACATTTTAAACTCTCGCGCTTTGTACATATACTATCTATTTTATATGTAAGTAAGTCTTTGGTATTAGCAACACAGTATTTGACAAGAACTACTGTAAATCATATTAACCCTTTTGTCTGTCCAGAAAACAAATAGAAAGTGCGTTAAGCGCACATTTACACGAGTTGCGTAATTCGATTCGTATCTAATTCGAGTTACGTGGCATTATAGCACCAATTAATGTGTGTAATACATCTCTTTGGAATTGCTAATTATTTCCGAATCTTTCATGTAGGTATCTCATTACTGAATACATTAAAGTGTCTTGCTTAGTGCGTGCCATGCAGTGTGTTTCGTTAGAATATTATTGTTAAGCAAACTTGATAAGCAACGAATATTTTTATCGCATTATTTATCCACTCCTCTCCAGAGAGTACAAGCTTTGCGTAGTTTGGAACTAGGTTGATCGTGTAAGATTGTCCACAAATATTTATTTATTTCATAAAAAAATACCACAGTATAGACTTGAAATTTAAACATTGTAAACTTCACAAATATCTACGCTTCAATTATTTGAACATACAACGCATCCTAATTATCTTGTACATCCTACGTCGGCATCCTGTCGCATATCACAATTACTTATCATTGCGCGGCGGTCGTCGACCCGTGACGAAACCCCATATGTGCTCAAGTTAGCCAACATTACGAGCATTAACTGCATGTCCCATTCCTAGCACGGTTGTTAACGCGCCTGGCAGTTTAGTGAACGTCCTTTGCCATAATTGGCGTAATTAAAACCGTTGCGTAGTCTAGATTGCTTAGCTTATGGTAGCTTGATTATTGCATGGTATCGAAAATGACGTTAGCTAGGAATGTAGACGGGGAACAGATTATACTTAAAAGGGATCGCGAAAAAGTACCTATGCTTATTTAGTTATACTCTTTAAACAGGGCCACGAAAACTAATCTTAAAACCATGAATAAACGCAATCGAAAAGCGACATTGCTTGATAAGTTTTTGTTTGCACTAGATCTTAAGGCAAGCCATCCATTAACTTTAATTGCAGTGTCGCAATAAAAGCTTGGTATTGTTGACTGACAAATTTCCTTGACGATCGTGTGTAACTTTTTTGATCTGGTGATGGGTGACTCTCACAAAATTTCACGAGAATCTCTTGAGAAATGCACCGTAAAAGAGAAGTCATTTTTGCCAAAGTTGAAAAGGAGAAACTTCGCTGTTTGCCTCGGTCAAAAAGGTTTTCAATCAATCAATCATTCACACAGTTTATTTGTATAAACAAGCCTAACAAAATTTTGCAAAATAAATTTACTTAACTATTTTTTAAGTTGAATTTAGACGGTCATGTCTATTGTCTAGTTACAGCGTGTGTTCCCGTACAGTATACATCACACATCACAAAACAATATATACACAACCAGAACATTAACGTGTATGTTAGGAAGATTGAGTACTTCGCTGTAATATATCGTCGCTTCAAGTTGCAAATTACCGGCGGCGCAAACAGCACAAAAAGAGCCAAGTCCGGTCCAATGCCCCTGACTGTCCTGTCATCGCCAAACGCGTGCTGCATTCATGTTCACTTGTTGCGAACACTTCACCTCTTAGAAAACATGGGTTGGGTGCAACGGCACGATGAGTTTTTGACATTCAAAACACCGCGGGTCACTCCTGGATGAGACTTATTGGACTATAGCAAGGGACCGTGAGTGGCGTTGAGGCCTATGCTCAGCTGGTTGAAGATGATGATGAGAAAACATAGCTTTTAGGTATTCTGCTACATGCGGATTCGTGTACCTCACTTTTTTATGCTGCATCGGTGTTGCTACCTACAAGCCTACTTGAGTCACTGTAGCCGGGCGCTAAGACACAAAGCATGAAGCATGAAGACTTTCAGTCTGGATTACGCTGGTTTTAAGTACTTTAACATCAGCACGTCCACACTTTTGTTTTATAAGATCAGACAATGGCACACGTGACAGGATCCTTTTAATCCAGTTAAAATGTATATTCATTCACCTGAAACTCTTTCCTACTGTCTACTCCAAACATCTTTTATTTTTTTATGCTCCATGAAGGCATAGGTTGCATTTGAGTCATCCGTGGCGTCACCAGCGACATTCCTCAGTTTCACAAGACGGAACTATGTATTAGGTAATCGGTGAAACGATATGAGATGGCTTTTATTAGAAACGGGCTTGGCGCGTGCCCGGAGGTCGCTTTTTGAGATGAAAGGCCTTTAGATTGTCACATAACAGGTCCTTTTGCTTGTAAGAATACGTGAGGTCGCACGCGCATCTTAGCGAAATATTTCGACAAACAAAGTCTTGTCACGTAACAGGTTTGGGTGCTAAGCATGAAATCAAAGTAAAATGTCTACGCTATGTCCTGTAGGTATGTCACTAAGTATGTGATTTTTCTATATAGTTTCAGCAAATACTCTTTCACAGTGGCTAACAATAATCCTCAAACAATTTTATCCTTATTTATTTTGTTGCACCGCCAACGCTTTTCGCACTTCTGAGAACTGAGTTTTTAAAAGTTTTAAGTCTTTGCCCTTTCCTTGTTTGTGTGGTGTGTTAATGAGTGATAATGAAAAAAATCTTGATAGAATTATTCACAACACGTATGGCATACTCACTAACGTATCGGCGAAAAATTTATAGCAAATTATCATGTTCCATAAATTCATTTCGGCGAATGATCATTTGGCAAAACAACATTTGGCACATTTATGTTTTCGCAAATGTATAGTTTGGCAAATTCCTGCCAAATAATTGCTTACTAATGTTTGAAAATGACACTTTTTATATTTTTGAATGTATTATATGCCATTAAAATATGTGTCATGTCATCATCATAACTTTGAGCGTTGGGGTCTGTGGAGTAATCGCCATTCCATTCTTCATGTTGTACTTGTCCCATAATGTGTTGGCAAAAATATGGTGTAAGTAAAAAAAGTTCGATTCTGAAATAACAGACAGAATAACAATGCTTTATTGCACAAAAAAAACAATGTTGATATGGCGGACTTAATGCCAAATGCCATCTCTACCAGTCAACAGAGGATAAGGCCAACCAGAGACACTTAAAATCGGCGCAGGGTAAATGTAGAAATGTTGAGAGTGTAAAACAGACTATATTACGATAATATACACTGTAAATAAAATTTACTTATGTTTATTGCAAAATCTGCTATTTTGACTATGATTTCATTTGTTTTCCATCCATTTGGACTGTAACTTAAATTAAAGTGAAGTAACACCCTAACCACGTCCACGCGAGTGGGTCAGGCGCGATTTTTGTGTTTTTTTTTGTAGATTTCCAGATAATACGGCATTTTTTCTTTCATTTGAATCCAAAATTTATAAATGCTGCTGGAAACCGCATTTGTTATTGTTTGTCGTGGAAATGTCAGGTGAAATATTCAACTGTTGACAAAACATAATCTACTATTTAAACACTTCGTAAAAGACACAGGAAGCTTATTAAATTCTTCATATCTTAAATAAACAGTTATAATTCACAGTCAAACAAAAGTGAAGTAATAACCTGGGAAATGTGACGAAACCCCGCAAACCCAGGCTCATATAATCCCGCATGTTTACGACTATTTCGACATTCCTCATTGTTTCCGAGATTAACTGATAAAGCGTAATTGCGTAGATGTAGTCAAATAAGAATGAAATGATGGTTTTTATTGCATTTAAAATAATGAGAGAGGACACAATAGAGGACAGCAGATGTCGCATATCGTTATTTGAGTCGTTTCTGAAGTATAGTGACTGTGAACGCAATCGGGCAGATAGCTAGCTGGTACTGGTAACTCTATGGTTTGAACACGAGTCACGACAGCTTGAGATCGGCTTGCATAGTCAATCATCCTCCTTACTTAAATACCGTTATCCTGAAGGACCGCATCCCAAGATTTGGCGTAGGCATTAGTTTTTATGGAAGCGGACCGGCTTGCATGCTAATTCCCGAAGATCTCAGGATATAAGCAAGAAACTTAGGTTGCAGGAAAACTCTAGTCTAAACCCTGGCAACTCCAACTCATGAAAAAATTGTTGCAATAGGGAGTTATAAGAAAACTAATAATCGTGATTTATCGAGTGAAGCCGTTTTCAAATTACTCCATACAAATGATAAGAATTATCGATTTTATGGCCGACGCGGCGTTAAACTTAGCTCAGGCCAGTGGAGGGTATCGGCATCGCTGCACCACGAACACCACTAGAATATGTAAGGATTGCACGGACAAGGTTCAAGGGAATGCGAAGAATGTTTGAGGAAAACTACGACACATGTAGTCCCTATTCGTCCCGGTATGCTGTATACCAAGTAGAGTTTGATTCAGAGCCGTTACCACGGAATTAGAACAACGTAACGCACCATCTCTGTCGCTCTAGTAAAAATAAAAAGTGCCATAAACATATTTGAGACAAACGTATTTGAGATTTTTTTCGAAAATATCATGGCAATTAGCATGGCAATTTCTTTTTTGACTCCATGCGATTTTACCGTATCCGACAAAAACACCAGATGTTCTCAACGGCCATTGATTTGAACCCATATCGAATCGTTCAGAAATTATATCATTACTTTTGTATTGATCACGCTGCCGCTGTTTACAATAAGGTTCAGCTATTGAATAAGGACGTAAGAGACGCCGAGACTCCAATAACATAGCCCTTTGTTATATATAAACCTCATTGTATACAGAGTGTTAACGTCAGTGGTATGAATCACACGATAGCCTTGATAAAAACAGCATTTTCCCGATGCAAATATAAGTAAATATTGTAATATATCGATTATAGGAATAGGTTACATAGGCTTATTTATTTATTAATTTAGTTTAGTTCAGACAAGATCCATATAGTATTATTAGTAAAATTTGTTCCCTTAAAATGTCTAGATTAGTAATAATAAATAAATAAATAAATTGACGAATTACATTTAAATTATTTGACACTAAAATTGGGAGTCCTGTCCTGTCCCCATATGAATAATGTTCTTAGAAGAAAAATGCATTGCGGAAAAAAAGATTTTAGGTATGAATAGATTAGATTAGATCTACTGAAATTGGTAATGTCTAAATTATCGGATTTGAATTGTGATTCACTGTTTGCGAAAATGAGCATTTGGATATCCTTGTTTGTTTTTAAGGAAAATATGACACATGTTTAAGGAAAAGTAGACATTTTTGTTTTTCGATTTTCGATACGAATCTGATGTTCTGGAAACATTAAGTATCGAAACTTTAGAAAACAGTGCTATTCGTTAAAATAGTAGTTTATGCAACTGGTACATAATGAGGGGCATTAAAACACGAGTGTTTTATTTAATGCCTAATTATGTACAGTTGCATACACTACTTTATCTACATCCATTTATTAAATATTTTACCTATAGTGGTATAATGGGTTTACAACCTTAATCATATAAAACCACTTTTCACTTGGAAAAACAATGGTGAAAACATGTTGTACGGCGGTATCTTAGACTACAAAACTTTAAATTGAAACCTGTGACTGTTAAATTTCACACTGCTTAGTATTGCTATAAACATCAACACTGATAGTGACGATTGGTAGTCTTTATTTCGTCGCAATGAGGTCTACGAATGTTCAATTAATTGGTATAAACCCGGGCCTTTAACCGGCCACGCTCGTCAATAGTAGTTAATTCCCGTGAACTCTCAAAGGCGCCGGCAAATTGATTTTCCTAATTTCCAATATCTCTACGTGAGTGATAAAACTGATTCTATCTTGGTGTTACGCTATTAGATAGATAGATAGTGCTAATTTAGTGTGTTTTGATGGACCTTATATCTAACACGTAAAGATGGTTTTACCATAGCTGGGATTAGGGATCCGTTAAGTGTAATTGGAGTGAAAGGTCGTAAAGTAGCCGTAAAAGGACAGCCAGGAAGCTTCGCCTCTATAAACAAGTATACCTTATGTCCAAGGCTTAAGAGGGAGATTTGAAAGCCTGATTGGCCAGGTTTCAGTGGTCTAAAGATGATATCAGATTGATTGCTTAAACTTTACCAATATGTGACCATGCTTTAGTTTTGTATAAATGTTAGTCAATATTCATATTTGTGTTTATTTTTATTTCCAAAAGGTCTCAACGTTTGTCACTGACCCAGTTGACATTTTCAATGTTATGTTATGTTTGTAAGGGTAATTATATTTTTGAAATATAATTGCCCTTCTTAAAGACATAATTCTTATTGCTATTAAAACATTTCACTTATTAAAAGAGTGTCAATTGATCTGTTTGAAAAGTCACGCCATCAGTGGCGTGACTTGTTTAACGAACCTGTTGGAGGGGATGGATTGGAAGGGATAAAAAGGCTGGCCAGACTCACAAGCGGGGACTAAGTAGCGCAAGTAGCGCATTCGATTAAGAGCGGTTGAAGTGTGAAGATCTTGTATAAGCCTGAATTTGCTGTTAAACTGTGAATTGGTGTAAAAAAATAAGAAATATAATTAACATGATTATTC
This sequence comes from Cenopis cana, assembly GCA_951800055.1. Taxonomy (NCBI): domain Eukaryota; kingdom Metazoa; phylum Arthropoda; class Insecta; order Lepidoptera; family Tortricidae; genus Cenopis; species Cenopis cana. Next base: position 22,505,554 of record OX637476.1, on the reverse strand, counting down.
AAATGGATGTGATGTTTCAATCCTGACCTGCCAGCGTCAATATGTTGTATTAATAGTTGTGAACGATTTAGAGGTAGGCGCCTCTCAAGTTTTGGGTATTTAGGTGTTGGACCGGACTGTTTACCTTACACAACTTCCAAAAATAGCTAAATAAGTGCAAGTAACGTTAAGTAAGTACTTCACTTCACTCTTTAAAAATGACTTTCCATCAAATTTATGATGATTTCGCCAATGAATACTTGTTCAAAGACGTTGTTCGGTAACGACGCCATGACAGTAGGCAACTGGTTTTGTTCGGTAGTGGATTCAGCCCGTCGTCGCGAAGAGCACGTGTATTCACCAACGCGGCGACGGGCAAAATCCGTTAAGTACCGTTAGGTAACTATATTATATTTCATTTTATATCCATGAATTGACACTGACATACACCCTTGTTCTATTGGATATTCTTCTTTAACCCTAATATATGTAATAGAGTTTCTAGTACAAACATACGACTTTTAAATAGTGTGTATGTACCTAATACAAGTATGTAATAGAAACACATTAATGTTAAAGTAGAATTTACCATGGAATAAGACCATAAGTATTTCAGTGTAAAACTTAAAGTAGTTTACCTATACCTGTATACTTACAGGATAAGTACTTTAAAGCAACTATTAAGATGAAGCAATAAATTCAATAAAAGGTTATGATTTATTAAGCTGCACGAAGGTGAATTCTAATCTTGAATGAAAATGAAATAACTGATTAGTTATGTCAAGTAACGTGCGTTTCGTTACTGCTGATAAAGATCTAATCGATGTCGTAACGCAGTCGTGCGGAGTACGTTACGATCCAAGCAATGCTGTGTGTTTTAAATATGACAACAGCCTAGCTGGCATGGTCTCGCTTAGGTATTTCGGACATGTTGCATTCATCCCTCACGTACACATACTTGCTAGCAAAGATGTTCATTATTTACTTGGGGTGATTTTTGCGAATTTTGACTCCCGCTCCCCCTTGGTGAGATGTCGTCGTGATAATGATAAGCTTTAATCTCGCGAGAAATTTTTCAAATTGGAGACTATAAATCAGTTTTATTGCAATTCTACAAACCCTCGCAAAAAACATGAGATTCCCTGACAGTGCCATCTCCCTAAAGCGAGATAAGGGAGATTTAGTTTGATTTCTCCGCTTCATAAACAACTCACGTAATTAAGGCGACTTCCTGATTTGTCGGTGCGGAGGCAGTACGATATGAGAAAAGTGTCAAATGTCAGTGTCAGCTGTCAGTCGACGCGATATCATTTTTTACTACGCCCCCACATTTAAATGAGTGCTTCCTGACTGGCGCGGGATGCGCTGTAGCGGGACGATGCGAAGGCGGTACCTACTGCTCCGCTTCTGCGCATGATATTACTACTGCGCAAACGTAATTGTACTTATTTATTTTTAATTGATATTGACATTTTAACTTATAATATTTTTTATGGCACTTTAATATTTGAATACGACGTGTAAATGTTTTTATGAATAAATGGATTATGGATTATGGATTAATACTGACAGTATTATGTCAAGTGAGAGTCTTTGCGTCGGCAGTAAGTTTACGTCAAAGAAAATGTCACATATCGATCCCGCCCCGCCAAGTTAGAAAGTCGCCTTATAGACGCCTCTTAGTACCCATATCATTTATGACGACATATGATTTAACTACTTAAGCATATAATTGTTTTGGTTCTAATCGTGATCAGTTGATCATATCAACAACAATGCATTGCGACAGCGACAACAAAGCTAACAAACCGCTTAGAGTCAAAATCAATATGACAGCTTAGCTTATGTACTACATAGACAGTGGTTATATGTAATCGCCATGATCCAACGTCGACAAAACAAAAAATAAAGATCTTTACCAGATTTTCTAATTTATTTATGTTATTTCTTATTTAAATACCTACATCTGTTTAAAAATAGCAATGACTTGAGATAGTTTTTGTCATTAAAAATTCTCCAAATGACGAGTACCTATATTGACTTATAAGTTTATTTTTTAACAATTCATGTTTACCCGTCGTCTACCAGTCCCTGGGATCCCAGGGCAGATAACAAAATTTTTTTCGCCGTGAGTAGACGGCTACAATCACTGTTTTGTTTTTTGTTTCCGCGATTGTTAGGTACTCATCAAATAATCGGCTATAGATATAGATAGACTACCCGTTGACTAATACTGCTGTATATTCCTCGGGATGTATTTTATTAGATAATATACTCGATAAAAGACGTTAAAATCGTTTTATTTACATTAGGGCTTTAGGGTCAAACGGGGTCCAGAATAAGTAAACAAATCATAAACAATTTCCAATCGCCGGTCAATCGGGCGATAAGGAAGCAACGCCTAGTACTCCTGCGCAGTTATAGGGACACACTTTATACGAGATAAAAGGGCTATTTGTCCGTAATGTCCGCATATAGTCAGTGACATCAGATAGAAGTACCGCTAAGGGTTAGGGGTTATTGAGTGTCAAGTATTAACCGGTTTGGAAAAGTTTGTTCAAATCAAAGTTAATTTAAAACAAAACAGGATGAGATTTACTGGTAGCCATATTTTGGATTACCACTAATCAAATTTATAAGTATGTTGCTGCATTATCTCCGCTAAAGTACCCAAAAGTGATCAGGTGAGCTAGCACAACTTGCTGCCAAGTCGTATCTCGCGCGATTCAGCGTTTCCTTCCGTCGCGTCGCATTTGCAGCTATGCTAGCCCTGCGCGAAGAGATCGCCCTTGAGCGATAATGTCGCCTGTTGTTTACCTTTGAGGATACTCCTGTCATTTCTCACTAGCGCTTTCTGATAATGAGAAAAATAAGAAAAAATAATTTACGGTGAGCTAGAGGTGAACATAATTTCATACATAGAATGGTACCAACTGAAATAGGAAAATGACTTGTTGCACCAATCTTCTGTCTCCAATAATTGACTTCGATAAACTGAGCTGAACATCATGAATGTTGTTACAGGTATCCCCCGAGGTCCGAATGGCGCTGCCGCTGCCCCGCGCGCCGGACCCCGTGCTGGCGGCCTACTGGGCCGAGTACGAGGACCTGTGCCGGCTCAGCGGGCAACCTACGGACGACGACGACAACCATTATGAAGGTAGGTGACACGCTACTCGCGGGATCCCGTGCTGGCGGCCTGCTGGCGGAGGGAGGACCTGTGCCGCCTCAGCGGGCAACCTACGGACGACGACGACAACCATTATGAAGGTAGGTGACACGCTGCTCGCCGGACCCCGTGCTGGCGGCCTACTGGGCGGAGGGAGGACGTGTGCCGCCTCAGCGGGCAACCTACGGACGACGACGACAACCATTATGAAGGTAGGTGACACGCTACTCGCGGGATCCCGTGCTGGCGGTCTACTGGGCGGAGGGAGGACCTGTGCCGGCTCAGCGGGCAACCTACGGACGACGACGACAACCATTATGAAGGTAGGTGACACGCTACTCGCCAGACCCCGTGCTGGCGGCCTACTGGGCGGATGGAGGACCTGTGCCGGCTCAGCAGGCAACCTACGGACGACGACGATAGCCATTATGAAGGTAAGTGACACGCTACTCGCGGAACCCCGTGCTGGCGGCCTACTGGCGGAGGGAGGACCTGTGCCGCCTCAGCGGGCAACCTACGGACGACGATGGCAACCATTATGAAGGTAGGTGACACGCTGCTCGCCGGACCCCGTGCTGGCGGCCTACTGGCGGAGGGAGGACCTGTGCCGCCTCAGCAGGCAACCTACGGACGACGACGACAACCATTATGAAGGTAGGTGACACGCTGCTCGCCGGACCCCGTGCTGGTGGCCTGCTGGCGGAGGGAGGACCTGTGCCGCCTCAGCAGGCAACCTACGGACGACGACGACAACCATTATGAAGGTAGGTGACACGCTGCTCGCCGGACCCCGTGCTGGCGGCCTACTGGCGGAAGGAGGACCTGTGCCGCCTCAGCGGGCAACCTACGGACGACGACGACAACCATTATGAAGGTAGGTGACACGCTGCTCGTCGGACCCCGTACTGGCGGCCTACTGGGCCGAGTACGAGGACCTGTGCCGGCTCAGCGGGCAACCTACGGACGACGACGACAACCATTATGAAGGTAGGTGACACGCTGCTCGCCGGACCCCGTGCTGGCGGCCTACTGGGCGGAGGGAGGACCTGTGCCGCCTCAGCGGACAACCTACGGACGACGACGACAACCATTATGAAGGTAGGTGACACGCTGCTCGCCAGACCTCGTGCTGGCGGCCTACTGGGCGGAGGGAGGACCTGTGCCGCCTCAGCGGGCAACCTACGGACGACGACGACAACCATTATGAAGGTAGGTGACACGCTACTCGCCAGACCCCGTGCTGGCGGCCTACTGGGCGGAGGGAGGACCTGTGCCGCCTCAGCGGGCAACCTACGGACGACGACGACAACCATTATGAAGGTAGGTGACACGCTGCTCGCCAGACCCCGTGCTGGCGGCCTACTGGGCGGAGGGAGGACATGTGCCGCCTCAGCGGGCAACCTACGGACGACGACGACAACCATTATGAAGGTAGGTGACACGCTGCTCGCCAGACCTCGTGCTGGCGGCCTACACTGGCGGAGGGAGGACCTGTGCCGCCTCAGCGGGCAACCTACGGACGACTACGACAACCATTATGAAGGTAGGTATGTAAGTCTTATTGACGTAAGTTACTACGCTGAACCTGAACCATAAGGAGTACAGGAAGAGGTTGAATGCGATATACTAACTGTCGCCTTGCCTGTTACAAGGCCGTTTTGTGACTTCATATCCGTTTGTTGAAGGATACTTACTCGGGCGATCCCGATGACCTAATTTAGTAGCCCTTTATTTACGTACGACAGGCATCACGTAACCTACACGGTTACGGTTGCCTTCTAGACAGAAGAAATAATATTACGTCAACACCCAGGATTTTATTTTCAATCTCCAAAGCAAAGAAAGAACGCATAGAAAGGCATAATAAAGTTCATATTTAATGTTGATCAGCTCACTATCACAATACACATATAATTATGAAAGTTATGATAACTTATACTTACGTAAGATAAGATAGCACAAAAGTAAAATGACAGGCAAATATTGACTTGAGTGCATGAATGGCGCATTATATTCCATTCATAATAATAATATTTATGTGGGAATAATATTCTACAACATATATTATGCAATTCGACTATACAGTACCGTTGGATAAAACCATTTTTACCACGGAATACCTACATTTATTTATACAATACATTCGACACATTTTGTATTTGTATCGCCGAGTTTCTTACGCCGGTTATTATTTTCTGTTTACATCTTGATAAATAATAGTCGATATTTCGAGCAGTAACATGCTATCGTCTTTATTCAGTTTGTCTTTCAATACTTTTATCATGTCAAATAATTTCAGATCACCTTTCCGATGGAATATGTTATCCCGTATATATTATTTATATTTATGTATTTGCACCAAGCACCGATGAAAACGGTCTGAGTTGTCAGTCTTGTCACCTGTCACGGAAAAACCAGTACACTTGTTCAACCTTCCTTTTAAATCTTGACATTTGACCAAAACCCCGTTTTTGCTCAATGGGTGTCGCAACGCTTTAATTTTCCGTCATGATTATCGCAATAAACTTGACTTTCGCAGAATGTCACGACGGGTCAGTCGCCTGCGCATACTGAGAAATTCTACGTCTCTTTCCCTCTTTAGTTAGTAAAAGTAAGAGTGAAAGAGGTGAAGAGTTTTTACCGGTTTTGGCTTAGATAGGAAAATGTATTCTAAAATAAAGATGATGCATAAACTGAATTGAAATCACCTCATCAAGTTTTAAAAAACACATTTTATAAACGATTTCAATCTCTTTACAAACATTACTTATAAATTATTTCTTATTTACTTAATTGGACGCTTTTATACTTTAAATCGTCGACGGCAACGGCACGGTAAAACTCTACCTATAGTTTCATTCATATATATGGTCTATATATGAATGACTGTAGATTAGACATGAGACTGTAGACTAGACATGAGTAGTTCACGAATGAATGATTCAAATGAAGTACTTCACCTCAAGTAACTCTTTCATTCACTAGTTCAGTTCGGATTCATATACTTCAATATATTCAGTTCGTTCATATCTTTTACCTACTCATTCGCTCCGAGAGTGACATAGACGACATGATTGAATGAATGACTGATATGTTTACCCAATATATATCGTAGATGGATCTGTTGAGCTACTGAACAAACTGAACTAGTGAACTAAATGAGTGATATACTTCACAGTGAAGGAATGAAGTATATCACTCTTTTCTTTTTAGTGACACATTTTGCGCATGTCTGTGTAGACTTTAGACTAATAATGAATGAAACCATAGAGTTCTATCGTATCGTGGACGGCCACGCTAAAGTATATAAAAGCGATTATTAAATCAGCGCTTGCGACACTCAAAAACCAAGGTGCGTACACACCAGCATCGAAACCTGTTTACATTTCAAATTAAGGCGTGTCCACACCGGCGGACTGGTTCACTCGCCGACAAGGTTGTCGACGACATCCAGATGATAATTACTCACTTGATTTTCGCAATTCAAGTGTTCATAGTCATTTATAGATTTTTCGTCATTTCTCCTTGAACTTACTTGAAAATATGTTGATTATGATTGGAAGACGATTAGGTAAGTAAGGCGCTATAAAAATAAATATGTCACAAGCTAACCTTTACCTCATTGCCGAACAGCATAATTTAAGAATAAATATGACTAAAACGAATGCACTACAATTTAGTATGAAAAAAGGAATGAATAATAAATTGAATCTAAAATACAATCATGACCATATCGATGAAATTAATACTACTACATTTCTAGGGTTAAAATTGGACTGTTGTGTAAATTGGGAAACACAAATTGAAAATATATGCCACAAGATTGGTTGCCAATAGGTTTGTGTATGTGCTGAGAAGGCTTAGACGTACTAGTACCTTAGAAGCCACCTTAGCCGCGTACCACGGGGGGGAAACTGTACAAATTTTAATAGGGCTTTCATAGCCAAAAAATAAATGTTTGAGAGCGATATGTGGTGTATCTCGATTTAAATCATGCCGGCCTATATTTAAGAAATTGAAATCACTATTACTACCACTACCATGTCTATACATTCTGGAAGACTGTATTTTTGTTAAGAAACACCCTGAATTATTTAAAACAGCAAGAGACGTGTATAAACGCAATACTAGAAATCCAGGCAGGGCGGCTTGCACACGACTGCGTCCCACGAACATCATCATCCAAGTTATACGCTTATGGTATAGCGTTTAAATAAAAAATGTAGGAGTCCTTTGTTAACTACATTTAATTAAACGTTTTTCAGTGTTACTTACACGGAGAATATGTTAGGACTAAAAATAGAACGGACGCTCCCACCGTCCAGTCTAGCCGGGCGGATGTCGCCACGGTGGGTCGCTTATCGCTATAAGTAAAACTGCAAGGTAGCGTCTGGCTTGACTGGATGCTGGAACGCTAGGTGGCAAAGTTATGTTAAGCATACATAACACCTCCCCATCCAAACTGAGGTCTTTCTTTAGATTAGGTCAAGAAGGACCGAGGAAGGTTTTCTATTTGTATCGGCGGTTCCACTTCGGCTGCAGTTGTGGCAGCGCCAGTCTCTGTATCTGTTGTTTGATTTAATTTCTTCGCTTTGATATATATGAGGTATGTCACGACCAGAAATACGATGATGTAGAGCGGTGTAGTCCAATATATGTGCTCTTGGTGAGTTATATTTTCCAGCTGGATGGGTTGTTGTTCTCGTTCGATGAGTCCAACTGTTTTGTGAAGTTCCTTCAGGTTCACGTTTTCCAGTTTCAGGGGATGAAGCCGGTTTGAGACGTTTGTTTCGTATATGTTAAAGGTAAAGAGCTTAACAGGTGTCCCATAGATGCGATTGTGGATGTTCGTAAAAGTGACCTTTTCGGTAGCTGCGCTGCAGTTTTCAGGAAGCTTGAGTAAATGTGCGCCGTGTATTTTTAGGTATTCGTCGTGGGTGCATTGTATGTGAAGTCTTGTAGATTGGGGACTGATTAAGACGTAATACTCGTCGTTTATTTTTTCAAATATGTCGTGGTCTATTTTAATTTGGTGGTATTGACATTGTGGTGACAACTCCTGAGCTCCGATCAGTGTATATATACAATCAGGGCTCCGCCTCGGATCCTGTATTGATTCTTCTCCTTGGCAGAAGTAAGTATTTCCGATTCTATTGCATTCCTTTTCGATATACTGGTACTCATTTTCGTTCATAACTAGGTAGGGTTTATTAGGAATAATGATGGTGTTGTTGGATGTGGGGATCGGGAACAAATTGTAGTAAGTAAATATGCCTTTAAAGAATATTGGTATCTTAACTACAAATACTAACCTATTATCGCTAAAATATGAACTTACGTCTAAGAAATTATATAGGATGCGTGTTTCAGACACGTCGGAAGTTATCAGCTGCTCAGGACTGTAATATTTCCGAAGAATGGAAATAAAGTGTTCAAGATTTGAAAACGATATCAAATTCCGGTAGGCTATATGCTTAGTAGAAAGAGAAGCGGCGGTTTCAAATTCTGACAAGGTATCGAATAAGATTTGTACATTAATTTCTAATAACTTGTACGCGCTGTCTAATTTCACGAAGTCAATGAATTCCTTTGCTGACATATTTACTTGTCTTATAATTTCAGATATTTTAAAGTTAAGTTGATCTTGATTGAATACAATAGCTGACAATGTAGCATTGTAATTTTCTAAAAATATTTTATTTAACATTATTGCTTTGTTTATGTGGTGAGTGATTTCATTTTGATTTTTCTGCAAAGTGTTTATTGCGTGGTCGTATCGTCTTGCATCGTCTTGATCCAAGTTGCCAGTGATGCTGTGAATTATAGTTCCCAATCCGTCAATAAGGCCTCTCTTCAATCGGTTTTTACTTAAAGAGTTGTATTTCTCCAAAATAGAGTGATATTTCTCTGTTATGTAATTATGAAGAGTCAGAAATCTCAGTTTGAATTCATTATTTAGGTCTTTGACAAATGTGTCCATGGTGGCAATTTTGGTTTTCAACTGTTTTTATGTTATCTTTTATAGGTTCAAGATCTATAAGGTGTAGAAACACATGGTCGGATTGTCGGATTTTGGCTGGGCCTAATTTAAACGGTAATATTCCAGGGTTCTTTCCTATTGGTGTCAGGATTGCTTCATTGGCTCGTGCCAGGTTGGCCGCCATCATTCTGTAACAATGTATGTTGCATTTTAATAGGTCTGCGTATGTTCCGTTTATTAATGTCGTTTTGTTTGACGTCGGTGACTTTTAGTCTCTCATTTCTACTAACACTCCTTGTTACATAACGCGGTTGTTCTTTATGGCGAGCAGCAAGAGGGTTTGTGGAATAAAATGCATGTCCTGCTTGGTATTCTAAAGGGGGTTCTAATTTTTCGTTACGCTTATTAATAGTGGTTGTTTGTCTAGAATTAAGACGTTCATTAATTTTTGCATATAACTCGGTTGATATTTCTTTATGTCTATTAATGTAATTTTGTATGCATTGTTTTTCTAAATTAAGGTCGAAGGGGTCTCTGTTATCCAAATGACCATTAATGATTTCGAATGGTTTTTTATCTGTGGCTGAATGAATCGAGCTATTATACGCTAATACGGCAAAAAGCATTAATTCTGTGATTGTTGATTGTTTATGTTTTTCTTGGAGTAAGCGAATGTGCTCCGTAATGGTTGAGTGAAATCTTTCGATGGCTCCATTAGACTGAGGGTGGTTGACACTGGTAAAATGCAGATTAATTTTATGCAGGGCAGCATATTCTTTCAGAGGAAGGTTTTTAAACTCTGTGCCTTGATCGGCCGTGATGTTAATAGGTAAGTTGTGATGTGTCATCCAGATAGTGAGTGAATTAATGACGCTAATTCCTGTCACACTCTCTAAGGGATAAGCTTGAGCATATTTCGAAAATGTGTCTATTATCGTGAGAAATTTTTGACCCTTAATCTGGAATGTATCCATGTGAACGATTTCGAATGGTTTTGAAGGTATTGGGGTTACCTGGAGTTCTTGTTTGTTTGGATGTCTCTCGTATTTATTAATTTGACAGGTTGAGCAGTTATTAATAACTTCTGTTACGACTGCTGTCATATTAGGCCAGAAGTAATTTCGTTTTATTTGCTTTTCGGTTTCCTGAATTCCTCTGTGATTTGATTTGCCTTCATGATGTGCCTTCGCCAGGCGGTATTGTTCATCTGCGTCCCTAACGTCATGTAAATTTTCTTTGCAGAATATAAGGTCGTATGTTGAGTGTTTAAATTTTTCTTGCAGCGTCTTGGTAAGGACAGGTAAGTAATTAAAATCTGAAAGCCAAATACCGTATCGGATGCCTGGTCGAATAAATTCTTTGAAGAAGTCAGTTACTTCCACTTGAAAGTTGTTTAAGCCAATTTGAGCCATTATTCGAGTTTTCCCTGGAAAAATTTCTTTTGTACTTGTCTTGGAAGGAGTGTGTAACACAACTTTAATGAACACTTGGTTCTTTTGACTGTTTATTGGTTTCTCCACTATAGGAATTTCGAAAATGGGTTGTTCTTGGTTGGTGTGGATGGTTTCACATTGTTGTGTACCTGAGTCCAGATTTTTTACTTCGGGTGTTTCGGAAACGTTGTTGTAGAGTGACGCGGTATCATCGTCAGGAGGTATAGGGGAATAACGAGCTTCTGGGTCGGTAAAGGTAAGTGATTCTGTCTCGTTGTTATTTATTATGACTCTGGACAGCGCATCTGCATTTGTGTTTGCTTTTCCTTTTTTGTAGATAACGTCGTATTCGAATTCCTCGAGTTTGAGCCTCCATCTAACCAGGCGAGAGTTAGGCTCTTTAAGTGACATGAGCCATTCGAGGGGCTTGTGGTCAGTTACGATTTTGAACCTTCGGCCATATATATATGGTCGAAAGTATTTAGTCGCATAAACTATAGCAAGAAGTTCTTTCTCAATAACGCTGTAATTTACTTCGCTGTCATTTAGAGTCCTAGACGCATATGCTATCGGTTTGTCTGAGCCAATAGGCCCTTGAGACAGCACGGCGCCAATTGCGTATTTGGAAGAATCCGTAGTGATGATAAAGTCTTTTTCGAAATCGGGGTAACTAAGTATCGGATCATTCATTAGAATTTCTTGGCAAATTTTAAACGTGTTCACGTATTTTGGGTTTTTTATATCAATTTTTGGGGCGCCTTTTTTGAGGCACGATGTGAAAGGTTTAGTTAATTTGGAAAAATTGGGAATAAATTTACGATAATAGCCGAGGAGACCGAGAAAACATTTTATTTCCTTACTTGTTTTGGGAATCGGGAAGTTTTTAATGGCGTAAACTTTATCTGGGTTGGGTTTAATACCGTCCGGGGTGACAATGTGTCCCAAATAAGCAGTATCTCGTTTCATGAATTCGGACTTGTTAAGTTGTATTTTGAAGTTTGCTTCTCTAAGGCGTTGGAAGACCTTTTCGATGTTCGTGATATGTTCTTGAAGGGACGTCGAGAAAATTATGATGTCATCCATGTATACAACGCATATTTCGTTGATGAGGCCGCGGAGAACGTTTTCCATGGCCCTTTGAAAGGTTGAAGGAGCGTTCTTTAATCCAAACGGCATACGACAATACTCGTAGTGTCCGTTGTTCACTGTGAATGCTGTTTTTTGAATGTCATTCGGATCCATTTCGACTTGATGAAAACCGTTAGCCAGATCAAGTGTTGTAAAATATTGGCAACGGCCTAATTTATCCAGGATGTCTGAGATGTTCGGAATGGGATATCGGTCGCTGATAGTTTTTTTATTTAATTTCCGGTAGTCAACAACGAGACGCCACTTTTGTTTCCCTGTTGCGTCCTTCTTTTTCGGAACTATCCATATAGGAGAGGACCATGGCGACTCGGAGGGTTGTATTATTTTTTGATGAAGCATTTTGTCGATTTGGGATTTAACTTCCTCTTTATGAATATGTGGGTATCTGTACGACTTTGTATATACTGGAATTTCGTCAGTAGTTCGAATCTTGTGTTTTACCGTATTAGTAAATGTCAGCGGACAATCTTCATTGTAAAACACGTCACTGTATTCTTTGCATAATTTTGTGATTTTTTGTCTTTCTTCAGAATTCATGTGGTCGGTTCTAAGAAAATCTTCAATATTTGTAGATTTTGGAAGAGGTGTTTCAATGCTGTGACATTCGAAGTTTTTCTTCATTGGTTGAGAAGTAATGGGCTCCGTTAAGCTGATGATAGCGTCGTTACACGTTGGGTTGTTAAGTTCGATGTAGGCGTAGCTTTTCTCTGATCGTGTTATTAATGCTGGCATGCTACACTGGTTGAGGGTCGTCTCAGGTAAAAATATATCTCCATCTTTTGTGCTCACAGGAACCTTGAAAATATTTGTGCTTTTGGCTTTGACGACTGCTTCAAATAAATTATTAACGCCGGTTTTCATCATATGTATTTTATTTGTTGCATGCTCGGTAAGAAGTTCTTTCTTTGAAAGGTTGACACATGCTTTCAGTGTTTCCAATAGATCTAACCCGATTAGACCGTCGAAAACGTTATGAAATTTATAAATATGAAATTTATAAACCATATCTGAATTGAATTCACTGAATAGCGGCAGATTGATGGTATATTTGTGATCGGTTGTGCAATGTACATTAGTAACTGAGAAGGGTTCATAGTTCATTTTAAAATTTGGGTAATAGGTTTTGACTACTTCGGGAGAGAGGAACGATTGATTAGCACCTGTGTCGATTAGTAGCTTCAGCGGGGGGTTGTTTATTTGGATGTAAGGAAGCTGTCTCTTAGAGTGAACATTGACTTGTATTACATTTCGTCGATTGAGTCTGTAGCCTGGTGAAAATTTTGGTCGTTGAAGATCTCCGTCTTGTTGATTATTTTCTGGCAACGCATCGCATGCGTATGCTTGTGCGTATGTAGTTGGGATAGGTTGTTGTTGGTAGTCATTAGGGTTGTTCTGACCAGATAAATTGGTATTATCGATTTCATGCAAGTTCATTTCTTCAAAAGCAAAATCAGGATAATGCCCTACATTTTGGAAATAATTTGGTTGCCTTTGATTAAGCTGCTGCTGCTGCTGTGGGTGGAAATTTGGGTTCAGAATGAACCTTGGGGCGTGATTTCTAGGCGCGTTCTGATTTGAAATCCCGCTCATACGGGTAGCATTATTATTATTCCTAGGCGCGTTGGAATACGAAATTCCACTCATAGGGGTAGGCCTTGGCCTTGGAGTTGCATTTGGATCCTGATAAAAGTAGTTGTTTCTGTTTAGCTGGCCTTGTATTTGGTTATTGTTATTTGGCCTTGGCATCTGAAAGTTTTGTGCATTGTTTCGATTTCCTGATTGGCGGTTTTCATTCAAGGTCATAAAATTATTTCTTTGTTGGAACTGAGTTGGAGGAAACCTCGGGGTGTTAAATCCATAATTTTGATTTGGCGTATTTTGCGGCTGGTTGCGTTTTTGAATGTACATTATATTAGCTATAAATAATGAGTATTTGTAAAGTATTTTCTACATACAATGTCAACTTACAAATAATAGCTTCTTATATTAGCTTCTTCTTTAATATATTGAAGGACTACCGGGAGAGATTCGGGTCGCATGGCGCGAATCGTAGAGCCTAGGGGCTCTTTTAAGCCTGCTAAGAACGTTTTCAAGGCTTGAGCTGTGAAGAAATCACGTTTGCAAGAAATAAGGTTCGCGTCTTCATTGTGTATATTAACATAATTTATCACAGTCGTCAACAGGCTGACACATCTGTCGTAAAATTGCTGCGGGCTCTCATTGCCTTGGTATAAATTTACAAGGTCACGGTTAAGGGAATTTTCGTCCCTTTGATCGGAGAAATTTTCTATTAAAACTGATTTAATTCTTGGCCAGGTATTGGCTGAATTTACATCTATCAAGTTAAGAGCTTTTCCGCGCAATTTTCCGATTATGCCATTGATGATAATAACATTTTGAAAATTATTTTCACCATTTTCATCATAATATTGCGTTACAACGTTACTGACAGCATTTATAAATCTGTATAATGAATTAACATTACCGTCATATTCTGGCACTACCTTTAGCGCTAAATCAAAAAGTTGTAATTGTTGTTGTTGTGCCATTGTTTTAAAATTTTACATTAAACAAAAATATAATATTTATTTTATTTATTTACTACTTAAAATCTAAAAGTCAAATTTTCACTTCACTTTTCACTTCACTTTAATACAATATTACTGGAATGAGGGATAGGATACGTTATGAACTTTACTGGTCTTATATATCTAAGAGTACTCACAGTATCAGCAAACCAATCATTGTTATTAGTCCCACGAAGGCGAATTGTGTCCCCCAGGGCGTCACAGCTTCCACAAAAATAAAGAAAGTTCACTTTCGGGAAAATAGTTCGCACTGTAAACCGTTAAAACGGACACTGAACACGATTTTCGGTTGTCCAGCTCAGTGAAAAACTAACGACTGCGCCAGTTATACGCTTATGGTATAGCGTTTAAATAAAAAATGTAGGAGTCCTTTGTTAACTACATTTAATTAAACGTTTTTCAGTGTTACTTACACGGAGAATATGTTAGGACTAAAAATAGAACGGACGCTCCCACCGTCCAGTCTAGCCGGGCGGATGTCGCCACGGTGGGTCGCTTATCGCTATAAGTAAAACTGCAAGGTAGCGTCTGGCTTGACTGGATGCTGGAACGCTAGGTGGCAAAGTTATGTTAAGCATACATAACATCCACCTAGCGTTATCCCAGCACAGTTGGATGCCTGGGGTCCGCTACCTAATCCCAAGATTTGGCGTAGGCACTAGTCTTTACGGAAGCGACTGCCATCTGACCTTCCAACCCCGAGGGGAAACTAGACCTTATTGGGATTAGGCTTTGTCAAGTGAGTGGGCAACTTGACTGTTAGAAGTTCTCAAACCGCCCGAAGGCCTCCAACTTGGCTTAACGACTGCTGCCATAGACAGCAACCGAGATCAACGGCTTAACGTGCCTTCCAAAGCACGGGAGCGCTCAGTTAGTAACCACTCAAAGCGGTCACCCATCCAAGTCCTGACCGCTGCCCACGTTGCTTAACCTTAGATCCCGCAAGCGGTACGCAGGCGCCGCTGGGCCACGAGCGCTCCACGAACATCATTTTACTTTAAAGTTAAACAATGTTATGGCATGTGCATTAAGTTGTTTAATAAGTTACCGCTGGACATCAAACAATTGCCTTTCAATAGATTCCGAAATAATTTAATAAAATTGCTGCAAGAGAAACAGTATTACGAAGTAAAGATGTTCCTTTTAGATAAGTTTTAATTATTTGCATGCTAGTATTATTTCTGTAATACCTATAGCAGAATATGTTCTTTAATTTTATTTTATCATCTATGTAATTAATTATTCTATGCAAATAAAGAAGTTTGAAACAATAGGGTAATTTATTTAAATAAAAATAATTTGATCGTGTATCAAGTTACACTTATAGCCGGCAGATATCTGAGAGAGCTAAGCTAGATTTGTCATCATAGGTTATTATAAAGTTCATAAGATTTGGCAACATTCAACCGCTAATTGTCATTCCTAAACAAACTTAAATTGTAGCCAATTTGCACACAGATTCTTTGATTGGACGCAAACAATGTATAACAGTTATATTTATTGCTTCAAAGTGTTGTAAAACATCTTCATAAAGCATTTATGTAGTTTTGATTTGTAGGCAGAAAGTTGTTTACCGAGTAACTTTGTTTTGACATAGTTCACAATATGACAGGTAAACACTAATTGGTTTGGCATTTCAGCTTTAGCTTACATTACGTGACAATCATTTCTGAAATAGACAGGTAGATGCAAAAAATAAGTGAAAAGGTATTCCCTTGAGGAACACATATCGCACATATTTGGAATAGGCCAACTGGGGAAGTCGTGAAGACTCCATCATAATAATATAATAACGACTACTCACACTACATTTTGTATCGTTGTTGGTTTTCTGAATAAACAAATGAATAATAGACCTTATCTCGTTGCAATAAGGTTAGCAAATCAGTCAACTGTGATGCTGGTAGTACTACGCGATTCGTTGATATGCGTGGTACATATACATATTACATTGTGTTTGCTGCTGCATGGGATATGTGACAGTCGATAGTCGCGTGCGCAGATCGCGTGTGGAGAGCGCATGGCATCGGATGAAAATCGGAAGAAAGTGCAGTCGATTTCGTTCTCGTGGAAACCGCACAATACATCCATTACTGCATTAATCTGCGGGTGTGATTAATTGAAGATTGATTGGCGCAGGTTGCCCTTTAGTTATTTGAGGGTTCGTAGGTAGTCGCTTTCGTGAAACTAGTGTTAGGGCGCGTACTCACTTTTAACGGATAGTGCTACTACTACTTACTGGATCCGGAATACTGTTTTGTGTGTGAACTTGCAAAGGCAATTTACAGACGCAGTTTTCTTACAAAATATAAATACAAATATAAAATGTTTATTTGCTGGAATACAGTTACAGAGATGTTACATATGGTTATAAGTCCGTGTATCCAGCCTGCATGCAGGCGTGCAAATACACGCCGTACACCGTATTATACAGTAAATAAACGGCACTAAAATACTTTAAATACAAATTTGTGTTTCACACACTCGTTTTCTGAACTCGATTCTTTTGAACTACTATTTTTATTGCCTAACGGCAAGAGCACTTTGATAATGACTGAAATATTTTATGTAAGTAGAAATGCATTTAAGAGATTAATGAGTAAAAGTGACTTGTACTCGTAAGTAGTAAAGTATGAGTATTGCCTTCATTAAAATATTTTTGCCAAAAAAATGTGAATAAATAACTACTTATAGCAGTGTCATGTAAGTCTTAGAGAATGCACAGACATGATAATGCAGGCCCCGGAATGCACAAACCGAATCGGTAAGTAATACTCGTAAAATTTGGTCGGCTTTTCGCAGCTGTAAGTACATTATGTGCTTGTGCATACTCGGGTCCAATGCACGGTATTATTAATTATAATTATAAGGAACCCGACCCTACACACATACATGGTCTTTTCTTCGGCAGCTTGGTATTTAAACAGACCTGAAAAATTGCTACATGAAAAACGAACTAAGAAAATTACGACCGAAAATTTGCTATTAAGTCGACTTCCTGACTTGGCGGGGCGGGATCGATATGTGACATTTTCTTCTTTGACGTAAACTTACTGACGTCGCAAAGATTCTCACTTGACATAATACTGTCAGTATTACGTTTGCGCAGTAGTAATATCATGCGCAGAAGCGGAGCGCCAGTCAGGAAGCACACATTTAAATGTAGGGGCGCAGTAAAAAATGGTACCGAGTCGACTGACAGCTGACACTGACATTTGACACTTTTCTCATATCGTACTGCCTCCGCACCGGCAAACCAGGAAGTCGCCTTAGAAGAAAAAAAAACGTGCAGCATTATGGAAATTATCTAACAATCTCTTGAAGATAAGGATGTGACAAAACTGTAGCTCAAGTAATTTCGGCCGGTTCAACCAACCTTACCCCTAACAGAAGCCAAACAGGTTACAATGCAAAACAACCTATTACCTATCTCGTTTGACATTAACAATACCCTTCCTGCGTGGCGCAACGCATTGTCTCGAGCCGTGTCCATTGTAAGAGCAATTGTAACTAAATGTCGCGGGATATGTCCCAAGATACAATTAGGAGTTACAGCGTGAAGGCACAGAATAAGTAATAGTACAAGTACAGAAGTTTCTCTGTTGACAAATCCCCCGTTTAGGTATGCCAAACGTGCCTAAACGTGGCCATCTCTTTCTATCGCACGCAACGCGCTCTTTCGAGGCCCCGCCCTCAGCGCTAGGGTTACCAGCGAGAACCTATTTTAATATATGTACTTCTTTCCCGTTCACGGGACAATGGTGTCCCGGACCTTTGGGAGGCGTGCGCGGAGCCGAAGTACCGAGGCACCGAAGTGCCAACGAGTACCACATAGCCAACACGTAGAGGCCCTTTTGACAATTTAATGAAATGCAAGGGATACACCGAGCGGATGCTGTCCCTGCCCGTGTCATGGGACGCACACAGAGACAGCACCCGCCAGGGTGTATAGGAACTATTGCTGATTGATGGAGTCTAAATGAACTGGGCTATTGGGTGAATCTGATGGACTAATGGCTGGGCTATTGGGTGAGACAACGGACGCCTGCCTAATATAACTGTCTCAGATTTTTATTTCCGGCAGACGGTGACTCGCTCTCTGCTAGATGGGCCCCCATAAAATGGCGACATTATAAAATGGCCTAAGGGCAACACCGGTCTGAGAGCTGGGGGTGGAGAGGTGGCACTGGACTTTAAACATATAGCCAACTCGCCACTTAGGTGACCACATCCACCCTCGAGCGACAGCTCTTGCGACTCCACTCTGGACGGCCGGTTAAGGCAAGCCAGAGGCGGAGGGGCCTGTACCACCGACCCACAGGCCACCCCCAGGAGCACTCAGGTACGTAGGGTCGCTACTCCCTAACAGCCCGCCACAGGCTGCCTTACGTTGACTGATTGCACTGGAAAACCAGTGGGCGATGGGGTCGTCACATCCCTACGCCTTTATATGTACTTTATTATTAGTAGTAGTGTTGTTTACAATACAATTACGAATAGTACTTTTAAGGTTCCGTAGCCAAAATGGTGAAAACGGAACCCGTCCGTCCGTCTTTTTGTCTGTATATGACAGCCGACGTACTCGGAGACTATAAGCACTACAAATACAATTAAAACATTTGGCAGGAAGGTGTGTTCTCTGTTCTACTCGTATGAACCGCTACGTAAAAATGATGTGAAATGACGAAAAAATATTAAAGTAGGGGGAGGGGGGCACTCCATACATGTAACCAGCGGGGTAATCACGTAACGAATATTGTACTACCGTGGGTACGTATTTAATGTCAGTTTTAGTATGGGATTTGACATTTAAATCTGTCGTACTCGTACTAACGGTCGAAATCGTTACGTGATTACCGCGCAGGGGATACAAAGCGAAACGATTTATTTAATGATCGTACAACAGCGAAGCAGCGCGTGCGCGTTTGCGATCCGTAACGCTGCGCCGCAACCACTGAATAGTCACACGACGTGTGAGCCGGCGGCCGCATGTACTTTGCGCGGCGCGATGACGTCACGGTAGTAAGCCCCTCCTGGTGAAGGTTAGAGTTACAGCTACCATTAATATACATACTTACGAATAATGCGCTCGCGTCCATAGAAAGCTTAGAGCTCGCAGCGCAGCGCCACTTAATAGTGTACAAACCTGTCTCAAAACTGTCATCATCATCATTTTCAGGCTGTAATCGCCCACTGCTGAGCATAGGCCTCTCTTCGAGTACGCCACTCGTCCCGGTCTTGAGCCAGTCTTATCCAAGAGTGACCCGCGATCTTCCTAATATCATCGACCCATCGAGCCGGTGGACGGCCGACGCTCCTTTTGCCATGAATTGGCCACTAGTCTGACACTTTTTTGGTCCACCTGCCATCACTCTGCCTAGCAAGGTGTCCTGCCCAACTCCACTTGAGTTTGGTAATGACATCATGGACATCACGCACTTTCGTGCGGCGTCGGATCTCGTCATTCCTCACTCGGTCTTGCAGTCTAATGCCAAGCATGGCACGCTTCATGGCTCTCTGTGCTACACGTATTTTGTGCACAGCCTCATTTATAAGCGTCCATGTCTCGACACCGTACGTCATGGCGGGCAGGACACATTGCTTAAAGAGGCGAGTCTTCAGGCATTGTTGAACGTCAAAAAACTATAGGTACACAGTTTTCACAAACAATCCTGTGTCAACGTACGCTTACATAACCGTATTTGGTTTGTAGAATGATTCACGACCAGCATCGGTAATCGATGGGCCGGACAATCGGCACTTTCTTGCAGCCTTGGTCCGCATTCCGAGCAGGTTGTCTCGCTCCCGGCTTTCACGCAACTTAAGCCTCATTTACACAATTGCCAGTATCGCATGCAAATCTCATTTCATCATCTCACCAGATTATTTCCGTGACCCCATAATATTGTAGGCATTGTCTTCAGCCACCGGGCTAACTGTAGCACGATAGGTTTTGGTAACGTTATATGTATACGAACCAGACCTTCCAAAACGTCACGTAAAACATGACCGTGTATTATTACTTGTTCTGTGACCTGACATCAAAGTTTCCAAGAACTATAATGCTTCAATGCAAGAACTATATAGCTCACAAAATTTCAGGGCAATCAATTCAGAAATACGACCGTAGAGGAGAAACGCCATACATCCGGAAGGGCAAACGAAAGCATTATTGCCAAAACGGAAACACTTTATTTGGCTCGCTCAGTTAATAATTAAACTTTATAGATCGGCTAATTATCATAATTGCTAAATTTCATTCAGTCGTATATGGTTGTACTTCAGGAAGTTGGTAAAAGATTGGCTGGTTGCACACACATCATAAGTGACATCAGATATAATATAAGCAATGACCTCAGATAAAAGAAAACAATTACTTATACTATTTTTGTTTTGTTTCAGGTATGCTCTTGCCCGCATTGTCATCTTCTGGCTAACATAAGGTAGTATCGCCATCGTCGACTGTTGGTTGTAAATTAATTAAAGTAGACACATTTCGTCGTCCGTATGCGCTTACGCAGGCAGTGTGTCAAGCGTCCAGCGGCCCCCGTTACATCGGTCGGAATGAGTATCGTAACGGGACCCCGTGCCGATTGTCGTTCATTTGCTATGTTGATCTCGGCCAGCATTCCGCGGGTGATTGTTGATATAGCCGTGATATCGCGGTAGGTTAAAATTGGGGAGGCGATTCGACAGTCCAACTGGGAGTCCATTCGGAAGCACTACTGATAAGCTAAATTAAGATTGGCATTTATATTTGGTTAGTACCAGAACTGCTGTTATACATATTTGTATATTAGTAATCGAATTTCGTATATTAGCAATCAATAGATTGTAAATAAATAGATTCTGTACAAAGGCTCCGCCCCCGTTTTACAAAGGATCGAAGTAAAATCGAATTAATTGTTTCGGAGACATCTTACATTTCACGAATTCACACACAATATTTTCTTGTTTATAATATAATACCTAGACGAAGAATGGTTGTTTGCAATAATGTATATTACTTAACTAACATACGGGAATAGTACATTACTTAACAAGTGCGGTAAAACAAAGAATGTCTCAGATCGCAGGTATTTGACGCCCGAGCCGAAGGCAAGGGCGATAAATATGCGATCTGAGGCTTTCTTTATTACCACCCGTGTTAAGTACAAAATTTTATGTCACCTCCTGGCCAGGAAGTGGGATTTCCCGCGCGCGGAGCGTGCGGTAATTGCCGCTTTATGGCCAGGTGTGACATAAAGGCTATTTCAGGCTCGGCCAGACGGCCATCCTTTGAAACTTAAACATAGGTACCCCTACAATCTCGCTAAACCTTTCATAATACACTAAATACTACCTACCTTATACGTGTCTTGTCTAGAATAATACCAGACGTCGTTTGTGTCCATAAGCAAATTTACTTGCAGCAAGTGGTCAATAAGGAAACTCACACAACAGCAAACTTCTATTGATTCCTTTGTTGGAAAAGGCACTTTCTGTCAAAGGCCTAAGGTCGTGGTTACGTAAGACGCAGTGTATTACCACAACTATATGTCAACGCATTCTGTTTATGTCGTTCAAATGCATGTTCACCATTTGCATGTTAGTTCTTCATGATGATTATGACATTTTGTTGTTATTAACAAAGTGCAATTCTGTGTGAAATCCTGCAACGTTTTGTTATATTACGAGTAGGTAGGTATAATGCTTTTAACATATTGTGGGTACGGTGCCACCATCCAGTACAATTTTACAACCTTAAAACGTTAAACATAATTATGACATAAGTTATCTAAAAGAAATCGCTCTTTAGCGATAATACCACTTGTTGTTTGCCACTGCTTATAATGATTTTGTGCTGTAAGTACTGTGTCCTTTAATTGAGGTGTGCAAAGTATTTGTATTGTATTGTATTGTATTGTATTGTATAATTTGTATGGGAAGAGAGCTGTCACCGTACCTAAGTTATGTTACAAGCATTAATAACCGGGGCTCTGTGATGGTAAAATTCATCACACGATGGACGACAAGATAAAGCACCTGTCACTTCCTGATACTACTCGATAGAAAGTGGTGACAAGTGACGTATGCTTTATCTTGTCGATTCCATGATACAAAATCACACGATAACTGCGACCATAATACGGCGCCTGCTCACAAAACTTGGCGAGAATCGGTTGAAAAATGAGACCTGTAGAGGAGAATAGCTGGAAATCCAGATGAAAGCATTTTTGGCCAAGTAGGTACATATAACATAATGAAACAAAAACCTGAAAACATTACACTCCTTTTTTTGGGCAGTCGTGTAAAAAAGTAAACGTCGTGTCGTATCAGGCGGTCAATCGAAAGGCTCAAGAAAGAGATACATGGAAATTGCTCCATCGACGAGATTGTCTCTTAAATTAAAGATGATGATAAGGTACAAAAATTGCGACAATCATCTATAGGACACTGCTGCTATTTAAAGAAAGAAAAGAAAACATTTTTAACCGGTTCGTTAACCAGTGTTGACGCAAGCAGTGCTAGATAACCCATTGAGGATCATAACATGGATACCAGCTAAATTACGTTGATTAGTCCGAGTAACTGTACCAGTTAGCGTTAACTGCGACAGTTTTAACAAGCGTTTAATGCGGTTCCCGGAGCCGACTGTACTTGAAGTTAAGTCGTCATAGTTAAGCTTTTTACAAGTTTACTATAATTAAAGTTACCACTGCACCCTGCGGTGCAATTACGGAACGTTTCCCATACAACCATAGTACATTACTTAACAAGGGCGGTAAAACAAAGAATGGCTCAGATCGCAGGTATTTGACGCCCGAGCCGGAGGCAAGGGCGATAAATATGCGAACTGAGGCTTTCTTCATTACCGCCCGTGTTAAGTACAAAATTTTATGTCACCCCCTGGCCAGGAAGTGGGATTTCCCGCGCGCGGAGCGTGCGGTAATTGCCGCTTTATGGCCAGGTGTGACATAAATGACATTAAAATATGCCTACCGTACTAGGTCAGATATCAGTAAGAAAGCATATAAAATTAAAATCTATTAAGTGCAGCTAATTAGGAAAAGCATTGTTTGCTCAACTCGCGTTATATTACGCAAATAACAGTAATGTTATGGCGTGCAATGGCAAACGGGGAAACAACGTAAGTAATTATGGATATTATTGTATATTTGCAACCTCTTCCCGGTTTTTCATTTAACCGCTAACTTCCGTAGCTTTCTCAGAATACTAGCAGAGACTGAGTACGTATCTTATGAGCGCTTATCTGTGTGTCTATAATGATTAAGGATGTGTGAGTACTGAAAACTCGTGTTTTCAATACTCCAACATTCTAGCATAATATTCCGGCAAGAAGAAAGGGATATACCCCCATTTGATGTTTAGTAATGCTTATGCAACAAAAGTCATGAAAGTGAGGACATGTCTTCTGACTATTACAGATACCAGTAAACTGTAGGTACAAACCACAATAAACTAGTAAACTTTATATCATTGCCAGAAGGCGCTAAAGTAGTTAGTTAATGTGTATTTGATGGTACGTAGGTTTGACTAATGCTATCATTTCGTAGAATTAAAGAAAACCTTTGAACGACTTGCCATATTTTCGAGTGAAGGCCATTTACCTAATACGAGTTTTGTACAGATTGTTATCGATTTGTCGTTATTATGCAAATAAACCAACGCAACAAGTACCTTTAGTCGAAAACCTTCAAATAACTTGACGTGCTCATTGAAATCGCCTCCAGCTAATGGTTTATGAATTATGAAACAATTTGCTACAATTAAGAGCAAGGATTTCCGACTAGCATAAACTCTCACCTAATTTAAATACTTGGCTATCTGACGCTCTACATTCAATTAAATTGACACTTTATACAGGCTGGGAGTTATATTTGACTTACGGTATACAGAGTTGGAATTTGTTTGGCATTTGCTAGAAGTACAATGTCGACTCCAATTCAACACCTTAAATCCTTTAAACAATAGATACTTTAACTACGGACTCGACCCATATTACTTCGAGTCTCAAATTACAGGCAGTCTCATCATAGAAATACCAACACCGATGGTACTGGCTGAAAATCGGCGCTGTAGGTGTCTAACACCTCAGCATAATGCTGAGCCAGTGTCCGTTTCACTGCAGCGGGAACACACGTGTGCTTTTGTGTATGTTTTTTTTCTTTTGTTTTTTTTTGTAGTGGCAATGAATAAATGTTTCTATCTATCTCACTATTGTGACGCAACAACCCGTAGTGTATCTTGGCCTGCGACACCAAAGACCACCGGGCTTCTCTGACCGCAGGCTATCAAAGAAATATACAAAGTAATTTTATAAACGAATTCTCTAGGTAAATGAGCATATATAGTAGTAGAGGTAGTTACATTATTTTAACAAAGTTAATTTGAATTAAACTAGGGGCGTAATTGAACGGGTTTATTTCGATACGCAAAACCTTGTCGAGGCGCCATTAGAAAATCAATTTATTGCTGATAACCTCGCGATTTTATGAGCCAAATTCATACGCACTCCAATTATAGCAAATCGACTTTACTGTCTATTCATTTCAAAGTCTCATAGTAAATAGTTACGATCAATGTCATTGCGTGTATGGCTCACGCCAGGGAGTCGGTCGTCTAGTTTTAATGGAACTGGTGATATAACCGTCATGGTCAATGAAAAAAACCAGGGCTTTAGTGATATAATGTATCATTGAGAACTTTGGGCTATGTTATCGAATAGCACCCAAGTTTCACCAGGAAACAATTGTAGGAATTTAAAGAGTCCTTAGTACATATTAGAATAAACCGAAATTTAATATCTCTTCTCTGCATAGCATAAATTAACTTCACACATTATTTCAGGTCAACTAAAGCAATGGAAGCCTTAAAACGCACAAACAGATGAACAGAGATTACACACACACACACACACTTACACACACTTGCACTAATAAATACTACAAAGTATAGATTGCGCATCGACTAAATCGATTCGCGAACAAAACCTCGTGAACATAAGACAATCTTTTGTAGCAAATCTAATTTGTACGGCAAATTGTTTCTAAGCTACCTCGCTATCGTTAAAATTTACGATCTATTGTGATTGGGACTAGTATTAGCCTATACATTGTTTGCTCCATTATGCTCATAGAAAACTTCTCATAAACTTGGTCACATTGTGTACTGGGAAAGTAAAAGATTTCTTCCGCGACATTTCCCTTCGTCACGGTTATCAGCTGTGTGGTAGGTTTATGTTATCGTATTTTCTATTGTATAATTACATTAAGAAAACATAGTCATTAACGAAGACTGTTATACGGGCGTAGTCTGCAATAAAAATCATCTCAGATTCGGTTGAAGCCGCTCAACGGATGCCACTGGAGCGCAAACTCTGAGAGTTTTCCAGTGTTTAAACCACGAGCCTGGTCGTGTCGGAGGCTTACCCTGGAATTTCTGAAGGCTACTCTCAAACCACGTACCCCTATCGTTTTATTGAGCCAGGCCTAAAAGACACAGTCAGGTTAAAAAATATGCATATTGAGCGCCCCAGACACTATCAGTAAGTAATAATGTCAATTGGTGAGGGTCCATTTGTCTCTCGTTCTCGAGACTACATAGACAACGTCCTTGTGATTCTTCTAATATAGCGTGTATTGGTTACAATAAGAAAGCTTGTCTCAGATATTGATAGAAACTTATCGAACGGAAGGCATGTCCGGAGCCTGCGACTTCACAACCATATACGGTTGCGTAAGTCACCTTGTGTGAGTGAGTGCCCGGCCTTCTGTCTTTCACTCGCCTTGGCCGCCGCCATCCGCACATTTATTGCCTATTTGCTTCGCATTCGGATATTCTGAAATGCACGCTAACATTTGCAAGGTAAATGTGATGTGAGTGCAAATTGGAGTAGGCGATTGTTTTGTTAAATAAATAATCAACATTGTTATTATTATCATCTTCATCCTAGCGTTATCCCACAGTTGCATCCTGAAGGATGCCGAAGTCCCTAAGTGATAGTGAAGAAGTGGTAAGGTAAATTAGGTAATCCTAATCCC
The DNA here is from genome assembly GCA_951800055.1 of Cenopis cana. Classification (NCBI taxonomy): domain Eukaryota; kingdom Metazoa; phylum Arthropoda; class Insecta; order Lepidoptera; family Tortricidae; genus Cenopis; species Cenopis cana. Next base: position 22,479,212 of record OX637476.1, on the reverse strand, counting down.
AAAATTTGGTTTAGGCAGTACCTAGTTTTTACGAAAGCGACTAGTCACCATCTGACCTTCCAACTCAAGGGGAAAATTAGACCTATGCATTCTTATAGACTTTAAAAATAACTTTAATGTTTTAGTGGGTTGTTCGCATCCAACGAGAGTAAAGGACTGTTAGCTGTGACTAACCAGGACCAAAGGAATTCAAAGCGCTGCCATTTTGTGGTGTAACTTGAGAGCAATTGCAGAACACCCACGGGGCCGGATTGCAACCCATAAGATCCCCTATACACAATAAAATAACGGAACATATAGGTGGGATATTCACACTTGGCCAATATACGCGTATAGGTCAAAGATATGTCGTATCTTTCCTGTGGGCAGTGGACACCGATAAGTTAAGAGCTATGAAACCTTCATTTGAGTCTGGACTCATAATTGATAATCCTCATTAAACGGCGTCTTCTTCTTCTATCTAGCGTTACTCCGACTCTTGCCTCGGTTCGCTTTCATGTTGACCTTCATGACATCCAGCCATCGCTTCTTGGTCTACCGTGGGGTCTAGGGTTATCTCTGTTTATTTACATTCACGTAATAAGTACATGACTTATTTGAACCTTCTGTATCGTTACAAATTGACCGCAAGAGAGACATTTCTGTACGACCCAACTATCATAGATGCTTCCCCATGTTCTTGTAGAGGTTTTTAAATATTGTTGTCATTTTATTTTGCGGTCAGGCCGACAGTAATCGTAAACTATGTAGACCGCAGCTAATATTGGACTTTCTGGAAAGTAGAAAACGACAGAGAGAAAATAAATAGAAATAAAACAGGTTGGATTCAACACATCTGTCGTAGCTGCGGCCATTATGTGGAGCAATTATACGCATGGGTTTATAATTATAATGTTTTTTCAATAAATACCCATATTCGAATAGACTTATTAGTTATATGCAGTTACATACTCCCGGGTAAGGAAATACTGCTAAAAAGCTTCATGGCAAAACAGTAGTAAAAGACAGACAGACAGACACACTTTTGAATACGGATTGTCCAATTGGTGCTTTAAACTATACAGCTGCAAATGAACTTAAGCGAAATGCTAGCTGACGCACATAAATTACTCCACAGCCTCCACAGGTGATATTACCTCGCACTTTCGCTGATCCGGCTAATCGATGCCGAGCAAACATCTGAATCGACGGCTAATGAAGTCCGTAAGTAGAGAGAGAAAGTTCGCGTGCGCATCGTATGTCTCTCTCCTACAGATTGTGGGGAGACCATGTATATGTATAATGGGTTATTTATAGGCGTTTTATCGTCACGCTCTGTTTATTATTTTAATTAATCGCAAGTTTTATTTTATTGATGGTTCGGGCGACACTGAGGTGCGGCGCAGGAGGCGTGTGACGTCAAAGTGATCAAATTAACTGGTTTTTGTCTTGGAAATGATGTCTTATTTTGATCTCGTTTTTTATCATTTCCCTGCGACGTTAATATTGTAAATGGAATTTTTACTTATATTATTAAAAACACATTAAAAATGACCAAACTAACTAGCGTAAATAAGTTTGACATTTTAGTGTTGCGTAATCAAGTAACAGGTACGTAGCAACAGTTTGAATGTCGACCAATGACTCCTAATAACCATATACGGGAAAGCCATTCCAGAGATTCGCCGCGGTCGTTACAATCAAAAGTGTTTATAATTAACGTAAAAAGTGAAGACTGCTTCACAACCAGATATAGCAACCGTAAATTATAGGCCTGTTATATAGGTAACCACCTTAAGTAAAGTGGGAAAGAGTTATATTCGATTGACAGGTTTAGAGGGGATAAGGGAAACTAACCTTATAAACTCATCTCATCATCCTTCTAGCGTTATCCCAGTAGAGTTGCATCCTGAAGGAAACCTGGGGGCCGATTTTTGAGTGTCGAACGCTCGACTTTTCACTCGACATCTGTCAAAACATCATAGTATTTTGACAGATCTGGAGTGAAAAATCGAGCGATCGACACTCAAACATTGGGGGCCGATTTTTGAGTTACGAACGCTCGAATTTTCACTCGATATCTGTCAAAACGTCATAGTATTTTGACAGATCTCGAGTCTCAAAAGTCAGATCGACACTCAAAAATCGGCTCCCTGGCCACTACCTATTTCACCAACTTGACAATTGTCACCTTACAATGACAATTCGGTTTACATTGCCGGGCCGGTAAGTATTGTTGCTATCCAACGACCATCTTTACGTGACGACTCAGAAGTGTACTTGGAACTTGGAATTGTCATTGTCAGATGACAATTGTCCGCACTTACGGCCGCATACCATCGATTGGCTCGATAGCAGCTTGTGTCACCCACACTAGTAACCGATATAGCGGACTGCCATATCTGGCGCAGTATATAATTATATCATGGGTAGGCCGTATGTGTTAGTGTCGTGTTAGGCGACTTCCTGACTTGGCGGGGTGGGATCGATACGTGATATTTTCTTCTTTGACGTAAATTTACTGACGGCGCAAAGATTCTCACTTGACGGAACACTGTCAGTATTACTTTTGCGCAGTAGTAATAGCATGCGCAGAAGCGGAGCAGTACCGCCTTCGCATCGTCCCGCTACCGCGCATCCCGCGCCAGTCAGGCACTCATTTAAATATAGGGGCGCAGTAAAAAATGGTACCGAGTCGACTGACAGCTGACACTGACATTTGACACTTTTCTCATATGGTACTGCCTCCGCACCGACAAATCAGGAAGTCGCCTTAAGCTTTGTACATAGTTATATATAGTTATAATGATGCGCTATGCCCAAATTGAGCGTCCACACTTAAAGATACGCGTGCTCGGTACACGACGGATCAAAAGATCAAGTATGGACAAAGCTTTAAAGTGCCCGGTCACAGGTATTCATTTGTTCAATGATTCGTCTTTCACATCGGCTATATTCGGAAGTGTGAATGGCTATGCATTAACATTCACAGTTACGTATGAATTATGAGTTATGTGGTTACAGCATGTGTGTGACTGTAGATTAATAAGACTCGTGTTACTTTGCCCGCTCATACTGCCACCGGCAGGGAAATGATCAAAACTGAGATTTGATCGAATCCTTTATATTCCATTCTATTCTAAATGATCAAAACTGAGATTTGATCAAATCTTTTATATTCTATTCTGAAACGATCAAAACTGAGATTTGATCGAATCCTTTATATTCCATTCTATTCTAAATGATCAAAACTGAGATTTGATCAAATCTTTTATATTCTATTCTGAAACGATCAAAACTGAGATTTGATCGAATCCTTTATATTCCATTCTATTCTAAATGATCAAAACTGAGATTTGATCAAATCTTTTATATTCTATTCTGAAACGATCAAAACTGAGATTTGAGCAAATCCCTCTGAAGGATATGGCCAATTCCCGCATGTTAGGATGTTAAAATGACTACTCCATTTCATAATTTCCCTAGAAACATCAGCGATTTGATCCCTTAGGGTGCCAGGTGTGATATTCTGACCGGTAGTGACGTCATATTTAGCGCTAAATAAATTCGAAACCTATTATAATACATCATTTGAAAAGGCGCTATCATTAACGCTGTTTTGATCAATGGACATGGCACCTACATGTAGGTCCTACATTGATACATCCAAAACATGTCTTTAATTACCAATCACGTTTGACACTTGCTGCAATTGCGATACCAATCTCATGGAACAATCAAGAACTGAATAGCCAATAATATACCTTATTCCGTTGTAGCATGGTTTAGAATTGGTGTAGTTCGATGGAACAATCAATTACATTGCGTAAGCGATTACGACATGTTCCATGGCTATAATATGTGGCCACTTGTTACACGCTAGTCGCTAACTGGGGTGGTATTCCGTGTGATGGCGATTGGGATTGGATGGATATGAAAACGATGACTGGTAATGATCTTGATACTATTTTTAAATTAAATTAAAGTGCTCGCTTGATTGGTAATGATTTAGTTGGAACTGTTCTGTTCTATTCTGTTTTTAATTCATGAATATGCAAATAGGAAGCTGTCTGGACAGAAAATAGTTAAAGGCTTAGTGCAGAAAACGGTCTACTTATAAATGCTTTGGTTGCGAAAATGTGAATTCGGAATTATTGGAATTATTGATCTGTTATCATTTAGAATCGTATTTTAATAATAGGTACAGATATAAGTGGTATTTGCAATAATTGTTATTCATTTAGAAAACGAAATTAAAACATTAACACTTTTCCCCGAAGTGTGACACTCATCGTCATGCCAATTGCCATCGCCTTACGTAATAAGGAACACGTAAAGTATTAAATAGAAAGTGCAATGAAAATAGTAATATCATCCAGTGAAAGGGTGAAATGACGGGTGCAATACATATCATAATATCAGTAAAACGGAGGCCTCCTCGTAAGACCCAATCGAGTTTCAAACTTTAACAAAATTAATGACATTAGGAAGATCGCGGGTCACTCTTGGATAAGACTGGCTCAAGACCGGGACGAGTGGCGTACTCGAAGAGAGGCCTATGCTCAGCAGTGGGCGATTACAGGCTGAAAATGATGATGATGATGATGAATGAAGGTTCCAAATTCAAAATTACAAAAATCTGTCTGGGACTTACGAGGATAATACTTGGCAAAGAATTGACAACAAAATGTATCACCTTAATTTACTGAAACAGGGTAGCTAAGTAGCTGCGTTAGTACTTATTCATGTTTTGCCAATTTATTGCTGAACATATACACTTGCATAGTCGAGAAACCTGATTGTTTGTCAATTTTGGATGCCATTTCAATAAAAATAAAGTCCAAACTGACAAATATCCCGTTTCCTCGACTGTAAATAAGTGAAAGTTTAAATTTCGGTGTAATTTTGAATTTACTGCAAAATTTCGCGGTTAATTGCTACTCAAAACTACCTCCAGCGGGATGATAACATTTCCCACGACTCTAAACAATTTCTGTCGCGTATCAGCCGTTTCGTATTACCACATGTCGAGAGGGATTCGCAATTCACAACTCACCACGTTCTCGTCTCTAGTACGACCACAGATTAAGTACAATACGTAATAGACGCCGCACGAGCGTAAGAAGACTATGAAGCGACGCGGTGATATATCTCTGGGTCTAACGCTCTCAAGGGCCGGCGTGAGATCATTCGACGCTGCTAGAGCGCTCTGAGGGGTTACCGGTTACTGTGAACCACAAACGAAGTTTTCCGTCTCTGTTACACTTACGTACAGACTTGCAAGTGCGACAGAGAGGGAAAACTTCGTTTGTGGTTGGCGGTAGCAACCCTCATGCCAACCAATACGTGGTGGATTCCACTAGCACGTCAGATTCGGTTGAAGCCGCCCATCCAATCTCACTGGAGTGCAAACTCTTAGAGTATTCCAGTGTTTAAACCGCCCGCGTGATCGTGTCGGAGGTTTCCCTAGCATTTTCCCCAGGCCCCTCTCTAAAGCTTAAGCCACACACAGAGCGGGCGGGCGTGAGCGGGCGGTAGGCGCGCGGGCCTGAGCGGGCGGTAGGCGCGTGGGCGTGAGCGGCGCGGGAGCGGGCGGGCGCGTCAATGCGCTGCAGTGTGAAAACGCCCGCCCGCTCCCGCGCCGCTCACGCCCGCTCGCCTCCCGCGTGGCTACCGCCCGCACACGCCCGCGCGCCAACCGCCCGCTCCCGCGCCGCTCACGCCCGCCCGCTCTGTGTTAAGCTTAACCGGGCTCTCCTACCGCTTTATTGGGTCCGTCCTATAAAGTCACAGTCAAGGTCGCAGACGCACTCATCCTGAGGAAGAACTCCAGAAGAGTTCGAAACATGTCGCCCGAAGTGACAATTAATACGTGAGTTTTAACCGTTTAGTAAAATAAAGTTAGTCACAGTCAAGTTAAAAAAAACACTGGTTTTAAACGTGAGTCGTGCATTAACGTCGTGAAACTCGTGAATGAGTGCTAGTTTGAGCCTAGTTTGGAGTTGAGTCACTCTTCCTACGACTTTAATTGGCTCAAATGAACTAATGTGGTGCGAGGTGCGACCCAATCTAACGTATACATATAATGGTCCCACTGGCCAATGCCCTGTCGTTTAATTAGGTGTGTAAGGCGTAGGCGTTTATATTTGGCGTGTTGTTATTTTATGATGTTACCACGATTATCATAATAATGTGGCCATTTACCATCAGGTGGGCTGTCAGCTTGTTTGCCACCGACGTGGTAATAAAAACTGGCTTAAAGACCATCAGTATTTTAAATAACGTGAAGTATTTTTAATACTCAGTTTTTATGATTTTAAATTTATATAGATGACCGCTTTAGCTTAGTTGGTAACTTGGTTCGAATCCCGGCCAGGGCGTTTATTTGTGTGATGAGCACGAATATTTTGTTCTTGGGTCGGATGTTTTCTATGTATTTAAGTATCTAATTATCTATATAAGTATGTATATCGTCGCTGAGTGTCCATAGTACAAGCTTTGCTTAGTTCGAGACTAGGTTCATTTGTGTAAGATTGTCCACAAATATTCAATCATTTATTATTATTATTATTATTATTTTATTATTTTAGGAGAACCAACAGCAATAAATCAGTATAACAACTATAACAATTTATTCAAATACTTCGGATTTCCAGTCCCGAGACGCAGTTTGTGCGAAAAGTCCCGAAATTCTCGGGACTTTAGAAACTTTGGCCCCGGACTGCAAACTCAAGACGTAACGGTACCCTTTGATTCGAATGGTTTAGGATTTGGTTCATAATTGTTAATTAATTACCATTCTTGTATAACAACCTTGTAGCATGTAGCAAGTCTCTTCCACGGTTAAAGTAAGCCGATAGGAATTTTGTGAGGGCTAGAGTGGCGGAGGAGTATATAATCTTCCGTCTAAAGCCTACGCCAAATCTCGTGATTTGAGAATGCAACTAAACTGGAATACCGCTAGGATATAATGAAGATGATTATTATATTAAATATTCTAAAAATCAAAATCAATGGAATATCTTTTTATTAACTCTTGCGCACCCATTAACGACACCGAGGTGACACATGCTGACTTTTTTAATTTTAAAGTTGCGGCTAGTAACGGTGGTGTCATGTCATGTTGTACGCTCTCGGCGGCCGGTTGTTGACGTTTTGGTTACTAGTTAGGCGAGTTACAGTTAGATTGGATTCCGTAACTTTATCTAGGTTGCGTGTAAGTTTATTAATTTTACGACCACTTTAGCCTAGTCGGTAGTGAAGTGACCCTGCATTAGAAGCTGGAGGTCCCGGGTTCGAATCCTGGTCAGGGCATTTATTTGTGTGATGAACACGAATATTTTGTTCCCGAGTCATGGATGTTTTCTATAGTGTAAGATTGTCCACAAATATTTCTTTATTTTATTTTATTTTTGAGAGGGTTATCGTTACGTTTTTACGTTCCATGGTTATCGTTACGTAGCTGTAAAAAGCGCAAGCGATAAAAAAAACACAAACAGAATCGACCAAAATTGTACTGGTAATAATCGAATCGAAGATTCGGTTGAGAATTGCCTATTTATGTAGACATAAGAACTCAACAATTGGCGGCTTAGCACTATTTTGGCATAGTACTATTTAGTTTTTGATTAATCATCATTATTTAAGAGTTTCACTCTTGTCGGTGCAGTTCTCTCCAGTCCGTTCTACTTAACGCCAGTTCTTTGCCTTCTCTATACGACACGACGTCTATTTTTTTCTTTATTTGGTCCATGTAAATAATCCTCGGCCTTCCTCTTCCTCTTCTTCCCTGCCTTTTTGATTAATGACAATGCAATATTTTTATTTGTCCTAAGGCGCTTTTAGATGTATGTATAGTTGCTGGCGCCAGTAGGCGGAGCGAGCCAAAACTCCAAAACTGGACTGGCACGAATAATTAAGTATATTAAAGTAGGTACCGTTCCAGCTGGATTCATCTGAAAGTGCCTTTTAAGCTAACGACGATGCTGAAAAGCGGTCCAATTTATTTAACCTTTGATAATGATTCGATTAACAACACTTAGATTGTTGAATGAGCATCCTGCTGAGACTTCAGTATAGGGACTCTTTGAAAAAGGCGTGAAAAGGGAAGGGTATGGGTCGGCAACGCGCGAGTGATGCTTATGGACATAAGCGACGGTGACCAGTTACCATCAGGTGGACTGCCAGCTTGTTTACCGCCGAGGCTTTTTATTGTTATTAGAAATGGGATCTAGCAGGACACAAGAGAGACACAAGGATAGGGGGCACGTGGTATAAAAAAGCAACTGTTTGATTTTGCAAAAAAGTGTGTGACGTGTTAACTAACGCAAATGCCGCGAAGGCTTAACCTGTCGCATATGAACATTCATGACTTCAGCCGCGGGCGGAATCCATTATCATACAAGACGCTGCGGAATTCATTAACGAACCGGTTTCATATCCTTTTTGCGGAAATGACTGACGATGGCGCTTTCTGTTTTAAACAGAATATAATAGAATTATTAAAGAACAGGCAAATTATTCGTAAGAATAACAGAAATAAGGCAGAAATCCTCATCGGAGGGAAGGGTAAGGAGAGGAATTGTAGGAAGAGGGTACCCCAAAAATGAAAACCCTAAAAAGTATGAAAAAGGGACCCGTGAAGAGAACATAATTAACTTGTCATCGTTATATGGCTCCATCCCGCATTAAGGCTGCGTTTCCACCAGAGATGTGCGAGGATGTGTTTTCATATATTTGACACCTCGCTCGGCGCGTTGCGAGGTGTCAAATGTATGAAAACGCATCCTCGCACATCTCTGGTGGAAACGCAGCCTAAATGAAACAAACAGTAGCTCTAGTATAAATTTTTTCGAAACATTAACTAATTCGAACGCGTTTGCGTTTTGTCTCAAAATGTATGAAAATGGTATGAAAATGTGAACAGCGCCTCTGGTGGTCACTAGTGGAAACTAAAACAGCGAGTATAACATTTGTTGCTAACCGATGAACGCGCGTATTTCAAACTCGGTGAGAGCGTTTTCATACATTTTGAGACAAAACGCAAACGCGTTCGAATTAGTTAATGTTTCGAAAAAACTTATACTAGAGCTACAGAACGTATAAACGGCGGTATATATTAAGACAGCAGAAGGTAATGAGTGATCTCCTCTAGATAACCAATAATTATTAAACATTTCTCAATTATCTTTTATCTAGGACAAAATTGTGTCACATACCTTGTAAAATGATAACTATTTATAAAATTACTAAGTAAGGTGGTCAATAGGCTAGTTAGTAGTTACTGACTTTTAAAAGTCCTGGTTTTTGTTTATCTAAAACAATCCATTACGATTAGGTACGTGTACATAGAAGCAATAGTATTGCGTAAGGATCTTTTTGTAAAGCCCAAGTTTTGCCCCAAGAATGCCAGATGAGAAGAATTTATCAGTGAGTGAATTTAACTTGTTTCGTAATACCTAAGATTTCTAACCGTATTTGCTTAATGGCGCCAATAGATTTCTTTTGTCGAAAGTTACGTGTGGGACAAAGCAATTTGTCATATTTTGGTCGTGGCAATGTTTTTGGAAATTCAATGGAATCATTTATCAGGAAAGGTCTTGGATGAAATTCATTGTCGTCATATTTCAATGCTGCTTAATGATTATGAAAGTACATTAATAAGGATTCAGTTTAGATACATTTGGTTAAATATAAAAAAAAATAGGCGATTTATTATTTGATGGAAATCAAGCATTTTCGTTGTATCGAATTACTAACGTAACTACACTCACGAGCAGAAATAACGGGTACACTTTGTATTGAATTTCTATAGAAAATGTACTCGTTATTTTTGCTCGTGAGTATATTTTATAATCGGTACTTTTACGAACTAACCGAGACACTAACTAACAATCCTATTTTAGTATACTACGAGTATTACCAGTCTATTACGATGAATTTAAAGTCCCTCTTGCATGTGGGAGGTACTCAGTGGACTATTCGAAAGGCATTTTATTTTGCTTGTGCAAAATTTTAATACATATATTGTCTATATCTATCCGTAGTATACGCCCCAAATACTTACAGTACTTCTTACATACTATATTTAATTTCTTATTTTAGAGCGGTGCTGTGTATTCTCTGGGGGCCGATTTTTGAGTGTCGAACGCTCGAATTTTCACTCGAGATCTGTCAAAATGCTATGATGTTTTGACAGATGTCGAGTGAGAATTCGAGCGTTCGACACTCAAAAATCGGGCCCCTGCTCTGCAACACAGTAAGTGCAAAGATTCATCTTCCTAAATTGGTGTCAGTATGATTCTAGGACACGATTAGATTCGGACATTGTGCTTTCATATTGTTTATTTAAAGGACACCAATGCAGAAACTAAATTGCGAATCCAGGTAGCCTATTGTTCTGCGCTAACCTCGTTTTTAGACAAACAATTCGTTTTGTGTATAATTTTGACGCATCGCCGTCATCTGAATTTTACACTGTTGATGGGTGTTTTTCCTGTTATGAAAGCTATATTGATATTGTGTCAAAGTGGAGACACGAAGTCAATTAACTAAAATATTGGTAATCATAATCATATACGTATTTATTTGTTCAACACAGGTAAGTTACAAAGGTCTAAGACAACAGTATCTAATATGAAACACCATGTTGGGCCGTTAGTACTGTGCTGTAGCTGTGACTGTATCTTCCTTAATTAGGCCAATGTGAACTGACATTAAATATAAAAGAAGCCTATATAAATCATGCGTAAATGATAGATGAATGTCAACCATTGATGATAAGGAAAGCGTGCGCAATCATAATGACAGTTCAGATCTCAATGGTTCAGAGTGAAATTTATGTGACAGGGTCAACAATGGGAAGTGGGACGAATATGTATCGCATTACGATCTAAGCTTATATGTGTTATTTGATAACATATTCGGATCGCAGCATAGTCATTGAGATAAGATTTCTAAGGCGACTTCCTGACTTGGCGGGGTGGGATCGATATGTGACATTTTCATCTTTGACGTAAATTTACTGACGGCACAAAGATTCTCACTTGACGGAACACTGTCAGTATTACATTTGCGCAGTAGTAATATCCTGCGCAGAAGCGGAGCAGTACCGCCTTCGCATCGTCCCGCTACCGGGCATCCCGCGCCAGTCAGGAAGCACTCATTTAAATATTTTATGTCACACCTGCCCATAAGTATCCATTATCGCACGCTCCGCGCCCGAAAAAACCCACTTCCTGGCCAGGGGGTGACATAAAATTTTGTACTTACCACGGGCGATAATAAAGAAAGCCTCAGATCGCATATTTATCGCCCTTGCCTTCGGCTCGGGCGTAAAATACCTGCGATCTGAGACATTCTTTGTTTTATCGCCCTTGGTAAGTAATGTACTATTAAATGTAGGGGCGCAGTAAAAAATGGTGCCGAGTCGACTGACAGCTGACACTGACATTCGACACTTTTCTCATATCATACTGCCTCCGCACCGATAAATCAGGAAGTCGCCTAACGCTTATCAAATGTTATAATCTGTTATTCTAGAAGCGTTATCTATTTGTGCGGATTTTAATATCTGTAGGCATTATTAGATAAGACGACACGCCTCCATAAATCAAGGATTTACAATTGAACTAAAAAGATAATCCTGTTGTTCTTCAATATCTGATATCTGTTTTCACATTTTGTTTATTTTTATGTTTTGGACCTACTATTTTTTATTTGATTGCCTTACATACCTAATTGTATTTCTTCCTCACTTTGAATACTGTCGGAATAAGTATGGATCCTGTCCATTGCGTTAAGTGTTCAAAAATCTCTCTACCCCGCAAAGTCGTGTTCAAATATTTTCAAACTCGACTGTCTAACCACAAAATGAACAAACTCAGCCCAATATACTCAGTATGTCATCATTAAATGCAAGCATTCATCTGCGTTATTATGACAAATATCGTCCTGGGAGACGGCCTACTTACTCCAAATTGTAATTGTTCTAATGGCCTCACGCCTCCATCTCATGACATTTATGAAACAATGTGGGACGACCCAACCGTGCCATCATCGTCATCCTTATTCCCCCATACTAAAGCGTAAATTCACTTAAACTAACGGTATATTAATCATGGCCATCTTAATTTCGGACATACTAATCAAATAACAATGCGTTTGTCATAAGTCCTGTCACAACGGTATAAGGTACAATTTACTTTGTACCATTAGAAGAGCCAACGTGTATTTTTAATTTCGAATTCAGAACGCATTTAATTTGTTCGTCAATTTTTTTTTGAGTCACGTTCTTGATTATCAGTTGTTGGAAAGGAGATGAGGAAAAGGATTATTCAAATTAAATGTCCTTGAATTGGTTGTTTTTGTCACCAATTAATAAAGTTGTTTTTTAGAGGCTTGAAAACAATGTTATAATGAAACCATTACATTTATGTACAAAGGACAAAGGTTTGCCTACATTCTGAAAGTGCCGATATTTTTACTGCTACAAGGCAAAAATGACGGCACTTTCAGCAGTGGGTTTTTTATGATCACCTTTATATGTATATGTCGGACATCATTCGACCCTTACTTTCCTACTCGGAGGTAATATTATGTTCTATTGAGGGCAAACATTATTTTAGGATATTATTTCAATGGAATAAGGTGAACAATAGTACATTATTGCCGTGGCCGGGAAGGGAGCAATTGCAGGCTGAGTATTTGTTTAAACGGACGAGCTTGCGAGTCCGTTTAATTATAATACGAAGCCTGCAATTGCCATTCCGGCCGAGGCTAATATAGTGCTTTTCTCAAAAATGGGGAAAATACGACAAAAATTGAATTGAATTGAATTGATTTGATAAACATAACCTTAAAACGTCAAAAACATCATGTTTTCCCGCCGTTTTTTTTTTAACAGGATCGCATGTGTATTTTTCCACCGAAAAACGCAAATTATTCGAGACACATAAAAAAACGTCGCGTTTTCAACAGAAAAATACGAGCTGAATTGGCTGAATACGACCTGTGCCTCCTTTTATATGACAGTTTCTACATTTTAAAAAGTTTATAACTCGACAAATAAAGGAATTTATATGTGACATTGCAGGCCATATATGTGGCCTGCAATGTTTTTTACTTTTTAATTTGAATCTGACCTTAAACTATACACTTTACCTTCCAATATGTAGCGACTAAAGTCCAGTTTGCGGGCCATTTTTGAGAAAAAATATATAAATATGGGTGCCCTTGACTGTAAGTGCGAGAAAGACGAGTGCTGACTGAGCTCTCAATATATTATACTTTCGCCTGTTTTTTTTTAAATCTTAGACCATATTCTGTTTGAATTGATACATATCTAGACATTTCCTCATGTTACTATCTGGAACAGGACTATTGCGACCTAGTTAATGTCATACATTTTAAACGTATTTTCTTGGTTTTTCATTCAGAAATATCCATTCAAACATCACTCAAAATTAACCATTTTCAAGCTGGTTTTCCTCTTAAATTCTACTAGGTACACAGAATAGAATCAAATATAGTTGTTTTATATTAGTTTTAAAATGTTAGGATTTCAAATTATCCATACTAATATTATAAATGCGAAAGTGTGTCTATCTATCTGTCTGTCTGTCACCTTTTCACGCTTAAACCTTACCTTAAACATGGAATTTGGTATGGAGATAGATTGAGTGGGAAGGATATAGGATACTTTTTATCCCCGAAATCATCCTTTAAGGGGGTGGAAGTTTTTATGAAAGAGCGATGACTAGGTAAGCGCCTGATATAAGTAAATAGCAATTAAGTACTTAAATTCTACTGCGATGAACGAGTTCCACGCGGACGAAGTCGCGGGCAATAACTAGTCGACTTTTTATTACCGATGTCCGCAATAACTATTAACGGCTGCGTTGTGTTTACTGGCCATCAATAATACCTACTCAACACGACGTTTTACTTGGAAGGCAATAATTTTGCGACATTAGTGGTATCCTGTGCTTCATTAACTTGCCAAACGGGAATGACGGATATACTCATTACCGGTTATGAACAACGAGTACCTTTAATTTCAGAAATGACATTATTTTGTACTTTGTAAGTAAGTAAGTATATCTTTGTTATTAATTAATTATTGTTTTGTTCTATATTATATTGAATTGTCTATATCAAATTGGTGTGTTTTTTTACTGTTAAATCTTATTAATTTTATTTTCACGCTTTGAGACCATGTACAGTCAAGGGCACCAATATGTATACACTTTTTCACCTTATTTCATTGAAATAAGGTCCAAAAATGTATATATATTTAAAAGCACACTCTAAGCACATTAGAATGGTTATTATCAATTGTATTTGGACGCTCAGAGACCATTTACATCTTTGGGACATTATATTAATTTACTCAGACCTTATACATCTCTAACTTTACTGATATTGTAATATTTGTAATATTTATATCTTGGCATGAAAAATTTACTATAACTCATACACAAATCAGCAACTTGTGGAATGACAAAAGTTCAAAAACGTTCGGTTGGTTTAAAGTTAGCAGGGAAACATGACTAATGGCGTCACAATTTTCTAAAATCGTGCTGCGTCCTTTTTTCATCTTTATGTATTCAAAACTCTTTAAAATATTATAAATAGTTTGAAGGTTACAAATATAAATAGTTTATTCATAATCACAAATTTACATGTACAGAGAGGTTATCCGTCAGACTCCAAACTAGGCTGCGCCTGTGTCTTGGACGTGTGCGATTGGTTGATGTTTTCCTAGTATTTTCCTAAGCTTGATTTAGTAGTATAAATAATATGCCTAAGATATGTAAACGCTTGACTCCTGGGTACAGGCTCACATGAATTAGTGGGAACGGATAATTTAGTTCTTATGTTGGGCCAGAGTTGCGAACTACTGCAGGTATATTTGAGTTGAGCTTGATACCTTTAACAGCTCCAACATTTTCCATTCTTCAATATTGGCATAGATCTTCATCGATACCAAGTCGCGTGGCGATTACATTCAATTACGATCGATAGAGTGAATGGCTTTGCTGTCAGTTAGCAGCTTTACATGCTGCTTGTGCGCAATTTGCGCTGGTTATGGCTCATTACCAGTCTCCAATTGGAGGTGTGAATGAGCTTCTTTAGTTGGCGCCATGTGGCATGATATATTAGTGTCTTTTTTGTACTGGATTTGTACCCCATGGTCAATTTATGATTGATCGCGGCATTATGCGAGATGAATAAAAATTATCCTACAAATCTTATTAATATTATAAATTCGAAAGTTTAAACTTTAAATTCTTGGATGTTTGTTCTTCTCTACGAGAATTTTTTAAATACTATTCTCAGGACTCCTCTCCAACTTCTAGCTACTTTCAGAGATTATTTAAGGTCCTCCGATGTCTTTATATTATGGCAGAGTAAAACAAGTTTTAAAATAAACGCCCCTCTTCTACTTTTTGATCCGTCATAGGGTGTAACGGATTTTGCTAAAATGAGCCGAGCGAGGTATTTTTTTGTTATTTACGGAAGTTTTTAAATCCACTCACTTATTAAACCGTGAATACTGAGAAGTATTGTTTTTAACACTAAATGTGTTAAAGCTAATTAGCAGTCTTCTGGCAGGAATCAATCAGAAAAAAGCCTATTCAAACGGATTTCTCAGGGACGTCAGGGCTGGCACTCGAATACCGGTTTATAAAATAAAGTGCGTAATGTTTGCTTTCTGTCTTAGATCCGATGATCAGCATGATCATCCTCCTAGCGTTATCCCAGTACAGTTGCAGTCCAGTACAGTGCATCCTGAAGGATGCCTGGGGTCCGCTACCTAATCCCAAGATTTAGGCGTAGGCACTAGTTTTTACGGAAGCGACTGCCATCTGACCTTCCAACCCCGAGGGGAAACTAGACCTTATTGGGATCAGGCTTTAGAAGTTCTCAAACCGCCCGAAGGCCTCCAACTTGGCTTAACGACTGCTGCCATAGACAGCAACCTGGATCAACGGCTTAACGTGCCTTCCAAAACACGGGAGCGCTCAGTTAGTAACCACTCAAAGCGGTCACCCATCCAAGTCCTGACCGCTGCCCACGTTGCTTAACCTTAGATACCGCAAGCGGTACGCAGGCGCCGCTGGGTCACGAGCGCTCCTCTTAGATCCGATGATCAAATCATCATTATCAAAGTCAAAGTCAAAAATGATTATTTCCGGAACTAGAGTAGGTACTTTTATCTCCCGAGCGCCGGTGAGCCATGGTTGTGTGTTGAGCTATACCAATACATGCACATTGTCTATGTGTGCGTCAGCGTAGGATCCATAAGTTCACGTTGTCTATGTGTTCGTATGTGTCACAACTACAACAATGGCCAACCCGCGCTCGTGAGTTAAAAGTACTATACCTATTTACCTATGATACATAAAAGATATATACTTATATTATGTTATGGTACAAGAAGCAAACATACCGCGTTGTATACCGAGTTCCACCATAATCCACCATCCATTTTAACAAACATCCAACCAAACATCTAAACATATAAGTACACACCCAAACATCTAAACCAACTTTATTTAAATTATTTGCATTTAAATGATTAGTAGGATAAATACTTGTTATCATCATCAAATTTAAGAGTTATCTATCCTCTTGTCGGTGGAGTATTTTCCAATTTTCCCTCTCGTACGCCAGCCCTTTGACTTCTTGATACGACACGACGCCAACCTGTTTCGTTTACATGGTCCATGTAACTGCGCCTTGGTCTTCCCCTGCCTCGCCTTCCTTCTATCTTTCCTTCCAAAATGGTCTTGAAGAAATTGTCGTGCCGTATCAGATGTCCAATCATTTTCCCTCTTACATTTTCATTTCATTTATTCAATTGTATAAGTCATGTACATTTCAGGAAAGATGATACAAATTAAAAATAGTCAGGCCATGACGCCCTGTAAGGGCACACAATGATAACACAAAAGATGCTAAATAAATCAAAACCATTAAAACGATATTAAAAATTAAAATTAAATTAAATTAAAAAATAAATAAATTTTACTTATATAAATCGTAAATAAATAGTAACGTGGTAACGCGGCAACCCTGGCCATGTTTGTACAGCCACCGGCCAAACAAACCGCGAACACTTTCACATGGGAGCGCCATTGTTGTGGTTTTCAGCACACAGCATAACCACGGGTAAGTACAGTCAGCGTCATATGTTATGTAGCAGCCAAAGTGGCCAAATAGTTCGGTACGCCGTACAAAATATATGGTGTACCGAACTATTTGGCCACTTTGGCTGCTACATACTATATGACGCTGACTGTACATGCACTTTACACTAGCCTAACCTAACCGGCTAGCATGACGTTTTATGGTAATGTTTAAGACGTTTATACACACCCATAGTAAATCCTCTTTAATGTGTTCAAAAATCATACCTTAATACCAGAGGGTCTATGATGGTTTCGTGATAGCGAGATAAATGATAAGACAAATAATTTGTCATTTTGTAATGAGTAGTATCAGAAAGAACTTTATCTTGTCGTCTATTACGCTATCGCGCGAACATTATAGACCCCCAGCTTTTCAAAATACGTCAGACAGATCACGTATAATTTTATAGTGCAGGTGCTAGTTGCAAGTTGCAAGACGATTTACGAGTAATATATGGATAAGCTAGAGTATGCAAGTGTATATAATTAGGCGTTTTGCCTGCTCATGCCTCTCATTGATTAATCTGTATGTCTTTCCCGTTTACGGGACAATGGTGTCCCGGACCTTTGGGAGGCGTGCGCGGAGCCGAAGTACCGGGGCACCGAAGTACCACGGAGTATACCACATAGCCAACACGTAGAGGCCCTTTTCACAATTTAATGAAATGCAAGGGATACACCGAGCGGATGCTGTCATTGATTAATATTATTAATATAATAATAAGTACCTGGGAGACCGAGCCTTGCTCGGTGTTTTCCCGTAAACAAGGCAGACTAGCTCGACAAACATCTAAATAAAGATATTAAGTAGATAGACAGACCTATATAAAGCTGCAACCCAACACATTTCTATTGACATAATTGTTCTCCTCAGATCTATACGATGTCTGGGAAAAGTGTAGGGGGTGGCTCCGTGACTACCAGAAAAATACCTCTGAAAACCTCTCAATACCTCTTTTATATCTTCTAATGTACACCATGTTTTAATGTAAAATAAATAATTGATAATAATTGATGAACAATTGATTGATTGATTGAAAACCAAAAAGTTGGCCAACGGCGTAGCTAAACGGTAGGTAGGGGGATGCTCGATCAAATGTCATAGAGAACTGCAAGTCATTTGGTGAGGTGACTTTTTTGGCGATTATTTTTTGGCAAAAATTTCAAATTGGTCTGAGAGAGATAAAATTTGGTATAAGGGAAAAATGAGCCCCCCGAAAAAAAAAAAATTGTTGGCAAATTTCAAAATGGGCCTAGCGCGTTGAAATTTGGCATGCGGGGACTGGGGGAGCAAAACAATTTTCGAGCAATTTTTGCGAGCCCGAAGGGCGAGCTTCAGGCCGCCAGGCCGCAGGCATTCAAGTGGCCAGGTGCGTCCCCCCCCCCCTCAAATGTTTGGCGAGGCCGAAGGCCGAGCTGCGCGGGAGTACCAAACAACCGAAAATCCTATATAAATACAAGGTTTCGCGAGCCCGAAGGGCGAGCTTCAGGCTGCGAGGCCGCAGGCCGAGCTCGGCGGAGTGCCGAAGTCCCGGAGCCCCACCCCGAGTGCCCAAGCGTCCCCCCCCGTCCCAAGTAATTTTTGCGAGATCGATACGGGAGGAAAGGGTTGTCCAACTATTCATATGCCCCATGTATCTAACAAGCGAACCTGAGGGCCGGAGGCCTGAAGGTGAGCTGCAAGGCCTCGCTTCGCGCAGGGCCGAAGGCCCTAGGTGTCCCAGAGCAGATCAGAGCGCGCTCGCCACGCGAGCCCGAGAGCCGCTTGCGGCCCGAAGGGCGAGCCCACGCAAACACTCACTATTTCTATCATTGCTACAATCGAACCTGAAGGCCGAAGGGCGAGCTTCAGGCCGCCAAGCCGCAGGCATTCAAGTGGTCAGGTGCGTCCCCCCCCTCAAATGATTGGCGAGGCCGAAGGCCGAGCTGCGGGAGTACCAAACAACCGAAAATCCTATATAAATACAAGGTATCGCGAGCCCGAAGGGCGAGCTGTAGGCTGCGAGGCCGCAGGCCGAGCTCGGCGGAGGGCCGAAGGCCCGGAGCCCCATCCCGAGTGCCCAAGCATCCTCTCCCCTCACTATTTTTTGCGAGACCGATACGGGAGGAAAGGGTTGCCCAACTATTCATATGCCCCATGTATCTTACAAGCGAACCTCAGGGCCGAAGGCCCGAAGGTGAGCTTCAAGGCCTCGCAGGGCCGAAGGCCGAGCTTCGCGTAGGGCCGAAGGCCCGAAGCGTCCCTTAGAGCGCGCTCTCCACGCGAGCCGGAGAGCCGCTTGCGGCCCGAAGGGCGAGCCCACGCAGACACTCACTATTCCTATCATTTGTTACAATTGAACCTGAGGGCCGAAGGCCCGAAGGTGAGCGGAAAGGTTTAGCGAGGCCGAAAGCCGGGCTCACGCGGACACTCTAACCTGAGGGCCGAAGGCCCGAAGGTGAACGGTAAAGCTAAGCGAGGCCTGAAGGCCGAGCTCACGCGTACACTCGAACCTGAGGGCCGAAGGACCGAAGTTGAGCGATAAGGCTAAGCTAGGCAAGGCCGAGCTCACGCGTACACTCGAAGTTGAGGGCCGAAGGGCAATAAAGGACAACAACACAAATGTTTTCCGTAGGTCTGCCTTGGATGCGTACATTAAACGTTTTTCTCAAAGGCTTCCTAGGCATTTCAAAGTCCTCACGACACTTGCATAATAGATATACATTTTAAATAAACATTATTATTGAATTCCTGGCTACTCGACAAATTCCTTCTCCGATCTGTTTTAATAACGCATTCAGTAAATTAAATAAATGTCAGTGCGAAATAAAATGTTAACAATTTCGCCATCGAGATTCAAAATATTTTTTTTTAAACCGCGGTCAAAATAAACTAAAAAAATCTAAATAAACATAAATAAACGTGAAGCCCGACCACATAATGGGCCATGATGGTGCCAGAAAAGGACGCAGCTATGCGGTGGAACGAGACAAATCGTAATTCATTGTATTAAGAATCTTAGGGTTGCGTGCCGAACATTCGCTTGAAGCCAGAAAATATGGCTTTGAATGACGGAACGTTATATCACACGAACATGTCACAAAAGAATATAATGCATCTCTTTCATTCTAATATAAGATGGATCTAATGAAAGAGATGAAATATAACAGTGACGTCATTCAAAGTCATATTTTCTGGCTTCAAAGTTCAAACGAATGTTCGGCACACAACCTCCAGGATGTAGGTATCTAAACTTTTTGGTTCATTGAGATTATTTGACACTTACCGCAGAACGTGCCCATAAATATAGTATATACTCTGTAGTTATAGATGCGCCAACGAGCGACCGGGGCTATGTCTTTCTCATACTTGCTCATATTCATACAAAATTTGTACTACGCAATTTGGCCGGTTTGCATGTCCAATGTATTGCTTATGGAAGTTTACATTTGTCTGTAACCCGACCATGAAAAAATGTTCGTTCGGTGATAGGGACAAAACATGCCACTCTTTTCTATTTCCTCTTATAGGAATCGCAATAAGACTATCTTTCTCTAGCAAAGCGTGTCAGCATGGTGTCAGCCCCTTGAACGTGTCTGATAAAAAACCTCGTAAGTCGTTGTCATGTGTCATTCTTTCTAAATGCTAAACAAAACAAGATTTATACTCGCCTCACCATACGTCCTTATATGTCTTGACCCTGAGATTCGTGACAACTATGTGCATATTCGTAGGTCAAGCTTATACTGGTTCTTCTGACACTAATTTTCCGTACGTCAGCAGCCATTGTAAATATCAATCACGAACAAAAGTAAAAACATGAAAACTCGAAAACACGCATTTTCTCAAATATAAGACTGAGCTAGATCGATTGCTCGTCCCCGAAAACCCCCACATACCAAATTTCATCAAAATCGTTAGAGCCGTTTCCGAGATCCCCGAAATAAATATATATACATATATATAAATAAATAAATATACAAGAATTGCTCGTTTAAAGATATAAGATATTAATATTAACAGTCGCAAAAATTACTTGGGCGATTAGTGCCTATAACATAGCACCAAGCGACTGTATTAGGCTCGATCTTATACAAATTATTCTTCTAATACGTTTTGTGGGCGTAGATTGGAGATGTGAGTGAGAATCCTTCTGAAATTATTACTTGTTAAAAATTTTAAACGACTTATTCCATTTAAATTTACGTCGTGAGACACCACTGCGGTCGTACGATTATTTGCCACCTGTCACATCTATTTGAGTTCATTGTACAGTCGACCAAAAAAGTGATATACCACTTTTCGACTCTAATTATGTGTGCATTAAAGTCCAAAAGTGGTAGAGGACTTTCTTTGCTGACTGTACAGAGTGTACAGTGTACTTAGCAGCATCCGTACGTAAGTCATTTTAGAGTAGAAAGATGGACACAAGCATTGTTCTAGACAATGACTTTCGTTGGAAATTGATTTTTGTCATCTCTAATTGCAATTTTGCTTGAAATCGGTTTAATTATAGACCGAATAGTTGGAAAGCAGATGTGAATGGGTTGTTAAAGATTCGAGAAAGCAGCGTTGTTAGAGAACAAATAATAATATTATGCGGTACTCATGATGTAATTTTAATCATAAAATCACTGATTAATTTGTTAAATACTGAAACGCTAATATTTCATATAATAGTTGATGATCTTATTGTATTTGTCTTGACCAGGCTAAATAAAGTTTTAGATATAAACAGTTGTTGTCGAAATTGGTCAATTTACACTCTAGATTGAAGCGATATTTCTTAACGAGCAATCTAAAGAAATGCCTTTTAAAACTATAATATTAAGTTGCAATAGTCATATGCCAGATAGTAACGAAGATAAAATGTCGAGCTACGTGACAATTCACACAGAAAATAGCTTTATTACGTAGATAGCGCTTAACCTATTCACCGCCACATTAGATTATGCTTCAAACGCCAGTCTTCGTAGCAAAGGAGTGAAATAGTACATTACTTAACAAGGGCGGTAAAACAAAGAATGTCTCAGATCGCAGGTATTTGACGCCCGAGCCGAAGGCAAGGGCGATAAATATGCGATCTGAGGCTTTATTTATTACCGCCCGTGTTGAGTACAAAATTTTATGTCACCCCCTGGCCAGGAAGTGGGATTTCCCGCGCGCAGAGCGTGCGGTAATTGCCGCTTTATGGCCAGGTGGCAAATGAATTTTTTGTCACACCTGGCCATGAAGTGGGCAGTATCGCCCGCTCCGCGCGCGAAAAAACCCACTTCCTCGCCAGGGGGTGACATAAAATTTTGTACTTACCACGGGCGATAATAAAGAAAGCCTCAGATCGCATATTTATCGCCCTTGCCTTCGGCTCGGGCGTAAAATACCTGCGATCTGAGACATTCTTTGTTTTATCGCCCTCGGTAAGTAATGTACTATTACTTGATAGCACGTAGCATGCCTTTACATCGACTTGATCGACTTTATATCAAGTCAATGGCGGTGAAAAGGTTAACGAACCACCATACTTTTGCAGAGGAAAATTGAATATCTGCTTTTTTTTTTATTCGTACAAAGAAGTCCGTACTCAATTGCATAGTCGAGCACGGAATTTCCTTCCCTATTCTTATGTTTCCTCAGTCTTGGTCACAGTCCCATGACGTCCCTATAGTACTGGTCACGCATTCTTGACGTTCGCACGCCTCTGGCGCAGTAGTATAATAGTCCTCTGGGAGACAATTTTATTATACTTATCGCTTTTATAAGGTTTACTCGCCGTTACAAAGCCTCTTTCCCGCTAGTAATTTTTTTGTACCTGTGTCTTTATTTATTTATTTATCGTATGGCATTTATTTCGAACCGTGAGATCTTCGAGAAGACAGTACGGTTGCCAGTTTTTGTTGCACTTTTAGAACCACCCAGGGGTCACGTGTAGGGTAGCGGTGGGTACTTTCCCTACGGACGTGGTGCAACTTCGACCCCCCTTTGTCAAGTGAGTGGGCAACTTGACTATTAGAAGTTTTCAAGCCGCCCGAAGGCCTCCAACTTGGCTTAACGACTGCTGCCATAGACAGCAGCCGGGATCAACGGCTTAACGTGCCTTCCAAAGCACGGGAGCGCTCAGTTAGTAACCACTCAAAGCGGTCACCCATCCATGTACTGACCGCGGCCCACGTTGCTTAACTTTGAATAACGCTTACGGCACGCAGGCGCCGCTGGGCCACGAGCGCTCCACTTGTGTCTTTATAGGCCGGGCCAAATAAAGCGATGGGAGTGCGCGGTTGGAGGGTAGCGTGGGGAAAATCCAGGGGAGACCTCCGACACGACCACGCGGGTGGTTTAAACACTGGAATAGGTACTCTAAGGCGACTTCCTGACTTGGCGGGGCGGGATCGATATGTGACATTTTCTTCTTTGACCTAAACTTACTGACGTCGCAAAGATTCTCACTTGACATAATACTGTCAGTATTACGTTTGCGCAGTAGTAATATAATGCGCAGAAGCGGAGCAGTACCGCCTTCGCATCGTCCCGCTACCGCGCATCCCGCGCCAGTCAGGAAGCACTTATTTAAATGTAGGGGCGCAGTAAAAAATGGTACCGAGTCGAATAACAGCTGACACTGACATTTGGCACTTTTCTCATATCCGCACCGACAAATCAGGAAGTCGCCGTAGAGTTTGCGCTCCTGTGAGATTGGTCGAGCGGCTTTAACTGAATGAGGTGGAGTTTTGCCGCTGGTTCACTAAACTTAAACCTTAGTCTAGCTGAGAAGAGTTCGGCAAGAAACTCAGGTAGGCCCTGACGCCTCTACACGGTATGCCGCGGTACCGGGACGAATAAGTTAGGGGATATATATGTCGGCGGGAATGCCTAATTGTCCCTCTCACTCGTAAAGAAAAAGTAGCTCTAGTATAAGTTTTTTCGCAACATTAACTAATTCGAACGCGTTTGCGTTTTGTCTGAAAACGTTGAACGTCGTCGTCGTTTAACGTTGTTTGTTGTATGAAAACGCTCTCACCGAGTTTGAAATACGCGCGTTCATCGGTTAGCAACAAATGTTATACTCGCTGTTTTAGTTTCCACTAGTGACCACCAGAGGCGCTGTTCACGTTTTCATACCACTTTCATACATTTTGAGACAAAACGCAAACGCGTTCGAATTAGTTAATGTTTCGAAAAAACTTATACTAGAGCTACAGGGCCTACCAAAAACGAAGTCTCTCTCTTTGTCGCTGGAATTGGCAAGTGCGAAAGATATCGAACCCAACTTTAAAAACAAAAAAACAAGCTATCATTTATTACTCGTTTTATCAGAACAAACCTCACGATACCTTTCAATGGTCCCGTCACAATAAACTTGAATGGTTTACGATTTTGTCCCACTTTTGAAATCGTGAAGGTCGAATGTGTATTCCTTTTGTTATCGATCGGTCGTGACAATTGAGGAAAGTAATTTCGTCGTCATGTTATTTTTCACACCTATCTCTTAAATATCGTAAAAGGTTATAAGTCACTCGAATTTTCTACGACTTTGACAGACTGTCGGTTTGTTGTTAAAGAATGTTTTGACACGATTTGTGTCGATAAGGAGAGCTAGTAGGTATCATACATATAATGGATAGACGAAACGATTATCGAACAGCGTGTTATTTAGGTATATTGATAGGTATTTTACCTACCTTATTAGATAAACGAACGTTCTACTTCCGTCAAAGGCTGCCTTTTAGGACAAATATAACATTTTATTACAAAACATTGCATTGTGCTTTATCTATTGCTTGCCCCTAATAATATTGTGTGATATCTTATAACTACGATAGTTTTTTTATGATTAAGTACTTTTAACCCGTTATTGACCCATTTACAAATATCGTTCACCATATACCAAAATAAAAATAAAGCTGGAAACGCACAGACAGCGGTGGCGGCGCGGTGCGAAGGCGGTACCGGTTGTAATAACTGTAACTAATATGAAAGGGTCCGCACAGAACGCTTTTTTCCCGGCCGGTTTTCTGTGCGGACCCTTTCATATTAGTTCGAATATTACAACCGGTACCGCCTCCGCACCGCGACGCCCCGCCCCGCTACCGCTGTCAGTGCGTTTCGGGCTTAAGAGCTTGTCATGTAAACAGAGTAAATTGACAAGAAAGTTTTATGTTTTCGTTTGGAAGGACGCGCGCAAACATGGCAAACTATTATATCGAAATATCAAGTCAAGTTAAATTAGTCTATAATTGACCAAGCCAGAGCGAAGCGTCTCCTTTTCAGTTTGAGCAGTATTGTTCTCGTCTACTAATTTCTCATAAGATTCTCGTGAGATGTTGTGAGTATAGTGCCGATGATTATATGGATTTATTGTCTATTCAAATTTTGGAATTTTTCTAAAAGGGTATGATTCATAATACCTACATCTATTCGTCTATTTTAAAATATAATATATATAAATAAAAAGCCTTTCATTTCATGCAAGTATAAAGAAAACATAACTATGTTTAAATTTAAACTTAATTGAGGAGGGGCCTCAAGGCATTCGTCTATTTTATCGAAGCTCACAGAGCGACTAGTCCTATTAAGCTATTAAAGGTTTAAGTTTTTTTCCACGCTCAAGTACTTATGCGTGTGTTTATGCCAACTATAGAGTTTTTTTGTTGTACATAATCATTATTCTTAACATGTGTCCTCACAGTCATCATGTGTCATCATGTCATCAAAGATCGCGATAATAAAGGCTTTACGCGTATTTGCATTAAAAATCCCTTTGACTCGTGTGACCGCATTGCGAATAGCAAACTATATCGATATTGCCTTCATATATGATATTTGATGGCAACTATTCACAAAAATATAATTACCTACCAATCTGTCTTTTCTCTTTATTCTTAGACATATAATGCCTGTACTTACCTAAAAGATAAGGTAACTGATAGTTGATACATACTAGTATATAAATATGTTTGAAGAGATATATAAACACAATTTGCGTTCTACCAAAGTTCATTATACACCCAATGTGCCCTATATTTATACATCTGTGACACTCGATTCGACTTAATATACTAATATAAAGGCCCATTTACACGATGCAAGAAATCGCTTGCGATTTTCAGTTACATTGCACAGTTTGATCGTACACGTCTTACTTCGGTTCATACATCTGTGACACTCGATTCGACTTAATATACCAATATAAAGGCCCATTTACACGATGCAAGAAATCGCTTGCGATTTTCATTACATTGCACAGTTTGATCGTACACGTCTTACTTCGGTATTTAATCGGCCTTTAGGTATTATGACCGGTCTCAATACATGTGCACTACCCCGAATGCAAGCCGAACAGCGCCTTTATGACGTCATCAAGCGGCAAGGTGCATGCCCAGATATTGTGACCGGTTTGTACTACTGAATTTGTCTTTGATTGTTTCTATTCTGACTCATGTGTATTTCATTGTTTCAGGTAAAATCGAGTTCTAAATCAAGTTTGTCTGATACATTGAGGTGATTTAGGTACGTATAAGTTTTACTGTCAAGAAACATAAAAAGCTACCATGTTTTTTGGAGATGTAGCTCCCAGGCGAAAGAAACCGTTTTGTTGATATTTTACATTGAGTTTTGTGATTGTGACGTAGGTAATTAGATCACTGTTTTTTTGACGTCGACATTAGACTAACTGAACTGACATGCCGTCTCCTGTCAGACCAGGGCATTATCACTTTGAACATTCACGTTTATATGGAAAAAACACTTGTCAAAATAGTTCTTTCCTCCGATTATAGATGGCAGCGATTTCAATTTATAATTGTAACCTAGGGTTACGCTGTTGTTGACTGTCGTGTCTTGTCAGTTTTGTTATTATATGAAAAATGTGAAAATGAAGCTTCTCGTGTGCGGATTTTAAATACTTATTGGTTTTTTAAAGAGTAATTAGAAATATGGAGACTTCCGCAAGTGCGCAAGTGAATAATGGAAATAGAAATTGAACAGTTTGCAGTGACATGACAGAAAACTGTTTGAAGATGGTTTGAAGTTTTGAGTGGTGTTTTGCGGTATTATTATTATCCTCTAGTTTACGTGAATTGTGTTCTTTTGTAAAAATAAATTCTTGAACCATATACGTAAATCCAGTTGTTTTAATAAAGTTATTAGTACTGAAAATACAAAACCCAAAATGATAGCTATGTGTGAGTGTGTTATGTATGTGTTTGTGTATATGTGTGTACGTACCGTATGTGTGCGTGTGTGGAAAATGATTCTTATATTTAGTAAATCGCGTACTAGATGGCGATGGTACATAAAGAAGCTGATGACTCTATCTCAGTATATAAGTTACTTTATGTGTCAGACGATATCAATATCGATAGCGTGTACCTACACGTATTGAGTGAATTCATTGGAATCTCGATCATGCACACACGGCATTCTCGACTAATGATGGCGTGAATAAATAAATACATCGGAATGCTATTAGCATTGGAGGTGTATGAATTGTTTGCGTTTATCTATATCCTTACCAATGGTTGTTTAAGATGTATTATAAGACGTATAACGTAGGAATTTTGTATACCTTATTCACATGCATATAAGAAGATGCTAGCAGTAGTCCCTCTTATTTATCGTTTGGCATTTATTTCGAACCGTGAGATCTTCGAGAAGACAGTACGGTTAGAAGTTTTCAAGCCGCCCGAAGGCCTCCAACTTGGCTTAACGACTGCTGCCATAGACAGCAGCCGGGATCAACGGCTTAATGTGCCTTCCAAAGCACGGGAGCGCTCAGTTAGTAACCACTCAAAGCGGTCACCCATCCATGTACTGACCGCGGCCCACGTTGCTTAACTTTGTATAACGCTTGCGGCACGCAGGCGCCGCTGGGCCACAAGCGCTCCAGTAGTAGTCCCTCTAACGTAACTCTACTCTATTCAAGACCAAAAATAACAACGACAGATCTGTCACTGTGGTGTGTTTTTGTAAAAAGGCTGGCTAGATATGAAATATCCGGTTGACAAGTGCTCGGCAATGATATCAAGTGACTTTGACATTGTTTGATGTAAAGAAACAGCACAGTGACAGATCTGTCGTATTTTTTGGTCTTGAATTAAAAATTCCAGTATAGTGCCGGTAAAAGGTAAAATTGAAGGAAATCGAGAAAGGGGAGATCGAGGATAAGCTACGTGAAAAAGAAAAAAAACCGGCCAAGTGCGTGTCGGGCCACGCACAATGTAGGGTTCCGTAGTTGTCCACCCAATACATTATGAGGACTAAAAAGTTTGCGAACTTACATTTAATATGTTTTTGACAGAATTAACAACATTATCTAAGGTATCAATGGAAATTGTACGAAAGTTTGCTTTTGCAAAGTACATTTCTTAAGTTCGACTATTACTCGTTAACTAGTAATGCCTACTTAGCTGTCATAGTATAGGTACTACTACCATGATTTTTTTTCACATGCCTGGTAGCCACCGTTTAGCTGGCATTTCAAAGCTTAATATCACGCCAACCGATTCTTGAATCAAAAAATGCTTTCAGAAACCCAATAATATTTTTGAAAAAGCTATCCAACGACACCCCACACGATAGGGTTTGGAAGAAAAAAAAAATGCACCACCACTTTTCATGTAGGGGAGGTACCCTAAAAAAATTATTTTACAAGATTTTATTCTACCGTTTTGTTAACGTCATTGATATGTATACTCATGCCAAATTTCAGCTTTCTAGTACTA
The DNA here is from genome assembly GCA_951800055.1 of Cenopis cana. Classification (NCBI taxonomy): domain Eukaryota; kingdom Metazoa; phylum Arthropoda; class Insecta; order Lepidoptera; family Tortricidae; genus Cenopis; species Cenopis cana. Next base: position 22,450,341 of record OX637476.1, on the reverse strand, counting down.
ACGGTTACTGAGAAAATCGGGGGACAGACGGACGGACGGACGGACATGGCGAAACTATAAGGGTTCCTTGTTTACTACGGAACCCTAAAAAATAGCAGTCAAGCCGTATAAGGCTAGAGCTAGAGCTACATCGACAAGAGTATAGCTCTTGAATTTATGATGTTACATATGCGTCTGCTGCGTAGAATGCCTTAGATAACATGTCGTAGTGTAAGTTAGATTGTGCGACATTCTGTGCCGCCTGAAGAATTGGCCACTCGGCACGAGCATTCTGACACGCACTTCGCGATATGAATGGAAGCACGTAGGACTTGCCAATTAGGGTTCCGCATACTTAAAAGGTTTGTTTTAACGGGTCTAACACCATATTTATGTATACATGTTTATATTGTTTATGTGTAAAAGGTAAATAGATAAATATCGCGTTAGACCCGTTAAAACAAACCTTTTAAGTATGTTTACAAAGCGCGAAAGCTTAGTCTTATAGGGTTCCGCAGTTATTTTAAGAAAATCCGGAATGTATTTGTTCTTTTATCTTTTGTTATGGCGTGACCTGCTTTACACAGTCAAAAGTCAGTTTTTACCACAGTTATGGTCGTTGTAAAGTTTTTATTTTTGCTTGGGCTACCGCTCATTTTGATCTTAGGTATAGTTATATGTTTTCCCTTTAATTCGTAAAAGTTTAGGGTCCGCTATCACCCATGGATTATTTGGGTCATAAACACTTGCAAAAACAAAAGTCGTCTCTCCTGTGGTCAATAGTTAACGGCTTATGAGCATGTGAGTTATAATTTTATTACATGGATCTATAGAACCGGAGACGCCGTTTATGCGGGTTACTAGACCAATCCAAAATTAAGCTTTGTAGCCCTTAACTTTTGATATGTCCACAGGAAAGACGCGAACCTAAATCTGTTTATGACCCATTTGTACTATACCTTGGCGAAAAAATTGATTTTGCAGTGACAGGTTGCTAAGAACATCGCCCGAAATAGACCTCAACCTTATCTAACTAGCTTGTGATTGTGACATTCACGGGAAGGGTGGTTTTATTGTAACCCGACATACCACTAGGTGATTAATCTTGACAGTTATTTATTACTAATGTTAGTCCTCGATTCTGCAGACCCAAGAAGCCGCGACGGCCGCTGACATCCCATAGAAACCTGTATAACTTTCCATACAAATTGGAGCAACCCACCTTAGTAGCTAAGAAGGTGGCGGAACCCCAGTTTTACGCAACCGTTCACGCATCGGTTGGCGGCGTATCAATGAAACCCATTCAGTTACAGTAGTATGTGCATAGGATTATAAATTTAATGAATGATTACCGTTATGCTTGCCTTTGTTGGAGACGTTGGAGTCCTTCTGACAACTTAATAATTTTACCGACAAAGTAGACTGCAGTTGCATTTCATGATGATAAAGAACATTAATCTTAAAAACCGACGAAGAAACGTCAAATATGATAAAAATTAAAGGAAAATCAAGGTCAACAGTGGTTTTATAGCAACGTCTAATGCAATAATATGATATAAAGGATATTATAATTTGTATGTTTGGTAGGTATAATCTTCGTAACTACTAAACCGATTCCGAAAATTCTTTACCCGTATTAAACAATGAACCTTGTAGACTGGTATTCTCTGGCACTGTTAAATAAAGAGTAAAATCAAATATTAGAACAAATAAATGGGTATAGAAACCAAAATAATACACAGAAAGTTTTCTTCCCCGTGATCAATACAGGCTACTAATCTACTATGTGCATAATGTAAAATGTTTTTATCGTATAAGATAAAAGAAAACGCCTTATAAAAAAACAAAAGACTCGAATCTAAATCTGCGTATGACCCAAACACATACAAAAATACAAGCGAATTAAGCGGTAGGTAAGCACGAAAATATGCTGATAATGACCATAGGCAATCTAGTCTCAATGTACGAAAATATGCTGACATGGCCATAGAAAATCTTAGTCTCAATGCACGAAAATATGCTGACACGGCCATAGGAAATCTAGTCTCAATGCACGAAAATGTGCTGACATTGACATGGCCATAGGAAATCTAGTCGCATTGCGCGAAAATATGGTGAAAGGAGATCAAGTCTCATCCTCGGAAACATACATAAATAAAAACTCAATGCATGGCATGACCCATACGACACACCGCCACGGTCCGTTCCATTTACATTTGAAAATGGAACCGTTTCCGTATTCCGAGACACCCGGCGAAATCGAGAACGCATTGCTATTCCGTGCTCGTCGCGCGCGACAATCGCGACCACGGGTCTATCTCGCTAATCTCGCTATGCGAACTGTTTTGAGACCGAATTTATATTTTGTCGCGTTTTCAGTTTTCACTGACTTTACAAATTTTTGAAGACGATTATTCTCAATACAAATAGGTACTGTTTATTCCACACCTCAATTAAAGGACACAGAACAGTACAAAATCACAATAAGTAGAGGCAAATAACAGGCGATCTTATCGCTTAAGCGCGATTTCTTCCGGACAACCTTAGGTCAGCGGAAATCAAATCTAAACATAACGATTCATTCACAATTCATTGTTTCCTCAGAACAAGAACTGTTTTTAATGTGTTTACTTGATTCTAAGTTTTGATTGGAATAGAGTTTATTCCGACATTAGTGTATAATTTTATGAATGAATGAATAATTTTGACGTTTAAATTCAGATTACTTGCTGGATCTACCTGCCTTAGGCGACTTCCTGACTTGGCGGGGCGGGATCGATATGTGACATTTTCTTCTTTGACGTAAACTTACTGACGTCGCAAAGATTCTCACTTGACATAATACTGTCAGTATTACGTTTGCGCAGTAGTAATATCATGCGCAGAAGCAGAGCAGTACCGCCTTCGCATCGTCCCGCTACCGCGCATCCCGCGCCAGTCAGGAAGCACTCATTTAAATGTAGGGGCGCAGTAAAAAATGGTACCGTGTCGACTGACAGCTGACACTGATATTTGCCACTTTTCTCATATCGTACTGCCTCCAAACCGACAAATCAGGAAGTCGCCTTAGTAAAACGAAGTTTATTTGTATATAGCGCCTGCGTATTGAGATCGAAAAATATCAATTTGATATCAATACGATACAGCTAGTGAAATGGCACCCCGCCTCGATAACGGTCCTGTCCTTATTCAGAAGTTATTGTGCTGTTTTTGGGTGTGATATCGTATAAATAGCTGCGATACGTGGTCGATTGTTTTCGATTTCTAAAAATAAACTGTCCTTTTAAAATTAGGACTTATCCAGAAATCACGCGAGGTTCCAAAGGGGGAGGGGGTTACGAAAACCTCACTACTGATCACGTTGAGGGAGGGGGGGGGGTACAAGGAAATCTCACGTGTATTTTTTTACTGCACCTACAATACCGAAAAATGATATCTACTCATGTAGCATTTTCTTAAAAAAATAGAAGAAATTACACAATCACGTTTCCATAACGCATATACCTACCAAAATAAACACAAGCTCAACTAATATACTTCATTTTCTTAAAAAAAAATCATAGGTGGTGATAAATTCAAAAAATACACGTGAGATTTAGTGGAGGGAGGGGGCGTCGTCCAAAACCTCACGAAAGATCACCAAGGGGGAGGGGGGGGGGGGGGGGTCTAAAAGTGACCCAAAAGACCTCGCGTGATTTCTGGATAAGCCCTTAGCTGCCCTGTGAGCTGCAGACCTCGCGAGTCAACATCGAGCCTCAAACTCATACGTTTTAAACCCCGTAACTCCGCAATTTTGAAAAACTTTCTAAAATCGATAAAATAATGACCTAAATTGGTCCCTTCTGCTGTCAACACAGTGAATCATCAAATTTTACAAAGAGTCGGCAATGCGCACTCCTCCTTCTTCGGAGTTGCGAGCGTCTATAGGCTGCGGTGTCCGCTTACCATCAAGTGGACCGTACGCTTGTTTGCCATCGTTTTTGTATAAATCTATATCGCTATCGAACCTGCTCACAAAATTTCACGAGAATCGGTTGCGACCTGTAGAGGAAAACTGCCGGATATCCGAAAGCATTTATGCTGAAACTGAAATGGAGACGCTTTGCGCTCGCTCGGTCAATCAAACTAGCAGATTGTCTTGCTTTAACTGCCATATTATTACCAATTTACCACTAACGTAGGCGAACATGTGGGCTTAAATGTGGCCTATGTGTTCTGTTGTGTTGTATTTTTGTGTAGTGTTGCTTTGCTTGTACATTATGTTGTGTGACAATAAACTTTTATTATTCTTATTCTTATTCTTATTCTATGTCTATTCTATCCGGAAGGTGCTTTATTTATTGGTGAATTAGTTTCGGAGAATACCAATTCAAAAATACAAGCTACAAGCTCAAAAACTTTAACTCTTTATAGTTAATAGGTATGAGTTTAAATATGATGATAAACAAATCGGCGTAAAACAGAACATTTAAAGGCTCCTTGGGCTTGGGCTGCCGCTATAAGATCAGCGCAGAAACACAATAAGTCACAAAATCATTAAAATCGTTCCCTTTTGTTAACGTGGTAGGTATGTCTTGACACGTGTTTCGAACGGAAAAACATTTATCACACCAATCAGATTACAACGCAGTAATGCCATAAAAACCCCATACAACCTTACGACCTTCTTCTTTCAAAATGTCGTTAAATTATTCATCTACCTATTGTGGCGAGGCATGTATACGAATGACGCGAATAGCACAGCGATACTTCCTGAATGCGTGATTTTTTAGTTTTGCAATGTTGGCGTACGTGTATTTGCTTTGCGTTTCGCACCTTATAAAGTTAGTTGGTATGTCGTTGCAATGTGCCAGCGTTAGCGAAGTATATGGGTTTAGCGTACAAAATAGCTTGTTAAGGTTATAGAGACGATAAAATTCAACTTGACATGAATGTCTTTCATCTTATAAGTTTATATAAATCCCTTAAATTGGAAGGGGCCAGTAGGTATACCTTATATTTCATCTACTTGCAATTATGCTGCTAGTTAAGAGACAATAGCAATTTGAAGTCTTGAGTATATTTTTATAGGTTAGACCAATAGACAGAGTATACATAAATACACAATAAACACTAGAAATCATATAACGATGCAATAGAAATACTCTTTATTGCGCACCTCAATTAATTTTATAATTATAGTAACGTTGGATTCAGATTCAGACGTCTGTGCTTAAGAATTTAAATATCACAGGACCAAAAAAGACCAATACATACATAGTAAAATGTTGATTATTTTGAATTTAATAATTGTGATAACAGGCGATCTTATCGTTAAAACGGGATCCCTTTGTCTGAAAGCAACATGAACGAGATCAATCTTTGATTGAGGATTGTACTACCATCACAGTTAACTGACCATTCGTGATCCTTATTGCTAAAAGAAAAGGTTTCGCAATAGTCAGTTAACTGTGATGTTGATACTACGAGTAAAGATGCTTCAGAAAGATAGATAACTTAATAGGTACTGATAATGTTTCTTTTATACAATGACGGTGATAAATAAACTGCCTGATGTAAAAGCAGTGTAATTTGGAAATTATTTGAAAACAGCAACATTTCCAGTATACCTGTTTTCCAGCTGTTTTTTACCTCGTATCGTAAGTCCCTGCGTACCTGTACAAGTACAAATTAAAATCGAGTTTCAAACTCGAACAAAATTAATTAAGGATCCCAATTCAAAATCACAAAAATCTTTCTGGGAGTTACGAGGGTATGACGATAACTAAGATTTTGGTAAGGGATCTCTGACTTTAGTCGGTTTCTTAATTTATAACTCTTTTTACATTGCAATTTGGTCAGTTTCAGAGTTAACATTTTAGAAATCGCATATCACGGTGACTGACATACTAATTTTAGCACATCGTAGTGACATAACGTTGTCTCAATGTGTCTATTAGTAAAAGTGACAGGTATCAAAAGCGACCAGCTACCTGTAAACTATTTGCTGATTTATAGTTATTTTGGTCCCGTAACTTAACACATTTGTCGGCTTATCACGTATTTGTACGTAACTCTTACGTAATTTTACTGTGTACCGAGACAAAATACAAGATTGCTATACATACCTACCTACATATTTTAAGAGTCTATTATATTTATATTATTGGCTTCACTCGTAGTTATTGAACTTCACTTTGTATTTTGTACGACTTTTTTTCTTTCCCTTCGCCTATTCTCAGATAATATTGTCTGCTGGATTATGTCTTTCAATGTTTGAAACCAAATATGTTGAAATTTATTGATGATTTTCACAGTAGCCCGTAGACGATCAAAAATGGGGAATTTGTCATTTTCTGACATATAGTTGTACCCTTGGCCGCGAGCTTTAGTCACTTCAAATAACCATTAGCATAATCTTATACGCATTGTTATAAATTCCACATTTTATTGTCGAGTCTCAAGGCTTCTACAAGTTGTATTTCAAAACTGCACATACAAAATTGGCAATACCTGCAACTTTCCTATTGGATTTGGTCTAGAAGTTAGTTTCTTGTATTATTTGAAATGTAAATTATTTAGTACGGATCTCAGGGATCGAAATATTTGCCATAAATATACAGTGTAAATATAAAGTGAGAAAGGTATTTACTTGAAAGTGTTTTTAGAATGTTGAATAGGATTTAATTCAGCCTGGTGGTCTGGGCTGGGAGTCGTATAACAGTAAGTAGTACAGTATCGCTTTAATGGTTCAAAAACAAAACAGAATATAATTACATTATATTATAATGTAAAATAAACAGACTAGTGAAGAATGTAAAAAGGCGGACTCCCTTTAAGTCTCTTTCACTTAACCTTTGAGTAGATGAGAGTAGAAATGTATAAAAGTAGACAAATATATATTACGTATTACGTCATCGCAGGCCAAGACTACTATGAAGCGATCGGTGAACTAAGTGAAATTATCATCAACTAGCTTTTTCCCTCGACTTCATCCGCGTAAAACTCGTACATCGCGTAAGAATTTCTGTCTCTTTTCCATACAAAGTTCCACCCCCTTATGATTTCCGGGATAAAAAGTATCGTTTGTGATCCCGGGACTCCGACTATCTCCATGCCAAATTTTATCGAAATTGGTTTAGCAGTTTAAGCGCTAAGCGGTAACAGACAGACAGATATTTCGCATTTATAATATTAGTATAGATTAGTATGCATATTTTAGTTGGTTTGATGGACAGTGGCACTCATAAATTATTTAAATAAAATAAATAAAAAATAAAAAAGCCTTTTATTTCCTGCATTTGAACATTTGAAGTACTTATGACTAACGTATTAAGAATAATTTATTTCTTACCAGTAAGTTTATCTAAAAGTGATTACAATAATTGTTGATTACATAAATTATTAAAATCTCAGTAATTCTAATGAAGAGAGAAAAACAATAGACTGGTTTAGCATTGGGCGGAGTTGCGTAGTTATAATTGCGCCTCTTTCCGTAAGTCTACGTAATAAAATTTGATTACTTACAATTCCATTTTTAGAACGAACGATGTGATTACATGTTTATTTACTTTTTTACATGCTTTTGATTCTCTGAAAAAACATACCTATGCTATGAATAAACATACCTAATGCCTAATACTCTTATTTCAAGAGGATAAAACCCAAAAATAAGATAATATACGAGATTACTCGTCACGAGTTACTACCTCCGTTGGTTTTATTTTTAAACATGCGACGCAAATATTGTCACCTGTCTAGATGATAATTTAAATTTTTTATCTGATATTGGTGAGGAAAATACACCACCGACCCAATCGTTCAGACGGTGTCGCAAGAGATTGGTTCTTGTTTTTGTTGAATTAAATTATATTAATGTCATTTAAATATGAAGATGTTAAATTCCGTGTTTCCCGTCAGTGAGTATTTGTGTTTATTTTTATTTGTTTACAGATAGGGTACTTACGCTACTAGTTATATAGGACAAAATAGAACATTACTTAACAAGGGCGGTAAAACAAAGAATGTCTCAGATCGCAGGTATTTGATAAGATAAATATGCGATCTGAGGCTTTCTTTATTACCGCCCATGTTAAGTACAAAATTTTATGTCACCCCCTGGCCAGGAAGTGGGATTTCCCGCGCGCGGAGCGTGCGGTAATTGCCGCTTTATGGCCAGGTGTGACATAAAATACTTTTTGTATTTTTGTAGGGTTTTGGGTAGTGTGCTTTTTGTGTGAATTTTTTGTTTTAAAATTAAATACGAGAAAAAAACAGACCTGAGAAGCACGAGCACATTAAAAGTATTAAAATACCAAAAAAAAACAAAGAAGGTTTTGTATGATGCGTAATTTTGTTAGATCAGTGATAATTCGTCCCCAATCATTTCTTTAGACATTTTTCCTTATCACCAAAATATTTAAGAGCCCTGACAACAGCAACAATAACCCTAATGACATCGTTTTGACTTCGAACTCATTAGGTAAATATTCCACAATCATGTAACTTGGGTGGGGATAATGAGTGAACAAATTGTGATTTTTATGTTAGTACACTATACCTTTCGACCGCAAGTGGTTCGATTCGGGGACTTATCAAAAGCATTCTTCTTTTTTTTATTCAAAAATGTAAAAAGAAAAATTGTGTTAAACACCTATTCATACGTGAAATTGTTTTAAGTGACGAAGTTTCGTGAATTCTGTGAATATAATGGTGGTTTTGTTAAGTTTTAGAAATATGGATACATGGTCCAGTTCTATAATGGATTCAGGTAGGTCATACCAAAGACTACAATGTTAATACTAGCCATCCATCATACCATTTCTAAGACATTTAACCAAATAGTCACTTGACCAGAGACATGTTAGCGTAAAGCTATAAAACGCAAATAAACCGCAGGACGGAATTAATTTACCGAAACAAAGACATTCATTCATGCGTTCAAGAGTACAGAGGGACTGTTGATGTTGGTCTGTTTTCTTCTATTTCTAAACATAAAGATGAAAGAAGCCTTTTCTAGGACTATAAAAAAGTGTAAATAAAAACGTTCACTATTTATGTCTTTTCTATTAGCAACAGTCTATAAATCGACCACAAGTGTATCTTATAAAATTTATATCATACTGCACCAGAGATCTATAAATAAGAGTATAACAAGCTTGGGCGGCAACGCATGCGCCCTGCAGTCAGTCGCGCCGCGACGCTGATCGAGTGATCGCAGTTAATTGACATAAAACGTAACTTAAAGTACAATGTAAAAATTTAGTTTCAATATAAAAGTTCAAGAGATTTTAAGTTTAATGTGTTGTGTTTAAAAATTGAGGTTTTTGTTTTTATTTGTACACGTGTTTTTTCGTATCTGCAATTATGAAAAATTGTTTTAAATACCGACAAAAGTGATTAAAAGTGAAAATGTTCAAAAAAATCTAGTGTTTGTGATGATATTTCCACTTTCGGCAATTATGCAAATTTAAAAAAATGTGTAAATTTGTTATGTTAAATATAAATGTATGTCATCGTCTAGAACCCGTGACACAAGCCTAATTAATCGTACTATGGCACTTAATTTAATAATATTATTTGTTTATTTATAAACAGTTTACAATATAGTTACAGAAAAATATACCTTTGACTATTTTATAGTGCCAATATCAGACATTTTAAAGCAATGCACGTTTTGTGTAGTCTACACAAAAAAACAAAATAGGAACGTTTTTGTTTCGTTAGTCACATCACATAAATGGCATCCGTTTTTCCGGCCAGTGAGTGTGGCGAGTGAATCAATGTGTTATGGGTGCAATATGCTGGTTCCACGCCAAATTGGTTATCGGTAAGTTTACCAAATGCATTATTTTATTTTGGTAGCTAGAAAATCCTTAAGTTTTAAAAAAGTTTATTGAAACTTTTAGAGTTTTGTGTAGATAACGAAAATTACCATGAACCAAATTTAAACCGTAAACCGTAAATGAGTGTGAAACAAAGGTTTCCCAACTTCTACTTTTTCGACCATAAACAACTATCATTGATCGTCCAATTGTAAACAACAGAACAGAACGGGTGCGAACGCTCGCTTCAGGAAGTTTACGCGGCGATGTCAACACATCCCGCGGTTTTCATCAACAAGATTGTTTTGAGTTTGTCAAGCACCATGGTTACTACACAATAAAGAACATTCAAGCTTACCTATATATACGAACTAGCTAACTAACTGACACGATCTGCCGCCACTAGCCCGATGCGGTGTCACCTTCCTCCCTCCCCCTCCAAATCATGAGTGACCTATATACAAAACGTATATTATTTAGGTATTGGTTTATAACAAATTGACATTCGTCTGAGTTACCGGGTAGAGTCAGTCCAACCCAGCTCGGGCCTAGCTGAGTTTCTGTTGCTGGACTTTATTTCTCAGCTAGGCTACGTTTAGTGAACCAGCGACAAAACTCCCAGTAGCTCGATTCCACTGAACCCTCAGATTCGATTGAAGCTCTCACTGGAGCGCAAACTCTTAGAGTATTCCAGTGTTTAAACCGCCCACGTGGTCGTGTTGGAGGTTTCCCCTGGTTTTTCTCCAGGCCACTCTCCAACCGCGTGCTCCTATCGTTTTATTGGGCCCGGTCAGGGTCAAAAAAACTAATCCATGCGCAATTGTTTGTAATACGGATTGTGCGGTTGACGGTGAAGGAAAACATCGTGAAGAAACCCGTCTAGTTTTCCCTCTTTGTTGAAGGTCAGATAGATGGTCGTCGCTTTTGTAACATTAGTGTTATGTATGCCAAATCTTAGGATTTGGAGTCGACCTTGGTCTCCGGAAAACTCTAGTAAGATGACAACGTTACTTCATCCTACGACAATCGAAAATATGCTTTAAAACTATGACTAGCCACATATGACGTAAAATCACATGAGCACTCAAACGCGGTCAGATAATGGCCGCGCAAACAACTGTGAGTTTAGTTCACTAGCCTTGGGTAGAGTCAACGCCATTGGTTCCTAATCATTTGTAAATATGGAAAATAAACAAATTATTTTCCATATAAAGGGCTATTGATGAGGTGTTTTCAAATATAAGCGAATTATTTAGATTTCTCTCATTTCATCATTCATCAATACCAATGACTCAGTTAACCGGAAGACTTGTAAGTAGTTTTCACGCTGCTTAGTTTACATTAGATCTTTCAAAGACCTACTAATCTTTAACTCGCTAAGGATTTTGTCACTTTTATTACCATTCAGGAAAAACCAATCAGTACTACCCACGGAAGCCATTATTAAGCCGTAGTCTAGAGTCCGGACGTTACTTCCCGTCCAAAAATACTCTCCGAACAAGCATCCGCGGCAGAAATAGACCACTCCCACTTCCTTCACTGCGGCGCGGTGCACCCACGAGGTGCGCTACGATGTTTTTGTTTATACATTCGGGTCAAAGGTTGCCCACGTGGTCTCATAGGAAAATTTCGAGTAGTAAAAAGAGTTTGCGGCAAGAGGATGTTCTCTATGATTTTTTTTCTAATTAGTTTGGTGGTAATTGTTTGATTTGAAATAATTCGTTGATTCGACAGCTAAAGTCGATTAAATAGAATATTAAATAGAAAACCGATCGATTAGTTTTGCCTTAAGGCATTAAGTCCGTCTTTTGTACTTTCTTTAGTTGTATACTAAAGCGTATATAAGTAAAATAAAGAGAGCGCGTCCTTTGAAGTCCTGAAGATTACTCACTGTACCTATACAATAGTACATTACTTAACAAGGGCGGTAAAACAAAGAATGTCTCAGATCGCAGGTATTTGACGCCCGAGCCGAAGGCAAGGGCGATAAATATGCGATCTGAGGCCTCTTTATTACCGCCCGTGTTAAGTACAAAATTTTATGACACCCCCTGGCCAGGAAGTGGGATTTCCCGCGCGCGGAGCGTGCGGTAATTGCCGCTTTATGGCCAGGTGTGACATAAATATTTTTTGCTTACGATACAAGATTGCTGTGTTCACTCGCTATAAGGAAATAGTAGTTTATGCAACTGGTACATAATGAGGGGCATTAAAACACGAGTGTGTTTTATGAAACGAGCCGAAGGCGAGTTTCATAATAAGGTCACACGAGTGTTTTAATGCCTAATTATGTACAGTTGCATACATTACTTTATCTACACACATATTATAATTACTCTAAGATGGGTTCAGAAACCGTAGTAAATAAATACAATAATTGTGTTAATACAACCTTTTTTGCACGGTTGCGGAAATATCGAAATCAGAACTGGCAACAGATACCTGAATGTTATTTTAAAAAGTAAAGCTAGTCCTTATTCTGATGTGATCATGTCGTTCTAGCTCAAATTTCGTGCGATATATACTAAAAAAACATCGAGCTGACATTTCGCATCGACTGAATTTTAATTTTCAGTGATACTAGAATAGGGACATGTCAACTTTGACATTTAAATTTTGACAGTTTTGTTTGACGTAATATTTTAACATCATATATGAGATTAAAATGAAATATTTTATTACTGCTGTAGCCTTAGCCACAGATAAGAAAATTGCCATCAATTCATTGAATGTTGAAATGAGAGTCATTTTCTACGGTTTCCGAACGCATATTAGAGGATTTATGATATGTGTGTAGATAAACGATAACTTGAAACCCATAAACCTTAGTGTTGGTACTTACTGAGTAGCTGTCAGCAGCTCTGTCAGCCTGTTACGTAAGGACATATCTTGTGACATACATCATCAGACGACTTAGATCGGACGTACTTAATTAAGAGGAATGCCTAGCTGCGATTTTCCCATACAAACGCTCTCGACTGTTTTCTCCCTGGTTTTTGCACCTAGAGCAATGATTGTTTCAAATATGATCAATATCATCAATATCTATGCCGCTACGTTTTGTTTTTTTGGATCTTTTTATTTTAAAGAAAGTTACAGCCCTCCAAAAATCGTAAAAACGGCTTAATTCAATTGGCTCCAAAAAAAGGCGCAGTATACAAATATGACAACAAATATCCAAAAAATCAAAACGTAGCGGCATAGATTATTTCTCGCTCTTGCAGTTTCGAAAATTTTATAATGATTGTTTGCGTTTTGGAGGAGGAAACAGTCGAGAACGAAACCTCGATTTTTCAGTTTTTTGGAAGGGAATTTTAGTCCGAGCTGCAGTTGTCCTTATCGCACGAATTCGTGGCGGAGTCAGTTTCTAAATATACGGACACAGAAGCAATAGGGATGGGCAACAGTCGTTGCCATATATTGTCGATACGCTAGTGGTGAAAAATTATCGATAAATCATTATTACCAGAAAAGTTATTAATTACAAGAAGAACCCTGAGTCACAATGGAAGAATATTGAATAGAAAGGTGACCTGGGAACCCTTGTCTTTGATAAAGCCCAAATTGGGCTCCATACAGGCAACTACTTTTTGCCATTTTTGTCGCCACTGGCGAGGGGATATATATGTATGTATGATACTTTATTGCACATAATTAGGAACACATACAAGAAATAAAATTACAAAATATAAAGTACAAAGGCGAACTTATGCCTCCGAGGCATCTCTTCCAGCTAACCTTCGAGAAAATGAGAAAAATGAATATAACCCACGAAGGCCTCAGACAAATTAAATGTGCACAAACATGGATACTTCCTACGGTAGCTATACGGTAGCCTAGTGGTTCAAGCGTACGGCTGTCAAGCGGCGGTTGTGGGTTCGAATCCCGGCTCGTACCAATGAGTTTTTCGGAACTTATGTACGGAATATCATTTGATATTTATTTACCGATGGCTTTTCAGTGAAGGAAAACATTGTACGGAAACCTGCATACATCCGCGAAGAAATTCAAAGTTGTATGAGAAGTCCCCAACCCGCTCTGGGCCAGCGTGGGGAGTACTGCCCAAGCCCTCTCATCTATGAGAGGAGGCCTGTGCTGTGCCCGTGAATAACGCTTTCCGGCTTCGTATCACTATCCGGCCTCCCTAGTCCCTACGGTCGGCCGTCTAGCAAGCTAGGTTTTCAAGCCACATTTTTGTCAAGCTTGAGTTCTGATGGTGGATTCCATGAGGAATTGAGGGTACTTACTCTTGTACCATTATTTATAAACATGCTTAGGTAGCCATTTTTATTTCATTGTATGGAATCTAAGAGTGCACCATCTAAGTATAATAGCCTTCACCGGCCTCCCCCATTGAAGTCGGTTTTTTTTTTTTTTTTTTAATTTTGATATTGACCTTAAACTATAGGTATACTTTACCATCCAATACGGGTAAGCGAGTAATGTTCATTTTGCGGGGTATTTTTAGAAAAGTCTTATTCCTGTGTACAACGCCTGCGCCCGCCAAAATACGTATGTAACCTACGGCCCCTTATACTAATTAATCGTATGCTGGGTCAGTATCAGTAAGTAAATTCGCGGGCTCGCGTCTCGCGCCTGTGTGCGTGCGCTCACACATAGACAGCGCCCGCTCTCGCTCCCAGCAGCGCGACAGAAACATTATGTCAAAAATTCAAGATTTGAAAAGTTGCTCAGCTAGGCATTCCTATTAATGAAAATATTATGCCATTATTTCTGTATTATGCGGCAGTAAGTAAGGTCAAACAGACAGACAATACGAACTGCGTTATATAATACTAAGCGTGAAATAATAAAAAGAAGCTTGAAAACTACTTATAGGTATTCCGGTTAACTGAGTCATTGGTATTCTATTATGGGTATTAAGGGTACTTGACAGCCTGCTCAATGTGCAATTGGACAAATGCTTGCAATTACACGACGCACAATTCGGCTTTCGGGCCGGTTTGTCAACTGAGAGTGCAATCATCTGTCTAAAGCAGGCTGTCGAGTATTATACGCGCAGAAAGACACCTATATATTATGCGTGTTTCTTGGATCTCTCTAGGGCCTTTGACCTTGTAAATTATGATATGCTATGGAAAAAGCTTGATGAGGTCAAATTCCCTAGGGAGTTGACTCGCTTGTTTAGGTGTTGGTACGCGAGCCAGAGAAATAGTGTTCGCTGGGGAAGCGTCTTGTCCGATGACTACAATTTGGAATGCGGTGTAAGGCAGGGAGGGCTTACCTCTCCTAAGCTTTTTAATTTATATGTAGATGCTTTAATCGGTGAGCTCAGCAGAACACATGTCGGATGCCATGTGAACAGGGTCTGTTTTAACAACATAAGCTATGCTGACGACATGGTTCTGCTGAGCCCATCGGTAGGAGGTTTAAGGATACTCCTCGATATTTGTGAATCGTACGCTAAGGAACACGACCTTAAATATAATGTACTCAAAAGTGAGTACATGATATTTAAGGCCGGTAGCAAGTGTCCAGCGTATGTTCCCCCCATACTTTTAAATGGACAGCAGCTGAAGAGGGTGTACACTTTCAAGTATTTGGGACACTTGCTAACGGACGACTTGCGAGACGACGCGGACATTGAGAGGGAGCGCAGAGCATTGGCGATCAGGGCTAACATGATAGCGCGCAGGTTCAGCCGATGTGCGGTACGTGTTAAATTAACATTATTTAGGGCGTACTGTACATCGCTGTATACCTGTAGCCTATGGTGCAAATACACACAGAGATCGCTCAATGCAATGCGCGTCCAATATAATGATGCGTTCAGGGTGCTGTTGCGGCTGCCGCGCTACTGCAGTGCCTCCGGCATGTTCGCGGACGCGCAAGTGGACGGGTTCCATGCCACGCTGCGCAAGCGCTGCGCCGCGACGCTCTGCAGGGTGCGCGCCAGCCGCCACAGTCTCCTGAATGTAGTGGCTGATAGATGGGACGGCAGCCTACTGAGGCACTGGTCCTCCTTACATTTAAGTTTTCGCACTAACATAGTTATGTAAGCCCTGTAATACTAACAATTTCTATGGATCTTAAGTTGTCCGAAATAAATGAATTTTATTTTATTTTATTTTTTTTTTTTTTTTTTTTTTATGGACTATATCACCTTTCGCTGCAGCGGGGTTGAAAATTCTATTTTGAATTGAGGCAACGCAAATTATATGAATTAAATTGTAACTTTCCTTAAGGGTCCTTATCAGGTAAAAAACGCTCATCTATTTAGGCTATTATCTGTTTAATTGACACATATCTTATCATTTTTTCAATATCCTTGTCTAGAACAGGGCTATTGCGACCTAATAAAATACATTTTAAACGTATTTTTTGGATTTTTCATTAAGAAATATTGTTTCAAACATCATTCCAAATCGATCATTTTTAACCGAGCTAAAAACGGCTTTTTTCCGCTTAAAATCTACTACATACAATAAAATACAAAAAGCGCTTTGTTAACTTTCTAAAACTTTCACAAAATCATCGTATCCTTTGATCATTTTCTTGGCAATATCCATACTTTTGGCAAATTTTAAATCAAAATATTTTAAAACTTGTTAGGCCACTTTCTGTCTCGCAGTAAGACTATGCCCCTCTTCGTCACATATATACTAGTACCTAAGTACAAGCATTAATATCTGCTAAAACAAAGGCGGCATAAATATCTGACACGACTCTATTCGTAGGGCCGTAAGGGCGTGTCAGATATTTATGCCGCCTTTGTTATGGCAGATATTGGTGCTGGTGACTGTACAGACGATTCTAAAGATACCAGCACCGTCAGCACACTCGATTAGTGAAATGAATCTCCCTCGAGAAAAATGCTTGTAAGACAAAAAAGAGACAGTGTGATTCAGAGCAGACGCGCTATATATAGGCAGCGCCGGCGCCGCCTTAGTCATGGCTCGGTTAAATCAAACTTACTGGTTAAATGGGGATTAACAAAGAGCATTGATCCTTATGCAGACAAAATCAATTAAAACGATAGCCTGTATAGGATTTAAATGCTCGGCCCGGCTACGCAAAAGATTACTCTCTATAAAAATTGGGTTGGATGAATTACTTAATAGGCTCTGATCCTCTGATGAATAATCTTTTTGGAATGTTGACAATACATACTTATGTTATACTACTATAAAGCCATTCAAATTGCTTGTTTATGGCACTTGCATTTGGCTGCCCTCCCGTTACTTGCGTGAAATTGTTGTTTTGTTTTAACATTATCCAGTTGGCAATGTTTGGACGAGGTAGGAATCTTATTCTAAATCATGTAGGTAATCTGTATCGTCTGAGTCAGCGTCAGTATCGAAAATCGAATCATTACTCGTATCCACCTCGTATCAAAGCCGAAGTAAAGTTTTTCACCTGTCACTAACGATAAGTTATGTATTTTTGAATGTTAGTCTAATTATCAAATTTGTTACCGTAATTGACGATACCTGCTTAGAATTCTACTGTAACATTTAAAATCAAAACAACTTTTTACACGGAATCCATAATAGTTATGCTTCCTGTGTTATAATAAGTATACTCGTAATGGTTTCCAAACATTTTAAGACGATGTCTCATTTCCTAAATACCCGGCCATTAGGACTAGTGATTTATCTCAGGCGAGTTATATTCGACACATTTAAGTGACAGCCCATGACATCGCCGAATTTTTTTAGATCTCACAGAGATATCACGAAAACCACTTGTCCGTTTTATCTATTAATGACTAAACACATACATATAAACTAACGCCTGTTTCGCCCTTTCAATACATTTATTTGTGACAAATGTTCTGTTCCCTTCTGGCCCAGCCCTGGCCATATGACCGCCATGTCGCGATGTGTCATCAAAATGTGCTGAATAAAGTCTCCGATTGTTAGGTACAGTCAGCAGCAATGGTTGCTACGCGGGCGAGGTATTCAAAATGATCTACACTCGCTGTTATTCCCTTATAATAAAGATGTGTGAAGATCATTTTGAGCACCTCGCCCGCGTAGCAACCATTGCTGCTGACTGTACTAAGATTAGCACTCACTCATGTATACGACGGCACAAAAACAAGGATCTTGACCTTTCCATGTAAAGTACAGTCACGTCGATTAAATAATTATGTAATTATAACAATCGTCGGAAATCGGTACCTACGTTTTTGCGTAGCAATAAAAAACAGTTACCACCTCTACACAAAGAAACATCCTAAATATAATTGTGTATGTAGAGGTAAGTAAACTGACCAGGTTACTTAAAAAACTGACAATTGCGAAAATACTTGAGTCGACACTATTTTTCGTTGTCGACCCAAATATACCTACACGGTCAAGATTAGTTGTCAAGTGAAAACTCTTAATTGAATAAGGGGACAGGTCATTATGGTATTATGGCATCTATTATTGCTATTGACCAAAAATGGCAGGAGTTTGCGACAAATTGTCAGACAAAGACAAAGTGAAAGACAAAATGACAGTTGTCGAGTTAGGTGACTTCCTGATTTGTCGGTGCGGAGGCAGTACGATATGAGAAAAGTGTCAAATGTCAGTGTCAGCTGTCAGTCGACGCGATACCATTTTTTACTACGCCCCTACATTTAAATGAGTGCTTCCTGACTGGCGCGGGATGCGCGGTAGCGGGACGATGCGAAGGCGGTACTGCTTCGCTTCTGCGCATGATATTACTACTGCGCAAACGTAATACTGTCAGTATTATATCAAGTGGTAATCTTTGCGACGTCAGTAAGTTTACGTCAAAGAAGAAAATGCCACATATCGATCCCGCGCCGCCAAGTCAGGAAGTCGCCTTAGGGGGCAGGACTAAAAGGACAGGAAATTAGCACAGTGCCAGAACTGAACAGCGCTCGAGCACAATGTACTTTCTTTAATGTTTATTAATCTGATACATGGACAGAGTGAACGCGTGGGTGTCAGTCCGTCCCTCATCATGTTCCAAACTCGATACAGTTATAACGATTATTGTCTGTGGTTAACTCATTATTTGAACTGAAGTTCCATGCTTAATCGGGCAGCACCGTTAAAAATAAAAACAAAAATCGAGTTGGTCATGCTTTGCGCCCGATTTGGTATGGTGCTTCTGTTTTAGTTAGAGATACCTTACGTGTTTAAATCTCATGATTAATGCTTAAGTGGTAGACCTCCATTTTGCAAATTTTAAGAATGTGGTATCGCCAGTTTTGTTTTATGATGTCCCTAAATAATGCAAAATCTATGTGAGGATCCATTTCAGAGTAACGATTTGACATTTATGTAATTATAATTTATGTCAAATTGTATGTACTACTATATTTAATACTAGCTTTTGCCCGCAACTTCGTCTGCGTAAAGCTCGGTCATCGCGTTAGAATTTTATCGCTGTTCTTTTATTTCAGGTGGTTACCTAGTTATCTTTGTTCCATACAAACTTCTACTTCCGGGATGGGATGAAAACTATCCTATGTCCTTTCCTCGGACTCGAACTAATCGAACTATATTCGCACCAAATTTCATCTAAATCAGTTCAGCAGTTTAAGCGTGAAGGGGTTACAGAGAGACAAAGTTATGCTAGGCCTATAAACAAAGTTCCAAGTCTCATTGAAAATAAAATTTGTTTTCATCCCTTCAGACGGCGAATTTTGAAAAACTCTGAAATCTGTTTTTTTTTTTAATTTTGATGTTTAGTCAGGATGTTTTAAAGTTTCTATCTTAAAAATAATTTTGTTCTCCATACAAAATGATCAAGAGGTCATTAAGGGAGTTAAAAGATTAACTAAGTTTCACAGAAACCATTTTTTAAGACATTTAGGGATGAACTTCGAAAAACCCTGAAATTTGTTTTGTTGTATTTAAACAGAGACTGTAAAAGATTTGAATTTGAAGTGAACCCCTTTTTAACCCCTTGAGGGGATGAATAAGATTGCTACGCGTGACTTGGGCTCTCGTGCTCATCAGGCGAAGCCAACGCAGCGAATTAGAATAATCGGGAATTATCGTGCGCAGTGCGATATTACGGCTTTATTGGATGCTGCACCAAAAAAAATTGAATAAACTGTTCTTTTTTGCAACTTCTGTTATTCATACACGCTCAAATGCATTTTTAAATTTGTGTAATTATTCAAAACCATACCATAAAACCATAATCAATATTTTTTACCCAAAGCGTGTAAAAACATTCTGGAAAAAACTCGGAAGATTGTTTCTACAAAAAAAATGTATCTGCCAATTGTTGGCAGTGAAGGACAGAATGATTATTTTTTTGTTGCTACCTACTGTTTCATTTGAACCTTTTACGAATCGCGTACCCATTAAACATACATGGCCGATGCAGGCAGTGTTTTAAATACGGGATGTTGATTCGTTATTGATATTATTTTGATGTTTGTTACATAGGTTAGCTTTTTTATTGTTTTAACACAATAACTGGATAGTTTTTTTATACCTAAGTGATTCAGTATTCGAAAATCTATTAAAATGTGCTAATATTTGCAAAAACTAAACGCCGAGTTTTTGTAGACAGCGGGATGGTTAATCGCAAACTCATGCGTGTTACAGCGGGACATTTGCAATGCTCGCCTAACATTTTCTTCTCTTTCTCATTTATCATTCAATTAATTCATTTTCATTTTTTTCATTTTCTTTGTCAACAGAAGGCGAACTCGAGACAGAATGGCTGCAAGCCGCCGGCCTCGGCTCGCTGGCCGCGCCCTTCCAGGCCGGACTCGAGGTCTCAGAGGCCCAGCTGGGTGAGGCCGTGAGGCCGCTGCCCCGGGAGCAGGCCGCAGCCGTCCGCCGGAGAGTCCGACGGCTGAACCGGACGGTGCGACGGCGGCGGGCGGCCTCTAGAGCGAGGAAACCTGATATTAGAGATGTCTTTCGGGATTTGGAGGTGAGTTACCTAAGTTACCTTCCCATGTTTCGAAGGCGTGACTGGTCAAACCCAATTGGGTTTGACCGCTCAGCCCCCGATCCTTCTTGCGGTACGCTCAGCCCTCGAATTAATTTCTTCTTGCGGTACGGCTTTGTAACTAAGTCGAAGACAAAGCCAAATGCGATGTTAGTGTGTGGGACTCAGAAGCGAGTTTTTGCTGTCCTACTTAGATCATTAGCTCATTAGCCTTTTTAAAATTCGCACTCAACACCAAAAAACCGGTCAAGTGCGAGTCCGACTCGCGCACCGAGGGTTCCGTACACAGTTCTTGTATATGTAGTTGTGTACCCGTCCTGACCCCATTAATTCAGGAACAATCTTAAAAAAACATGACAGCACCATCTATCGGCGCATTGTGTTACTAATTTGCGCGACTGAATAACTTAGTACGTATGTTGGTTTTTCAAGGATAATTCTTTATCACATCAACCGATTTCAATAATTGTTTTTTTATTTGAAAGAAGGTATTTTAACGTAATTTTGTAAATTTAAATATAAAAAAAATATATACAAAGGTGATTAAATTACAAACTTAGTATAGAAGAGTTTTTTGATGATTAAAAAAAAGAAAAACTAGATAGGGCTATGGCTATAATTTTCCTGTAAAATATACATGCAAATTAATGTTGTGTAATAATTTCAAATTTTTTTCTTCGTAAACTTCGGAGATAAGGGGGGGGGAATGGTATTTTTTTTTACATTTTCCCTCGTAAATCGAAATTTCCCCAACGAAAAAAAAAAACTAAAAATTTTTTCAGAATGTTCAAGTCAAGCCCTTTCATATGATACCCCACTTGACATAGTTGCCAGACTTTAAAATTTTGAACCCCCTTTTATCTGTCATTATTCACAGAAAATAAAATAAAATAATTTAAAAAACCATCTTCTATGTATCTGGGTTACCCTTGTTTATAACTATTCCAAATTTCAAATCGATAGGATAAGTAGTTCCTGAGATATTTAGCGATGTGACAGACAGACAGACAGACAGACAGACAGACAGACAGACAGACAAAGTGAAACCAATAGGGTTCCTTTTTTTACCTTTTTGGTACGGAACCCTAAAAAAGCAAAAATGGTCATTTCCGTGGTCGACAATTAAATTAACAAGCTTGTGTGCATGTAGTGTTTGTATTAAGCACATAGATTTATTTTAGTTTTGTTCATAGAAAAGGTAATCTGTGTAAGACCCTGTCCTCTCTGTTTATAGACACTATAAGTGTAGGTAGTCGGTATTCTATCTTGTTTAGCTCGTCACACACATCTTGGTCTCTCGGTCAAGTGGAATGCGTAATCAACGTTTTTACACATTTAAAAATGGGCTTTTAGTATACGATAATGGAATAGTAAAGCCATGTGTGTATGGTAAGAGACACCAATTGAAGGAAAATGCTTTTTGTCGGCTGTAAAATATGTGACGTACGTTAATGAGTGGCCCGTTTAACGAAGCTACAAGGCTAACGAAAAAAACAACAAATAAACTGGCAATACTGGGGCGTTGTAGGTGTAGGATGTAGGATATTGTGTACAGAAAATTAACATGAATCATTAACTAGTAGGTATTTATCATATTCTGTTCATTGCCTGTACAGTTCCACGTAACCTCTGACTTTGAATTTGAAAGCTACTTATCATGTCTTTACTTTATGCTCTGCCGCTTTGGGATTGATGTTTATCTGTTCAGTCGAGAGTTTCTAGAATATTTCAAACCATGTGTAAAAATTTTACACCTCTCACTCACTTTCTCAAAACCTTCTAACATTGACACCTGTATGTACAACCGGAATCGCTTCAGCCTGTTCAAAAACTTTTCCAAAGTTACTGACCGCACCCGTCAAAGATCTCTAGCTAGTCTGACGGACGCACAAAAACTATAAGTAATTATCAAGAGCGTGTTGACCGGTTACTACACTGCCAAGGTCAAAAACATATTATAATTACATAGGAATGCCCTCTGAGCCAAATCAGAGCAGACCCCACGGTGTCTAAAGCCGGTTCCCAACTTTCTTTCACAAAAAACAAGTGACGGACAAGCCTGACTCACGCCTGTCATTCAGTCATCTTGAAAATCGAACTCGATATTCAAGCGTGTGTTTTTTATCTTCATGGCAATCATGGCAACATGTTTTACTAGCCAGCCAGTTATCATTTTAAATGTTTTGTCGTTAAGGTTGTCAGCCCTGACTAAACGTTCTGAAATTTCAAATTTCAAATGGTTTTTTCTTCTTTTAATCAGAAGAAATCTCTAGAAGATCGTGAAGAAATCTCTTCACACTCTTTTAAACCAGAAATAAATGTGATGAAAACACTTTAATCTCCCCAGATTGTATAAAGTTAATGTTGTCAGCCATGATCTATAGCTAAAACTCAAACTAAACGAAAACCATTAATTTGAATTTCGAGCTGTGAATTACGGAACTTAACGCTCAATTTTTTAAATAGACGAATGATTTTAGTTCGTTTCTGAATGTTACACAGAGTTTTAAATTCAGCTTGAACGAATATGTAGAGTCAAGTTTGTCTAAAGCCAGATATATAATGTCAAATTAGGGGTTCACTATTACTTATTGTTAGATAGTTTGGAAATCGCTTTTTTCGCTTGTGTAGGATATAACTTCATGACTGGTTCGTAAGAATTCGATAAGTTTATTTATATGGTGAAAACAATTTTGCGTAAGTATATATTTTATTATTAATGTACATTTAATGTAGATTGATATTGTGCGCTCTTAATAATTGGTTGGTTGTATTGATTTTACTTATTTGTTTATTTGTCACGATATGTGAGCTGCCATCAATAATAAAGAAAGTATTACCAGCCTATAAAATTTTCGTCATAGGCAATCCATCAATCAATAGATTTTCTCCTCTCAAATATGTTAATTAAAAATGTCTTATGAAAGCGTGAGCTATCATGATTTCAGTATCGGCCCCCTAAACCTGGATAGAAAATTCTAAAAAAATAATAATTTATTATGTGCTAAGACCAAAACTCCATAACTTTAGCAAAAATAAGGACCCTCTTAATTCACAGTGGATGTTTTACCTAGCTACCGCTGATTTTGACGACCGCTTTAGCTTAGTTGGTAGTGACCCTGCCTACGAAACTGGAGGTCCCGGGTTCGAATCCCGGCCGGGGCATTTATTTGTGTGATGAGCACGAATATTTGTTCTTGGGTCTTGGATGTTTTCTATGTATTTAAGTATCTATTTATCTATGTAAGTATGTATATCGTCGCTTAGTACCCATAGTACAAGCTTTGCTTAGTTTGGGACTAGGTTGATTTGTGTAAGATTGTCCACAAATATTTATTTTATTTATTTATTTCTTAATGGTTATTTAATATAAACTTATCATTAAGTATAATAGTATTATTTCATGATTATTAAATTTACTCAGTACCTATTCACAAGTTTAACGAGATATGTATTTACCTTTTATTTCCAACAATCCGTGACTATTAATACTTTAAAAGTGTGTAAAAGCGAGTTTAAAGTGTTGTAATAAGGTAATAATCATATAAAGACCTTCATCGCCGCCCTTGATTGATTTTATTCCATCCAGATCGCATAATCATGAGTAATACTAGTAATCCATTGAGTCGGTTCCACTCGGGCGCGCGAGTAAACTGCCTCAAATTGCAGTGTTTGGGGTTACGCGGCAGGAATTGAATGATGAAAGCTTCCTCGACGCTTCTGTAACCCAGGAAGTTAGTGGGTGGGTGAGTCAGGCCTGACGTCCCTTTTGTCGCATCAACAGTTGTTGTTCGGAAAGAGGAATAAAGGCGAATATATACCAACTTACGAATACAGACAGAAGAGAAGAATAAGAAGAAAAACATTTATTCATGACACAACTAAATACAAATAATAATAACGAAAAGGTAGTTTCTGCGAACGGTTTAATAGCGAAGAGTCTCGACCAACACCTCAGAGACTCTCGCTAGATAGCTGGGTCAAGGGTCAGATCCAGAAGGCGGTACGGCGCGTATAGTCAGGAGGTTCCTCTCTCTGTCGCCCTAACCACCTATTAGGCCCTGCCTCGCTGCCGGCGGCACTCTAGGTTAGTTTTTTTTATAATGTTTTTATGTTTTGTTAGTGTATTTTTATATTTTACTTTTTAAAAATATTATACAAACCTAGCCTAAATAGAAAAATAAACGAAAAGGTCCCAATTAGTTTAGTATTGCGAAATATATTAACCGCAATACTAATGGAGAGGCACAGTTAATAAAATTTAGTAAGAACGCATTAAAATAGTTTCAAAACAAGCCAACTGGCTTGTTTATTAATGCCCTGCGTAAGGAACTCGAATTAAGGCCGCCGAAAATATGGCCGGTCATTATCATTAGATAAAATAACTATTAACTTTCAAGGGACTCTTTTAAACGTAACGTATTAAAGACGCGCGTCACGTGGCTTACGGACGCGTTCAAAAATATAAAACTCCCAGAATTTAAAAAAAAGATAATATTGTTAAAAAGTTGCGAAAATGATTGTTAATTACACAAGTTCGCTGTTTGAATTAATCGAACGGACGTTCTAAATTTTCGCGCCAACACAAATTGGTAGCGTCCGGTGAAAAATTACCAGCTGGATTGTGTTCATACTGCAGTTGGCTGATTGGGTGTGCAGTTGTTTTCATTGTTTGTGAGTGAATTTGGCATCATGATTTGTGATACAGTGAGATTGAAACTTTGCGAGAAAATGGTGAACTGCAAGGGGTTGGCTATGGTGAAAACGTACATCGAAGCCTTGGTAACTTTTTATACGTTGGTAACCTTTAAAATCCGTGGCCGCTATGTTGGTAGGTTTTGTTGTTTGTAGAACCTGTGGTAATTCTTTGTTTTGATTTTATGCTCTTTAACTTCAGACAATGCGAATTAGTCAAGCATTGAACTTCTCGTTTTATCATTGCTAACCATTTAATGTATAGTCAGCAACAAATAGTACTATCTATAGTAGCAGCCAAAGTACTTACTAAAATATATCGCAACACATCTTTATTAATGTTAGGAGTAAGGTAAGAATGTTATATATTGCTAGAAACTATCTAAAGCTGACTATACCACCTGAGGTACCACTTACTAACAAATGTCTAAGAACTCAAAGAGGTCAAAACAAACAAAGGTTATTAAGTACCTGAGTTATTAATACGATAATTGATTCAAACTGATGTTTGCAAACCGACACCACTTTGTTATACTTCGATTTGCTATCGGATAAAATCTATTTATCGTATTTTCAGATACCAATCACAATCATCTTATTAATTATCTAATGTAATGAGACTTTGATTGCAATCTCTTCTAGGTATTATACTCCTGCAACCGGTAACTAAACTTAGTGTCTGATATCGTAATGAAATTTATAATCACTGATCAAGATACATCACATCACATCACAGATCTACAAGTCTTTAACTACTTATGATCTGAGGATACAATGTAATGTATATAAATGTAAAATCGTTTGTATTTGGAGTAGCTTTAAATTTTGTTTCTTTTTCTAATATGTGTAACAAAGGAGTAAAGTGTCATTGTTTTGAATTTGGTATGAATGCATTGAAATGATCTAATCGAATTTTAAATTCGTGCTTCCGTGTAATTTTAGTAGAGCTTTATGCTCGACCTGCGGCACATTTTGACGGTTAGTTGGACGCAGTTTGCATGCCCAAATACGCATATTATGGTATGGCCTGTTTAACAATTGATTAGTGATTAGTGCTGGTCTATTCTATTTTAATATCTACTCTAGTCTATTTCTAATCGCACTTACCACATGTATGTATGTATAAGTAGTTGTATTTATACAGGCCCATAGAGTCAGTATGGAGTCAAGCTTTTTACGGCAATAATTACACCCATCCGAAAATGCGTGGCGTAAGTCACCCAGTAAACTCATCAACGGCATGTTAAATGTGGCGCCGGCAGATGTCATTCTAAAAAATTCCATAAAGTCAGATATTTTCGAACAGCGCTTACGCTTGTTTGGTGTAAGATGTAGAGGCGTGTCTAGCGCTATGCGCTAGCTTACCGCAGCTTTTCTCGCAATATCCTGATAATCAACCTTAGCTCGCCAAACAAAATAGGTTGTAAACAATATCAAAATACCATCAAGTAGATTGTGGTTAATGGTCCCAGTGTTGTCGTAACACAGGACATGGGTAATGATTGTAACGAGTTCAGGATTTAGATCAACCGGAACGATGTCCGAGATAAGATTACGGACCCAATTAGTTTGTATTCATGTTATGTAAACATATATTGCTTATCTGTGTTGACAATAGAAATGTTGCTTTAAATACTAGGTATACAATACTGACACAGAAATTAGTTTTTAGGTTCTGAATATATACAACTCAACTCTGTTTACTATTTTATAAATTCCACAGGGCTCCGATCTCGGGGACCTTTTTTAAATTAGTTATAATATTATTTTAGTTCCTATGTTGATATATTTTGTGTTGTGCTGAATAAAAATCTAAAACTATATTTTATAAATAAACCTCTTTTACAAGCTACATGTACGGTAAAAATATTAACCATGCCATAAAACACCTAATAGTACCACTGACGATAGAAATACATAGGAAACTAAATTAAGATTCCACTTGTCGGTAAGTAATACGATTGCCACAAGATTAAGGCGTAGACGATAGGCTACCAAAAATTTAAAAATGACGTGTTTTGTATAATAATTTTCGAAGAGGAATATCAGACGATAGACTTTTGAATGAAAGTTGTGAACGTAACACCCTTTACTCGTTTCTATCCTTATCCCGTATCGTTATCGCTTCCCTTAAGATTTCTTCTCGTTTACTTTAATCAGAGAAACCACAATAATTATTCCATTATAATAGGCTATACGGCCCTTCGCACAGGAAACCCGAGTTATTAACGATTTCTAGTTTAAGCAGTTCAATGCTGAACCGGTGTGCGATTGCTTGAGAAATCGTTTTCGAATTAAATCCTTAATGATTTGAAGCATTTTGAGTTGGATCAAAGTTCTCTAGAAATACCTGGGTTTTGTCACTTTTGTCCTAATTCACGAACTTGAATGTCACTTCACTTGCCACTGGTAATTTAATGAACATTTTGTAGATCTACAAGTATCTAAATACTTATTAATTACACACTGCATTATGCATGCTGCTGCTTATCTGTGCATTATGTTCTGTGACAATAAACTTTATTTAAGTCCATTACACACTCATTATACAATCGTTATTTTAAACACATTCTGCGCTAGACCAGTTTTAACGGAAAAACGCTTAAAAAATCTAAATATATATGTATATATATATGTGTATGTGGTCGGCAACGCGCACGTGACTCTTTTGGAGTTGCGAGCGTCTATAGGCTGCGGCGTCCGCTTACCATCAGGTGGACCGTACGCTTGTTTGCCACCGTCGTCGTATAAAAAATATATTATATACACCGAGCGAAATAATTGGATGCATAAATAAGGCTAGTTTGATTGCTAGTGTCACGTGGTTTTGTTTACATTTAGTTAAAAACACTTATCCAAATAAAATATATAGAGTATATATTTACCTCACGAGCGCAGGTGAGTTGTGTGTTAAGCTGTACATGCACATAGACTATGTTGCCTCTTTCCAAAAACCGATGTGTAATATTTATCGCCGGGTACTGTACGGTAACTAGAAGCCCTCATCTTATTTATGGAGATTAGACTAGATTATATTTCATTGTAATTCTTCTTGGAACTTCCCTGTACTCTACATTATTACCATTTCGGGACCGAAAACATTCATTGTTATTGTTACTGTATACACCATTTAAAAATCGATAGGATCTATCGTAGCTCGCCCATAAAATATTAATGGCATACTTATAATCGATTGTCACACGCTTCCGAGTAAAGATATAATCCGAAGTTGACAATAAACCCAGTTCTCAGTTTACGATTATCGATTCCAATTGCGTACCTATTCCTATTTGAAATCGACTGACTTCTCGCCTATAGCGATCACGTAAAGGTTTATTGGAATTGGAATCATATATAATCATATAAACTGTTTATGGCTAGGTTTAATCCGTTAGATTAGACCTTATGTCGGTAAGTTGTGACAAAAATTATACTCAGTTAAAGTACTTTTATCTCACGATGTGGGTTGGCCATCGTTGTAGTTGTGACACATACACAAACATAGACAACCTGAACTCATAGCTCCTACGCTGACGCACACATAGACGATAGTGTATGTATAGCTTAACACACAACAAAAATCTACGCCACCAAAATTTTATCCAAAGTTTGGTGTTCGAAAGTCTTCGTCGGTCGGGGTTATGTTTTCGTGGTTTAAACTAGTAGGAAAGCTACTTAAAACTAAGTCACGTGAAAATTTAACAAAGTATTATGCATTGAGCATTGGCATCCCGAATAGGCTCCGGAAAAGTTATGCAGATCGGGTTCCTGAAGACGAATTGCAGGAAAACATTTAAAAGAATAAATGAAGATTGATCAGAGGTCGGTAAGTTCCCGGTAGAACTCCCATTCTAACTGACATTATGTGATTAGGTACTTATACCTAAATTTTATCTGCCCGGAAACTCCAAGAATATTATCATCTGTAAGGGTAGCAAAAACTGCTACTGCGACTCGACGCGATATGAGAAAAATCTAGCCTCTTCTTTCTAATAGGTACAGTAACTACAATGCGAGTGAGACAGGACAGGACCAAACGAGTCGCACGTGCCGACTTGGCAGCACAAGTCGTTCTTTTGACAAACTATCATCCCCGTACAATTATGCTATGTCATAGTTGACGTTTGTCGTACCAACCTGACAGCTGAAAAGAACAGTGATAAATCTCGATAACACTGTAGCCTGTCTGAAGTCTCCAATATGCAATTCCGATACAAAAACCCACAAACATATTACCTATGTTTATCAACGCACAAAACAAACTGGTATCCTTGATCAACGATTACTTGGCGTGCAACCACCAGTGGCCATTTCAAGTGGAACGAATAAGGTTGTCAAGAACAGGTTCCTTGCTACTACTGACTGACATTCTTACCAGTTCTGATACACCGGATAGGACAGGCATATTTGAATAAGTGCCGATCGCCTTCCGCGTTACGTCTTGCGGTATTTTATAGTAACTAGTGGCCTTCAAGGATTGATCAATGAGAAACGTAGCGTTTTGCTGAAGAATTATACACTTAACATTTTAATTTGATGCTTGAAATACCTACGCTGTCATTTAAGATAAGAAAACATGAATCCTAAGATTTTTGGAGTCGCGTTCATTTCTTTGAACTTGTACAATGTTGATACGAACCACTTAATGATAGACATGCCTCTAAAACTAGAGAGCATTTAAAATTTGTTTTAAAATCTACACAGTCTAGGTATTCATCCCCCGTGTCCTATCATGTAAACCAACTATTTTTGACGACGTTAGTCATTATCACAATTTTCTCTAGGATTAGGTACAGTCAAGTGCAAAAATATGGGTGTATACAACTTGCTCAAAAATATGTCCCATAGCTCTTATGTCGGTGATTTAAGGTTTTGGTACTTATTTATGAGAGGATCCATTCGATACATATTTTTGCACTTGACTGTACAATACTTTGTGAGCTTCTTTAAGTAGGTATACAACAACATTTTGAATGAAGATTATAGAGTCAATCATCAAAAAGGTGACATTGATTAATGACATTAAGGCGCAGGGTAGGGCAAGGCCTTCTCCATACAAACTTCGTGCACGTTTTATTCGTCGGTTTTGGCACTAACAAATATAATATATTTTTTGGTTGTAAATATTTTATATGCGAAGATCGTGATGTGAAAATTTTCAAATATTTCAAAAAAATTCAAAAATAAAAAATTAAAAAAAATATTGAACGAAAAAAAAATTACATCACGAAATAGCTATCAGAAAAATAAGCATACGGACCAAAAATCATAACTTTAATGCAAACACAAACGAAGTAAATCCTGCACAAAGTTTGTATGGAGAGAGCTTGCACCTACCCCTCCTCTGAACGTCTTCAAGAAGAGTTAACTTTACATGATTTAGGATGTATAGAATGTACTATTTATTTTTGGACTGTTGACCTTATAAATAGTCGCTAATCAGAGTAGAACGACTCATACCGAGCCAGTCAAAAGACGCCTCCAAACTTTTACCTTCTCCTTGATTGATTTCTCATTCGGCATTGGTGCATCTAGACACCTGAAGGCTAGAGCGGCCGCTAAATCCAGCCAACATTAAGCTCTGAGTATTTTAGAAACACTTACCCAAAAGAAACTTGGTTTTGTATAGACCATTTCATACTGGTAGCCCATTTTTTATGGCCTAGCTAATGCAGCAGTAACACTTCTGCTGACGTCGGGTTTTCTCAGACCACAGGAAACCAATAAATTCATCGTCTGACGGTCAAATCGACTTCCTATGCCAATCACTAATCATTCGTGTGCCCTTATACGGCCGAGACCCTGTGCCGGAAGAGGGTAATCAATAAAAATGCCTTAATACCCTTATACGGTGTAATCAGGCACCAACTAACATGGTATGAAGGAATTTTTCAACTACAGCTTTTATATTAATTGTTCTACTTGGACAGAAAGGCGGATTTTTGCAATTGATTGCAGAATAATTTGAACAGAATTGTCCACACAATTTGGAACGAAATTGTTCATACAAATTGTTCTCCATGAGGATGGCCTCATCAAGTCATCACCCATGACATGATGACACTTAAAACTGCAGAGTAATGCTTTAAAAATTGCTTGTAGATAGTGACACCTGTGTCAATTAGCTGTCATCCCTATAATATATAACCAACGGCAAACATGACATAATTTGTACGAGGGTATGTTTTCATGCTACGCACTGGAAAAGTGTGGATTGTTTAACCCCGTAACTAAGTCCCAGATTAACTTTTGTAATTTTGAATTTGGAACCTTCGTTAATTTCGTTAGTGATCGAAACCCGATTTTCATTTAGTACTTGTTCAAGTACGCGGGGACTTACCTTACGAGGATGCGAAAACATGGTTGTATCGCTTGTATGGAAACGAAACAGCGCATGTATTTTATAGCAATGAACTTCAAAAACTAGTTAAACTTGCAGCAGGTGCTAATACAAAACATCATTACCTGTTAAGTGTACAAATGGAAACCGCATTTAGAAAGTGGTACCTTTTAATGACTCCCATACAAGCCTGATTGTCGAGAGCCGCTGATACGCGCTATTGTCGCGCGCTTATGTAATTATTTGGCCGCCTAATAGGTAGAAAGTGTTTTCTTATGTTTTTGTAAGTATAAGTCTCGTGAGACAAGTGGTCCATTCAGGTTTCTTTACTGAGTCATTAGGTATGGGCGCCTGCCCAGTCATTATACTAATTACTTATTGATGTCATAACTGTATTTTGTTTCAATTCCAAGATATTGGAAGTTAAGGCTACTGCCTGATATTGGATGTTAATTGTTAAAATAGTGTTAGAAGCTTGTTAAAATATTTGGTGGCTACTTCCAGGAAAAAGAGACGTCGGACATCCACCTCGATAGGTTGACGATATTAGGGAAAATCGCGGCGAGGTTGTGGTTTCTTCTCGGTCCTGCAAATTATCTTTGCTTGTAAGCTATATGATGTAATGAATATTTCGTATGTTATAGAACTCGAGTGGCAGCGAGCCTCGATCGCGGAGCGCCACCCCGGACTCGCTCGACTCGCTGCCGAGTGGGGGCTCGGGCAGCCCCCCGGCCGAGTGGGCAGACTCACACACACCGCCGGACTTTGTGTAAGTATACATCCTATACATACACACCAGGAGTGTTGTCAGGACTCAGAAGAAACAGCAATGCATATTCTCTGCGCCTACGGGCCACTGATGCGCAAAAGAAGTACCTACCTAGCAGCACATCGTGCAACCAGAAGAGGTACAACACATCACCGCCCAAAAAACCTGGAAATTCCTGGAATCAACGGGTGTTAACGGCGAACTCCAAAGGGCTGCCACAGTAGATCACACGCTGGTCGAAGCGGCATACAAAAAGGTCCAGACAATCAACAGTAACAATAAATACACCCCAGGAGATAGGGATAACCAGTAGAACTACCTAGTGAAGAAAGTCACCAACGCACTGGTTATTTTCGCGAGTCGTAAAGCGTCCATAAGCTCTTTTTGCTCAAATCATATGACTTCCTAGCCTAGACTGAAACCCACCGCAAACGAAATTTCCTTAAAGAAAATAAGTATAATCATCGCCACGCTATTTGCATAGGGAGCCCGGAAAATCAAAGATGCCTAGTACTTAATTGCAGATAAATGGGTGCTGTCAGCGCACGGAAGCTGGCGTGTGAATGTTGTGCAAGACACAAATACCGGGAAAAGCTGAGGTTACCCATAGCACTTAACAATTAAGTGCCGGATATCCCTGTACGCATCGGTTTTCTTTGACTTTCTTAATTACTACGAGATGTACCGGAAAATTGAGGGTTTCCTCGGTCGACGACGTGCGTCGGTTTTGCAACTTCATTGGCATTTTGTTATTTTCGGCACTTCGTCTTAGGAAGAGCAAGTACCTAAAGAAGGCTAGAAGATATAAATGTTGATATGTATTCTGAATATTCCTGATAGCTCAGGGTTTACTTTAAGAAGATACCTAAATTCTTAAAATCATTCGTCTGTTATTCTGAATCAAATCGTGGCCGCGGTAATAGTACGGAATCCTTCGTGCGAGAGTCCGACTCGCACTTGGCCGGTTTTTTTCACTTGACTTGACTAATCGTCCCTGTTGTTTCCAGCGACAGTTTCCCCTCGACGGGCGCGCACTCCCCCCTGGCGCGCACGCCGTCCGCGCCGGCGGCGCCGCGGCGCGCGCGCCTCTCCCCGCCGGCGTTGGAACCGCCGCTTCCCATGCATGAGCTGTTCAAACCGAATGATTTGCACTGGGCCGATATTGCTACTAATACCGGTAAGTTGTCCTAGAGAACAGTGTCTCATCAGCTGTAGTACAGCGACAGTTTCCCCCCGACGGGCGCGCACTCTTCTTCGCGCCCTACACTCCGTTTTATTTCAGATGAAAAAATCGTGCGATTGTCGTCATGCGATTTCAGGGAAAACAATCTTGAAACGGGAAAAAATGCGGCGTGCTATCTTTGAGACGTGATAAGCTATTGAAATAAGTTAAATTAGTACAAGATCATCATACGAAGAATTGTAGGCGAAAATTACCGTTAAAATTCTCATCTTAAAAAAACGGGGTATAATTGTCTCAAAGAAGCAAAATTATATATTTACGGCGAGGGCGGTATATTGATCCTGAGTGAAGCGAAAGATTCTTAAGTAGAATCTGGAGCGTAGCGAGGGATTCAAGTGTTTACGGCTAAGACGGAAATCATTTTGTTATCACGTGACACATAGGTACTGTTTTTTACACCGCCTAGGAGGCTCGCTGCTAAAAACATGAAATGTTTTACCAAATTTTGTTACCGAATAATGTTACTATTACTAGTGTATCGCTCATCCACGTTCTCAGTTTTTTCTAAAGTTAACTCTTGTTATAACTAACAGTGTGTTTAATTTGCAGAGGGTATCGAACTCCTAGGCTACCAAAGATACGGGACTGTCCAGGGTCCAAGAATAGGCAAGGAGCGAATAAACGGATCAATACTGAAGGACAACGACCCTTTCGTGTAAGTTACCTATTGTATCAGCTTATATATAGCAACTGGCAAAAAATCCAATCACTCACGCTCTAGCAAAAAAATCTAATTAATACCTACCTAGCTTAAAATGTGCGGCAGCAGATTTATTTTGATTCGATTCAGTCAGACGTAATTTAAATTGGATAACCGTTATAGTATGTTACTATTAAACAAAATAGTGATTTTGAAAATGCTTATACTAAATTGGTAAGATGAAGTAATAATCAAAACATACCTACATCTCAAAACGGTTTTGAATTGTCTCAATTCTTCATGCTGTAAATTTTTCTTTTCCAAGTCGTTAATTTTGATAAAGTTTCTGCTCCAAGAAGCACTTAATGGGTGTTCCAGATTTCATACGGCTTAATCTCAATGTTAAAGTGCTAATGTATTTGTTGTTGTCGCAGTGACACGGCTGTGTTGTTGTGTCTTGGACTAAATGCGCCTAAATTGTTTTAGCACTTAATTTAACAGCGTATAGGTAGCATTCCGGGAATTATCTAACGATGATTAACCATATACCTTCCCGCCATTATAATATTAACAACTGTTGGATTCATTCACGGCTGTTTTTCGGTAACCATCGATTTTGTGTGAAGAACAAAATACGAGTATCGATTACTTAGCTACCAAAATATTGGTTAGTTAAGGTTTTTCTGGACGTTCGACTTATTTTTTAACATTGCTGTTTACTATTTCTTAGGTTCCTATAATTTAAGTTAGGTTAGGATACTTCAGATGTTCCTTTGTTTTT
The DNA here is from genome assembly GCA_951800055.1 of Cenopis cana. NCBI lineage: Eukaryota > Metazoa > Arthropoda > Insecta > Lepidoptera > Tortricidae > Cenopis > Cenopis cana. The sequence continues at coordinate 22,415,198 of OX637476.1, read as the reverse complement.
AAATAAATATAAGTACCTAGATTTAATAAAATGTGATTGTATCGTTAATTTGGACTGCAGCAAGCACACAGTCGTGTCGCGGGCAAAAAGCGCGGCGTCCGTGCAGCAGCCGCTCAGCTTCGAGCACAAGTTCAACCTGGACCGCCAGATGATGGACCACGAGGAGGTGAGGCCATGGTTCCTTCATATTTTCAGGGTAAACCATGTCAACTCTTTATCTCCCTTGTAGTTTGGGGACTTGGCTTAAAACCTGTGTGTGTTCTACGTAGTTCGCGAACGGCTCGCAACGAGCTGATAAATGCCAATCTCTCAGTTACATACACACTTGTACTCGTTACTGTATTCATTCGGTTACGTTCGCTAATGAGTACTTGGCTTAGTTTGGTGTTGGAATCCTCAATTATTGGAATGATGGGAATTCCAGGAGTGGCCTGAAGACGGCAGCGTTGTCGACGTGGAAAGCATCGGCGAGCCGCAACTGAAGCGTCTTCCACAGCTGCTGCTGTTGGAGCTAACAGCACTCTTCGACAAGTACTCGCTGCCCTTCCAGAAGAGGAAGCCGCCAAAGAAGAAGAGGAAAGAAGGTACGTAGAACTTGCTCATTACATGGCAGACGTGGAGACTTTTAGCAAGCCGCCGTTGTACCACAGAATATTTAATAGTACTTAATATCGAAGGTTTTCTGTCTAACAAAACCACAACAAAACCAAAGTTTGACAGCTAAACATGGCATTTCGCTAGCACTCGTTTGCCGCATAGCACGTGATCTTTCGTTCCTTGCGTGATAGGGTATCTGGACACCACTGAGGTGTGCCAAAGCTGACTTTTTTCGAATCGGCAGCAGAAACAGGCCTGGCCGTACCGTCTCTCACGGAAGCTGGGTACTTATCACAGCCGAAGAGGAGATATGAGGGGATAAGCCAGTTCCTAGTCCAGTATTAGTAGTTCCACTGCTTTAATATGTTACCATCTTCAGACAGTTCCTGTCATCCCTTTTTTGTTTTCCTTGTTGGTTGTTTTTTAATTCGCATGGTCTCTTCTATTCCAGAAGGCTCTGTATTCGGCGTATCCCTAGAGACTCTGCTCCGAAAAGACATGTTGCTCTGGGAGGAGACATGGAGCTCAGTGCCTGGCGTGTTGCGTGCGCTGGCCGCCGCGTTGCAGGCACGAGCCCAAGACGAGGGCCTGCTGCGAGTCGCCGGGAACAAGCATAAGGTTAGTTGGGCTTTTCAGAGGTTTACGTTGCTAATACCGGCGATAAGACGTTCTTTATTTTCTACCCAATAAAGTGACCAAAAAACCAGTGTCCAAAAAAAGATTTTATTTTATCGTGAAATCATACTTCTGTTCGCAAGCTCAGGAGTTTTTGTTTCCTCAGATTCACAGCTCGTATGTAGCCCCTCTTGTTTCACTCTCACAGCTACTTACGTACCTATACAAAACTTAAACATTTTGGCCCGGATTTTAAGACTCAGGGCTCCTAATCACTTGGCATTTGGGCCCCGCTACTCCATCATACGGAAATTTTCCGCCGCGGGGGCAGCTCCTAAGGCTGACGGGCCCCTAGGCCGATAATCACTTGGCATTTGCGCCCCCCTACTCCCTCATTCGGAAATTTTCCGCCGCTGGGACAGCTCCTAAGGCTGAACCCCTAAGCCGGGACCTTGGAGGTCTAAGCGAAAATCCGGCGCTGCTTGCATTAATAGTACATTACTTACCAAGGGCGATAAAACAAAGAATGTCTCAGATCGCAGGTATTTTACGCCCGAGCCGAAGGCAAGGGCGATAAATATGCGATCTGAGGCTTTCTTTATTATCGCCCGTGGTAAGTACAAAATTTTATGTCACCCCCTGGCCAGGAAGTGGGTTTTTTCGCGCGCGGAGCGTGCGATAATGGCCACTTTATGGCCAGGTGTGACATAAAATAATATTTGTATTTACACTAGAATGACATTTGTTCCGCAGATCGAGGCCCTCTGCCAGCTGATCGAGCGGTCGTGGTACACGGAGCACCGCGCGGCCGTGGAGGCGGCGCTGGCCGGCGCCAGCAGCCACGACCTGGCCGCCGTGTTCAAGCGCCTGCTGCGCGCGCTGCCGCAGCCGCCGCTCACGCAGGAGCTCATGAGACTGTTCTACCACACGTACGGTGAGTAGTGTAGTACACGGACAGCTGGCGGAGCAGCCACGACCTGGCCGCCGTGTTCAAGCGCCTGCTGCGCGCGCTGCCGCAGCCGCCGCTCACGCAGGAGCTCATGAGACTGTTCTACCACACGTACGGTGAGTAGTGTAGTACACGGACAGCTGGCGGAGCAGCCACGACCTGGCCGCCGTGTTCAAGCGCCTGCTGCGCGCGCTGCCGCAGCCGCCGCTCACGCAGGAGCTCATGAGGCTGTTCTACCACACATACGGTAACTAGTTTTTTTTTTATAAATGAGATTGCTCTTGGCCAGCATCTAGCCAGGGGCAAAGATGAAGCCAACGAAGCGAGCTCATCCAGAAAACGCCTATTCACTCTTCCCTTGAATAGGTCCAGGTTAGGCGTTGCCGCAGCCCCCGCTCACGCAGAAGGCTATTCTACCACACGTCCGGAGAGTCATTATCATCATCCCCAGCCGTGATCGGCCCCAGCGACTGTCTTTTACTATTGAGATCGTCGCCGATGTAGTCTCTGGTGACTGACGTAGCCAATTTTGGCAGTCAATGTGCGCCCAAACTCATACACGGTATGTAAGCTTTAAGGAAGAACCTTAAAAAGCTCAAGGGAAGTCTTGTTCACGCAGATCGGTGTGGTGATAGTGCAAGCGCTGGAACGCCAGTACCAGGTTAGCGACACCACACAGGGTGCGCGACGCGAGCGGGACGTTACCATAATTTCATACGGTTAGCTAACCAGACGGAGCGATTAGCTAACCAGATAGATTGTGCAACCTTGTGACCGTATTTTAAAAACTGAGTTTGGATTTGCGAGCCACTTCAGAGCTTTCCATATTCCTAAACACAGTTGACGGAGTTACTGTCGCCGGATACCCCGGGGAGAACTATAAATGCTAATACAAAAAATGCTGACTACTGTTTTTTATGTGTGTGTGCTACTATCCCTACTACTATTGCAGCGCTAACGGGCACGACGCAAGGGCGCGCGCTGAACCTGCTCGTGCTGCTGCTGCCCGCGGAGCAGCGCGCCACGCTGCGCTGCATCCTGGCCCTCGCGCGAGACATCGTGGCCCACAAGACCACCAACAAGATGAGCACGCACAACGTCGCTATGATCATCGCTCCCGCACTGTTTCCACCCAGGTATGCAGACCAAATAAATCCAACAATACATTGTAGGTTTTATCATGAAATTCTGCAAAGTAACGCCTGATTCAATCAATTATGTAGCCCAAGTTTCTACCTCTATTCTAGTTCCCACTCTCCTGGGTGGCTACACTGGCTACCTAGCCAGTCTCAGTTTCTAACTCTTTTCGCTCGCTTTTCTAAAGTTGCCATCAGATAGGTATAACGAAGCGAACAAGCTCACAAATATCTAAACACGACTCTATTGGAAAGGCGTTAGAGCACAGGTATTTTTGAATACCCCCAAGAGTATAGATAGATATTTGATGACGATTGTATTGTATAACCCTACTTATATTATGTAATCAGTGTCTACCTTCCTGGTATAGTGTGCGTTCATTCCATGTCTGTCCTTGTGTCCTGTCACGGTCGCCATGTAAGAAGACGATATCAAGACGATATTGGTGTCATTGGTGAAAGAAATGTGAAGCATAATGGCGATTATAGATGATACTGTTCAATTGAACGGATAATGTGCCCAGATTTACTTTACATGCACCTAATACGCATAGATTGTTCATCCCTCCTAACATTTCAAATCTAACTCAATCGCGTCTCTAAATAAAACTCTAACCTATTCCTAATTGTTCCAGCCTCCTGATCAAGCAGTCAGACAGCCTGGAGACGCAGCTAGCGACCGCAGCCAACAGCTGCCACGTCACCGAAGCCCTCATGCGCTGGTGCCAACAACTCTGGATCATCCCAGCCTCCATCCTGCAAGCTTCGCAGAGAAAACCCTCGCCGCATCGTCGCAACCATATCTGACTCTATCCTGGAAGACTTATGGTGCTTATTCGATCGCGCTAGCGAAGTCAGATTCAAAATGGCGGCAGAACGCATCCGCAAAATGGCGGACGTTGCGATATGGCGCCGTGCGCCAAGAAATCAAATTGCAGTGCTGTGTGAGCATGCTTTTCTGAATGGCGTATTCATGTTTAACTTTCGAATAAGATAAATCGCGGTAAAAAATGAGGCCAAGTGCTAACGAAATGTGTTTTTACATCTCCACTATTATTTAATTTTATTAAATGCAATTTAGGTACTTCGGTCATTCGCACTTCGAGTCAAGTAGTGCATATTGAACAATTTTATTATATTTGAGTGATATGATATTATAATTTATGTTAACGCATATATACTCCGTGTTAATAATTGTTAACGCATTTAGTGTGGTATATAAATGTGAATGGGATGCCAAATATTCATCTTGTTTTAGTGAAATAACCAGTTATACCTAGTTAATCAATACTGTTAAAACGCGTCCTTAAATATATGCATAAGAAATCATTGGTTATAGTTATAAAATTGGTTAGGCCTATGGACGCGGATTGTCATAAAAGAAAGTTCATAGGGACTTAGTATTTGGATGTTTGTAAAGGTGTGGTGCCATTTTTCGGCTCGTTTCGAATTCCTAGTTACCGTTTTGGATAATTGAAATTTACTATTGGTTCTATCACCGGTGCCTGCAGTTTCCTTAGTGATAGCGAACACTATACAGAAGAGGTGTATTTCTAACAAATCTAACAATTTAGAATCTTATTGTTTTTGGCAGCCCAGGCAGATCTTCAGGTAAATCTTGCTATCTGTCATTTGAATTTTACTTTTAGGTTATAAAATGCATTCAAATGACAGGTATAAGAACTAAACTAACTTTCCTCTGCCAATAACCATAGGGCAGCCATTTCAATTTATCGCATTGAATTGACCAACATATGAGCAGTGTAATCTTGGCATAACCTCAATATTTAATTTACAAATGTTACTATTATATTTTTTGCTGTGATCATTTGGAACATAACATTACACAACTTCATTTGAATTTACCATTTACCAGATTCTACATTAATACCAGAATTTATTTTCCGGTAATTATTGTTTTGTTGGAAATGCCCCGTTTCTGTATAAGTCTACTATTATGAATTATGATATTTATGATAACACCTATTATTAAGTTGTAAATACTATCATAGTTATTGTAAAATATATTACCAATACTTTGACTAGGCAAGCAAAGACTGACTTGGTGTATTATTTTTAAGATAATGTGTATTGATATTATTTAAGTTGTATTTACTTCCATTATTAAATAAAATGCATATTATTTACAAAACTGTGTTATTATTTGTACCAAATATAATAACTTAGTGTACCTAAGTAATAATATCTATACATAGATATATAGAAGCTTATATTCCTGCCAAACCAAATAACAAAATAGTACGTACAGTTAAGTGCATAAATATTGCATACAACTTAGGTACCAAAAAATGACTAATGACGCTTATGTCGGCGGATTAAGGTTTATATTTACAAAACAGTTAATATTAAATGTCAATATTAACTTTGTTTCCTGTAAATGTTAGTTTTATGTGCAATAAAGTGTCATACATACATACATACAACTAATTCTATACATATTTTTGCACTTGACTGTACAGTATTAAATGAAGAAATTACATATACTTGTGGGAGTTGTGGGCAATCTTACACAAATCGACCTAGTCCGAAACTAAGCAAAGCTTGTACTATGGTAACTTGCAAGAATACTCAATGATATCTGAATTTTTGGTTTTGGAAATTTTGGTCACCATAATGAAGTATTCTTCAATAATATTTATGGTATTCTTACATTTTTATTACACGAATATTAGAATATGGCAGGAATTCAATTATTGTTTTAAACTATTACTTTTTGTTCAATAACACAACAAAATTTAGGTACATATTAACATAAAACGACTTAAATATACCTTATATAACTGTGATTAAACTAACTTGGCCTATGTGAGATTTAAAAAAAAAATGTAACTCACTTGGCAGGTTTCTTCCTACTTCAGACAGAGGCAATAAATACTGCCTGTCAAACATGTACCTTACGTTTTTAAGAATAAATCTGCCATTTGGTTGACATTTACACTGACAGCAAAAATGCTAACGACTTATGAAACAATGGAATCATTTTTGGCATTCAATGCCTTTATGGTTAAACCTAAAATTCGATTTAACACCACGCATGCAGCGACATGTTTTTCTATAACTTCATGAAAATAAATAAATTTTAATACTTAAAATTATTAATCAAATACACAGCTTCATTGTCCGCACCACACAAGATCTTTCCCCGATCACAGTGCACAGTATTAATCGACTTATGAAGCGTTGGCATCAACGAATTAACCACCATAGTGTTCTTATCCTCCAAAGGCATCCATGTGGTGACCTGACTATCCTCTCCCTTCGTAGTCCTGATCATTGCTTCCATGTTCCACTCCCAAATCTCACCAGAAACGGAGCAGGAGATCAATTTTGAAGGGTTGACGGGATGGAACTGCATTTCTGTGACACTAGCAGTGTGAGCACTGAGTAAAGAAGTAGGGAATGAGTTCATACGTAAGTCCCAAACGGCTAGAGAGCCCGATTCGCTGCCTGCGAGGATTATGTGAGGCTGTGTTGGATGGCTGACGATGCAGGTAGCGGCCAGCTCGTCGCCTGCAAGCAGGAAGGAGGCCGAAGGTTTGTTGTCAGTGGATCTGGAGTCCCAGATCTTCATGTGACCGCGGAGGTTCCCAGTGATTATCTGAAAAGAAGCAGTATTATCTCATATCACTTTTGAGTAACATTAAGATCTTATTTCAAAATTACGACTCATTTACATAAATATTGTTTTTACAGTGAAGTGTGTAAAGGGCAATTTTTTGAACTTTTACATAATATGGACAGTGAGGGCAGAGTTTATAAGATTATGAAGATGCTGTTCTCACAGACAATTGTATTATTGCACTAGGCTGCTTTTAATGTGTTGAAATAACTTTTTTTTATACCTATAGAAGCTCGCAACTACAAGGGAGACACATGCACATTGCCGACCCTTTATAAAATTTGAGGATTCACTGTGTTGACAGAAGAAGAGACAAATTTAGGTCCCCTGTTCTTAAAACAGTGCATCCTCGGAATCTCTGGCAACCTTGCTCACCTCCAGAAACACAACAATAGATACTTGTAGAGTAAATAATGTTATTATGGCTGTGGTTTTCTGCAAGGCGGAACTGGCGGAAGTACTTTCCCAGTTGGGCTGCTCCAAATTTGAGCAAGATGACATTCTGCTGTGCCCTACCTCTCTTAAAATATTAAAGTATTAAAAATGTATGAATGAATGAATATGACATCATAAGAATTACCACATGGTAGGAGGTAGAGTATAACTGATTTATACTTACATGATTTTCACACATTATTATTGGGGAACGGGACACTTCATCGTGTACGATTATAACAAATTTAAGGTTTTGCCCGACATTTCGAATGTATCACAACATCCGTGGTCGCGAGCTGACGTCGACGTCGTGACGTCAGGTGTCAGGTCAGGTGACGTGAGGTGACGTCGGGCAAAACCTTAAAAAAGGTAAATTAGTTATAATTGTACGCGATTAAGTCCCGTTCCCCAATAATTATGTAGAGTATAATTGCTTTGTACTCACTTCATTATACTTAAGATAGCAGACTGAATGCAGGGAGCAACTGTCAGCACCGGTGACCGTGCGGACCACATCTCCTCGGTGACCATTCAGGAAGTTAATGTTGCCATCCTCCCCCACAGTTGCTATGTCACTGTCTATGGTAGCCACCGCGGTGCAGCAGCAGCTGTCTTCTCTGTAAAATATAATTCAATTTACTCTGTAGATTTATACATAAATTTTCTTTCAGAATGTTGGAGATCACTCAATTACTGTATGCTTTAAATGGCATTATTTGTGATAAAAAAATAAAACAGGGAAGTGAGACAATAAATGGGAAGTTTTATTTAAAGTCACATGAAACCACAGCATTTTTTTCCAGACATCGATATTAAGTTGTGCTACCATGCGTTAAAGGGAAAGGGACATATTTAAATGGAAATGCCTACTGCCATCCAGATTTCTCATGACTCAAGGCTAGTCATAAAACATAATTATTTGCAAGGTTAGGACTTACCCAAATTTGTGCAATTTCTCCCATTTGAAAACCTCTTTCAAGGGTTGGGATCTCTCGTACATACTGATTTCCAATAGCCTTACATCTCCGTCTGAAGAAGACACTGCTATTCTGTTTTTACTAGTTAGTTTAATCTCAGTGACATCTCCTTCAATTTTAAACTCGGACAGGCATTTAGGATATTCCATTTCTTCATCCTCTTGGCTCTCTAAACTCCAAACTTTAACGGAATTCACGTCGTCGTCCCAACTGCCGGTAAAGAAGCACTTTGTTTCAACATATTCTTCGGGAATCCACCGCACTTTGCTGATTTTCTGTGATACGAATGTGCCTTGGACGTCTAAAGGCATTTTTGTATGTGAATTAGATAAATCTGGTGTGTTTAAACAAATATTTCTACCTTTTTTAGTAATCACAAGCAATCGAGACGCGGTATTTTGAGGTTAATGACAGTGACAGTTAAATAAAATAAAAAAATGATTGCCATAACCAAAATAAAAATTGTTTTCGACATATTTCCGTATTGTTCCATAATATTTCCGTATTGTAATTTTTCCTTATTATTTCTATGAGTGAAACAGTTTATTTTAAGATTATTTTGTATTTATGTGTCTTGTTTTAGTTACTTGTTTTCAATCAGTCATCTGTTTTCTGTTATGTTTTTCAAGGTTTTTTTTAGTGATTTTTTTATGATATTTGAAAATGAAATGAAATAGTTCAACCCAAACAGCTCTCACCTGTCACTGTCATGTGATTGTCATTTTTAAGGTTCATATTTCGGTGCCATATATTACACAGCCATGATAATGTACAAGCCGATAATGCACAGGCCGATAATAGGAAGCAAAATGGTTACGAATTACTGGGCTGTGTATTATTTGGTGCCATATATTACACAGCCATGATAATGTACAAGCCGATAATGCACAGGCCGATAATAGGAAGCAAAATGGTTACGAATTACTGGGCTGTGTATTATTTGTCCGCGTATTATCACCCTGAGCAAGCTTGGTCCGGGGCGATAATGCACAACCCGATAATCCGCCTACATCCTGAGCAAACTTGGTCCGTCCGTCCGACTGCTCGGATTGATAACGCTCGACCCAGTAATACACAGGCCGATAATAGGAAGTGACAGCACCAGAGACAGTTTTTTTTTTTAGAGAACTGTCATAATTATTAGTGACGTTCTGACAGCATTTCGATATTTGTCCAAGAATATCGTTTTTTAGCTTCTTGCCGCGAGGTTTTGAATTTGTTTTGACATTATGTGTGATCAGTGTTGCCAGAACGTGCTTTTTAGCACGGTTTTACGTGCTTTTTTGGATACGAACGTGCTTTTTACGTGCGCTCCCCAAAAACGTGCTAAAACCGTGCTTTTTCAAGTGCTATGGTGCTTTATGATTTTACTACTAAAAATTGGCAAGTAATGTTGGTTTGGTCCTCTCTTAAACTGTAATTTTTTTTCTAACAATCATTATGTCAAACAATCTTTCTCTCATACCCTACGCTTTGATATCCTAAAGTTAGAAAGTTATTTCTTACATGCTGTGGTTGCAGGACAGGACTGTTCTGTCCTGCAATGCAAGCTCTATCGTTCGTGTCATGCAATGTGTACACGATGTAAGGGCTCAATACTCTGAATGTGACGTACTTTTATTAAAAAAACCGGCCAAGTGCGTGCCGGACTTCGCACATTTAGGTTTCCGAACCAACCACAAAAGTAAGTTGTTTTTAACATGAAAAATAAGGAAATTTTTAATAAAAAAAAACCTGTTTTTATCAACACCTATATAAGTATCCACCAAGAATATATATTCTTCTACAAAGGTGAAACAAAAGGAAGCCACGGAGTTGGCTTTATGGTTAAAAAACATTTAGAAAGAAACATTGATGAATTCAAGGGTATATCAGAGAGAATAGCAGTTCTTAATATACACTTACCAGGATACAAAAATAAATGGTCTATAGTCCAAGTGTATGCTCCCACAGAACAACATGATGAACACGGGAAGGACATTTTCTATGACCAGCTCTCAGCAACCTTACAAGATACGTGTAAAAACGTTATGGTTATAGGAGACTTTAATGGCAGGATAGGAACCCAAAGAACTGGCGAAGAAATTATAGTAGGCAAATTCGGACATGGCATCAGGAGCAAAAATGGAGAAAGGATGATTAATTTGGCCCAAGAAAACAATCTGTCATTCATGAATAGTTTCTTCAAAAAACATCCAAGGAACAAATGGACCTGGGTCTCGCCAGACGGGTCATATAAGAATGAAATTGATTATATTGCAACTAATAATAGAAAAGTGTTCCAAGACATAAGCATTTTAAACCAGTTCAACTTTAATACCAACCATCGAATGGTGAGAGCAGCTATAGACAACAAAGAACCAAGAAAAAGTAGAAACAAATTCAATGCAACAACGAAAGTCATGAGTAACAATATTTATGTACACAACCCAAGAAATAACACAGATGAATTATATAACACTCAGTTAAATGAAATTTATGGATCATTCAAGAAAACTACAAAAAACAAAATAGAAAAAATTGGAACAGAGACCAGGTTATTAATCGAACAAAGAAAGGAGATATTAAAATTTGGAAAAGACAGAAAAAATCTTAAGGATATTGCAGAATTAAGTAAAAAAATTAGTAATTCTATTAAAAAGGACCAAACGAAGAGAAGAACAACTGTGCTAAACCACCATATTAAAAAGACTGGAGGAGTTAAAAAAGCCTTAAAAGAATTGACACAAACAAAACAATGGATACCAAATCTTAAAAATAAAACAGGAAAGCAAGAAAGGACAAGAAAAAATATAATTCAAACAGCAACTGATTTCTATAAGAATCTCTACACAGCAGAAGATAGCACCCCGATCCCTAGTATAAATCTAGTGGACGATGAGACCGAGTCCATACCACCTTTTCTTCAGTCAGAAGTAGAAAAGGCGGTTAGCACTCAAAAAAACGATAAGGCACCAGGACCAGACCAGATAACAAATGAGATGATTAAACTTTCTATAACTATTCCGGAAAACTTGAGAAAACTCACAGAGATATATAACACCGTTTTAAGTTCGGAACTTATACCATCACAATGGACTAAGAGCGTCATTATATTACTACATAAAAAAGGAGACAGAAGCACGATTGAAAACTATAGGCCTATAAGCCTTATGTCTAACGTCTACAAAGTGTTCTCTAAATTGCTGCTAAATAGAATAGAAAGTATACTGGATGAACAACAACCCATGGAACAAGCGGGCTTTAGAGCGGGATTCTCAACTATCGATCATATGCATGTTATAAAGCAACTTATAGAAAAATGTCAAGAATATGGAAAGGCTTTGTACATCGCATTTGTTGACTACAGCAAAGCATTCGATTCGATCAATCATGGTTCGCTTTGGAAAGCGCTAATCCAGCAAGGAGTGCCTAAAAAATACATACGTTTGATTAAAAACATATATTCGAATAGCACAGCACAAATAAAATTAGAAACAGTTGGCGAAGAGTTTCCAATAGCTAGGGGGGTAAGACAAGGAGACCCATTGTCACCTAAACTATTCTCTGCCTTACTGGAGGACATATTCAGAGACCTTCAATGGGATACACTTGGCATAAATATTAACGGCTGGATACTTAACCACTTGAGGTTTGCTGACGATTTAGTTCTGGTAACTGACAACGCACAGGCGCTCCAACACATGCTACAACAGCTGACAGAGGCAAGCAGAAAAGTCGGACTCACCATAAATAAATCAAAAACGAACATAATGACAAACAGAGAAGAAAGGACCATAGTAGTAGATAATGAAAATATAGAATATGTACAGAACTATACTTACCTAGGACAAATTATATCAATCAGAGACCAGACGACTTTAGAAGTAGAGAGAAGAGTATCAAGTGCTTGGAAAAGATTCTGGTCACTTAGGGAGATACTTAAGAGTAAGCACTTTCCAATGTCAGCCAAGAAAAAAGTTTTTAACTTGTGTATCCTCCCATGTATAACCTATGGTTGCCAAACTTGGGCACTGACTCAGAAACATCTCCAAAAGCTTAGAACCTGCCAAAGAGGAATAGAAAGAAGTATGATGAACATCACATTAAAAGATCGTAAAAGAGCAGAAGAAATAAGAGCAAGAACAAAAGTAGAAGACGTAATTAAGAAAGTAAGAAAGTTAAAATGGCAATGGACAGGACATATGACACGGGATAGTAAGGAAAAATGGACCAAAATAATTACAGACTGGCAACCACGAGACGGCAACAGAAAAAGAGGTAGACCAATTAAAAGGTGGATGGATGACATAAAGGCTATAGGGGGCGCCACCTGGACCAGGAAAGCCATTAATAGAAAGGAATGGAAACAGCTGGGAGAGGCCTATGTGTCAGAAGACACGCTGAACACTAATCCGGACAATCCGATGTGTTAGTTTTTTTTTTAAGTAAAAGTTAATGTAATACTGTTTTAGTTTCGGCAATAAAGGCTATTATGATTATGATGATATAAGTATTTGTTGGTAAAATACCCGTAATAATGAACAGTATCACCAAAATTCAAGTTCATGAGTCAACGGGAAGAAAAAAATAATCTTATGAACAAAATTTAGTGACAGACGACGGACGGACGGACGCATGAGTGACAGTAATAGGATTCATTTCGGACCCTTCGGGTACGGAGCCCTAAAAACGTGCTTTTTATTCCAAAAACGTGCTTTTTTGGGCACAAGACCGTACTTTTTGACGGAAGTGCTCTGGCAACACTGTGTGTGATGGAAGGGGCCGCACGCCAGGCGCTATCCCATGTATTATTATTCTCTTTTTTATTCTTTTACCAGTGTTGCCAGAACGTGCTTTTTAGCACGGTTTTACGTGCTTTTTTGGATACGAGCGTGCTTTTTACGTGCGCTCCCTAAAAACGTGCTAAAGCCGTGCTTTTTAGGTGCTATGGTGCTTTATGATTTATTACTAAAAATGGGGAGGTAATGTTGGTTTGGTACTCTCTAAAACTGTAATTTTTTTTCTAACAATCATTGTGTTAAACGATCTTTCTCTCCTACCCTACGCTTTGATATCCTAAAGTAAAAAGTTATGTTTTACCTGTGGTTGCAGGAAAGAACTTGTCCTGCAACTGCACGCTCTATCGTTCGTGTCGTGCAATGTGTACACGATGTAGTAAAGGCTCAATACTCTGTATGTGACGAAATTCGGCCAAGTGCGTATCGGACTTCGAACATTTAGGTTTCCGAACCATGCGCAAAAGTATGTTGGTTCTAACATGAAAAAAACCGGCCAGGTGCGTGTCGGGCCACGCGCAAGGTAGGGTTCCGTAGTCGTCTACCCGTTACATTATATGGACTAAAAAGTTCGCAAACTTATATTTACTATGTTTTTGACAGAATTAACAACATTATCTAAGGTATTAATGGAAATTGTACGAAAGTTTGCTTTTGCAAAGTACATTTCTGAAGTTCGACTATTACTCGTTAACTAGTAATGTCTACTTAAGAGCTATCCAACGATACCCCACACGATGGGGTTTGGCAGAAAAAAAAATTGCACCACCACTTTACATGTAGGGGAGGTACCCTAAAAAAAAAATTTTTTTTAAGATTTTATTCTACCGTTTTGTCGGCGTCATTGATATGTATACTCATGCCAAATTACAGCTTTCTAGTACTAACGGTTACTGAGAAAAACGGGGGTCGGACGGACGGACGGACGGACGGACGGACGGACATGGCGAAACTATAAGGGTTCCTTGTTTACTACGGAACCCTAAAAATAAGGAAATTTCCAATCAAAAAAACCTGTTTTATCAAAATATAAGTTTTTCTTGGTAAAGTACCCGTAATAATGAACAGTATCAACAGTATAACCAAATTTCAAGTTTATGGGTCAATTGGAAGAAAAAATAATCTTATGAATAAAATTTTGTCACAGACGACTGACGGACGGACGGACGGACGCGTGAGTGACAGCAATACGAGTCATTTTCGACCCTTCGGGTACGGAACCCTAAAAACGTGCTTTTTATTCCAAAAACGTACTTTTTTGGACACCCGACCGTGCTTTTTGACGGAAGTGCTCTGGCAACACTGTCTTTTACGGCTCTACCTAAGAATGTGTTAAGGTTTTATCGTAGATCGTGATCGAGTAAAGGTATCGTTGATTATCAGTCTATTGAATTTTCTTACTCGAAAAATTTGTACAAAATTGTGTCAGTCAATCAACGACAGAACGTTATGCACATGCACAGTTACCGGATTCGGAGACGAACTCTTCAAGTGGTTCCAGTGCACAATTCATAATGTAAGTATCCGCCCACTACGCAAGATTTTAGTCAGCTAGCATCGGTTCATTACTATACCAATCGGATTCTTGTCGAGGGCCACTTTAACTTTGTTCTTTAAACATTAAAAGTGGCGTGCCGAAAGTCACATTCAAAGCACATATAATTGGTATGTTCATAACTATACCATATAAACACTTTTCTACAAAAAACACTGTATTTTTGTGCTGAATAAACTGACCGGGCCGGGGTCCATTTGATGTGTCTTTTTATAAAAAGTATTATTTAAATAAACCACAATTTGTCAGTTGTTTAATCTATCATAATGTGCATACACACTACATAGGCCTTGTAGCTTTGTAATGTATTTCTATCACTTGAACTTTATAAATGGGTTTGTTAAAAACATATATCCTTTATGGGTTTCTTGCCTGCCAAATAAACGAATTTATTTATTATTATTATTATATTCAAGGAAGAAATAAAGAAAGCTAAATGAAAAATTTTCAGTTAATTTAAATTGAGTTCCAGTCATACCTTAGATTCATTGTACCATATAGAATACAATGCTGTTGTTTTATAAATGAATGTTTTTGATCACCCGCAAGTTTTGATCATTGCTATGGTTGGTATAGCAAGGATTGGTATTAGCAGTCGACAATTACGAAAACAGAGACTTAAGCCCTCATATACAACTCAGTACGGCCACTTTACTGTCAAGAATGCTGTAGAGCCTTTAATTTTGATTTAGCAAGCCATATTAGAGCTCATAGAAGAAGAAATCAGTAATTGCTAGAGTCACCGTCATCGAAAACCGATGTCGAGGTCTATATATGATATAGCAAGCATGAAGACCACAGCTATTCAAAACCCGGGCCATGAGATCTAATCTATCTGGTAATTTTCTATTAATTAATTATAACTTAATAATATTAAAGGTAACTAAAATCTAAAACAGGCCCTTGAAGCATGATACTGAGGATACTGGTGGCATTTCCTCCCTGTATCACAATGCTGATATGTTGTGAGAGGAAGTTGCCAGCTCTTGTTATTGGTGTATTCTTGTATATATTATAAATAAATGGTTATTAATATACTTGGTCATTAATAATATAGGAGAACCAATTTAGCTTACTTGGTAGTGTCCCTGCCTGGGTTCAAATCCCGGCCGGGGCATTTATTTGTGTGATGAGCACGAATATTTATTCTTGGGTCTTGGATGTCTTCTATGTATTTAAGTTTTTATTTATCGATATATGTATGTATATCGTCGCTTAGTACCCAAAGTACAAGCTTTGCTTAGTTTGGAACTAGGTTGATTTGTGTAAGATTGTCCACAATATTTATTTATTTAATCATTGTTGTCATGAGTTAGGAGACCAAATTAGAATGCATCATTAATATCTCACTCATAACTTATTGGTAAGCTTATTAAATTTATGTTCTATTGGTATAATTACTTTAATGGTATTATCAACATTCACTTTACATACATATTACTTATATGCTGAATAGCCAGGGTCAGCCGCTGGGCCACCATAAGATCACCTACCTGAACCTAATTAGTTTTTGAAATACTTTAGAAAAAAAAATGTTTCTGTTGACTAGGGTGGTGTAATTTAAATTATGTGATAAGAAGAAAAAGATAGACGTCGTGTCGTATAGAGAAGCCAAAGAACTGGCGTTAAGTAGAACGGACTGGAGAGAACTGCACCGACAAGAGTGAAACTCTTAAATAATGATGATGATGATAAGAAGAATTCAAGAAGATTAGGGTTATACAATGATAAATAGTATTTTTTTTTAGGTTCATCACTGCAACAACCACCAGCGGGGCTAGCACAGTCACTGTGATGCGACGCGAGTAGAGAGAGGCTGGTTTTCCATTAGAGCTATGCTACGCAGCTATGCTGCGAGGATGCGCTACGAGCTATGCGACCGTTTCCACTAAAGCTACGCTATGTAGCTGTGCGAGGTAGATTCGCAGCCGAGAGGTAGCAGTGCGAGGAAGATACGCAGCTCGAGCTATGCGATGTATCGACAGCGGGCGCGAGGAGCGGCAGCGCGGTGAGGGGGGAAGCGTGAGCGCATCCGTAACGCGCATCCGTAGCGCGCTAGCGCGCATCCGTAGCACGCATCCACAGCACGCATCCGCAGCTCGCATCTTTCCATATAAAAAACATAGCTTAGCTGAACCCTTTTCCACCAGAGCTATGCTATGTGAATAAAGGAATGTGATTGGTGGATTTCAAACGCATCTATAGCAACGTAGCATAGCATAGCTCTAGTGAAAAACCAGCCAAACATCTATACTCTCCTTTCTAATTCTAATTTCGACGCCGCCTGAAACGCCTCTTATTGGAAAATCCATTATACTCTGTTAAAGAGTATATGGACCTTAAGTTACTGACGTGTAAATAATAATAATTAAATTTGTATTAAATTGATTTATATTTTGTAATGGACTTGAACTTGTATTTTGACTTGATTAGTATATTGGAATTTGTATTTTGAAATGGACTTTGACGATCCCGAAAGGGAGATGCAATTATTATTTTTTTTACTATTTATCATTATCATGTGTGTTTAATTTTGGTTGACGTTATGTTATTATCCTTTTTTATTTTTTATTTTTCCTGTTTATGACGATCATGATAACTATTCTTTTAATTTTGACATGTGTACAAATTTATAATGTAATTCTTATCATGAAATAAATGAATCTAATCTAATCTAATTCTTCCTTTCTAATAGAGTCGCGCCTGATACGAGTTGGGAGAAAGTTGTGCTAGAAACCTCCCTGAGCAGCAATGTGTAGGTGAGTATTTTTATATATTAAATGGGTTATAGCTTAGGTTTTAAGTCACCCCTAATATTTTGTAGTTGTTTACTTGTTATTACGTATGTATATTGTATGCGTCATGAATAAAAATGTTCTTATGTCACACCTGGCCATAAAGCGGCAATTACCGCACGCACCGCGCGCGGGAAATCCCACTTCCTGGCCAGGGGGTGACATAAAATTTTGTACTTACCACGGGCGATAATAAAGAAAGCCTCAAATCGCATATTTATCGCCCTTGCCTTCGGCTCGGACGTAAAATACCTGCGATCTGAGCCATTCTTTGTTTTATCGCCCTTGGTAAGTAATGTACTATTAAATACTTCCCTTGCTAACTTTGAAATGGGTACAACGAAAGTAAACATAGAATAGAGAATAAGAAGAGAAATATTGAAATATAATAAACGGGTCACTCACGTCTTTTTCCTCGAATATCGTTCCACATGTTTCGGGCCAATACGTGCCGGGCCCCTTTTTAGGGTTCCGTAGTAAACAAGGAACCCGTATAGTTTCGCCATGTCCGTCCGTCCGTCTGTCCGTCCTTCCGTCCGTCCGTCCGTCTGTCCCCCTTTTTTCTCAGTAACCGATAGTACTAGAAATCTGTAATTTGGCATGAGTATACATATCAATGACGCCGAAAAAACGTTAGAATAAAAACTTTGAAAAAAATTTTTTTAGGGTACCTCCCCTACATGTAATTGTAAAGTGGTGGCACAATTTTTTTTCCAAACCCCATCGTGTGGGATTTCGTTGGAAAGCTCTTTCAAAAATATTATAAGGTTTCTAAAAGCATTTTTTGATTAAACAATTGGTTGGCGTGATATTAAGCTTTCAAGTGATAATTTTTGTTATGGTCAAGTGTCCTCCCCCCCTGCCAGCTAAACGGTGGCTACTAGGCATGTGAAAAAAATCATGGTAGTAGTATATACGATGAATTTAAAAGGGAAACTATCACAGCTAAGTAGGCATTACTAGTTAACGAGTAATACTTGAATTTAAACTTTCGTGAGACATGTTATAACTTTATTTTACTAAACGGTTAAAACTCACGTATTAATTGTCACTTCGGGCGACATGTTTCGAACTCTTCGGGAGTTCTTCATCAGGATGAGTGCGTCTGCGACCCGCGCCGATTGCACACTGTCGAACTACCCGCCGCCCGCCGCAAGGCACGTGACGCACGCGCAGACAGCGCGGGGGCGGGGGCGGGGGGGCAGCTCGGCGCTGAAGGTGTTGTATGAGGTCGTGGTGAGGGATCGTCCCCCCCGATCAATGGTAGGCACACTGAACTCACTATGTCCACTCGATTGTCATAACGCACTTCCCGCTCTATGATCGGGATCACAGGTTTCCATGCCGGCGGCAACACCCAGCCAGCGTCACGATTAAAGTTAGGGCGGCGCCCTATTTCAATCGCCTCTCGGATCATGCGTGGTATGTAGCATTTTCGGTTCGACAAGGCGAGGATTTTGGTACGGGACCACGTGCCTTGCGGCGGGCGGCGGGTAGTTCGACAGTGTGCAATCGGCGCGGGTCGCAGACGCACTCATCCTGATGAAGAACTCCCGAAGAGTTCGAAACATGTCGCCCGAAGTGACAATTAATACGTGAGTTTTAACCGTTTAGTAAAATAAAGTTATAACGAGTAATAGTCGAACTTCAGAGCAAACTTTCGTACAATTTCCATTAATACCTTAGATAATATTGTTAATTCTGTCAAAAACATAGTAAATACAAGTTTGCGAACTTTTTAGTCCACATAATGCAACGGGTGGACGACTACGGAACCCTACCTTGCGCGTGGCCCGACACGCACTTGACCGGTTTATTATATTTCAATACGTCTGAGACTCACGGAAGTTTTTTATTTAAAATAAGAAGAGAATACTAATAATCGCTCGGCCACGCTCGTCGGCTCGGGGTCGGCAACGCGCACACTGTGGCTCTGGGAGTTGCAATGCAAGCGTCTATAAGCTGCGGTGGCCGCTTACCATCAAGTGGACAGTACGCCTGCCACCGTCGTAGTATAAAAAAATATAAATGCGAAAGTTTGCCTTAAACCGATTGAGATGAAATTTGGTACCATGTAGATAGTTTGAGCTGGGAGCCGGGGAACTAAGTATACTTTTTATCCCGGAAATAATCCCTTAAGAGATAATCCCTACATACATACAAATCCGCGGGCCGTAGCTATAAGTACCATACCGAAGTACCTAGAGTACACTTTGACAAACTTAGTGGCTCTATCTACTTAGATGAAAAATCACAATTAGGTAGTTACATCAAAGATTCAGAATTGAATCTCATCACTCTCAGGGATCGAACTGTGGACCGAAATTGGTTTTCAGGCTTGGTGAATGTTGGCGGCAGCAACATGGAGCAGCCGAGCGGACAGGGCGCGAAACGATGAGCTGTCAGCGTCACGAATGGTTCTCATGACTAAGGGCCGAGGAAGGATCCCAAATATGACGATGGCGAGAGATATCCGACCTTAAAAACGTAATTGACCCGTTTATTATATTCACTAGTTATTGTAGTAGTAGTTGTTTCGTAAAACATGGATACTGTTTTTAGGGTTCCGAAGCCGAAGGGTCCAAATGGAACCCTATTGTTGTCACTCATGGGTCCGCCCGTCCGTCGTCCGTCACAATATTTTGTTTCGAAGAACTTTTCTACTTCCCTTTGACCTATGAACTTGAAATTTGGTGATAATATTTATTATTACGTATATTTTACCAATAACAGCATAGGTCATCATCCTCCTAGCGTTATGCCAGTACAGCTGCATCCTTGGACACCTGCACCTTTTTGGGATTAAGCTTGTCAAGCGAGTGGGCAACTTGACTGTTAAAAGTTCTAAGGCCACACAATGACCTCTGACTTGACTTAACGATAACGACTGCTATCATAGACAGCAGCCGGGATCAACGGCTTAGCGAGCCTTCCAAGGCACGGGAGCGCCCAGTTAATAACCACTCAAAGCGGTCACCCATCCAAGAACTGACCTGGGCCAACATTGCTTAACCTTGCCTGCCGCACGCGGTACGCGGGCGCTGTTGGGCCAAATTGCTGTAAATTGGAAATTTTAGAATGTTGTATTAGTATTTTAGTTAGTAGATATCCTGAAACTCTTGTTTTTGTATGAAATAAATTACTAATATCTAATCAAAAATTGTCTCATAGCGCGCCAACAGAGATTCGCGGGAAACGGCAGTTCATCATCTCGTGGTTATTATACGTTCGTTGGGTTGGGACTGGAGCGGCGACGTGTTCAGCCAGTGGCGCGACATGGCCATGAGCAGACAGCATACCTGGTGAGTACCACACGAGGCTAAATAAATAAAATAAAACATAAAACTGTTTATTGCGACACTTAACCCTTTTCCAAGCCACAACACCTACGTGGTTTTGCGAAAAATAAAATAGTTGCTTTAAATATTGTCAAGCGGATGCATACTTACGCTAGCGAAATCTCAATTTTTAATCAAAGTGAAAATTGAAAAATTAAACACAACGGATGGAGCTATCGTCTTCAAATTTTCACAGTTTAAGCATCGTGTTGGCCCAAAGCTATACTAATTGTCCAAAAATATTTTTATGGATTTATAAGGGGGGCTCACATACAACTAAAGGGGGGTGCGAAAAAGAAATGTTGCCTACCCCATCAAGTCGGGTATCGTTGAGTGAATAATTATAGTATTTTTGGTTTTTCAAAATATTGCAAAATAAAGAAATGAGAAGCTTACTTAATGTGCAAATTGCACACTGCAATCGGCGCGGGTCGCAGACGCACTCATCCTGATGAAGAACTCCCGAAGAGTTCGAAACATGTCGCCCGAAGTGACAATTAATACGTGAGTTTTAACCGTTTAGTAAAATAAAGTTATACCTACTCCTTTTTAAAATTCAGAATCAATAGAGTCGGGCAAGTTTAGGTATGTATTTTCAAGAACGGCGGGAACGGACCTTCTGTATATTTTTTATTTTGTGGCTCAACTTACCGATGCCGTGGTTGCAGAACGAGAAGTTGACGACGTTGAACAGCCGCCGCGACGAGCTGCTGCCGCAGAACCACGTGGGAGCGGGAGCGGAAGCGGGAGCGGATGCGGGAGCGGGAGCCAGGACATCGCCGAGGAGCTGCGCGCCATCAACGGGCGCCGGCACAAGGTAAACACTGCAAATATCTGCCAAAAGAACTTACTACGCTGGCTCGATGACCGAAAGATAGCAAAGAGCAACACCAAATCTTAATTGCTTATGTTGGTTACTTCCGTTGCATTTTGTCGTATTGCATACTCATTTGGGGCTAAATCAAATCGGTTTTAACCGCATCGGTTCACTGAATGCGGGTGGGAGGAGGGGTCATTGTGGTAGTGTAGCACCGACTGACCGACTGACCTGTAACTATGTTATTAATAAAAATATTTTATTTTTATTTTATTTTATTTTATTCTGAAGGGAGGCCATGTCGAGTCTGTCAACTGTTATAATGATGATGTCTACGGCCACAGGTGGCCTGCGGCCCGTGAGCCCCTTACTTGCCTCATTATTGATAACAATAGTACATTACTACAGAGGCCGGGAAGTAAGTGGTTGCCGGCCAAGTGTATATAGACGGATAGTTACGAGGCTGGTATGGTTGAAATTCTTTTTGTTGAACGTATTTCTATTAAAATGTTATTGAATTTTGAACCTTATAATTTGAACGGTAAAGTAGCTTTTTGAAAAAATATATTTGTGCAATTCGTTCAACTGAAATGATTTCAAGTATAACTCCTTTTTACGCCGAGGTACATACAGGTGGCCCTAAATTACGTTGACACTGAATTCTTAAGATATTTTAATTAATTGTGTATCAAAACCAGAAAGCGATAATTTGGAGATACCTAGTGTTTTGTTTAGTGTAATGACAGTATTTTTAACGCTTTTATATAAAACTCGTGTAGTCGTGTCCTAATAAAAATATCCTAAAAAGTCTGTCAACGTATTTTTGGGCCACCCTGTTTGTATAGTGCTTTTCTCAAACATTCAATGAAATATATTAAAAAAGCTCCAAGGAATCAAACTTTAATTTCTGTGGAAAAGACAGAAATTAAACTGACACATATATTACTATTTATTTGTCGACTTCTAAACTTAATTAAAAGCAGAAACAGGCATATAAAAGACGGTACAGAGTGTCTACTCCGAAATCTATACTTCGCACATGCCGTCCCTTTCACTCTCCCGTGAAGTTTTCCCTCTCTGTCGTATTTACAGACTGTACTTAAGTGCGACAGAGACGGGAAAACTTCATTTGTGGTTCGCGGCAGCCCCTCAGGTCGTATTCAGCCAATCCAACTAGTATTTTTTTGTTGAAAACGCTACGTATTTGTATGTGTCTCGAATAATTTGTGTTTTTCGGTTGAAAATGTACAACCTTAACGACACAGCTGCGGGCTGGCGGCGGCGCGCGGGCCGGCCTGTCGACGCAAACATGGCGCACGCCGGCGAGACGTGCCCACACGAAACACATGAAGAGAATTTAATATATGGATGTAGATAAAGTAGTGTATGCAACTGTACATAATTAGGCATTAAAACACGAGTGTGACCTTATTATGAAACTCGCCTTCGGCCCGTTTCATAAGACACACTCGTGTTTTAATGCCCCTCATTATGTACCAGTTGCATAATAGTACATTACTTAACAAGGGCGGTAAACCAAAGAATGTCTCAGATCACAGGTATTTGACGCCCGAGCCGAAGGCAAGGGCGATAAATATGCGATCGGAGGCTTTCTTTATTACCGCCCGTGTTAAGTACAACATTTTATGTCATCCCCTGGCCTGGAAGTGGGATTTCCCGCGCGCGGAGCGTGCGGTGATTTGCTTTTTGGCCAGGTGTGACATAAACTACTATTAAGGTTATGTTTATCAAATCTTAATTCAGATTCCGTCTCATTTGCGATCCGTCTTATTATTGACAGATTTTTTAATAATCGTAGTTGCAGAATGTCTTAAGGAACTAAAAATCAAATATTGCTTTTAGTTTCCTTCATGGCTAGGTGATTCTAAATACTAGATAAATAATTTACAAAATCAGTTGATCAGTTGAGTTGGTTTTAGAAATAACATATGTTAAGTATGTTGGACAGAAAAATGTAAGATGGTTATTCATAGTATACTTCGTTCCAGATAAGATGACGAAAAGTTCTAGTAGACTACTACTGGAACGAAGAATACCTATACATTGCTTGGTACAGTATTTTGGACATTGATAAGCATGTATTATTGTAGTTTTTTTGTTTAAAAATGTATTTAGACAAAACTAAATGTTTTTTGTACCAAAATCACAATCGCGAGTAAATATAAATATATGTGCACTAAAACCACCAGGATTGTGCGCAGCGTATACGTATAAACTAAATCACAATCACTCGTCTGTAAACTTCTATAATGTAGAACAAATTCTATTAATCGTTGCCAGGCTCAATAATGAGTACATTATTATGGCCCTAGCCCCAGTTAGTATCAGATTACGAATCATCATCATCAGCCTATATACGTCCCACTGATGGGCACAGGCATCAGATTACGAATATATTAACTTATTTCTTTTCACTGCAAATTTGGCCCTTATCTTGAAGTAAATTGTATCCATACTTCTGATGTACTCGTGAAATCATGTCTGGCAGTGAAAGTAATTCACAACGTTGTCATAAAAAATAAAAAAATTAAATGGATCTGCCGAAAATCCTTGCGAAGCGCCCTGCCTTCTCTGCTCTGCGACCACTGACTGACCACTGAATAGTTTCTGTGGACCTAACATATTTTTTATGGATTATAACAACATTTAAAATTTTAAAAACCCCCCGACAGAGCAGATCTGTCGGACATAAGAAAGTTAGTCAGATCCCCTCATCAACTAGAAAAGAGCTGATGATCTTCAAACGGCTGAACAGATTTTCATGAAACATGGCTAAGAACACTTGGGATAAAATTATCTATGACATAAAAAAATCTAAACGAAAATCGGTTCATCCGTTTGGCCGCTACGATACCACAGACAGATATACAGACAGACACGTTAAGCTTATAACACCCCTCTTTTTGCGTCGGGGCTAAAAAATATCATTCAATATCCTTACACTACTTCAAAAGCATCCCAGTGCTGTAGTTTTTGATATAGAATTTTGTTTTTAGGATGTCTAGTATTTTTCCCATTGTCGAATTAAAGGTGACACGTATGACCCAACGAAATAAGGTTTTATCTACTTAGATGAAAAATAACAAATAGGTAGGTTGAACGTAACATCAAAGATTCAGATTTGAATATCCAATGTCATCATTCTCAGAATTCGAACTGTGGACCGAATATGGCTTGGTCAGTCTTTGTGACTGTTGGTGGCAGCAACATCGAGCAGCCCAGCGTGCCGGGCACGAGTGCGCAGTGCTAGTTGCGCTGCCGTCGCGGCTGGTTCTCATGGCTAAGGGCCATGTCGAGATATATATCCGATCCCTGGCATATATTATTATACTCTTTGATCCGATCTTAAAGACGTAAGTGACTAGTTTATTATATTTCAATATTTATTTTCTCTTTACAGATTTACGACCCGGAAAACACGCGCTTCTGTTGATTCCCGTTCCCACTCCTTCCCTCAAGTGTCGCGTGCAGCTCGAGACCACCACCGTAGGCTTTAACTTCATACGAAACTGCGAGAACGTCACTTTGTAAATATGCGTAGGTTTTATTTTACAACTTTATTACATTACTTACGTACGTACGGCGTGGGGACTGCTGCCCAATCACCCTCATCTATGAGAGGAGGCCTGTGCCCAGCAGTGGGGCGTATACAGGGTGGATTTTCTTTTTCGGTCAGTAGGAGCAGCTACCAGATCCCGTGCTGCTACGCGAAAATAGTCTTAGAAAACCTTCCCTCGATTTCAAATTAATGAAGATTGGCGTTTTTTTCCAAAATCTGTAAACGCCAATCTTTATTAAATTAAAATCGAGGGAAGGTCTTCTAAGACTCTGGGATCTGGTAGCTGCCCTCATCATCATCCTCCTAGCGTTATCCCAGTACAGTTGCATCCTGAAGGATGCCTGGGGTCCGCTACCTAATCCCAATATTGGCGTAGGCACTAGTTTTTACGAAAGCGACTGCCATCTGGCCTTCCAACCCGAGGGGAAACTAGACCTTATTGGGATTAGGTTCTGTCAAGTGAGTGGGCAACTTGACTGTTAGAAGTTCTGAAGCCGCCCGAAGGCCTCCAACTTGGCTTAACGACTGCTGCCATAGACAGCAACCGGGATCAACGGCTTAACGTGCCTTCCAAAGCACGGGAGCGCTCAGTTAGTAACCACTCAAAGCGGTCACCCATCCAAGTCCTGACCGCTGCCCACGTTGCTTAACCTTAGATACCGCAAGCGGTACGCAGGCGCCGCTGGGCCACGAGCGCTCCTGATCTCTCTGATCTGATCTGGTAGCTGCCCTCACTGACCCAAAAAGAAAATCCATCCTGTATGAACCTAGGAACCAAAACAAGTAATTTTTTTTGAGGCAACACATGTTTCACCCCTTAGGAAGCGAGGTGGCGCCACTTAAAATATAAAAGTTTAAAAAATTCTGTCAGCTCAATGAGTACACCGATTTGGACGGTTGATATGTCAAACGAAAGGTATTTTTTTATTTTATTACACAAAAAAAAATGGAAGACAAATCAAAAACTACTCCCCTAAAATCTTATATGTTTGAATTTTTTAAGTGGTGTTTTGGATGTTTCATTACATTACCGAATAAAAATGTAAGATGTCATTCACATGTCATTTTTTTATACATAGGTATTATACGCAATAAATGAAGTACTAAACAAAGAAAACCGTTTGTCAATATCTTTAACGATTCCAGAAATAATTAACCTTTTATTCGCGCTGGTGAGGTGAAATTGTATGAGCATATTTTAGCCAGTACGCTACCTACACTTTTTGATGAAAGTAAGTCGCTTTGCACAGTGAGAGAAGAAACCAAATAAAGTTGAACAAATCGAAATTCGGCCGCAGAAACACAAAATATTTGATTAAAAAATTGTTTTTTTTAATTTTGAAAAAGTGACTCGATAAAAAATCTATAGAATTACCGCACCTGCTCACAAAATTTCACGAAAATCGGTTGATAAATGCGACCTGTAGAGGAGAACAAAACAGTGAATAAAATAAAAAAATAAAAAATTACAAAAATTTACTTGCCTAAAAAATTCTATGTACCTAATCATAAAACCTGCTCACAAAACTTCACGAGAATCGGTTGAGAAATTATGCGACCTGTAGAGGAAAAAACGGCCGGACCGTGCGCTTGTTTGCCACCGTCGTCGTATAAATTAATCGTCGTTATAATTTTCAATTTTAATTTTTATTTTAATTTTTCATTTTAATTTAATTTTAACTGTAATTTTTGATAATTTTTAACTTTTGTAATGTTTATTTTAACACTAGTATAAGCTAAACATGTTACTAACCAATATGGACATGCGTCTGAAATAAATATATTCATTCATTCATTTAAAAAAAACACCACTTCAAAAATTCTAACAAACTCGATTTAATGGCAGTATTTTTGATTTTCTTTCCTTTCAACTTTTTTGTGTAATTAAATAAAAAAATACCTTTTGTTTGACATATCAACAGTCGAAATCGGTATACTCATTGAGTCTCATTGAACTGACAGAATTTTTTAAACTTTCTCGCTTCCTAAGGTGGGAAACTTGTGTTGCCTCAAAAAAAAATCACTTGTTTTGGTATACTACTCTACTATCACTGTGCAAAGCGGCTTGCTTTCATCCAAAAGTAGAGCATTTTGGCTAAAAATAATCATAAGCTGACAAATAAATATTTGTGAACACAAAATTTAGATTTTGTATTTCAGTATCTTTTGAATACATCAAACTACATAGTTGTTACGTTACGTTCCTGGATTCTTCAGTTGAAATGGCCGTTTTAGTTTTGATCAGTATATTGTTAAATTTAAATAATCACAATTATTTACGAGTGGGGCTAGTAGGTACCTAGACACGTTAAAGGCGTCTTAAGCTAACACCTGCTTCTATTCCAGAGACAGAGTTCACGATCCTGTGCGACGTGGCAACCGGCGACCCACTGTGTCACATTCACCATGTCTACCGCCGCAGCGCAGCACCGCCGACACACTCGCGCGCCTTATTTAAAAACCGAGTCTAAGTTTCTTCATATTTGTGAGATTTGTTCTGTAGAGTATGTGGCGGCTAATTTATACACCCGAATTCCAGTATGTATACATATGTTAACTGAAAATAATTGATTACTCGTATGAGAAACACGATCGTCCAAATACCCGACGTGAAAGACATTTTTTTAAACCTAAAGCATTTTGTTTATTTTATTAAATCCATATATTTTATGAAGTTGTTGTTTATTTTATTCAATGTCAGGATATCATTTGTACTCGAATATTGATCATATCACTGGTATTATTTCATTGAAAGCATGTTAACAAAAACAATATAACTGACTAGACTGGTGGACATCTGCTATCATTTAAATTGTTCTTGACAGAGTGTCAACCAGTCTAAGCAGTTATGTTGTTCTTGTAAACTAGGGCATGCAATATCGGTCGGTTTTACAATTCCGGAATTATTGACCCCGATATTAGCCTCCAATTCCGGAACTGGTTCCGGAATTGGGATTTTCCTTTTTTCAACTGAACTGATGTCAGTGTGATTATCAGCACTTAACTCGTGATTTTCGAAATAAATGCACCAAGTTGCATGGATGGGGGTTAATTCCGTCTTGGGGTCTTCCGGGGGAACGCCAAAAGCATGAAACACATGCGAGGTGGTGCTGTTCTTCAAGAATGGTGACAACACCATATTGAACAACTATCGAACCATCACGCTTTTGAGCCATGTCAACAAGCTGTTTTCAACAGTCATTACGAGCCGTCTCGCACGCAGGCTAGATGACTTCCAGCCTCCCGATCAAGCCGGTTTCCGAAGAGGCTAAGCCATAGACCAAATCCATAGGCTCCGTTAAGTTATACAGAAGACTGAAGAGTACCATTTGCCCCTCTGTTTAGTGTTGTGGTGTGGACTATGAACGATACCTGGGTGATAGGTACTACAATCTTTGCAGCTGTGCCAAATGGGTGCGTCCCACAAGATATAAAAAAAGCCTTTTATTTAACACGAGATATAACAACGATATATATATTTACATATTAATAACGTTCACAAGATATAATGAACGTTAGCTATAACAACAAAATCAATACTTTTTTAAGGAATAACGGTCAATTGATTTATGTATGTATGTATGTATGATACTTTATTGCACATAAGAAAACATTTACAAAAACAAAAATTATAAAATAAAATAAGAAAGTACAAACGCGAACTTATCCCTCTAAGGGATCTCTTCCAGCTAACCTTCGAGAAAATGAGAAAAGTGAAAGCAACGCACGAAGGCGACAGACAAACTTACTATGCACAAACATGGATATATAAAGAAGCAATACTAAATTTAAATACACGTAATCTAACAAATTATACATAAAATGACACAAATATGATTTCTTATACACTATAAACATATATAAATATACATACAATACAGATATTATATTATACATATTAAACATAAATATAACTAAATGCATGATAAATACCTACGTTACACGTTTTCAATATCATCAGCAGTCAGGATTCCGAGAGCCACATCTTTTTCAGTTTCTCCTTAAGCGAGGCAGCAGATTGTGATTGTCTGATGGACACCGGTAGCTCATTCCATAATTTAACAGAGTAGGCAGTGAAAGATTTTGAATAGCTACGTGATTTTCTGGATGGAGTGGCAAGAGCGAGATTGGCACTAGACCGCAGGCGGTGACCGCTAGCGGCAGCCATAAAACTAAACCTTTCGGAAAGGTAGTGTGGGGAAGCAGGATTGAACAGAACGTTGAATAGCAACGACAGAACATGTATATCTCTGCGACGGCGAATTGGTAGCCAACCGAGTTGCGAACGGAAATGCGACACGTGATCGTACTTACGCAAGCCAAAAATGTACCGAATGCAGACATTTTGCAAGCGTTCAAGCTTGTCAAGCAGCTCCTCTCTCAGATCTACAAATGCAATGTCCCCATAATCAAGAAGAGGGAGTAAAAGGGGGGAGGGCGGGAAGGGGGTTTGACAGGGAGGGGGTAGGAGAAGGGGAGGGGGGAGGGATTTAATATTGATATTATATAATTATTTTTCGTATATCACTCAAATTGCCTAATTTCAATTCGTATAATATACATAACGTATAACGCTCATAACACGTAATATCTTTTTCACACCACCTGCTCGACACAGCCAAATTATATATCATGCAAACCTTACCGAAAGCAAATCATTATAGCCCTTGGCTTTAGCCGGGTAGTAATATCGTACTGAATCTCATTATAACCCGCCGGGTAATAATGTGATTTCACTTTTCATAGTTCTTATTGTTATGTGCTTAAAGTCTAATTTCGTGAAGTTCGCACGGCGGCGAGGAGGCAGTACAGCGACGTTCCAAACAAAACACTGCGCCGCCCCGAGGACGGGGATGCCGCTCCGAATAAATTTGAAAATCGAACGTATTCTTACTGGCCACATAAGCTGAATGGAACACATTTTGAAAATAAAAACAAAACACGCGAATGTAACAAGACGCTGCGGTATAGGTATGTACAGAGTAAAATTTCAGATTGTATAAAAATCCATTGGTACTAATGTTATAAGTGCGAAAGTGTGTCTGTCTGTTATCTTTTCACGCTAAAACCGCTGGACCGATTCAGATGAAATGTAGTAAGTATGGAAGTAGTGAGTCCCGGAGAAGGGCAAGATACTTTTTATCTCGAAAATCAAAAAGTAGGTTTGTATGGAAGAGCGATTACTAGGTAAGAAATTGAAATTAAAATCTTGCAATTAAATTCTAACGCGATGAACGAGTTCTACGCGGACAAAGTCACGGACAAAAGCTAGAAGATAGAACTCTAATAAAATGAGTGACGAACGTGATTGGGCTTTGAATTACTAATTTGATTCTGTCTCTTGTAGCATTGGTTTTCTTATTGTCTCGCTAGAGGTGTGATATCTTTTAGTATAACTCATATTTTTTTTAAACAAACTTAGCTACCGGGCGAGCGAGCGAAGCGAGCGAGCAAAACCTTCCGAAGCAAAACCGACTCTGTTAGGTTAGGTTCAGAAGACTAAAGCGACTATTACACTGTCCTGAATCAGGCGTCCTAACTAGTGGAGGGGAGTTGAAGCATCTCGCTCTAACGTATAGGTCGGAACTCTTCTAAGTGTCTTGAATTCAGGACAGTGTAATACCCGCTTAAGTCCTTAGTCTTCTGGTGTTAGGTTTTTTTATGCGCCTTGGAAAAACATGCTTGTTTGCATGCATGCATGCTTGCTTGCTTAATTCCATGCATGCGTGCTTGTTTGCTCGCTTGCATACATGCATGCTTGCTTGCTCGATTCCATGCATGCGTGCTTGCTTACTCGCTTGCTTGCATGCATGCGTGCTCTTAGGTTTAGGTTAGGTTAAAATAAGGTTATACGTAACTTTGTTAAATAATTAAGAAGCCCAAGTAACAGAAAAAAAGATTTTATTTCAATCAGTATAACTATGTAGTTAATTATGTAAATCATAACTGTTTTGTTATATACGAGTCTCAACGTTTTTTTTTTTTATGTTAGATTAATTGACTAATATATGTTATAAATTTTAGGTGTTACCTATGAATATTATGTGCTTTATTCGTTAGGTATATCAATTGTTATTATACGCTTTATTCGTTATATCAATTGATATTATATCTAAATAACGTTATACTTTACGAAAATAAATATTTAGAAATTATATATCTTTCGTTCATTATATGCAGTGAACGTTATACTCAAAAAGTTTATATAAAGTGAGCGTACTCGTATATATTATGACAGTTATTATATGATAAGTTCTTATATCTCGTATTACTTGCCCGTGCCAAATAGGGTACCGCTATGTCGAATTACTGAAGTGTTCGTACGAGAACGCCACCATGTCAGTCCTATTCCAAGACCGGAACTCGAAATCTAGTGCATGGGGAGTCAGGCAAGAAGATGTTATTTCTCCTAAAACTGGGCAGCGTTCGGGAAACTACGGTACGGTACAACTTTTCATCGAATAAGTTCATCATCAGTTTCATCATGGTAAAATCAACTCTCTCGCAAGCAGTCGCCTGGCTGCGCTATGGTCTCCTACTATGGGGCCACAGCACTGACATCCACCAGATCTTTGTCATGCAAAAGAAATGCATACGAATCTTAGCCAACATTCATCAACCCCATAGCTGCAGACCCCACTTTAAAAAACTGAAACTTTTAACTCTACCCTCACTTTATATATTAGAAACTGCAACTTTCGTCCGTAAAAACCTACATTTATTTCAATTTAACCAAAACCCTCGTCACTGTCACAACCTGGAACTTCCAGAACCCAAATTAGATATATACAAAAATGGTCCATATTACAGAGCAATAAAAATATATAATAAATTACCCACCTACATAAAAACTGTACCTACCGACACCTTCATAAATACCCTTAAATCGAAATTAGATAAGTAAGTGCTACTATTCCATAGCTGAATTTATGGAAGATTCGAAATTGTAAAATGTTTTATGTCACACCTGGCCATAAAGTGGCCATTATCGCACGCTCCGCGCGCGAAAAAACCCACTTCCTGGCCAGGGGGTGACATAAAATTTTGTACTTACCACGGGCGATAATAAAGAAAGCCTCAGATCGCATATTTATCGCCCTTGCCTTCGGCTCGGGCGTCAAATACCTGCGATCTGAGACATTCTTTGTTTTACCGCCCTTGTTAAGTAATGTAGGTACTATTATACTTCAATTGTAGGTACCTTAGCTATAATTAATTTGTATTTAATAGCTATAATTTTATTTAATGTTGCTATGCTACACCTTTCCTGGGTCCATTGTATCTTACATGGTTTTCTCAATGTACCTTACATGGTTGCAATAAATGATCTGTTTATCTGTTTAAAATTAGTTACCATTATATGTTCCATTATGTGTTACATACAGGTCGACCTAATAAAAGCGTGTTAAAAAAAGTAAAGGGTCCTAGGGTATTAGTTTAGCTACAAAACGACGCAATTTTTTTTAAATGCTTATATCTGAATCCTAATATCCTAATCCTAATATAATATTATAAACGTGAAAGTTTGAGCGGATGTATGAATGTAGGAATTATGTATGTATGTACGTTCCACTTAATCTCAAAAACTACTGAACGGATCTTTATGAAACTTTCCAGTGTTGTAGCTTAGACATCAGAATAGGACATAGGCTATAATTTATTTCAAAATTCATTCCTAAAGGGGGTTAAAAGGGGAGTGGTCATTTTCTATGGGAAACAAAATTATTTTTAAGATAGAAACTTAAAACTTCTCTAAAAGACTAAGCATCAAAATGGAAGAAAATTGTTTTCAGCGTTTTTCAAAATTCGCCCTTTAAAGGGGTGAAACGGGGGTTGAAAGTTTGTATGTGGAGCATTTTTTTATTAAACGAGGAGCTTGAAACTTCGTTTGTAGACCTAGAATTAAATACAAAGAAAACTGATTTCAACGTTTTTTGAAATTCACCCTCTGAAGGGGTGAAAAGGGGATTAAAACATTGTTTGGGCAACCTGAATTTTTAAAGAGAGTGACTTCTTAGGCACTTGTGGAGACTCTCAGTTAAAATATAAGAAAACTGATTTGAGCGTTTTTGAAAATTCATCCCTTAAGGGTGTAAAAAAGATATTTCGCACTATGTAGGCACATATATATATGTATGTAGTTTATTATATAAAGTATTTGTGTATGTTTATATATAACTATATATATTTCTATAATTATATGATATACATGAGAAATTTAACTAGTAGTAACTAAATGTGTGAATGTGTGTATCTATTTGACTTTACGTTTTTAACTTGCACCCAACAAATGTTCCTTTTTGACCCAGTGGTTGACTGGTAGAGAATGCCTTAAGGCATTAAGTCCGCCATTTGTACCTTTTTAATGTGCAATAAAGTTTAAATAAATAAATAAATAAATTATAAGAAATTAATAAATTTTTCATGTCAAAATATTAATTATCTATTACAATAATAGTAAAGTTGAGAGATGTAACATAAGGTCTCAGTCTGAATAACAAAACTTAATATAATATCTCAAAGATGTAAATGGTCTCTGAGCGTCAAAATATTCTTAATAATGACTATTCTAACGTGCTTTGAGATGTCTTAAAACTCAAGGGTGCCATGCATAAGGATTGGAAAGTCAGCGGCGATCCAAATGTGTACAAATCATATAGTAAGTTTAGAGCTAGTACCTATTAAGGTCAGAGTAGCTGTAGCGTATGACGACTAAGTACATTCTCACTATCCAGCGTAATATTAATACAGATCCTAGGGCTTTCTGGAAACATATATCGAACTTACGGTCGAAAGGAGGTTTCGAGCCCAGTGTCTCGTATAGTGGCCAAATATTTAGTGGACAAGCCGCTGCGGGAGCGTTTGCGGACTATTTCAGTGGTGTGTTCCTCCCACAGGCACCGATGCTAAGTGCTGACCAGGCGGGGGCGGCTGCCAGTGATCGCTTAATAAACATCACATGTTTCACAAGTCAGGAAGCCGGCCTCGGAATCAATAAATTAAAGCCAAAAAGTTCTCTCGGTCCTGACAACGTACCTCCTTATATTATAAAAGCCTTCAAAGCCGAGTTCTCGTCTCCTTTGGCACACATAAGTATTTAATCTTGCTCTGCAAACCGGCACGTATCCAGATCGATGGAAAACTTCCCGAGTTACTCCGATTTTAAAGTCAGGGGATAAATCTCATACAGAGAACTATCGTCCTATCGCCATTTTGAGCTCATTCGCAAAGGTGTTTGAAAGTGTTTTACATGCAAAGATTTATAAACAAGTCCACCCATACCTAAATGACGCTCAGCATGGCTTTAGGCCGGGCCGCTCTGTAAACACAAATCTTCTATCACTTGTGGACCACGTCGCAAAGAAACTCGATGAAGGATCTCAAGTTGATGTAGCATATCTGGACTTTAGGAAAGCATTTGACCAAGTAGATAATGATGTTCTGATGCATAAGCTATCCGTGGTCGGCTTCTCACCATCACTGTTACGGTTGTTTTCCAGCTACCTCAGGGATCGCAGGCAGTTTGTTCGTCACGGATGTTATGACTCGGATTATTACCATACAAAAGTAAAGTTTTATTTATTCCTTCTTCCCCACCCTACCTTTCAGAGAGGTTCAAATTTATGGCGGATGACAGCGGTCATCGGCTGCGCTCTAGTGCTAATCTCACCTTAGCCATACCGCCTCATAAATCTCGTTCCTACGACAAGTCCTTCACGGTATACGCTGTCAAATTGTGGAACTCGCTGCCCCCGTCACTCAGGAAGTGCCAGTCTGTGGCCTCGCTGAGGGAGAAGTTGAGGGTATTGTGGTTGTCGAGTAATACTTGACTGGATATTTCATTTTATTTTATTTTTATTCGGTATTTAGTTATCATAGTGTGTATTTATTTATTTATTTATTTATAACTATATGTATATTTTAATTGATATTTATACTTTGGCTTTTAGTTATATATTGTCATGTTATTAAGATTCGTATTGTACATGTTTTTCGGTTTGCCTATTAGTCTCAATCTCCACTCAATTGCTCAAAGGTTAGCTGGAAGAAATCCCTTATAGGGATAAGCTCGCCTTTGTACATGCATGTCAACTGTTCTTGTATTTTTATGCTATGTTTACTCATGTACAATAATAGTAGATTATACACCAAGGGGATAAAACACTGTTTTATGTCACGGGTGCGATATTGAATCCCGAACGTAAAGAAGGACTCCAAATTTTACTCCCGAGCGGAGCGAGGGAGTAATGACTTAATTCCTGAGCGAAGCGAGGGAAATAAGACTGAGTCCTGAGTGTAGTGAGGGATTTAAGCGCTCCCAAGACAAAAACAGCTTTATCCCCGAGGAGAATACTCTACTTTTCTCACCTCTTGCGAGGCAAAAAAAAACCAAGGCTACTAAAAACAGAATTAAATCAGTCAATCGCAGCAAATTTTAGTATTTATTTTAATAGAATCTGTTTTACTCCGTATAATTCTCGCGTCTAAGCGTCTTGTAACTCACGCAGATCTTGTTTTTGGTATTTAATACCTAGTACATCCACGACTGCTTGCATTCATTTGTGTGGTGAGCACAAGTATTTTGTTCCCTGTATATTTATCTTTATAGGTATATGTATATCGTCGACTAGTACCCATAGTACAAGCTTTGATTAGTTTGGGACTAGGTAGATTTGTGTAAGACTGTCCACACGTAAGTATGTATTTATTTACATTGCTGCAACTGCTGCGAAGGGAGGAAGGCCAGCCCTAGCTACGTCCGAGGCACGGATATTACATAGTGATTTTATTTAAAAATGTAATTAAATATGAGAATAATGCATAAGAAAACTCCAAAATGTAATTGTACAAATATTCAGTACTATATTAAAACCACGCGCTTGACGCGACGCGCTACAGGCGGCGGCCGACGACGCAGTCTTTTGTTTCGAACACGACGTTCCAAACAAAACACGGAGCTGGTGTGCCGCCTCCTCGCCGCTTAGTGGACTTCACGACATTAGACTTTAATGACAGAACTATAAGAACTATGAAAAGTGAAATCACATTATTACCCGGCGGGTTATAATGAGATTCAGTACGATATTACTACCCGGCTTAAGCCAAGGGTTATAATGATTTGCTTTCGGTAAGGTTTGCATGATATATAATTGGGCATTGACGAGCAGGTGGTGTGAAAAGAATTATACATACATATACCTACACATACAAAATCAGGTGTGAGTCAGGGGTCCCTTCTGGGCCCTTTCCTGTTTACAATCATGGTTAACGATCTTGCAAACTGTCTGGAAACAGGTAGGCCTTTGATGTATGCTGATGATCTTAAGATAATAGTAGTTGACATTAGAAACCCAGCGGACTGCCAGAACATGCAACGCGATTTGGACGCAATTCACCGTTGGAGTGAGGATAATCGGCTCTATCTTAACACATCAAAATGCTTTATCATGAGTGTGACGTCTAGGTCACTTGAGGTAAGTCTTACGGACGGACGCAGGAGGTAAGTAATAGAAACACAATATAGCATTTGGACATCGCCAACGGGAGTGCGTCCGCCCGGGCCGAGTGACGGCTGCAGAGTGCCCTCGGCACCGGGCGGCCCACTACCGGTCGCCATGACAGTTTAATCGTCACATCTCTTCCTTTCCGACAAGTTTAATATTAATTAAATATGTCATTATTTGAAACACAAATCGATGCATATAACCTAGCTTATAAGTATACACCAACATTAGATTAATATACACCAATATTAAGAGTAACATGTTATCAACTTTTAAATATGACACATAAGTATTATCCACACGAATTGTATAAATATAAATCACATTTCTTTACAGACAGAATATAAAGGCTCGACCATATTTTTAGAAACATTCTTTAAAATCTGTTAACTATCGTTCGTATCGTTATGCGCCGATTATCACAATCAACATCATGTTAATTTACAAAATTATCGAGTTTATTTGTATAGTTACATAATAACCAGGTTAATTCACTCTACAGCTTCAGTGGTTTCATTGAATATTGTAAATATTGCATGACTTAAATTAATTACTGTACAATACTTATTTACAGAGACTTCTTGGTTCAAAACACCGAACCTATTGACTGACTATAAGATAGCCAGCATCGTCATCAAGCATTATTTATACCCCGGCAACGTTTTATCCTTGTATCCAGTCCCTTTTTTTTAAGTATTGAGCTAATTGATGGCTATTAATAACCAATTAAATACATTATTTGAGGTACCAGATTTCGAAAAGGGTCTATGACGGTCATTCATATTGATAAATGACTCGTGCTCTGAGACACTACAATTTTTAAGAAAGAAAATAATAATTTATAATTTTAACTGCTCGGTCATTCTGATATTTAAATATATGAGTGAATTGGCAGTTTTTATTTTATTGTAACATAATTAGTTTAAGTTGATCGCGTTTAATACCAAAGTACATTTTGACTAGATGAATCCACCAGCGCTTCGGAAAATCAGGCATCTGAAAAGACGACACACCGCAAGAAGCTCTCCAAGTAGTTATTAAACTTAAAGTCTCAATATAAGTATTATTGTATTTACTTTTAGATTGTTCTCATTGAAAAGATTTTATCTGATACTCGCGCAATATAATTTATTTGCGCATTATTATACATAAATTTCGCGTTTTGTTTGTTATGATTTATTTTACTTGAAAATATAATTAAACTGATTTTTATTTTATTTACTTTTTAATATACCATTATAGTTTTATTAGAACTTTAGTTTTATTTGCATTTAACATAATTCTAAAGTGTCTTTCAACATAACTTGTGTTATTTGGCAGGTATAATGGTTTATTGTTTTTCCAAATGAATGGAAAGCTTTATTTTTAAAAGATAGGTGTAGGGGTACACCACTTGATATTGGAAACAATTCCGGTTTTTATGAAAGTAATATTCCAAGACGCATTCTTCATTAATTTATCGTATGGCATTTATTTCGAACCGTGACATCTTCGAGAAGGCAATACAGCTGCCATTTGCTGTACTCACCCAGTACACGCATCCTGAGTGGTAATGACTAAACACCCATTTAAATGTGATGAGCCATAACTCATCGGGTACAGTTACCAGAAAACATGGCAAATAACTAAACTGTACCATATTTTGTAATTCTACATTGATTTTATCGTTCTGCATCCCAAGTTAAGAGTCCTGTGCGTAATTTTCCCAATTACTTTTCCTGCCTAAATTTAGTAGGTAGGTAGGATCGGAACCCAAGATTATCTAGGACATAATTATAATATTGTACTGTCTCCAGTACGTTGTAAACAATACAACCCTTCAAATTACCAATCCCGTTCAGGGGCTTTGTTTTAAGGATTTTGATCTTAATCTAGGCATCCATATCTCGGTATCGACATCATTCCTTTCCGTGTTACAACGCCTTGAGTTGCATTTACTGTTCCAAAATAACCAACATAGGTATCGCTATTTGGTTCTCAACCAACCCTAAAGAGACACCTCCTTAGAGCAAGAACATGATGAAATTTGCGAGTACCTACATAAAATGCTAATTTCCTGACATTCTTGGCATTTCGGCTGACCCGGCTGTCGCGCACATAAAATGTCATCCGGAATTTTTAGTGACTCTAGTAATAATTGTTAGTGACACTCATCGTGCCTACGATGATAAGTAACAGGCAAACCGCAACTTGACGACTCGTAAACAGCTGAGATATAACGCTCTAACGGCAGACTATGATTGCCGTGTTCTAGTTGTCAACATTGGTTTTGTTAGGCAGGAAACACCTTGCATTTACTAATTACTATACCAAACCCGCTCTACATCTTGACTCTACATCATGACTCTACATCATGACTCTACATCATGACTCTACATCATGACTCTACATCATGACTCTACATCATGACTCTACATCATGACTCTACATCATGACTCTACATCATGACTCTACATCATGACTCTACATCATGACTCTACATCATGACTCTACATCATGACTCTACATCATGACTCTACATCATGACTCTCCAGGTACTACGATAACCAATTATTCTGTAGTTATAGTTTTTAACATTTATTCCTGATTCGTGCATTTTTGTAAGCAATAATACTTGTTACCACATTGCCTGACGCCAGATCTTGGAGTCAGGAACCAAATGATACGGACCCCAGGCTCAGACTAAGAAACTCCAGGAAAATTACTATTATTACTGTATTAACTCACATGTTTTGTATTTCCAGTTCATTTTACGTGGTTTTATTTAAATTATTTGCATGTGCTTCAGTTTAGTTAGGCACATCCGTCTTATATTTCATATTAAATGTGCAATAAACTGAACAGGATTAAATTTGTTTTATTTTTATTGTTGCTAATATCCCCCTGGTATACTAGAGTTCGATATACTAAAGTATTCCAGTCCCTAGCCCATATAAATCATCAGTAACATAAATAATATGTACCTGCACTTTGGTGCTCAACCCTAGCTAGAACTTGACCAATCGTTCCGGCATGGAGCAGTCCACATCGAAAATATACTATATTATATACGCAATACAGTGACAAAACATGCGAGCATGACTTTTGAAAAGATTGTGAGAGCGTTCAAATACTTTTGTCAATTCGGGAACTTACATACATTTATGCCTTTAACTAACATATCCAGTTTCAGACACGACTATGTTAATTTTCATCAAGTACCTTTTCTAAGATTTTTTTTTTAAATTAAAATTCCTTGAAAGGCAAGTTTTGAACTATTGGACTGAGCAGCCAATACAATTTTATTTTTAGTACCGACCAACGCTCAGCGCATAAGTTTACTAATATATATTTCTTTTGTTTGTAAGTACCAGTTGAACATACACCTTACTTCTTGTTTGTTAGTACCGACCGACCCTTAGGGTCTCAGTCTACTAATTTATTTTACCACTTTTCCGTATTTTGTATCGTAAGTAGGTACCTGGCACCTTATTAGGTACAAATTAATTTCATAGGTACGCTCTCCCTTTATTTACTTTGAGTTACAGGAAAAAGCAAATTCACTGGAAGTCTTATGTAATACCGCATCGTTCGGTACTTCCAGCAAAAATCTACGGGTAACTGACCTAACGAAAGCCTACCCGCTGAAAATCAATCATATGTATTCCTTGTGTCGATGTATGGGAATATAATATAGTTGACATTATTCATTTCATAACAATACAACATTGTATTGCACAACACCTACAGAATAAGTAATAGTACATCAATTACACTGTAAAATATTTATTATTAAATGAAATATTTAGAATTAACATTTAATATTTAGATTTATCGTTTTTATTTTGGCAATTATTATTCGATATTGACAATTTATTTAGTTATTTCACATACTTAATTAGTGCAAGAAAGCACGACATACACAGACACACATAATAAGTGTAGTGTGTATAAGTGTAGTAATATCATAAATGCTATTGTAAATTCGTATTCAAATATTTCTATTATTTATAATATATAGTCGTCACATATAATATAGTGACATGAAGAAATCTAAAGCCAAATTAGAAAGTACCAAGTGCAGCATATTTATTTAATCTTTATTTCGGACACCGGTAGGTGTCACGCAGACTTCCTGGTGCCTAGGTATAGAGTAACCCGAAGACAACAATAAGGTTAGATTGCACTCTGATTTCCTTAACTTTCCTTTAACGTTCGGGCCGGTGTGGACATCAATTAACTTTAAAGATGAGAATCATTCATTCATTCATTTATTTATTGATAAAACATTGTCATATCACTCAGGTGATGTAATCAACCCGGAAATTCTGTATTTCTCTCGACAGATCTGTGGCATAAGTAAACTACCTGTGATTCTCAGCAGGTCTGTTCTTTTCTTTGCCACTTATTAATACCGTTGTAATTTGTGTGGAAGCTATACCTTGTTTATTTTATAATTAGAAGTTAGGCAAATAACAGTAGTGATTATAAACACACACTGAATTGGCACGGAGGATCTAGATCCAGACAAGTAGCAGTTGTTGAATATTAGAAATAACATTCTAAAAACAAACCGGTATCTCACAAACTATGCTTTTTTGGGTTTCTATTGTACAATGTACAACTTAGATGAATGATCCGAAACGGCGAAACAAAATTAATATTTTCGTTACCAATTAAAAATGTATTAAGTAAATATATAATACAACCCGTATTCTCTTATTTATGAATAACGATAACTAATTAATTTTGGCATGAAATAAAACCGTTTTATAATAGTAAA
The DNA here is from genome assembly GCA_951800055.1 of Cenopis cana. Classification (NCBI taxonomy): domain Eukaryota; kingdom Metazoa; phylum Arthropoda; class Insecta; order Lepidoptera; family Tortricidae; genus Cenopis; species Cenopis cana. The sequence continues at coordinate 22,373,720 of OX637476.1, read as the reverse complement.
CCCGATGACTAGTACACTATTTCATCGCTAAACGTGCCTGATAAAAATATCGTGAATAGTTTTTGTGCCATTCTTCTTAATGCTAAAACAAAACAAGGTATATGGCATGTAAGCGTTTTGTCGCTTCTTGTTGGTACCAGTCTGTACAGACTTACCACTCATTGTTAGTACCGGTCTATATTAGACCTACTTCTCATTGTTAGTACCGGTCTATGGAGACAGACCTACTACTGATTGTTAGTACCGGTCTATGGAGACAGACCTACTACTCAAATTCACCATAAATATATATTCTATACCATACCACTTGGTGTATGCTGTTTCTTTATTTTAGTACCAGCCCAGTCGGACTTACTACTCGATCCGTTAGGACTTAGGAGTGCTTACCAATATTATTTAATGCATAGTTCACGTGTCTACCCGCACAGTAAAACAATACATCTTTGTCATGGAAATAATTTCGTCTCCATTTAATCAAACATTTTACTAACGGAATCAAAATAACAAAATAGAAATAGGCCACAATTGAACCAAATCGGTATTGTTATATTTTAATTAACACCGGCAAAGTAAAGACATATCACAATACATCGCTCCACAAAACTAGTTTTTCAGTTTGATTGTGGAGATCTTAATTAATTATGGTTTTATTGTCATTTGTAGGTGATAGATCACGCATGGGAATTGAATTTATAATCCGACATGACAACGTTTGTACAATATATTAAAGGACCTTTTTTTTTACTTCTGATACATTTCATCCATTCCACTGATGAAATATCGAAAATATGAATGTAAATAATAAGTAAAATGCAAGAATATTTTTAACTGCACTGTGTTGGTAGCACGTAACACTCGGCATTTCCGTTATCATGGAACTGGTTCCCATTCTTTCACTCCTCCTTTTTCCAAATAGATTGACGACTTACCCATAAACTCGTCGCCACTTGTGACGTCTAGGTCACTTGAGGTAAGTCTTACGGACGGACGCAGGAGGTAAGTAATAGAAACACAATATAGCATTTGGACATCGCCAACGGGAGTGCGTCCGCCCGGGCCGAGTGACGGCTGCAGAGTGCCCTCGGCACCGGGCGGCCCACTACCGGTCGCCATGACAGTTTAATCGTCACAATGAGTTTTACGCGCTCCACAGGGGGCATACTAGCGGATTACACAATTGATAATCAGCCGCTCTCCCGCACTCAAACTATTAAGGATCTGGGGGGTAGTATTCGATCCCGGTCTAACGTTTCACGCTCATGTGCGGTCTCTGGCGGCTGAGGGTTTTAAACGCCTGGGCTTTGTCATGCGGAACTGTGAAAACTTCACGCATATAGGAGCAATCAAATTGCTGTACTCCGCTCTCGTGAGATCCAAGTTAGAAGCAAGCGCATGTGTGTGGAACCCTCATGAAGTAAGCTATGCGCTAATGCTGGAGAAAGTACAGAAGCGTTTCCTACGTTCTCTTTATAAAAAATTGTATCGAAACTACCCCTTCATGTACCCCACTGCCTACCTGCAGGGCACCCTTGGTTATAATTCCCTAGCGACGCGCAGACTGTTTGATGAAGTGATCACCATCCTCCGTATCTTAAGGAGTCGCCTTGATTGCCCAGCCCTACTCGGCGAGGCTTGTCGACTGTTCGTCCCCGATAAACGCTCCCGGTTCCGTGCTGACCAGCTGCGCCTCTTCGCCGTACCTTTAGCGCGCACGGTTTCGCGCTGTAACTCTCCCGTGTGCCGCGCTCTACACGCCCTGAACAAGCTTGGTGCGGAGCAACCCTCCTGCGATTTGTTTGCGGATGGATGGATGGTTGTCGAAAGAGAGTGTTTGAAACTGTGTGAGAGTCTTACGTAATATTAAGAACTTGTTTATAATATCTATTTTATTCTGTATTCTATAGCTAATGTAATAATGTATTGTTGACATAATCTGTGAGAAATCTGTAATGCCTTAGGACTATCCTGTAAAATTGCATTTTTCTAATTATTATTATTGAATAAATTATTGAATTATTGAATGTCCATGGTCTCAAAGCGTCAAAATAAAAATAATAAGATTTAAATATTAAAACGAAAAAAAAAACAATTGAATATCTAGAGGTGTCTCTCAGAGTCAATGTCAACAAAAACTAATCCATAACAGGGTGATGTCTCTCGTCAATCTCCAAGAGAAGACAACTAGTATTAAAGTAGTTACTATGTCCTTGCAAGCATGAACGACCGGACTCCACAAACAGCACCCGATCACGAGTATGACGCGTATCATTTGTCAAGCTCGAGTTCTGATGATGGGATCCATGAGGAATCGAGGGAACTCCTCAAATGTTAAAACCATACATATACACGTAGTGATTTTAGTATTTTCTTAAACAAATCAAGCATTTACATTTAAATAAGTGACATTTAATGAAGTGAAACTGCTGATGATGATCAGAATGGAACTCTTCAACGACGCATAGTTCACGTTTGGCGATTTGTTCTCTTCGTTGTTTGTCAAGCAAGCTAGGTTTTCAAGACACATTTTTGTCTAGCTTGAGTTCTGATTCTGATTGTGGATTCCACGAGGAATTGAGGGTAATTACTCTTCTCCCATTATAAACATACTTATAGCCATTTTTAATTTCATTTTATAGAATATAAGAGTGCAGCATCTAAGTATCTTTCACCGGCCTCCCCCATTGAAGTCGATTTTCTTAAAAATTATTTATGAAGTTAATTGCCTAGTGGTATTTTCTTGACTTGCGGTTGGTACGTCAAGAGACAGAATTGGCTGGTAGTCTACCTAGCCTTGATATTGCCACTGCACTACTCGAGAGACTGGCACAAGAAGGTAAGGAAATTTCGTTATATTTCTTTATGTCACACCTGGCCATAAAGTGGCCATTATCGCACGCTCCGCGCGCGAAAAAACCCACTTCCTGGCCAGGGGGTGACATAAAATTTTGTACTTAACACGGGCGGTAATAAAGAAAGCCTCAGATCGCATATTTATCGCCCTTGCCTTCGGCTCGGGCGTCAAATACCTGCGATCTGAGACATTCTTTGTTTTACCGCCCTTGTTAAGTAATGTACTATTGTAATTCTTAAAAAAAAATACATTTAATGATACAGTTCGTTAGAATATTAATAAAGCCAATTAACTTTATAGCCGTTTTAGGCTATAGGGGTTTATACATAAGGGTTTATACAGGCTGGATTTCCTTTTTGGGTCAGTGAGGGCAGCTACCAGATCCCGTGCTGCTACGCGAAAATGGTCTTAGAAGACCTTCCCTCGAATTGAAATTAATGAAAATAGGCGTTTACAGAATTTGGAAAAAATATACAGGATGCGAGAACAAGGTCAGTTTATGACAAACTTTTTTTTGATGCCAATGGGTCATTTTCTATACTCGTTTTTTTTTGTGTCCGAGCTGAAAATCGTATGGTAGCATGAGATAATACGTACCATTTATTTTTTTTCATAAAGAATACATGTTTCCACGTTGAGGTCCACTCAAATTCACGGACTAGGTAATTTGTTTTAAAATACATTAAAAAATACCTAAACGCTCAAATTAAGACTCCGTGCCCTGTCCGGCATCGAGTTTTGAATCAATCAAAAATTCCTATCAAAAACTGTACATTAGAATCACTGATTTCGTGTCAAAAACTTTAACTCGATTATATTTACTATCACTGAGCACTGACACTATTCACTTCACTGTGGTGAATAACTTGTAATTGATGTTTAAAAATCGTCCGAGCGCGAGAGTTAAATTTTGTCGGCAAAATTCAAAGGTCCCTGGCAGCCATCGTTTACATTTGATCAGCTTCGCGTCCTGCTTCACATGTGCTCTCAAATGTCAGCTATTATATATAAAAAATCTATATATAGCAAACCGCATTAAGTTCGAGTAAACCACCTAAGTACTTCGGTTTCTGGGTGGGCGACAATTTTTTTGCTTTTGCTTGCAATTTCGGTGGCCCTTAGAAATTCAAATTTTACATAAGTAATCATTAACATATGTATGCATTATAAAGCACTTTGGTGTCTCTATATAAACGATAACTTAAAATATTATTAACATGGGATTTGATTTTTTTATGATTTTTTTATATAGATTTCCAATTCCCGTGTCCTAATTCCCATAGCTTGTTTACCCAAAACAGCTGATTTTGGGACACGGGAATTGGGAAGAGTGACTTATTTTGTTAATAAACCTCATTTAATAACAATAATTATGTATGAAATGCATAAATAAATATAATTTGTACTAAGTATATCGATTAGAGTTATAGTTTATGCGTTTATTTAAAGAAAACAGGCCAACTGCTACAATTACACTTAGCTTCTTAAATATTTGAAAAGAGTGACCCATGATTGGTAAAATTAGGCTAAATAACTTCGATACAACTGAACTTTATAATTCTTGATAAATTAGATGGTAAATAATAATTTTAATACATTTTTTTCTAAGAAAAGGCAATTCCCATGGACAGATAAATTCCCGTGCCCAGGTCAAATTTTCAAATTGTAATAACTTCCGTAATTTTATAAGTATAAGTACCCCGTAAGAAAATTTGAATTTATTAATTTTTTTATCAAATTATTAGCATAGAATTTTCTATGTATTATTGGTATTTCTAAATTCCATGGGAATTGGACAAAAATGCCCGTTTGGTGAAATTCACTCCAATCGATCCCATTCCTATCCAGGATCAAAAGTTTGTATGGGACCAAAAAAACTGTTCGACTAGAAAAGCCACAAATCGAGGATTTTTTTCCATACAATTACTATGGAGAAAAAGTGATTTTTTATTCACATTAAAATCCCTTTTTTTAGGGTTCCGTAGCCGGAATGGCTAAAACGGAACCCTTATAGTTTCGGTCTGTCTGTCTGTCTGTCTGTCCGTATGTCACAGCCGATTTACTCGGAGACTATAAGTACTACAATTATGAAATTTCGTAGGAAGATGTATCCTATAAACCGCTACATAAAAGTAATGTGAAAGAAGGAAATAAACATTTTTTAGGGGGCATGCAAGTAACCGGGGGATGATTTTTTTTTAATGCAAGTATTTGTTAGGGTTATTTTTGGATAGGCTTTCAAAAATAATATCGAGGTTATACTAAGAAAGTTTTCCATTTAAGTCAATCGTTCGTGAGATATTAGCTTCCAAAGCAACAAAAATAAAAAACAAAAAACCGGCCAAGTGCGTGTCGGGCCACGCGCAAGGTAGGGTTCCGTAGTCATCCACCCGTTACATCATGTGGACTAAAAAGTTCGCAAACTTATATTTACTATGTTTTTGACAGAATTAACAACATTATCTAAGGTATCAATGGAAATTGTTCTAAAGTTTGCTTTTTCAAAGTACATTTCTGAAGTTAGACTCTTACTCGTTAACTAGTAATGTCTACTTAGCTGTGATAGTTTTCCTTTTAAATTCATCGTATATCCTACTACCATGATTTTTTTCACATGCCTAGGTGCCACCGTTTAGCTGGCAGGGGGGGAGGACACTTGACCATAACGAACATTATCACTTCAAAGCTTAATATCACGCCAACCGATCCTTGAATCAAAAAATACTCCTAGAAACCTTATAATATTTTTAAAAGAGCTATCCAACGATACCCCACACGATGGGGTTTGGAAGAAAAAAAAATTGCACCACCACTTTACATGTAGGGCAGGTACCCTAAAAACAAATTTTTTTTAAAGATTTTATTCTACCGTTTTGTCGGCGTCATCAATATCTATACTCATGCCAAATTACAGCTTTCTAGTACAAACGGTTACTGAGAAAAACGGGGGTCGGATAGACCGACGGACGGACGGACGGACGGACATGGCGAAACTACAAGGGTTCCTTGTTTACTACGGAACCCTAAAAAAATGAAGATTAAAATTCTGAAAAAAATTGAGGTGGTGTGCAATAATAAATACTTTCAACGAATTTTGGTCTGAACAAGATGGGATTTTTTGGGATGGGATGGGTTTTTGAGTTTTCACTGAAAAACTCCACGTGAATCTTTAAGAGAACTCTTTAAAGAAATCAACATTTTAACTGTAGCGTCCCAGTACATCTATGTGAATATTGTTTATGTCCTTAAGAACATAGACTCCTTCTGTAAAAAATCTGATATACATAATTTTAATACTAGAAATAAAAATAAAATTGCCACTAAAAAATTTCGTGTCCGTAAACTATACAAATCTTTTGTAGGTCAATGGGTCCGTTTTTATAATAAGTTACCTGATGAAGTTTTGAATTTACCTTTTCCAGCTCTTGAGCTACTTGAAAAAATCATTGATGTCGAAGGCTTATTACAGGGTTGAGGACTATCTAACAGACAGAAAAGCATGGCCCAAACCAGATACTTAAATAGAGTAAAGATTCATATATGTGTAATTTTTAATTTTATCTAGTTGACACAGTTCTTGCAAGAAAACATATCAAAAGATTTATAACTAAATTTATAGTCTAAAGGATTCCTTTTTTTTTTACTTACATAGAATTTGATAATGCTTAGGTATACAGTCTCGAAATGTTTTCTTGCAGAATTACACACTGTACATAACAGTTTTTTTTTGTCTCATTTCATTTTATTCTTTGTTTTTGTGTTGCTTTATATAGATACTTAGATTTCTTGTTCTTAAGTAGGTTAAGTATAAGCATTGTAATAAGCATATTTTTGTGAGAAAATTGCTGACTATCGAGTTTCTTCCGGCGTTTCTTCTCGGTAGTGGCCTCTGTGAAACGCTAGTAGGGTTTGACTTGTAAAAGTGCCATTGCGGCCTACTTACAGAATAAAGTTCATTTTATTCATTTTATTCAACTGTCTTGCCCAAACAAAAGGACGTAAGTGCCGTGGCTTCCCTATGAAGATACGACCTTTTTTGATTCAAGGTATTAAATAGTGTTTTTAAAAGTGGACTGCTAGGTGTCGGGTACGGAACCCTTCGTTGTGCGTGATCCGACACGCACTTGGCTGGTTGTTTGTTATGTTGCATTGCTATTACTGTAATATTTTCATAAAAATTATGGTACTAATAGGAATGGAATCGATTGGCATAAAAAAATAACAAGTTAAAAATAAAAGTCCAATACAAGCTTTTGATCCTGGATAGTAATGGGATCGATTGGCATCAAAAAAAAAGTTTTTCAAAAATGACCTTTTTCTCGCACCCTGTATGTTTTTTATAAAATCTGTAAACGCCAATTTTCATTAATTCTAAATCGAGGGAAGGTCTTCAAGACCATTTTCACGTAGCAAGACAGGATCAGGTAGCTGCCCTCACTGACCTAAATAGAAAATCCAAAGTATATGTCCGGTGCAACGGAAAGTCGCGCAAAAGTGCATATATATACTTTTATTTTATGCACTTGCCTGAAAGTGTCTTATATTTCTTTGAAAGTCAGTTATTTTTAAGTATTTAAAGAAATCACTTTAGTTGATTTTTAGGGTTCCGTAATAAACAAAAGAAACCCTTATAGTTTCGCCATGTCCGGCTGTCCGTCCGCCCGTCTGTCTGTCTGTCCCCGACTTAGCTCAGTAACCAATAGTACTAGTTGAGTACACTAGTCATCATCATCATCATCAGCCGATATACGTCCCACTGCTGGGCACAGGCCTCCTCTCATAGATGAGAGGGATTGGGCAGTAGTCCCCACGCTGGCCCAGAGCGGGTTGGGGACTTCACATACAACTTTGAATTTCTTCGCGGATGTATGCAGGTTTCCTCACGATGTTTTCCTTCACCGAAAAGCTAACGGTAAATATCAAATGATATTCCGTACATAAGTTCCGAAAAACTCATTGGTACGAGCTGGGATTCGAACCCACGACCGCCGCTTGACAGCCGCATGCTTGAACCACTGGGCTACCGTAGCTAGTAATTTGGCATAATTATACATTTTAATGAAGCCGACAAAACGGAACAACAAAAACATGAAAAATTTAATTTTTGCTCCATCCCTTACAGACGCGTGAAATGGTGGAGCAATTTTTATTTTCTTTCAAAGCCCATCGTATGGGGTGTCGTTGGCAACAGTTACACGGTCAATATTATCATGCGATACAGTATTGGCCTCTCTCTCACTTTCATATAAGTGCGAGAGAGGCCGTTACATAGCTCTTAAGAATATTGTAAGGTTTCTAGAACCATTTTTTGATTCAAGAATCTGTTGGCGTGATATTGAGGTTTTCAATACCTTTTGGCGCTACTACACTTTGTTATGCGTACATTCGCGTTGCGTATTTGCCTCTCTTTCTTTTGCGATATTATCACGAATATTTGCACACGCATAGCAGTGGCGGCGCGTCAAAAATATTCTTAGGGAAGCCGGAAATAATTGGCCTTTCTTATTGAGGTGTATCCGAACTTCCGAACGCAAGTGGTACAAGTTTCCGAACGGGGAGGACGGAAGAAAGGTGCAACTTTGACATTTGATTATCGGTTGTATTTTTCATGTGAACATTATATATTTCATTAAAACTTAATTACGGATTAAAGGTGTTATTATTTAGGCCTAGAATGCCTGATACACCACAAAATGGCGACGAGCGCAAATTTTACAATTAAACCTTTTGAAGAAAAAGATGACATTGACTGTTTTTTGGAACGCGTGGAGCAATATATTATTGCAAATTCAGTTGAAGAACAGAAGAAAGTTTCCATACTTTTAATGTTAATAGATGAAAGAACGTATAAAACGTTGAAAAGCATTTTTCATCCAACTCTGCCTAAGGACAAGTCGTACAAGGAGTTGGAGGATGCTCTGAAATTGAGGTATCAGGTTAGAGTGTCTTATTATAGAAAAAGAACCTTATTTGACAAAATTTATAAAGAAGAAAATGAAAATATATCTACATGGTATACCAGAGTCAGGGAAACAGCAGCGGACTGTGATTTTGGAGCCACTTTTGAGGAACGTATTAAAGATAAATTTGTGACGGGTTTACGAACAGGGCCGATTTTTGAGAGGCTCTGTGAAGAGCCAATCACACGGAAGGTAACAGAATTATTGGACATTGCATTAAACAAGGAATCTGTTATGTTGGAACAACGGGAAACATTTGTAAACAAAGTTACACAACAGAGAACTGACACAAGCAAGAGGACCACCAAAAGTGACAGAGAAAGTAATATCTTGAAATGCATTCACTGTGGCAAAACAAATCATTCATTTGCAAGGTGCAAATTCAAAACATATCAGTGTAAGACATGTGGTAAAATGGGACACTTGGCCGCAGTATGTAGGAGCAGCAAACCTACTAATATGGTGGACCTAGATCAAGAGGACCTAGAGGAGGATGATGGGTTGGTTGAAATTTTTACTGTTGAACATTTGGTGCCGCACATTAATTACATTTCGCCATATAATGTAGCATGCTCAATCGGTGCACACAATTTCTCAATGGAGCTGGACACCGGTGCAGCGGTCTCGTGTATACCAGAAGACACTTATAATAATTCACTTTCTAATTTTCAGTTGCAACCGGCAAATTGTAACATAAAAACATACAATGGAGAAATTGTAAAGCCGATCGGTAAGATAACTGTACCTTTAACATGTTTTAATAAGACATTGGGCTGTACACTATTAATTGTGAAAAATGGGTGCAGATGTTTGCTAGGAAGAGACTTGATTGATAAATTTCAGTTAAATATTCAAAACCTGGTTGGATTACATGCGGTTCAAAGTGAAGATGAGAAAACTTTGATTTCGGTGTTGAATAAATTTAAAAGCGTTTTTAAGCCGGAATTAGGTAAAATTGAAGGGGAAAAAGTCAAATTAGAATTAAAAGATGAAAATGTGAAACCTATTTTTCATAAACCAAGATCAATTCCCCATGCATACAGAGAAAAAGTAGATTTGGAATTATTAAAATTAGAAAATGAGGGTGTGATCACAAAACTTGAAAATTCAGAATGGGGAACCCCATTAGTACCTGTCATAAAAGAAAATGGAAAAATAAGGCTTTGTGCAAATTATAAAATTACTGTAAATAAATATTTAAAAGATGTAAATCATCCATTGCCTCGAATTGAAGACATTTTTGCCGCCTTACAAGGGGGTCAAAAATTTACTAAATTAGATTTGCGCAATGCTTTTAACCATTTAATAATTGATGATGACACTGGTAACTTGTTGGCTTGGTCAACTCCTAAAGGAATATATAAATTAAATAGATTGCCTTATGGTACCAAACCAGCAAGTGCCATTTTCCAAGCAAAGCTTGAAAAAGTTTTATTAGGAGCAAAGGGTGTAGTCAATTTTATTGATGATGTACTAGTCACAGGATCAAATGATATAGAACATTTAAAAAATTTAGAGGAGGTGTTGATGCGATTTGAAAAGGTGGGAATTCGCTTAAATAAGGCAAAGTGTTTATTCTTTCAGGAAGAGGTTAAGTATTTAGGCCATATTATTTCAAAAGAAGGATTAAAAAAGGATAGGTCAAAATTAGAGGCAATTTTGGACGCACCACCACCAAGCAATGTTAGCGAGGTTAGATCTTGGATTGGCATGGTAAATTATTACTCAAAATTCATTCCACAGATGTCAGTTAAATTGAAACCACTGTATGAGCTGTTAAAAAAAGATAGAAAGTTTATTTGGTCACAAAAATGTAATGACAGTTTTGAATTGATTAAAAAGGAAATAGTTTCTGAAAATATTTTAATGCATTTTAGCAGAGATTTACCTTTGCGATTAGCCTGTGATGCGTCTCAAAATGGCCTTGGAGCAGTGCTCAGCCACATTATGCCAGATGGCTCAGACAGACCAATAAGTTTTATATCAAGAGTCTATAAACCAGCTGAAAAAAATTATTCAATGATTCACAAAGAAGCGCTAGCAATCTACTGGGCAGTGCAAACATTTTATCAGTATCTGGTTGGTAATAAATTCGAGTTACAATCAGATCATAAACCTTTACAAGCTTTGTTTGGAGAAAATAAAAGTTTACCCCAAATGGCCGCAGGCAGGTTACAAAGATGGTCATTATATTTGGCAGGTTTTGATTATACCTTTAAGCATATTAAGGGAACAGAAAATGTTAAGGCTGATTGTATGTCACGATTGCCATTATCTAAAAAGGACTCAGATATTATCACAAAGGAATGTGATTACATCAATTTTGTAGAAGAACAAAATGTGATTGATCTAAATATGGTTAGGTCAGAAACAAGAAAAGACCCAATTTTGAGCACTGTATATAATTTAATTAGATATGGGTTTCCCAAAAATGTTAGTGATGAAGCCCTAAGACCATTCTTTCTGAGGAAAGACCAATTGTATATTGATCAAAATGTAATCATGTGGGGTTATAGAGTTGTGGTGCCAGATAAATTAAAATCAAAGTTACTTAAGGAACTGCATGCAACTCATGAAGGGATTGTAAAAATGAAAACAAATGCCAGATCATATTTTTGGTGGCCAGGATTAGACAAGAGTATTGAAAGTGTATTAAAAAATTGTAATATATGTATGGCAGCCCGACCTGAACCACCTAAAGCAAATATTATTTCATGGCCAAAATGTAACGCTCCATATGAAAGAGTTCATGCTGATTTTCTGGGCCCAGTTGACGGTAAAATGATTTTATTGATAGTAGATGCATATTCAAAATGGCCAGAAGCATTTATAATGAAAAACATTGAAGCAAAATTAACGGTAGAAAAATTTAGAGAATGTTTTAGCAGGTATGGCCTACCGAAAACTGTAGTAACTGACAATGCAGCAACTTTTTGTAGCAGGGAGTTTTCACAATTTTTGCAAAAGAATGGAATCAAACATCAAACTTCTCCACCATTTCACCCTGCTACAAACGGACTTGCTGAAAATGCTGTAAGAAGTTTCAAATCAGGATTGTTAAAATCATTAAAAGAAAAAAATAATGTTACTTTTGAAACATTAATGAATAGATACTTGTTCCATTATAGAAACTCTATTCATTGTACCACAGGCAGTTCACCAGCAACATTAATGTTTCAAAGGAAGTTAAGGACTAGACTTGATTTATTGAGTATAAAAGATAAGGAATGTACCAAAGAGGAAACTAAAAAGGGAAAGGGGAGAAATATTATATTCAAAGAGGGTGATAGAGTTTATTGTAGAGATTATAGACATCCTAATAAGAAACAATTTGTTAAAGCGGTGATTGAAGAAGTCCTGGGAAAAAGAACTTACCTTTGTAGAATAATTGATGAGGATTTAATATGGAAACGACATGTAGATCAAATAATAAGTTGTTTCTCTCAGGATACTGATCATTCTTTAAAGAAAGTAGACCAGGGTGTGGAAAATGATAGGCATCAACAAGATTTTAATAAGGACAATTGTTATCCTAAAAATGGGGAATTCCAGTTAAGAGACAAAGTCACTGATAACGATAATACTATGATTACTGACAACCCGGAGGCAGATATTGAAACTGATGATGCTCAAATGGAGATTGCCCCTACGGTTTCGGTACCTGCATCCCCAAAGTTGATATTAGAAAAAGTACCAATTGTCCGTGAGGATACTGTAGTTCGAAGATCATCTAGAATAATAAAACCCCCCCAACGTTTAGACTTATAGGGGAGAGTATTGAGGTGTATCCGAACTTCCGAACGCAAGTGGTACAAGTTTCCGAACGGGGAGGACGGAAGAAAGGTGCAACTTTGACATTTGATTATCGGTTGTATTTTTCATGTGAACATTATATATTTCATTAAAACTTAATTACGGATTAAAGGTGTTATTATTTAGGCCTAGAATGCCTGATACACCACACTTATTGTTCATGAGCCCGTAGTAAAAGAACTGCACTGGCTGAAAACTAGATAAGCCGGTGGGAATCGAGTTGTATGGACGCTCCGCCACTGACGCATAGCGAAGTGTGGTGGCGGCATAATAAGTATGAGAGGGACAAAATGCTTTGTCGGGATTAATCACAGATATATAAATATCTGTGGGATTAATGGTGATACCAGTGCCAACATGATACTACCTATTTCCCTTTAGCTCAGATTTATTCGTTATTAACAAGTGAAACTCCGTGTAAACGCAGACATCAGCGGGTCTCACAACAATCACCAATAGGTACATTGATCTAATTGTATCATCATCATAATATATCAGCCGAAAAACGTCCACTGCTGGACATAGGCCTCCCCCAAAGAGTGCCACGATGACCGGTCCGTCCGGTATACATAGTTAATTTCTTATTACTTTTGTGTTATGTGATTATATAAATGATGTAATTAGTTTGTGGCTCTGTGTCCCAGATACAAATGAAAAATCACACTTGGTATCTCCCGCGATCCACAAACGAAGTTTTCCCTCTCTGTCGCACATACGTACAGATTTGCAAGTGCGACAGCGAGAAAACTTCGTTTACGGTTCGCAGTAGGCCCTCTGCTTGTTTGTTCACAAAATACCACCTCACCTCATTCCAAAGTTAGATTTCGAATATATAAATTAGAACGTAGTGGTTATATTCTCTTTGATATAAATGGAATGTGATACTAATTGAAGGGTATTTTTTGGGTATTTTGAAAACGAGACCCTAAAGAGGAAAGCTTTTACATAAATAGGCGCAGACATGCACAAATTGGGTAAATTTAATAAGATGAGACCCTTTCTGTCAAGTATGTAAGTGCGAGAGGGACGAATGCTATATACAAATACAAAATAATTTATTTTCCAAAACAGCAAACTGGCATCGGTTACACGGTCAGTATTATCACGCGATACAGTATTGGCCTCTCTCTCACTTTCATGTAAGTGAGAGAGAGGCCAATACTGTATTGCGTGATAATATTGACCGTGTAACTGACGCCAATAGATACATTATCAGTGGCCCATATGTCCAACATATGCGCGATCATCTTAGCCTTTGGCATCAGTTACACGGTGATTATTATCACGCGTTACACTCAAATCACAATACGTATTCACCGTGTATTCATGAATATTAAAGCAAAATCCTTACAATTTTGATTACCGCGATAATATTGTCACCGATGTATTGTGAGTAATAATCACCTGATGCCTTTGGCATCGGTTACACGGTCAGTATTATCACGCGTTACTACGATACCCCAGCTAGGGCCCTACCGATAGGGTAGTGTGATAAGCCTTTTAGAGCGTAACTTCAATCAGTCGGTTAAAACCGTAAAAACAAAGACTTACCCCATCCCTACAATTTCACTCTATGCGTCAAATATTTGTAGTCTGTGGTTCATAGCGGAAGTCGGGGCCAATTATCGGTCCGTGCATTAACGGCCTGTGCTTTATCAAATTTCGTCCGGTCCAACAATCCGATCTGGAGGCGGATTACTGGGCTGTACATTATTCGGCCGTGTATTATCACTCTGAGCAAACTGGGTTCGGGGTGATAATAGAAAGCCACTTTTGATCGGACTGATAATGTACAGGCCGATAATACGCCGCAACTTTTCTTGGTTTCCTATTATCGGCTTGTACATTATCGGTCTGTGTATTCCTGTCCCCCCATATTTCATGTGTATTTCATTTCATTATTATTAAATAGTGATCTCATCAAGTTGGCGCCATTGCACAAGCTTTTAAAAACTTAATCCTTTTGCTTATATATGTTATTAATTGGTGCCTAACAAAACTTAAGGTAGGGTAAGCCCCTCCATTTCATACATTGTGTGATTGATTTTTACATACTTGTGTGGTGACTTTTTGTTTCATATCTAAGTCTTTAACATTCTATTAAAAGATAACAATGTTGTATCGTTCATCACGACGATCTCCTTTGTTCTGTTTCTGTACTGTTTTACTGTTACCAACTGTTACTTGATTTTGCAAATAGTACTTTGTCATTTCGTAAACAGGTTGCTTTGCCAACTACGATGTAAATTCATAAGTTTTCAGGTTAAGATGTTGTGGCCCGCGGAAGCCGGTGAGTTCATCGCTAAACATGCCCAGAACGTGAAGATCGACGATGAAGGGCTTAATAAGCTGTGCGAAGAGGTAAACGGGTGTTTTATCTCTAAGATAAGAAGTTTCATTTATTTTAGTTTCATATAAATTCCTCTGATAAATTTGCTTAAATCTAATATGTTATCTTGTAACAAATTAAATTAGTTAATCCTTATCAGTTGACTGCCTTGCCTTAGGGTTTGGCAAACAGGGTAACCCCTGGAACCTCATGCAATTCCGAGTAAAAATCTAGACATTTTATGTACTGTTCCAGATGTTGAAAGGCCTAGAGATCCCAGAAACTGGTGCTGATATGATCCATCCGTCAAAAGACCACCCCCGCGCGGTGGACTGGGTGTTTGTGTGTGACACACTCAACTTCTGCTTCTGGTCATACCGCGAAACTGTGAAGTGGACGGTGGATGGACATACGGGATACTATGCGTTGGAGGCAGCGTTGCATAGAGCCATCAAGGTAAAATTATGATGTTAAGAAAGTATATTCTAGATATCTTTTTATGCAAGTGACATGGGCAAGGGTAACTCAGGGTGACTTAAAGCACAGGATTTCTAAACTTAAAAAAATTGTGCCCTAAAAATAGTATTGTTTATTTATCAACAGCTTTTTCTTTGTGTTTAATACACTTATGATGTTCCTAGTAATTTTCCTGGAGCCTATAGTACTCGTAACTACTATTTTAAGCCGAAGTTTCTTTTTAACCCCTTTGATTTGAAAGAGACTTCCGCTAGTAATATCCACTGGCCACTGGTTGTGTCCTAGAAGAACCCTCAGGGGCTGCTTAGGCATCTAATCTATTATTAAATTTGAGGGTAGTGGCTATTCCTGGCTACTTAGCCCTTATACACTCACGGGCAGAAAAATTAGCCCAAAAACTTTTCGTGATTTCAAACTATAAATTGAATAAATTAAATAATGTTTAATATACTCACTGGCAGAAAATTTGGCCCAAATTAGAAAAATGCATTTTTATATATATAAAACATTATTTAATTTATTCAATTTATAGTTTGAAATCATGAAAAGTTTTGGGCCAAATTTTCTGCCGGTGAGTATACCACTAGACCATTGCTGATCTATTGTGATTGCTACTTACGTATTACAATTCTCGGTCAAGTCTTGCAAACTATCTAATCTAATTTAGTCGAATTTTAATCAGAAAATTAATTACTAAAATGCTTTCCTACATTCAGGAAGGACATGACATCACAAACCCCTCATTTTACTCCACAATCACTGAAGACCAGCTCCGCCACATCATGCGAGGAGACAACGCCACCACCATCCCACTCTTCAACGAAAGACTCTCAGTCCTTCACGAAGTCGGCACCATACTGCTCCAGAAATACAATGGAACTTTCCAGACTTGTGTCAAAGAGGCCAACAAATCAGCTGTCAAGCTACTGAAGATTATAGTGGAGAATTTCCCTTGCTTTAGAGACGAAGCGGTTTATAGGAACCAAAAAGTGGCTATCTATAAAAGGGCGCAGATTTTAGTGGCTGATCTGTGGAATTTCTTCGACAAGCAAGGGTGGGGCGAGTTTGAGGATATTGACAAAATCACAATGTTTGCTGATTATAGGGTTCCGCAGGTGCTGAGGTACTTTGGGGCGTTGAATTATAGTGATGAACTTATGGAGATGTTAAAGAGAGGTAAGAATTTTGATCATTGTCCTACTTGTTTTAAATGTGTGTGTTACTCGTACATAGAAAACTACACTTCATCATATCTGGGTGAGCTCGCTTCATCGTCGGCCTCATCTTTGCCCCCTGGCTAGATGATGGCCAAGAGCGATCCCATTTTTAATAATAAAAAAAAAAACAGTCGCCAGACGTCACTGCTGGACATAGGCCTCACCCAAAGAGTGCCACAATGACCGGTCCTGCGCCACCCGCATCCAGCGGACTCCCGCGACCTTTACCAGGTCATCAGTCCACCATGTGGGGGGTAAACAGTAAACTACACTTGTTGCTATGTTTTTGACTGCTCATTGCAATTGAATAAGTTTCATATTTGTGTGATACCACAGAATAGTATAATAGCATTACATACAGAACGGACACGAACCCCCCGCACCGAGGTCAGTTACCTCGTCCCTGACAGGCCCAGGATGACAGGCCGGGTTACGATCGGGTTACCGTCGCGTCTCGCGATTCGACCGCGCCACGCGCTACACACTCGCGCAAACAATTGACGCGTGTACCGACAGTGCACGCACACATACTTACTCACATCACTTAATTTCCTTCGCGTGTCACCCCCGTGGTGATACTCGTGTCTATAGGCAAGGGTGTCGATTTTGGAAAATGATAGTGTAATACCTTCTTGCTTTTGACAATGTATACCTGACTTATGAGCAAATTCAGGGTAAAATATTATATCATTAATTTTATTTTGATGATTAGAGATATACCTAGATAATATGAATTATATTATTTCAGATGAGCTTCTTCCAAGCGGCTCCGAGGAAGAAGTAGAGATACGTGGCTGCTCCATCCACGCTGTAGAGCTCTTGAAGAAGAAGCTAGAAGCTTCTAGCACAGCGGCCATAGAGCTGAACTCTAGCTACATCGACTATTATCTGTGGTGCTACCGACGCAAGTATGCAGAGGAATTGGAAAATGTGCCTTTCCACAAGACACTGGGAATATATTACTGAGGTATAATGTTTACTGGTACCTTAAGGCATTTTAACCTTTTTTATTTATATAGTTATTTGACCGCTATTAAAACAACCGATTCCTTGAACAACTTGTATGGCGAATTGGTGCAGCTTATATTTCGTCAACCATACAATGTTTGCTCGTACCATAAGGCATTTTCACTTTTTGATGCTATTTATTATATATGTAAGGTAGAAATCACAAATGTATGTACCTACTTGTATATTTTAGTAGCGCAAGCTTTTCGCACGCACTAAAAGGTTAAAATATTAAAAAAGGTTAAAGGTTTAAATGCAATGAATTATTTGTTAATAATTTATGTATAATATGTTTATAATTTATACGATAAGTGAAATAATCCAGATGGATTTATAATTATTGTGTATTGGAACTATTTAATCGTGTGGCATTCACTTACACAAATATACAAATTGTCATAAGTGAACAAATGTCAAGTATATGAGACGTCAATTCAGGGTATTATAATAATAAGCCAAGTGCCGTGTATTGGATGTCATCATGACACCGTTATCTGAACATTGTGAACCTTATCACAAGCGAGATACGGTCCATAATGGGCAGTTTGGGTTGCTATTAAAAGGTTAAAAACCATCTTAAACTTTTAGGTACCTTTTTTGTAATACAAACTTTGCTGTTCCATTGTTCAATAATATTTTTATAAAAAAACATACGTTTATGTGCTATTTAGGGTGCTACTTAAAGGCTGTACTGATTTTATGTTTTAATTGAAATAAAACTGACATATCTTGTATAATATTCTTTATTACAATATCCACCCTTACACATAAACATTGGAAATGATACGCTTAGCGTCTTATTGGTTTTATCACATTTTAATAATATTGGTGTTATAGATAGCAAATTTTCATTAAATATGGCCAAACAAAAGAAGGAAATTATAAAATAGCAATATATTGCACCATTTATACCTATATTATACAGTGAAAGTAGAACATACTGTTTAACCTTTTGACCTCACATATTTTCAATGACAAACTGAAGAGATCCGATGTTGGTGATTCATTAAATCTGCGGATTTCACTCAGGAAGAGGTGTGGTCTAAAGGATACAGTGCTATAAGTAGACCGATTAAATGGGCATTTTCACTTTAAAGTGTACCCCCTACTTTTTTTTCGGATCTCGATGATTTTGGGTATTCCGACTCAGAATCACGAGTATTATCAATTTCCGCGAAGAAAAAAAGTGTCCCTCCAAAAAAAGTCAGTTTTGTGACGCTTTTTTCATACAGTTTATATGGCTCGTCACAAAACTGACACAGAAAATTTGTATGGAAAATCAAGGACGTTTTTTTTCTCCATCTGAATCAATAGTACCTATTCGTGATTCTGAGTCAGAATACCCAAAATCACCGAGATCCGAAAAAAAAGTAGGGGGTACACTTTAAAGTGAAAATGCCCAAATAGGCCAGCGTGGAAGGTCCGCTACCCTTTTTTTTTATATACTACGTCGGAGGCAAACAAGCTGACAGCCCACCTGATGGTAAGTGGTTACTACCGCCTACAGACGCTTGCAACACCAGAGGCGTCACTCACGCGTTGCCGACCCATAAGAACCCTTTAACGTCTCCCCTCTTACCCCTGCCCCGTAACAGGCGAGGACTTTTTTTTATTAATAATGGGATTGCTCTTGGCCAGCATCTAGCCAGGGGGCAAAGATGAGGCCAACGGTGAAGCGAGCTCACCCAGAAAATGCCTATTCACTCTTGCCTTAAATAGGTCCAGGTTATATGAACTCGGAAATACAGATGCCGGCAGGTAATTCCAAACCTTAGCCGTGCGTATTATAAAAGATGACGAAACGCGCTTGGTTCGAGTAAGAGGAATTTCAACCAGGTAACCAGGATGGTAACCTGCCGTACGTCTGGATGTCCGATGGAAGAAGGGGGAAGGCGGTATGAGCTCATAGACTCATTTAAGACGGTCTATCTACAGTTCTGAAACTAAAACTGACAATGAATAGAGAAGAGTGGCGGTTACTCCACCGACAAGAGCGAAGCTCTTAAGTTTTGATGTTGATGATCTACAGTTCTAGTCCTAGACCCAAAGCCTTACGCTATAGTTACATAATTATGGACACAACCACAAGGAATTGTACATGTAGTGTAAAAATACTTAAACACACTTACTGGTGTTTAAAATAAACCTTACACGGCGTTTATTGGTGCTTAACCTCTTAACCGCCGCAGTCACGTATAGATGACAACTTGACAAGAGTCGCCGTGCCTACAAAGCCACTGTCATGTATAGATGACAACACGTACAATGTAAAGGCAACTTACGTGCTATTAAAATAAGTTTCATTTTTCGTCTTTACTACAAAGACTGGCGTGTCAGTCATGAATTACGGTATTTACTGTGGCGCTCAAGAGGTTAAAAGGTTATTAATGACAAGTGCTCCAAATATTTATTACACCAATGCACCTTATAAGGATATTTATTTACAACTTTGGCATAAGCTAACCTACGGATTAATGGGAAAACATGTATGTTTTTACAAAAATGGCACTATAATAATATACACAGCTAAAGTATATTTACATTTGCAGTATCGAATTAACATTTAATAAAAAGAAACCCTATGCCATTATGTTTAAAGTCCAATTTAAATAGACAGATGAAACTTATCTTTTCTAGATTAAGCACCGTATAGTACCTACAATTACTTTGACACTGCCATTGGATTTTCTTCTTAAACACTAATGTAATAGAGTTTTTAGTACAAGAGTACTATTCTTGGACATGCCAGTGTCGTGTCATTGTTAAAGTAATTTATCTGTAAAAAATTCAATATGATATGCACTTGTTGATACTCGTAAGTATTAGTATAAAATACGATAGTAAACAAACTAACTCTATAGGTTACCTATACCCGGAAATAAATATCGGACGTCGGTTTTTGGAAAGAGATATTTGGCCGTTTACGACGATTTCCGAACACTGGCGAACGTCCATCAGTAGCTCTATTGCTCTAGTACCTATAAGTTTTTTCGAAACATTAACTAATTCGAACGCGTTTGCGTTTTGTCTCAAAATGTATGGAAGTGGTATGAAAACGTGATCAGCGCCTTTGGTGGTCACTAGTGGAAACTAAAACAGCGAGTATACATTTGTTGCTAACCGATGAACGCGCGTATTTCAAACTCGGTGAGAGCGTTTTCATACATTTTGAGACAAAACGCAAACGCGTTCGAATTAGTTAATGTTTCGAAAAAACTTATACTAGAGCTACAGCCCTCTTACTTATTTATGAATTGACATTTCATTTCAAATAAATATGTAATGCATTTTATGGACTATAGGTACTTGGATTCTCGTCGCCATTTTGGCGAGAGTCACATCATTTATTTTTGCTAAATAGTATTATTCAATATTTCGTAGTTTATCCCTTCACTGACATTGGCAAAGGCCCTCGAGGCTGCCATTTCTCTTTTATAATATATTAATCCGTCTTCTACCGAGCCCGCGAATTCGCGGCCACATGTTATTGTTAGGTATCTATTGTTATTTTTTATTCTCGGTAGACGTGAGGTAATGGACTATACTTATTAGTTTACGTCAAATCGATAACATTGTAAACTTGGGATAGGTAGGTATGTCAGCTTCTGACAAACGTCACATAGGTAGTGTGAGACAACGCCTTATGAAGCCGAAATGAGCCGAGTCTCTTTCCAAAGATCGATGTGCAATTACCGCCGGGTACTGTACGGTACTTATGATTCAGCTCAGCTGCCAAGTCAATAATAAATAATAAGCAGGCTATAACTACAGATTTGTTTATACATAAACAAGTTGTAGTTTAACCACTGACGAGTACGCAATGTACAGACAATCATGCCTCCTCTATTCTAATTATTTAACATTGTTTCTATAAACAAACTAAATAAATTTTAATGGGATCACTTAAAAGGCAACTCAATCAAATCAATTTTATTTAAGACACAACCTTGTTACGACTATTATGACCGTTATGGCGAAATAGTTGAAGGTAGACATTTGGGGTCTTCCTAATCGAGATAACCGAAATCCATTTAGTTTACTATTTAAGTAGTATTTCTAAAACAATGTAGTTTACTACACTTGTATTAAGGTTTATAATTAATTGGAAAAATACATGTGAAAATTGATTTGCCCCGATGATAAGGGAACACAGATCTTTAATACTAGGTATCTAAATATACCACAGAATAGTAAACAACTATAATCGCAGTTTATGGCAATCGTCAGCCAGATAGCTCGTGAAGATTGTAATAAGGTTAAAAGTGTTAATTGCAAAATCAACCTTACCACAACATCTTTAAGTTTGAAATCGTTTATTACAATCTCTCACGAATAGCTCAATTCAGTACAGTCAACGTACCTATATTTAGTACCTATCAGCCAAATTATCCAAATAGGTATATACAGATGTAGTGCAAAATGATTTTCCTTCGTACTTTATCGGAAAAGTTCGTATTTATCGTGCTCTCTCAATTAGCTTCAGTACCCGCCTTACAGCCGTAGGGGTAACTTTGACACTTTGACATTTGACACTAAACAATAAAGTTCCATAATAATGGATATGAAAGCGTCACTCATTGAATACAATCATTGATTGACAGTTCGGGTGCCATCGTATTCCGAATGAGATCCGAGTTTTCCCGAAAAATAATAATTTTGCAATATATTTGTACCGTAACACATCCTTAACCCTAAAGTAATTATGACGTGTTGCAATATATTTGGCTAGGTACCTCGGCTGCTGCTATAAAAATCATATGGCGTTAACTGTACTGTTAAAAAAATTAAAAACCTTATAATCATATCACTTTTTCCTATTTGCTGCTGAATTTAGATTTCAAACTCTCAAAGAACGCTAGTTTCGTCTTAATCGTCCCCGGTTCTGGCAGTGGGCTTCCTGGTCTACTTGACTCCTTGATCACATCCTCTGCGCCTTCAGGGATCTCCTTAGAGCCCCCGGGAACTTTAAGCGGGGTGGCCATGGACAATTTGAGTTCATCCCGGAACTCTTTGGATATGCTCCTGGCAGTTAGACTGTGCATGTACACTAGTTTGTTTTGTTTCTCCGAGAGTAGGTTCTCTTTGCTCTTTTGTCTTCTTAACGGTGCTGGCTGTGGCGGCTGTGAAAAAAAAAGAAACTTAAAAAAAAGAGAATACTTCCTGAAATTGTTACAAAGGAATTGAACAGATTAAATAGTTACGAGTAAATAAATAAAGCAAGATTGCAAAAGATAAGATTAGGACTTTCCGAGGAAAGAATGATGTAGGTACCTATAGAAACAAAATATTTGTACTTTGGCCGTATCTTGGAGAATAGGGTAAAATTGTAGAACCAATTGTGAGATTGTAAAATTATAAAACTCTCATTTTTATCTACTACACCAGTTGGCACTTTATATCCAGGCCTTAATTTAAATAAGTTGTTCAAGGTTAAATGTATCTAGAATTGTTTAGTAATGCTACATATACTACAGAGTTTAAAATTGATTTCAAATTCGTATTCAAATTTTAATTCGTGATAACAACGGTACATAATAACAGGATAAAAGCATAATACAATAACGGCCGTGACACGAAATGGACCCAATTCGGCATAATGCCGGCATTACGGCCGACGCAATAGGGATAGGGGTACTTAGGGATGATTGGTCTTCCGAATCGATTTCCTACTTTCCACACCTGCATACCTGCCTGCCCGTGGCTGGCAGCGATTGGAAACTAAAAAACTCAAGACCGAGTTCAGTGACATGCCATGGGAGAGGCCTATGTCCAGCAGTGGACGAAAGTGGGCGGATGGGGCAGGGGCGGTGGGTGGGTGGATGATGATGATGGTGACACCTGCATAATGCATAGTAGGTAGGCACTTTAAATTATAAATGTGAATCCACAAACGCCCATCATCCCATCAAAAAATAAGCGTAACCATGAAAGATACTGACCTTGACTGGTTCATTTAGATTATCCATGCTCACAAACTTTTTCGCCAACTCCTTAACTTTAGGCAACTGCGCTAAGATCTCTTCTATTTCACTAATATTTTCAAATTTCTCGTCTTTCTCTTGTTTTATTTCATCTTCAACTATCATAACGTCGCTTGGACTGAGACTGACTTGTTCTTCCTTATCAGGTGTATCAATGTTGTCATTCCCGTCACTCTCGTATCTAGGCGATGATAAGTTATCTTCAGGTTTACATTTGACAATCTCACCTGTTTGAACGTTGTATATTTTTATTGAGTCTTCCAAACTACTCGAACTTAAATAGGAATTGTCTACGCTGAGATTGCTGGGAGATTTCTGTGGTTCTTCAACTATGTTAACTATAGACACGTTTAATGGTGCTTGGTATGTATCAAGTATCTCTTCGAATTTCTTCTCCGTGTCTTCGTCTACGTACACCGGTTTTGCGGAGAACAGTGTCTGTTCATTAACGTCTTCATATTCAATCATAATTTCTGATTTCGGTATCGGTTTTATCGTAATTTCGTTGCCAGCGAGCGTCTTGTATCGCTGGTTTGATGCAATTGAGTTGAATTGCTTTATAAGTAATCCCTGAAATTTAAATATCGTTACAGGTATCAGATAATTAATTTAAATTATTTCATTGCTAATCATCATAAAGATAATTTGCAGTTTGTAAAATAAAACCCCAATTAGTCAAATTCAAAACGTGATCAACGCGTGCTTTTTAAGCGGGTAAAGTCGTGCAGGGTGGGTAAAAACACAGGTAAGAGAACGTACCAACTATTCACTAAAATTTTCGCAGGGACAGGTTATTGTTAGGAATGATTGTTGATTAAGCGAAAAGAAGGCGGTTCTTGAAGATATCAGTTTTATTATTTAGTTAGTAATAATATCGTGAAATCATCATTTTAGTTAGTAGCAGCGAAATCCAATGCCTGTTAGTCATAAACTGCCAAAATCATACAACACTCACCACTAACGGCTTGTAGTATTACTGTTGTAAAAGTACTGAAAAATTATTAAGAAGTTCACAACTATAGTGCAGAACTAGAATTCACGTTAATTCGGTGCAGTGCTATTAGTCAGCTTTACAGAGCATGCCATTTACACACGGCAGGCAAATTGTCGAAACGAAGATATTTTAGATTAAGATTCTTTCACCATTTGGGCTTAATGAAAGGTGATGTCAGAATTTAAGTAATTTTAATGATTTAGTCTGATCTATGCGCGTAGCGTACATAGTATAGATTCATGAGTTGATTGTTACAGATGGTGCTGCACGATTGTAGTGTATTAGGGGGCTATGAGGGTGTTTATTCACCATAAGTCGGTTTGGAAACCATTGCTTAGCCGCAAGCTTCCACCGAATGTATAGTTAAGGCCGGCGCGTCGTTTCGACCTGACGCACAGGTCTTCGCTGCGCAGCGTGTTGCTCCGCCTAACATTCGTGTAACTCTCAAACAGATCTTCAGTTATTTCCGGCTTAACGGGTATTTTAAGTCTAACTATATCCTCGTTTTCGTAACCGTCACCGTTGCACACTCTACTTGGTTCTCTTACGTGGTTTACGTCACGTTCGTCGGCATGATTCTCGTCAGCGTTATCGTTATGTCTGTCGGGGTTTTCGAATATGGGGTTTATTGCGAAGTTGGGGCTCGCGTTTCTAGGACTGAGGACGGCGCGGACGATGTTCTGGTGGAGCGCGCAGGCCTCCAGGTCGCTCAAGGACGAGCTGGCACTTACAGGAGAAGTTAGCTCATTGACATTATCTAGGCTCGTAGATTTGTTCATTGATGAAACTGAGCTGGTCTCACTGAGGCCCTTTTTACGGCTGCCTGTGCTCGATTTCGCCTCCCTCACGTAATAATCTCTGCCGTAGCTGTGAAGCAAACAAAGTTAATGCGCGTTACGAACGGTTCTAAGGTTTCATTCAACAGGTATGCGAATGACTAATGCGTCACGGTCGAGTAGAACCTTTTTACAAATGTCTTGCTAACAAGATATATGGCTAATTCATATTGTGTTTATTCTTAATGTGCCCGAATTAAGCAAAATGCTTGTTCACAAGCAATTTACAGTAATCAGTAATCACACACACAATCACAATCACTTTAAGTTGATATATAATTGAATTTCCTCCTTACCGTTTGTATTGTGGTATTTCCTCCGCCAAAACATCTTTCAAGATCTTCGGTGATGGGCTTTTGGATCTTCCATTCATATGAATATCCTCAGAACTGACACTCAATGATGGCTTCAATTCCTCATCAACTGGAGCTTCCTTTTCCTGCTTCTCCTTTCCATCCACCACGTCTATGCTGTCCTCGATTTTCGATTTGGATGTCAGCGTGTCGAATAGAGACGATGTGCTTTTGGCCGACAGTCGTTTTTGAATAGCCTCTGGCGAATATGGGTTATTCGGCATTTCGACGTAGTTAAGCCATTTCTTACGCTCCCTGTAAGCTATGGATCCTGAAATGTAATGGTTGGTTAAGGGGCGATTTTTCAATCCCTGGATAAAATTGTCAAAATGTTAGCTCTGTCTTATTCTTTCATTTGACTTTAGAAAAAGACAGCCATACCGACGGATAATGTTATTTGGGCATAAAAAAATCGGCCCTAAGGAAAGCAACTACTCAACTCAACTTCAGTTTCAATTCATGTGTGAAAATTTAGTAATATGATCGAGTTCAGTATTTATATCCGTTTTCGGATCAAACTTGTTCTTATTTATAAAATCATTTACCTGGTATGAGCTCATCTTCATGATCCGTGTCACGAGTCGGGATCCTACAAAAAGTACCATCATTAAACACAGCATCAACACCTAGGGAAATTAGTAATAACTTGAGTTGTACTATAAAAAACAAACGGCGTTTGCTGTTCGCAAGTAAAGTTATATGAATAGTAAGAATCTATGAGATCTGCTATTCTTACTGTTGAGGTTCTTCGTCAAAGTGCTTTCTTCGAAGACTGTCGGCGTATCTTTGAACTGGGAGGGTGACTGTTTCTTCGTATTCTTGTTCACGTTCGTGGCGACTTAACGTGTCTGCAAATTTATAATTTTATGTTTAAACTTGTCTTTTCCACAATCATCATAATCAATTACATTTTTAATTGTTTTTTATTACATAATACGGATTTCAATTAAAACATATTTCTTACTTTTGTTGGTGCTCTTGTTGGTATTATTTGAGAAAACATCATCGTTTTCTTTCATCTTCAGATCTTCAATATACGCGTCGTGGTTGCCGTTCAATAGTGTCCTATGTATTTCTTCCTTTAATGCGAACTCCGCTTTTGTCAATGGACCACTATCCATACCGACGGTAAGTACACCTTCATCTAATTTACCGTTAATGTTACCGTTTATTTTCTCGCCATTTACATTGTACCCTTTCACTTCGTTGTTAATAACGTCAACTAATTTATTCTGCATATATTCATTTTCATCTACTTTTTCAAAATCATCTGAGCCGTCAATGATAGTTAAACTGTCTGGTTCAAAGTCCATTTCGTCAATCATAGGCGCTCCTCCTATAACATGCTTAGATTCTAGAACTCTTTTTATGTCACTTTTGTAGTCTATTTCTTCGTCTTCATTATCGGAAGCATTGTCTGAGAGGTCAGTGGTATCGTCGGCGTCTCTGTCGCCTATCATGGCTTTGTATTCAGCATTGGAGTTGGGTACTAGCATGGGAACCGGTACAGACTGTATAGTTTTTATCTTTTTCTTTTGGAACAGCCAGTTCTCCTCCCAAGTGCCATCGACCGATTGTATTTCGCTTCCAGAAACTTCGTCAAAGTCACGGTCGCCATTATCTGAAAGTAAAGAAAGACGTGACTTAAAAAATGCACAATCATGTAATATTTTTTTTAACTAGTAATGTAGAGATAATTTTAAGGTTAATCGAGCATAAGGTGGTTGTCTTTTATTTGTTATTTACAACAACATTTTGAAAGGTAAACCACATTCTGTTTGCTCGACTACCTGTTAACTTCTTTTTAGCGTAGTATGTAAGCAGTGGACTTTTCTAAGTTGATATATGGTAGTTTACCGGTGTTACGCAGGTCTTCGCTGAAGTCTGGGAAAGGCACGCGCCTCGGCAGCTCCACTGTCTCCTCCGTCGCGCCCTCCTCCCAATCGGAGACATCATCCTCCTCTCTCAGCTGGAATGTTCGAGAAGAAGCCATTAGTTACTCGGCTAATCAAAAAGGTAGTGCGTGCCCATGACGGACTTCATAGAATAAGGGAAGGTTTTATCAGATACGGTTCTTTGACTTATCAGGAAATGCAAGCCTATGTTTGATGTCATAAAGTTAATATAAACAATGTGTCATATCATAAGTCATGGAATAAGTGGGCGTTACAGTTTAAGGAAACTTCAACTTATCACTAAGGTGAATAGTGAATACCTAACATAATATCGACATTAGTGAAATTCCAAAGACACTTCCTTAGCAGTACCAAAATGAAGGGTTTAGAACGAGTTCTTTAAATAAAAAATCTTTGTTGTATGAACTCGTTTCCTGCTGCGCATCTTTCGCTGAAGTAGAATTTACTCTGTGACATCAGTAAAGATGCGTGTTCGTGATAATGCCTCTATCTGGCTCTGTTGCGTTGCGACCTCCAGAACTTGCGGACTTCACCGCTTACTCAAAAGTGCTAGTTCTTAAAAACGCTTCTCTTTCTTAAATACCATTCTACTCTATGGATGATCAACGGCCTATCTCAACTTACCGGAGGGCTGATGTCCCTACGTCTGGAGTTGAGAGACCGCGGGGACGAGCGGTCTGAAGGCGAGGGGCTGGCGCTGGCTGAGTGGATCCCGCTGCTGCGACCTCCAGACCCTTCGGTCTGGTACCGCTCGATCACCTGCAATCAAGGGTACAGGGTCATCTTCAGTATTGAGTTTCGTGAAGTACATTTGCACACCGCAGTGCATGAAGCTCACAATACTTAGTATTTTTTTAGGAACCTCTAGTACTGGATCCTGGATCAAAGTCGAGCTATCTCTATCTTTATAGCTGGAATACAAGAGCGATAATAGAGTCGTTATGATTATTAACCTAGTCCGATATGAACAGAAATTAATACTAATATATTTGGAATCGAAGTTGCGGGCAAAAGCTAGTTAAGTGTAATATATAATAATTCAAGTTAGTGTCACTTCAAATCCTTGTATTTGGCGTTAGGTAACTATTTTTATGTGCCTAGGTAAGCTTGAAGACGTGGAAGGACCTATTCTTCTGTAGTACATTCGACGAATTAATACCAAACATCGGTATTATTCAACACTTCAACACTTCTTTTTCTCAATATAACTTTTAGTCGATATTTTTATGCTTGCTGCTAGAATGAAAATTGCACAGGACAGGACATCATTTATGGAATTTCCTGAACTCACAATTATCTAGTTTGAACGAAAGTAAAAATAAAAAACCTTCTCATCGTAATCGTCAGGAAAACTGAAGATCCCGCTGAAGAAATTGTACATCGTCATAGGACAATAGCACTTAATCCACCGTAATAGGACTCCGGGTTTGCAGCCTGTCCAGGCGGGATCCGGTATAGCACTGAATTATAATGCGTTGTTGCATGTGCATTAGACGCTTTAGTCAGGGTTGGCACAGAGGAAAGAATTGAGGAAACGAAACGGGATTCTTCCCATTAAGTAGTTAGGTGCTAAATAATTTCCGGCGGATTGGATCCCTTGGTTGCATTTATTTTATGATCTCATTTTGTTTATTCCTATTTAAGTAATTACTTACAATAATGTACAGGTACCTACATTAATCTTTTGTTCGTTCTTTTTTATTTCTTTTGTAGAATAACAATTATTTCCTCTCAGGTTAGAATAACAATTATTTCCTCTCAGGTCAACGCACATTAAGACATTAAGATGATTAACTCATAATTGTATTTATTTTAATAATTACATAGTTACCTACTGGTCATAAGTAATTGCTCTTTACAATCGCATATGGTTGTGAAGGTTCTAAAGATTTCATAATGATCATCGCGTTCGCACTTAAATATTTGCGTGTACGCAAGCTCGATCAAATATTACTCAACAAGTACATTGACACATTGACAGGCGCACTATTAGTAACTAGAGAGAGAGGCACAGAAAAACGTCATCTCGCTCGGATTTGGAGCAGCCCAACTGGGGAAGTACCTCCACCTTACAGGAGATCGCAGTTATAATAACAGCCCTATTTGCTATTTAGGCACACCACATATATGATGCTGTGTTCCTGGCGATAAGAGCTACCAAGATGCACTATGTTGAGAGTGAGGGACTAGCTCAACTCAAAAAGAGTAGGTACAATAAGTACAATTGGCCAAGAGATGTAAACCTTTTGTACCTAGATGCAATTTTATTACCTACATTGATATGTAATAATGTAGGTAATAATATAATCTTTCAGTTGTAATTGTTTAGCAATTATTCTGCAAAATGTCAGAGGTATCAAATTATCATAATGTCGAACGGTTAATTTACATTCGGGCACCTTGTGATCTCGTTTGATAATGATTAAACAAATATCATTACGATCATCGATCTTGACATTTACAATTTTACATCTATACTAATGCTTGTTATTCAATAGTAGGTATCAATAATGCATTCTATTAAATTATCATAAGTTAATGTGAAATAACATCGATCGTGTAATAAATAAATCAATAAAAGTATGAACAGAACGCACCACCCAAACATTGGTAGACACTTCGCATAGTAGTCCACAGTAAGTATCTTTAGCGGCTGAATGAGAAGATTTTCAGCGACACCTAGTTAGTATACAAATTTAGATCTATGATGTAAATAACATTTCTGATTTTGGTCTTTATAATTATCTTGATGTTATAGAGATTTGGGCTATTTCATCATACGTTGAGTTACGTAGAATACTTGTCTTTCACCCGCCTATCTCTTTATCTGTATTGTAGTTTAATTCAATTAATTACCGCGGGGTGACGGTGACGCTAAAAACAATTCGAATCCGGGTAGAAACAATAGAGTAATGCTGATGAAAAAACCAGCAGAATTGATGATATTAAGTTACACTTGGAAAATGTCGAGTCATTGTTGATCATGATCATAGAAAACAATCAACCTTCATCATCGTCGACAAACGTTAATAACCCTATTGACCATGATAATCACCATTTTCAAAGATTATGATCATAATTACGACCGATTTATATACCTACTATGTAGATCATTACGTCCACATTTGAGTAAATTTTTGAGAGTTACTCTTAATATTCCTGTAGGTATTTAGTATAATATTTTTAGATACTTAATAATGCAAAGCAGTTTTTCCCACTGCTAGAAAATAGTCTTATCTCATAAATGAGAAGAAATTAGCTCCCGTCTTCTGTATTTCCGGACAATTATAATATTGGCCTCTTCAAGGCAAGAGTGAATATTAGGCTTTTACTGAACCAGCGAGCTACATCTTAGGCCTTGTCGTCGCTTTGCATCAGGTGAGACTAGGCTGGGTTGCACCAAACCGTCTGTAATCGTAAGCGGTGTTCGTCAAATCTGATTGTATGGAA
Organism: Cenopis cana; assembly: GCA_951800055.1. Lineage (NCBI taxonomy): Eukaryota > Metazoa > Arthropoda > Insecta > Lepidoptera > Tortricidae > Cenopis > Cenopis cana. The sequence goes on along the minus strand of OX637476.1, from coordinate 22,342,535 downwards.
AGTTTGACAAGTTTTTATGGGATGACAGCTGCCGGCGCCATATTTGACGATGACCGGCCTGTGTTCGTACGTTGGTGCAACTGACCCTAAGACCAATCGCTGCTCTATATATAGTCCAATGTGCATATTGGACGTTACCCTTTGGTCTATATGTATCACCAGGCAACGAATAAGATACCCCACTTTTCAAAAGGAAATTGTTTTGATGAATAGGAGAATTAAGATACCTATGATTATCATACTTATATCCACAAACTATATCGTTCTTAAATAATAAATTCTCAGACCTTGTATCTTTCATCTGATAGGTATACCGCGATTCACTTTTCACTATCCGTTACCACAGCATCGATCAGCCGTCTATGCATGAGTAGAGTCGATTGGTTGACCATACAAAATTAATTAACAGTGTCAGCTGAAAGACGTTCACTGTTAGACATAGGCCTCCCAAAAATAGTGCCACAATGACCCAGCGGACTCCCGCAACCTTTACCAGGTCATCAGTTCACCTTATACGGGGTCGACCCACGCTGCACCTTCCGGTCCGTGGTCGCCACTCGAGAACCTTTCGGCCCCCATGGCTATCGGTACTACGTGCAATGTGCCCCTCTCGCCAAGTCAAGCTCACGTTCTAGGTATACTCACAAATGTAAATGTAAGACTTTACTTACGGCAATAATCCAGGCAACAATATAAATTACAACAATTGAAGCATACATTAATATCCCAAGAGATAGCTCCATATTGAGATTCAAATATCAGAATATCACTTGACACGCGTGAATTCAACAATAATACAAAACGTCACTGTAAAATAATTCACTCAATGATCTTCCAAGGCGTGCACATAAAACACCTCTGATTTAAAAAAAACCGGGATTACGTCGCGATAAGTCGGCTGTCGCGGCTCATTTAAATTAGTAATATCCTAATTATGTGCAATAAATACTCACCATTTCTCTACAAAGAGTTTTGTTTGCACCTATCGTGCTGGAGGAGAAACGTTATCTGAGCAGTTATCGCTGATAGCCAGCAGGACTTATGATACACTATCGATAATCATGTTCGTCTTGTTACACGGATCTTGATTTATCTATGCAAAGGCCCCGGATGTATATTCAGCCATGTTTATAAATTGTCAAAAAAAAAGCCTAAGTAACATAAATTTATCCGTCCCCTTCGATTTTGTAATTTATTTATTATAAAACATGAATTGTCTTCTCATTCACACAACATTTAGTACAAAACTGAGTCCAGTAGAAAATGCTCATTATTTTTCTTCGTTTACTAGCATTTCCACACCTGCTTCGCACAATGTAAATGTCGAAATTATGATAAATTTCGAAATAAATATAATACTTACTCAATTTTAATAAATCTACTTAACGTGCCATTTATATCTTAGTAAAATGCATTGTTTAAGGATTTTACGATTCACGTAATCCACTTTAGTCCCACGAGCGTAAAAATGCAATAAAATATTAATCACATTTTCTTTTTTATGCGTCACATTTTATACGAGTAATCTCCAGGTGCATCCTTTAAGAAGAAACATTACTTAATCAAATAATTATTATCTGAATACTCTGACATAAATCCCAAGCGAGTCCCAACACGCGGTCTAGTTTGAAGTCTGGATTAAGAGATCGCTCTCTTAAACTTATTAGGTATCAAAACGGACCCCGGGTTCCAACCGGGTTCCTTGGGGACAACAGGGAAAATCTTAGGAAGATGATGACTCAGAAAGCAGTGTGAAAACACACAGCATTTCACACTAAAGGCTTCGGCAAACCGGCTGCGTGCACGCATGCAGCAAGCACGCATTCAGTACAACCTAAACCTATCTACATAATTCCGTTAGCGCCAGTCGAAGAATTTCGGCGACTAGGACAGAGACATCTACCGAGATAAACATACAACGTACTTATGAGGTTAATTCTGATTCTGGCGTAAAGTTTAACAAGTCGGTTATATGATTCCAACAGTTTCAGACATCGATTCAGATTAGCTTGGTATCACAAGCATTTTTTTTCTATTTACGTTACTTCTCCATGAATTTTGTGTTACTTAGTTACCAACTTACGGTTTTTTTAAATATGCTTCTTTTTTTCTGGTGACTATTCGCTTTTGTTGAGTTGAACCTCTCATAGTTTTCTGAACGGAAACGGTTCCGGTTTTCTCTAATCAAGAGACTGGCATCCGACGGATGCTTTGCCTGTAATTTGACCGCACAGTTATTAGGTTGTGTCTCGGTACCATTGCATACATATCTATGCTAATAACACATATTTAAGCAAAAAGAATCCAACCTAGAACCTTGGCAGATATAGTGAAAATAGAAGGATCAGCATCCTTATACGCGATATTCCGCAGAATTATTTGAAGGATATCCCCTTCTTAATAGAAGGGGACGGAGGTAACTAATGTTACCGCAGATGATCAAGGTGTTAATAACTATGACCAATCCCGAGTAGTTTCAAGTTTCTAGGTCAAATAGTAGATTGTTTGACAAGGGTCTAAAGTAAGCCATATTACCACGAGATGGTTATTTTCCCGAACGTAGTGAGGGAAAATTGTTCGAGTGGTAATATGGCTTTAAGGCCCGAGTTATACACTCTACTTTTCACTTCGATTGCGAGAAAACGCATAAACACAAATTATCCACCTTAAATGAATAATTTTACTCTTGGCGGGCGTATGTCTCATTTGACAGCATGTTTTTTTTTCTAAGAACAGCACCATGCCTCGCTATGCGTGTTCGCTTTGCGCATTGGCCTCCCTTTCTTTTGCTATATTAAAGAAAGAGATGCAACATGCACTTTTTTTTCTTTTAAGAGGCGTAATTGCTTTGACCATAGACACCGCTTAATCTTTAGAGAACTGAAAAACGTCTTTCCTGATTGGTCGATTTTAGTACAGCTGTGTTCTGGTTGGTTGATATTTTTAGCAAATATATCTGTCCAATTACTGTTCTGTGATTGGTGGATTTAATAGGTGAAGTATTTTGATTGGTCAAATTAAAATGTTTTGTAAATCATAAATATGTATACATATTTTCCCTAGGGCTTAAATGTACTACTTTAGCCCCGCTTCACAAGTCTAATAATATGACACACTTTTCGAGCATGAGAAGTGAAAAGTAATTTAAAACTGTATGTTAATGGAAACTTCATTACAAAACTGAGGATTACTTAGACCCTGCAAAAATACAAAAAAGTGATGATGTTTCGACAACAATTCTCAGCCCGAAGCTGAAATATCAATAGTAAACTTATCAGGATCACTTTGATAAGATAAGATAACGAAGATATTATAAAATTGCGACTTAATTATGCAGTTATATTATAAATAGACAAATAAGTAGAGTGTATCAAGAGGAAAATAAGCATTGCTGATAGGTACTGTAGGTACATGGTTTTACATTTGTTTAATATGCTAAGTTATTTTCGGAAAGCAATCGATGTGACTAACCCTTCTAATTCCAGCAACAAAAATGATTATTTTAGGTACCTACACATTTTAGTGGGTTCGATTCCCGGTTCCAGCAATCAATTTTTCAAAATCTGTGAAAGCAGAATTATTTTTATAAATGAAATGAAATCTTATACTCAAACTCAAATTATTTGTCAAACATAGATTATAGTAGGTCATAAGTCTTCTTTCAGTAAAATAAATAAATAAAATCTTCAATATTTCAAGTACTTAGATACCCTCCATGTATATGGATTTTTTGTCTCCATGTGGCAATATTATAGCCGTAGGACATACTGTTTTTATGCTTTCGACGCACTCGGCTATTGCACTTAATTATCTAATTTTAGCATGAAATCAGACCATCTACGTTAGACGGCCTTCTAGCGGGTAAAACTCATTTGGTTATCACTTATCAGTGTTATTTATGCTTTAGATAAACGTCTCCGCTCGTATCTGTGATAGATTGATCGATTTATTTGTGGAGATCGATAATATACATTAATTATGCAATTCCGCTGTTTTAATTTGTCATTTTGGTGAAGGAATACTATTAGCGTCTATAGAAAAATAATTAATTAAAAAACAAAAATCCCGCCTGCACTAAAAATACCAAAACAAGCAATAAAAAGTTTTTGTCAATATTGCATTGTCATCTGAACTAAAAGTGTATTCCTTAATTTCAGCTCAATACTCGTTAAGGATGAAAAGCAGTCGGAGGCATGGAGTATAGCATTAAATGAGACTTTTCGGCCAAATCCATGCCTCCGACTGCTTTTCATCCTTAACGAGTATTGAGCTGAAATTAAGGAATACACTTTTAGTTCAGATGACAATGCAATATTGACAAAAACTTTTTATTGCTTGTTTTGGTATTTTTAGTGCAGGCGGGATTTTTGTTTTTTAATTAATTATTTTTTTATTTAAGACTTTTTAGTTTCAACTATGGTTCTTGCAATTCAGTGGCGGCGCGTGAGATTTTTATAGGGTAACCCGGAGCGAAAATTAGAAATTGAAGAGTCATCAACTAGGTACCTACTCTTTGAGAAAATAGTAATGAACCCAAACACGATAGTTATATCTAGTGAAGTTTATGAATTGCTAATGACCACCTTCTTGTTAGAGGAAAACCACTTTAGTAGGATAAAAGTTAAGTTTATTCCGTGAATTCGTTGTGAGTACAGCTGTTAGAATATAGAACATACACAGGTTCTAACACTTCTGACTTTCTCGTCAGAACGGCTTTATGGCCACATAATATTACAATGAAACTTGATTTACAGATATATAAAATTTCAACTCAATTGGACTACGAGAAGTTGGTCAAATTTAGTTTGTAAAGTTTGACGTAGGGAAACAATTTAAACTGAACCTACTTATTTATTACTTACTTTACGAGGTAAGTAACACCTTGCAAAAATATCACACGTGACTCATTTCAGGAAAAAACAAGTGCGTGTCGGATCACGCACAAAGAAGGGTTCCGTACCGACACCTAGCAGTCCATTTTTAATAACACTATTTCATTTTATAACTGTTCTTTCACATTTCAAGCTACTCGACTTTGGAACGCTCTTCCCGTAGAAATAAGGCGTGCCAAATCCATTGCTTCTTTCAAGACACATCTAAAAGAATACTATCTGTCCCTCCCATGATTCTTTCATCCTACTTTGTGCTTCTTTCAACTCTATGGCTGTTATTGTAGTTATATATTAATGTATATAAATAAATATGTGTGTAGGAATATGTGTATGTTTATAAATGTGGTTATGTGTGTATGTTTATTTTTGTGGAGTTTTAGTTTGCCACCCATTATAATTCATTTCTCGCTATATTTCCGCTAACCAAATGTTGTCTGGAAGAGATCGCTCTTTAGCGATAAGACCGCCTATTGTTTACCTCTAGGTTTAAATATACATACTCTGTAATAGTTCTATTTATTGAGGTGTGCAATAAAGAGAATTTGTATTGTATTGTATTTGTAATACCTTAATCAAAAAAGGTCGTATCTTCATAGGGAAGTCACGGCACTTACCTATAGATGAAAACGCGAGCGCAGCGAGCGCGAAAATTTTCGAACATTATGATGCAGATGCGGAAAATACTTCATACGCATCAAAACATAACAAATGTAGGAGAAAACGCGAGCGCAGCGAGCGCGAAAATTTTCAGACGTTATAATGCAGATGCGGAAAATACTTCATACGCATCAAGTCATAGCAAATCGAGAAATAGAACAAATCATACACGTATATTTTTAATTTAATTATAATTTTCTGCACAGTTAAAGTTTTAATTGAAATCGGAAACCAAGCATCGATTACAAAGTCGATTCAAAGTTATTCGTACTTTGATCATCACGCTTGGCCACTATTTTGACGTGAACTGTCACCGTATTTAGGGACAATAAGAACTACTTTCAGTCTGGCTATCCGATATTGGACTTAGTGGAAAAGCCAGTAAGAGGAAACTTCATTCCTCAAGTTTGGTGTTTAAAGTCTTACGATTGGGAAGACCAGCTGAGTTGACCCCTCCTTATAAATGTGGTTATGTGTGTATGTTTATTTTTGTGGAGTTTTAGTTTGCCACCCATTATAATTCATTTCTCGCTATATTTCCGCTAACCAAATGTTGTCTGGAAGAGATCGCTCTTTAGCGATAAGACCGCCTATTGTTTACCTCTAGGTTTAAATATACATACTCTGTAATAGTTCTATTTATTGAGGTGTGCAATAAAGAGAATTTGTATTGTATTGTATTTGTAATACCTTAATCAAAAAAGGTCGTATCTTCATAGGGAAGTCACGGCACTTACCTATAGATGAAAACGCGAGCGCACCGAGCGCGAAAATTTTCGAACATTATGATGCAGATGCGGAAAATACTTCATACGCATCAAAACATAACAAATGTAGGAGAAAACGCGAGCGCAGCGAGCGCGAAAATTTTCGGACATTATAATGCAGATGCGGAAAATACTTCATACGCATCAAGTCATAGCAAATCGAGAAATATAACAAATCATACACGTATATTTTTAATTTAATTATAATTTTCTGCACAGTTAAAGTTTTAATTGAAATCGGAAACCAAGCATCGATTACAAAGTCGATTCAAAGTTATTCGTACTTTGATCATCACGCTTGGCCACTATTTTGACGTGAACTGTCACCGTATTTAGGGACAATAAGAACTACTTTCAGTCTGGCTATCCGATATTGGACTTAGTGGAAAAGCCAGTAAGAGGAAACTTCATTCCTCAAGTTTGGTGTTTAAAGTCTTACGATTGGGAAGACCAGCTGAGTTGACCCCTCCTAACATCGCAATCACGATACTAGGAGGGGTCAACTAGCTGGTCTTATATTACCACCTACGTGACCAGCTGAGTTGACCCCTCCTAACATCGCAATCACGATACTCGGAGGCATGCTAAACTCCGCCGGCTTGTTTGGCTTTATGAAATGCGTTGCGTTTGGCATTCGCGTGCGTAGATTTCGTAGTGGTTAGCTTAAATCTATTATGACGCTAAAGTAAATCGTATTATCAAATTGTATTTAGGTAATGGATATTTTGTATTCACAAATTGATGATTTATTAAATTAACAGCAAGTAATTTGTAGCAAGATTTTGTAAGGCAAGCCGGTGGGAATCGGGTTGTATGGGCGCTCCGCCACTGTTGCAATTGTTAAACGTGTGTAAAGCAAACCTCGAATGACGATGACAATGAAAACATGAGTGATTGCGTATAGCGGATAGCGGATCCGACTATTAAACTTTGAATAGTTATAAATCCTAAACGGTTGTATTCACTAACTAATGACTAAAGAAACCTCACAATGATTTTAAAATACCTATTTAATGATACCCCACATAATATAGTTCGTCAACTTTATTTTTTAAGTGTCTTACAAAATGATGTCTGGTGGCCGCCATCTTTGTTTTTTTTTGACGTAACATTGCTAAGAACACTCGGGCTGGTAAGACAAATCTAACGATATCTCAAACATTAAAATCCGTTCAGGGAATTGGAAGATTTCAGGTAATAAAGAATATTACATACATACATACATACATACAAGATACGCGCGAAACACATAACCCTGCCTTGCAGTCGGGTAAAAAGTTATTACAGTTTTGCTCATTGGATAAGCTTTTGATATCAGTTTATAAGTTTTTTGTCCCTTATATTAATGGAATAATCGCTTGCTTACATTTAACATTGACCATGCACCTTGACGGATTGAGAAAGCATCCAAAAGGTATACGATGAGGACTATGGTCATTTTTTTCTTTTAACGCTATGTATCTGTAAGGTATAATATATGGGGTAGCATTTAACGAACCACCAAATTAGTTGCCGAATGATGCTCTAAAAAATTACATTGATTACCAAAAATACTAGATTCGCACCAAATTTTCAACTCCTTTTAAATATAAAGAGCAACTCAAAAAAGTAACATGTCGATAACCTATTAAATTAAATTGTTACCAAATAAATTAGTCGCTACCCAAAAATACTTAATGATCACCTAATTTCAAACACCAAATTTCATATAATTTTTTTTTACTTAAAATTCAAAATAAATGTAAAAATTGAAATCCTTATCCCCAAATTAGTCGAAATCGAGTATAATGACGATTTTACGTAAAAAAAAATTTTTTTTACTTAAAATTCAAAATAAATGTAAAATTTGAAATCCTTATCCCCGAATTAGTCGAAATCGAGTAAATGGAAGCTACGGTAGCCCAGTGGTTCAAGCATGCGGGCTGTCAAGCGGCGGTCGTGGGTTCGAATCCCAGCTCGTACCAATGAGTTTTTCGGAACTTATGTACGGAATATCGTTTGATATTTACCGTTAGCTTTTCGGTGAAGGAAAACATCGTGAGGAAACCTGCATACATCCGCGAAGAAATTCAAAGTTGTATGTGAAGTCCCCAACCCGCTCTGGGCCAGCGTGGGGACTACTGCCCAATCCCTCTCATCTATGAGAGGAGGCCTGTGCCCAGCAGTGGGACGTAGATAGGCTGATGATGATGATGATGATGAGTATAATGACCATTTTACGTAAAAAAAATTTTTTTACTTAAAATTCAACATAAATGTAAAATTTGAAATCCTTATCCCCGAATTAGTCAAAATCGAGTATAATGACGATTTTTTGTAGAAAATTTTTTTTTCAGTCAAAATTCAAAATAAATGTAAAATTTGAAATTTTTAACCCCGAATTAGTCGAAATCGAGTATAATGACGATTTTTCGTAAAAAATTGAAAAAAAAAATTGTTATTATATTTAATAACATAATGAACAATTTTAATTCATAATAATCATTATGTTACTGCTGTAACCTTCTCCACACGTAAGAACATTGAATGTTATTTTGCGAGTCATTTTCTACGGTTTCTGAACGCATTTTTTAATTTGTATGTATTAACTACAATATAGCTTGTAATGTGTATAATATTTGGATGTAATTCTAATAACAAATGATGCACGAGATTAGGTGGTAGTTTAGTATTTTTGGTGGTACTTGACAATTTTTTGATGCGATTATAAAATTTCAGGGAACGCAATAAGTAAAATAGCTGCAAGTGCTGGAATAATAGGTATGAGTGTTTAGGTGACCTGAAATTGATGGTCGATACATTTTTTTGAGTGTTCAGCCTTATTTTAGGGTTCGAAAATTTGGTGATATCAAAAGTTATTTAGGTGATCATTTTATTTGTTCCCTAATATATGTACCATGTAACTATGGGCCTTGTTGCCTGATATAAATAGATAAAATAAGACAACAAAAATAGCGGAAAGCTCGTAATCGCCTCAGATAAATAATTGCTATTAAATTATTTAAGGCACTGGCTTCATTATCGCTCCTATTTTTTTTAAAAAACTTACCTTTCTTTTTAGGGTTCCGTACCAAAAAGGTAAAAAAGGAACCCTTATGGTCTCACTTTGTCTGTCTGTCTGTCTGTCACATCGTTAAATATCTCAAGAACTACTTATGCTATCGATTTGAAATTTAGAATAGTTATAAATAAGGGTAACCCAAATACATGGAAGATGGTTTTTTTAAATATTTTATTTTATTTTCTGTGAATAATGACAGATAAAAGGGGGTTCAAAATTTTAAAGTCTGGCAACTATGTCAAGTGGGGTATCATATGAAAGGGCTTGACTAGTACATTCTGAAACAATTTTTAGTTTTTTTTTTCGTTGGGGAATTTTTGATTTACGAGGGAAAATGTAAAAAAATACCATTCCCCCCTTATCTCCCAAGTTTACGAAGAAAAAAAATTGAAATTATTACCCAACATTAATATGCATGTATATTTTACAGGAAAAATATAGCCATAGCTCTATCTAGTTTTTCTTTTTTTTAATCATCAAAAAACTCTTCTATACTAAGTTTGTAATTTAATCACCTTTGTATATATTTTTGTTTTGTATTTAAATTTACAAAATTACGTTGAAAATACCTTCTTTCAAATAAAAAAATAATTATTGAAATCCGTTAATGTGATAAAGAATTATCCTTGAAAAACCAACATACGTACTAAGTTATACAGTCGCGCAAATTAGTAACACAATGCGCCGATAGATGGTGCTGTCATGTTTTTTTAAGATTGTTCCTGAATTAATGGGGTCGGGACGGGTACACAACTACATATACAAGAACTGTGTACGTAACCCTCGGTGCGCGAGTCGGACTCGCACTTGACCGGTTTTTTTTGAACTCTTAACCCTCAATAAAGTTACTCTCATCAAGAATGTCATTTACATTGTCACTTTCATATCAGTCGATGTCGGTTTAAATGGTCAAGGAATGGTGCACTTGGGATAAAAACTATCCTATGTTTTTTCCCGTACATACGGGTTTAAGGATGAAGATGAATAAACGAATAAACCGGGTTACTTTAGCATAATATTAGTATGAGATCTCACAGAGTGCGGTTGTCAACCCTTAATTTGCTACCCTGCAGTTTACGTGTTACAACACTGCTAAGGATTCTCCGAGGTTGCATATAATTGTCAGTGTTCCACCCAATTTAATTGTTTAATAAACGGATTTAAATAATAGTAATATTTGCTGTAGGTAGTCTATGAATTCTACGTAACACGAAAAATAAAAAAAATGCATGTATCTACATAACTACATGAAATATAGAAGCCTCTCCCGGCCGTATACATTTATTATCACTATGACTGCGTATTTTAAGGTTCTTTTTATATCATTCTTTATTCCCATGTCGTCTTTATAATTTGCACTGATACAGTATTTGCACTGACGTAGTACTTTTACTTCATAAAAACTTCATATCATCACGATAAGTAAACCTGCGTTGCCAATTTAAGAGGAATAAAAACACGTTTCGGCCCAAATCTCGATCATATCTCGGTAACTATGCAGTAAACTTGACTGTGAACTCTTAATTTATTCGGTTATGAGTGTTAGGGCACAGTGAAATTATAACCAGTACATGATCTAACGTGAGGAACTTGTCCGGGGGCGCGTGTAACCTGGAAAAGCAGTGCCAAATACGAAACGAGAGTGCATACCGCGAAACGAATATAAAGTTCGTTCATGTATCTTCCTTTCTGTTGCACTTGCAAATTCGATCCATAGAGAGGCGAATATGGCTTAGTTTTCGGGTCGCCATTGGCCTACCGTACATATTGAGTAAGTATTTCAACATTTCAACCACAGTCAATTTGTCAGAATACCTATTTGAACTTTTGAAGATGATTTGATTTTGAAGTGATACTGAAAATATTATGCCAAATTTTCGTAAGTGCGAAGGAAATATTCCCCAAATCTACTTGCCAGCAATGCCAGCACTACACATGTTTGATTGTCAGCTATATAAGTGTTTATAAATGTACGAAAAAAAAAACTTTTGCACATCTCTGGTGGATATTGACCCTTCTCTCACGGGGCTAGTCCTAAGCGATTTGTGTTTCATACGGGTATCCTATGCGTCGCTTGTGAATCGCCGCCATACATATTCATTCGCTTCGTTTCGCACACGTCGACGGCAACATTTTATAATGTATGGCATAAGAAAAGCAATCTTTTATAAAAATGGCTATATTTTATAAAAATAGCTATATTTTATAAAAAATAGCAATATTTTATAAAAATAGCAATATTTTATAAAAATAGCAATATTTTATAATGTCACATAATGTACTGGCAGTAATAATGAAACTGCGATAATGGCCCATTATTACTGTTTTAGACATGTAATCGTTCGTTAGCGCGTTTGATCTCAACGGTAACCGAATGGGAAAATGGCAACTAAGCTTACTAATTGAAACCTTTGTAGCAATCAGTTACGGCCGTGACTTTGGTTTTCTTTGTTAACGGTAACAACACCGGTTGATTTTGCGATTGATATTATGAATGAAGCAACTATAGCTGCGAGGGAAGATACTCGACGTTCAATGGGCGCTTTTATGAATGAAACCATTGAGATTTACCGTGGCGTGGCCGTCGACGATAAAGTTTAATAAGCGCCCAATCCGTACCCCTGGCATATAACAACAAATACTTCATCATCATCATCATAGGCCTTTGCGTCTATTGCAGACGATTCAAGCATTGCTGTGTAGTTGCTAACATCGTTTTTGGTGGCTGTCTCTACAGCCAATTCCGCATTGGTCTCTACCAATGCGGAAACGGCACGATCTTCCACAGGTATTACAGGGAAAGTTGACGTCAGAAGCTCTAGTTCAGATTTGTTTTCTGCGGCACCTTTTACTAGCTAATTCGTCAAACCACTAAAATCCACCAGAGACTCTGTTTGCGTGGCCATATAAATTGAGATGAAACGCAAAAGCGTTCGTTGGTATTTATACCACAATATCGCTTAACACCGGGTAATTTGTGGTCAAGCGCTAACATCTCTAGAATAAAAAATACTGAAAAATGTATACTATACTAGAGGTACAGTCAAGGGCACCAATATGTATACATTTTTTCACCTTATTCCATTGAAATAAGGTCCAAAAATGTATACATATTTTTTCCCTTGACTGTACGAGTGCGGAAGGTTGCGAGTTCGAATTAGAACGCCAGCTCCTACCACTTTATATCGATTGAAAGAGAAGCCCTATGTTTTTCGCTCACGACAAAACGGGATGCAACCCTCTCCGAGAATGGCTTTTTTAGACAAATCTCGTTAAATATCTGGCTGTGTGCATATTTATTAAATTTCCTCTTGACAATGTTTAGATGAGGTAGCTAGCATCATATTAACTTAATCGTGCGTTTTAATAATGCGTTGTTTTAGTAGGCTGAGTAAAAAAAGGAAAATATAGACTCAACTTTGGATTTTTTTTCTATCGAGAAAATTTTAAGCAATCATGTTTCGGTTATTGTCAGTACCACAATCATATAGTCAAGAATCATATATCTGAAAATCAGCCCCTATTGTTTGCTAGTCTGGGCAGGACAGCGTTTTAAAGTTTCTAAAATTCTCGTTGTAGCGCCTCAAAAGAACAGGGAGCCTACTACGTTGTGATGCTGATGTGATATGACTGAATCGCGTGATAATAATCACTGTGTATTTTAAGGTACTTAGGTACCTCATAAACGTACCACAAACCTTTTTCTTTAAAATGCCGTTAAAATTAGTTTGTCTTTATCTGGCGTGTGTTCTATAAGGTTAAAACACATTTCAGCTAGCAAAGTTTTTGTTATTTTTTATGAATAAGCGGGGAATTTTGTATGTGATTGATTAATTTATTGATCAATGATAAGATCTCACCTTATTGAGTATGGCAGTAGCAAGCAGATCCTCATATGTGTCGTGCGGTGCGCTCGGCTCGGCGGCGTACCGCGCGAGGGCTGGCAATGCCGCAGCTTCCTCCACCACTCGCGCCACCAGACGCTTCAGCTGCGCGTGGGCAGTGCTGGCTGAAGGGGCTGCGCGGGTCGGGGGGAGATCTGGAGAAAAAAAAGTAATAAGTCTATGGGTGTTTTGTCTTGTCGTCGTTTGGGAAAAAACTTGCTAAGTCTCCAAACAAAAAAATTACATCTTATAGATTTCAAGCCCACGGTCATTTACATTAGAATTACGATTAATAACGTGATATCTAGTTTGTATAATTATTTGTGTTTTTGAGTTTCCGATATTTCGGCACTGTGGCGTTTTTCAGTTGTGGCCTACCCATACACCATAGTGATCTAAGTACCCTCTTCTGGTGTCTGGGTAGACCACAATTAAAACTTGCAGCAAGTCAGTTAATCCGAGATTTTGGCGCTTGCAACAGTGCCGAAATATCGTAAACTCGCTCACATGGTAAATATCCAGTTATTAATCGTAATTCTAATACATATATTTTTGTAACATCTGTAGAGTAAATCCAATCTTAAGCTGAACGCCCCTCTAGTTTGTTTCCGCTCACATCTGACGTAATATACTAATATAGGTGAGGGGCTTTTATTTCAAATTTGGGTTTTCTCATTAATATCGTTCATAGATTTTTTTGTAAAGTTATAAACACTAACCCCCTTATTCATAAACGTCCATCAAACCTATATTAGTTAACAGGCCGCTAAAGTTCGTTTGTCCTTATCTTTCACTTTGACATTTACGTTTGTGAGAAAGGGACAATCAACATTTTAGTTAGTAGTAATAGTAAACACTTTAATGCACAAATCAAGTACATACAAGGAGAACAAACTTAATGGTAGACATTTGTACAAAGGCGAAGCAGAGGTTTGTTAAGTTTTATGAATAAGGGGGTTAGTATCACCATACTTTGTGATCTGATTGATAATAAATAACAAGAATAAGAAATCTTCTTAATTTTGCTAAGCAAGTGTACAAAAATCATACTTGGTATTTCAATACAATCATAGTATAGTACGAGTAAGTCTAAATATTATTAACATTATTAAAACACAAACACGTGCGTATACAATAACATTCCAGTGTTATGACTACACATACACCATGCGGTGGCTTATGACTTATGAGTAATTCATGGTAAATAATAAAATTCTAAATATAATTATGTTCGTTCATAGCTGTTGATGACCAGGATCGTGCAAAGTGGAGAAAGGGAAGCAAAGCCAACTATGACAAGAGCTGGGATAACGCTAGTTTATTTGCCATAAATATGGGGATGAAGCCGGGGCAATTAAAAAAAGATGTAGTGTAGAGATCAAAAAGGGAAATTCGTATGGGCACCGGTGTTTATTCCATCCTCAGTCAACTATTACGTATTAAGTATACTTTTCTCCCCGGGAAAATATGCTATGCCGGGACACTAGACAAGGCTTCAAACCAGGACATGTCCCGGGGTACCGGGACGTATGGCAACTCTACGCTTGGTAGAATATTTACTACAGTCGCCTCGGAAAAACGCTAGGTGCATGATATGTTTTGTTCAAGTAGGTACAGTCAACAAATTTGATTTCTGGGCCACTTCGTAACTTCATATGAGATCTCTATCTAGCGGCTTTCATTGACCGAGTGAAACGCAGGTCTCTGTTTTAGCTTCGACAAAAATGCTTTCGTATGTCCGGATTTCCGGCTGTTCTCCTCTACAGCTCGCATTTCTTAACCGATTCTCGGTAAATTTTGTGAGCAGGTTCGATATCTAACATAGTTTTCGGAAATTAAAAAAAAAACATTCGCGAGGTTTACAGCTCACAGGGCCACTAGTATAGAATTTCATTGTGACAAGGCACGAAGTGGCCCAGAAATCGAATTGATTGATCGTAGTACCTACGATACGAATAACAAATTAGGTGCGTTTGCCTCACCGCTTACACAACACACATGGATTTATCTCAGATCAACCGATCGATAAAATCTGTGCATTCGGTGCATATTGATGAGTTGCGAAATTGCGGCGACATTGGCACGTTTTGCAATGCCGACTGTACACATTGTGCCAAGGTTTTTTTCCGAGGGTGGAGGAATCATTGGATATTGCCGGTCCGGTCCCGACCGTTTGCCTGACTGGACTAGTGGACCAGCATGTTGGGATTAATGGGCCAAAATTTTGAAGATATATCGGAGCGAACGAGGTGCTCCTCAATATCTGAATGCGTCTCTATTTTCAAGGCGTAAGAGTGCATGTTCAGATATTTTGAGCTCCCTGAAGGTGAAGAGTACAGATATTTGATGGTGACTGTACCTAGTTACTTAGTGCAGTATAATCCGTGCCTATCAGAATAAAAGTAAATCTAGTTTCGAAAAGACCATCCTTTTTCTCAAAAAATTAAAAATGTTTAAGGTAAATCTGTAAAGAGATCCTTTCGAGGAATATGTTAAATAAATAAATAAATATTTGTGGACAATCTTACACAAATCAAGTTAGTCCCAAACTAAGTAAAGCTTGTATTATGGGTATTAAGCGACGATATATATACATACTTATATAGATAAATACCCCTGGCCTCACCTTTGTATCGATATAATCTATATTTTTACCTGTGTCGTAGGTAATAGGTAGTACCTACAATAAAATAGGTAATAAGTAAATACAATAATGTGTACAATAGGTAAGGAAGGCAGAACTGAGCAGATTTCGCATTTCCTATAACAATGTAATGTGATGGTTTACAAATAAACAGCCAATCTTGTAAACTTTTAATAGTTGTTTTGAAACAAGCAAATCAGTTGCGATTCAGCAAGGTCACATGAACTAGCCCTCACTACCGTTCGCGTAAGTTATTTACATAGTGATTAATTCCCAATGAAATGATGTTTTACCTCATTGCGTGGGCGATTGGTTTAATTCTAAAGGTTTTAACACGCGCATCACGATTGCAAGAAACCTCTCGTCTACCGATTAAAAACTGCACTGCCAAGGTATGGAATTCCCTGTCGGTATCTGTATTTCCGAGTTCGTATATATTTCATATAACCTGGACCTCTTTAAGGCACGAGTCTTTTCCCCTTGGCTAGATGTAGAGAGATGGTAGAGAGGTAGGGCACAGCAAAATGTCATCTTGCTCGAATTTGGAGCAGCCCAACCGGGGAAGCACCTCCGCCTTGCAGAAGACCACAGCCATAATAACATTATATACTCAGGTATGTAGTGTTGTGTTCCTGGAGGTGAGCAAGGTTGCCAGAACTCCCGAGGTTGCACTGTGTTGAGAGTGAGGGGGCGCACGTGACTCCTTTGGAGTTGCGAGCGTCTATAGGCTGCGGTGTCCGCTTACCATCAGGTGGACCGAACGCTTGTTTGCCACCGTCGTTGTATAAAAAAAACCGGTCAAGTGCGAGTCCGACTCGCGCACCGAGGGTTCCGTACACAGTTCTTGTATATGTAGTTGTGTACCCGTCCCGACCCCATTAATTCAGGAACAATCTTAAAAAAACATGACAGCACCATCTATCGGCGCATTGTGTTACTAATTTGCGCGACTGAATAACTTAGTACGTATGTTGGTTTTTCAAGGATAATTCTTTATCACATCAACCGATTTCAATAATTGTTTTTTTATTTGAAAGAAGGTATTTTTAACGTAATTTTGTAAATTTAAATATAAAACAAAAATATATACAAAGGTGATTAAATTACAAACTTAGTATAGAAGAGTTTTTTGATGATTAAAAAAAAGAAAAACTAGATAGGGCTATGGCTATATTTTTCCTGTAAAATATACATGCATATTAATGTTGTGTAATAATTTCAAATTTTTTTCTTCGTAAACTTCGGAGATAAGGGGGGGGGGGGGGGGGGGGAATGGTATTTTTTTACATTTTCCCTCGTAAATCGAAATTTCCCCAACGAAAAAAAAAAATAAAAATTGTTTCAGAATGTACAAGTCAAGCCCTTTCATATGATACCCCACTTGACATAGTTTCCAGACTTTAAAATTTTGAACCCCCTTTTATCTGTCATTATTCACAGAAAATAAAATAAAATAATTTAAAAAACCATATTCTATGTATCTGGGTTACCCTTGTTTATAACTATTCCAAATTTCAAATCGATAGGATAAGTAGTTCCTGAGATATTTAGCGATGTGACAGACAGACAGACAGACAGACAGACAAAGTGAAACCAATAGGGTTCCTTTTTTACCTTTTTGGTACGGAACCCTAAAAAGATGCTAGCCAAGCCAGCCCAATCCGTACAATTGCGCATAGATTAATGAGATTGGCTGTAGAGGGGCGCGTCGTCGTGGAATACATGCACTATATATACCTAACATTTAAATTGTTGGTCACCGCAATATAGATATAGACGAGGCATGCAAACTTTATTATTATTCTCTTCATTTATTTAAGTACTTAGGTTGGTTTTTACAATATTGTTATAAAAAGTAAAATATAAAAATACACTTACAAAACATAAAAATATTATAAAAACCTAACCTAGGGTGCCGCCGGCAGCGAGGCAGGGCCTAAGCTACCGGTGGTCAGGGCGACAGAGAGAGGAACCTACTGACTATCCGTGCCGTGTCCAGGAGTACCGCCTTCTGAATCTGACCCTTGACCCAGCCATCTAGCGAGAGTCTCTTGAGGTGTTGGTCGAGACTCTTCGCTATTAGACCGTTCGCAGAAACAACTATCGGGACAATGGTCGTTGAATCAACATCCCACATGGCGGTTATCTCGTGGGCTAAGTCTAGGTACTTGCTGAGTTTGTCCTTCTCGGCCTTCACGAGGTTCTCGTCATGGGGGATGGTGATGTCAACGAGCACTGCCTGGCGTTTTGATCGATCTATCAGCACGATATCAGGCTTATTGGCTACAATAGTCCTGTCCGTGATGACATTATTATTTCTCTTTATTTATTTCTTTTCTTAGCCTAGGTTTGTATAACATTTCTATAAAAAGTAAAATATAAAAATACACTTACAAAACATAAAAACGTTATAAAAACCTAGCCTAGAGTGCCGCCGGCAGCGAGGCAGGGCCTAAGCTACCGGTGGTCAGGGCGACAGAGAGAGGAACCTCCTGACTATCCGCGCCGTGTCCAGGAGTACCGCCTTCTGAATCTGACCCTTGACCCAGCCATCTAGCGAGAGTCTCTTGAGGTGTTGGTCGAGACTCTTGGCTATTAGACCGTTCGCAGAAACGACTATCGGGACAATGGTCGTTGAATCAACATCCCACATGGCGGTTACCTCGTGGGCCAAGTCTAGGTACTTGCTGAGTTTGTCCTTCTCGGCCTTCACGAGGTTCTCGTCATGGGGAATGGTGATGTCAACGAGCACTGCCTGGCGTTTCGATCGATCTATCAGCACGATATCAGGCTTATTGGCTACAATAGTCCTGTCCGTACATTATTATTATTATTATTATTGTGTAACATATACTAACAAGTAACAGTAGTTGTAAGATTTTTAAATTGTATCCACTAACACTTAATGCAATGCCTGAAATAAACGATATTGAATTGAATTGAAAAAAGCATATTCAAAGTGTCATCATCATTATATATTTAAGAGCCTAGCTCTTGTCATTTGAGTTATCGCTATTCCATTCGGTTTTCTGCCAATGCTTTGAGCTCCTGGGGGGCGATTTTTGAGTGTCGAACGCTCGACTTTTCACTCGACATCTGTCAAATTTGACAGATGTCGAGCGAAAAGTCGAGCGAGCTAGACACTCAAAAATCGGCCCCCTGGTAGGACAATACATTACATAGAACTTCTCTTTGGTTTGATCTATAAACGCATTAAACGCACGTCCAGCTCTTCCCCTGCCTCGCCTGCCCTCTATCTTTCCAAAGTGTCATTACCCCAAAAACATCCGTGTAGACTAGACGTCACAAACATCTGAACAGAAGCCAAAAGCTAACCTTTGAACCGGAGTCTACAAGTAATTTCAATAATTAGCCATTCATGAGCAAAAACACGACGGAAACTTCACAGACTCGTAGGTGCTTAATATTGTGTTAAGATTAAAACCGACCTTGCGGTGTTGGGGACAAGAATATTTAAAGCGAGTTTCCTGCGTAAAACTGGTTCTAAATGTAAATGTCATTCTGAATTTTTTTGCGATCGGATGAAATAAAAGAGTAAAAAAATTGGAACAATGGAAATTTTTGAAAATAAAATATATATAAAAATAGAATTATAAAACTTTGTCACATTATCTGTCCTCTCTTTCAAAAAACCGAACTTCAAATTGTTCATTCCAACATTATTAGAAGTATAATATAAATTAAAAAAAAAAAACAAACTAAAAATCTTTAATAGTAATAAAATGATTGACAAAGACTTAGATTTCCTCTCTAATTCGCTCAAGATTTCTTTATATTTTCCATGAGCCCATCACACCTCATAGTTAATTTTCATTCCATAACCACACCACATAGTTAATTAATTTTCTTTCTATAAACAGACCACATAATTTTCATTTCGCCATTATTTATGTACGGTCTAGGGGGCCGATTTTTGAGTGTCGAACGCTCGACTTTTCACTCGAGATCGTCAAAAAACTATGATGTTTTGACAGAATCTCGAGTGAAAAGTCGAGCGTTCGACACTCAAAAATCGGCCCCTAGGACTTTAATTGTTGAGCCATTTATGTAGAGCTATTTATATGGACTTCTCATACCTAACTGAAAACAAATTCAGTTTGTCACCTATAGTCCCCATAGGTGACTTTTAGGTTATACACTGTATGGATATGACAGGTGTCAGAAATTAATTCTTATCTTGCGATGGCTAACTATAAATGAATCCGCGAGTGAACATTGTCAATTATATCACTCAGCCCTTGCACTCTACCTACATAACCATATTCGGCGTGAAACCACTTTTCAAGGGTCCGAGAAGGCCGATACAGTTTTAATTTATTTTGATCACTTGTTAAAATCATATAATTGAGTGACATTTATGTGTCAAGGCATAGCTATTGCCGGTTGTTAATTGATACATATAGCAATGATATAGTCGTACCTATTTGAATTACCTACTCGATTGACGACTTTTAAAAACGATTGAAGTAAAATCTCTCGCGATTTTTTGTTTTCCTTGATTCTATCTTATCTAGCAGAGTAGCTAAGATAATACTTGCAAGTCACGTTTACTTAAGACGTAATTTTATATACCGTTCGTCATTTTCTAGCATTAAGAGTAAGTCCGAAAGGGACGAACGTAAACAAAACGTGAATATGCTTGTTAGGGAGTATACCTAGATGTTTAGAGCATTTAAGCCTAGCTGAAAACTACACTGAAAGCAATAAAAACTTCTCTTTTTTAGCGTAACTTAGTGTAAGGCCTGAGTGGACGCTCGGAGCGGAGCGTTCGGTGTCGCGTCCAGCGTTGCAGCTTGCAGCCGAGCGTCCATACTTACTATTTGTGCCGCGGCGACTCAGGACACCATCACCAGTATGAGTTTCAATTGCTTGACATGCACGCCCCGCTGGACGCTACGCTGGATGCAACGCTCGAGCGTCCACTTCTACACTTAGGCATAGACTTATTTTAAATTTAGAACTTACCCAAGATCTCTTCCAGCCAGTAACACGACACATAGAGGAAGATAGCGATGCCGAGCCAGAAGCCCAGCAGCAGCACGGCCAGGTACGCCCACATGGTCGGTTATCTCATCACTAGCACTTTGACTAGTCACGGCACATCACTAGTTTTACTTTTTAATTATGAATTTTTTAGTTGGCGTCATTTTCGGTAGGCTGTAAAGTTATGTGGTATGAGTTAACCTTATGTTTGTAGGTTGTAACTTTTTCTAGTTTTGTAACTGAACTTTATTTATACAAAATTACGTAGCATTTTAATGTCACTGTTAGGTACATACTGTTGTTAATACAACACTGTTGTTGTGATTTGTGAGAGAACGCAGTAGAAGCACAATCTATAATCTATTGTCCTAATTTCGATCAGAGATATAGATCCGTAAATATTTACAATAGTTATTTGTTTGAAATAAACTTTCTCTTGACTTTATCCTCATTACCGAATAAATGAATTACAGTATTATTAATGTCATTATCACTGATAAATTGATAATATATTGTAAAGTCTTCGCAGGTCCGTAGATGGTAAATAAAAGAGTGGACTGTTGAATAGGAGCTGGTATAATCCAAAATAGAAAAAATATACAGAAAAGTGAGTGTTACAGTCGGTGGGAATAGCTGAACAACGGTAAGTTCTAACGTAAGTTGAATTTGAAAGCTTAACATTGCCATATCAAAATTGTGCACAGTAATTTGATTGATTATGAATTTTACATTATACACTGAATATTTTATTTAAAAAATATGCAATTTAGATTGAACTAATAATTAGATAGGTAATTTTATTAAGTATGATTATTGAATTGGTATTTTATATGAATTTTACAATGCAATTTTGTTCTGAGAAAAAGGATTAAAAACGATTAAGTTTTTAAACGATTCTGAACATATATATTGCGTGTCAACCAAGAAGGCGCGCCCCTCCACAGCCAATCCGTAGATACATTGAGCATAGATTAGTATGAGATTCGCTGTGGAGGGGCGCGTCGTCATAGATATATACGCGCACTGTAATGTCTGGACCCTAATAAAGATAGCTTAGATAGCATAGGAACCTCTAAAGACCTATTATACCAGCGATTTGCAGGCGATGAGGCGACGCAAAATAATGAGTGTGCTAGTATAGTACATTATTGCCGTGGCCGGGAAGGGAGCAAATGCAGGCTGAGTATTTGTTTAAACGGACGAGCTTGCGAGTCCGTTTAATTATAATACGAAGCCTGCAATTGCCATTCCGGCCGAGGCTAATATAGTGCTTTTCTCAAAAATGGGGAAAATACGACAAAAATTTAATTAAGATTTGATAAACATAACCTTAAAACGTCAAAAACATCATGTTTTCCCGCCGTTTATTTTTTTAACAGAATCGCAAGTGTATTTTTCCACCGAAAAACGCAAATTATTCGAGACACATAAAAAACGTCGCGTTTTCAACAGAAACATACGAGCTGAATTGGCTGTATACGACCTGTGCCTCCTTTTATATGACAGTTTCTTCATTTTAAAAAGTTTATAACTCGACAAATAATAGTACATTACTTACCAAGGGCGATAAAACAAAGAATGTCTCAGATCGCAGGTATTTTACGCCCGAGCCGAAGGCAAGGGCGATAAATATGCGATCTGAGGCTTTCTTTATTATCGCCCGTGGTAAGTACAAAATTTTATGTCACCCCCTGGCCAGGAAGTGGGTTTTTTCGCGCGCGGAGCGTGCGATAATGGCCACTTTATGGCCAGGTGTAACATAAAGGAATTTATATGTGAGATTGCAGGCCATATTATGTGGCCTGCAATGTTTTTTACTTTTTAATTTGTATCTGACCTTAAACTATACACTTTACCTTCCAATATGTAGCGACTAAAGTCCAGTTTGCGGGCCATTTTTGAGAAAAATACCAAAACCGATTCGAATTTAACATGATTGTAATTCGAACAGACTCATAGCTTCCTAACCGAAGCATGTTGTGGCTGCGAACTACACAATAACAATAATAGGCATTGTGTTGAGTCGATTGTTTGATTAACATTACGTAAACAAAACAAGCAGAATGGCGACCTTTCTATCACCAACCGGAGTGCATAGATCTTAAGAAGATACTTATCTATAGCTTTTTGTACTACGATGATGGCAAACTGGCTTACGGAAGGACGTACGCTGGTTTGCCATATTGGTGAGCTGACACCATAGCCTTCGAACGCTTGGTCACAAGCGCATTTTTGTGTTCTCAGTTGTTTGTGTTTTTAAAGTAGCAGAGCAAATTTTAAACTCATCACGACCATTCAAATTATTTCCCGAGGATACGCTGTGTCATCAACTCATCATAGCCAATCCTCATATCAATAAAGGGTCGGAAACGTGCTTGTGATTCTTCTGGCGCTGCAAATGTTCATAGGCTTTATAGCCTCAAACAACCTTAAACCAACAAACTTTATAGAGATCTCTATAAGGTTTGTCATCGTAGTTGTATAAAAAATTGTAAACGGCTGTCGATTACTTGTTACTAGAAAACGGGCCGGCCCGGACACGGAACGGTCTAGCGTGAATCATCTTTAATGTTTTAGGAGAAATTCAAAAGGATCAAAAACAAATATTTTTTTATGTACCTAGGTATGCGTTTTAAACACGACCACCCGGCATTACTACTTCCTCTAGCATAGACATTCGCCTACTAAACTGAATGTAGGTTTACCTATACATTGTGTCTTACTATCAGTAACGACATGTTTAACTGTTTTATTAGTAGGTATGTCCAATTGTCCAACGACAACGGTAAAACACACGCTCCACATATAATGGTATCGGACAACACTGGGTACAGTTACATGTCACTCCGTGATCGGTGAGCAAATGTACTATTGGTATTTACTCCGTTCAACATACTAGAAAGAGCGAATTATTAGACGAATATAGGCTAGGTTTTATACGAGTAGATACGATACGTTACATTATACCTTATTTCGGTAACCGGTAGCTTTAAGAGGCTGACAAGACCAAATTTTGTTAAAATTGATGTTATTTAAACAGTTTTTTAAGAAAAACTATTTGTTCTAGCACATCAAAAAAAAAATGTTAATATTAATCATATTTCAAAGACCGTGTACGGACTCGTTACATTATTGCATGAAATCGGCTCGATAGAAAATAATTGCAAAGATTGGTCTTAAAATCATCATTAAGCGGTTCTATGTCTTCATTTTTATTACGTATGGGTCTGCAATTAAAAACATGAAGTCAACATATTCATACATAAACCGCCAACGAGTCATGTTTCACAAATAATCCACACTTTTTTTTATTTCAATGTTATTATAGTATTTATTTGCTATTCTACGCGCAGAGCTTCCGTAAAGAGCGGGATGGTTAATTGGAAACTCACGCGTGTTAGAGCGGGACTTTTTTTAGGTTTTGTGAGCCTCTTAAAGCAAAACTTCGAGAGAAAACCGATGTATCCCGATTCCGAACAATTCTATTTTTCCCTCTAGGCTGGAAGGTTAGATATGGCCGTCGTTTTCGTACAACTACACGATGATGTTTTCAGTTTAGCGTGTCTTGCAAAATCATTATCATCATTGCTTAATTTTGATTATCTTATTTACTTGGACTAGGCGCAGCATATTTTTTCTTCCATGCTGTTAAATCGCTCGTCATCCAACTTTTTCCTTACCTCATCTACAACCTTTCACAATAAGTACCCTGTCTTGAGCAAAATAAACCTTAAGTATATAACCATAAAGTATGAGAAATAGAAAAAGTTTTTAGAAATGTGGACACGTATACATGTGTGATAGACAGACAGCCGGCGACAGGCGACCTTCCCGAGGTGATCTGCCGAAGTTACTTAATTCAATTAGGTAGGGTCATCGAAACATAATACGTCTTTGCTTTGCTCGGCGTTTTCCCGGGCATGAGACCTAGCTAGATCGATTGCTCGTCCCCGAAAACCCCTACATACCAAATTTCATAAAAATCGTTAGAGCCGTTTCCGAGATCCCCGAAATAAATATATATAGATATATACAAGAATTGCTCGTTTAAAGATATAAGATATCTGGGCGACCGAGCCTTGCTCGGCGTTTTCCCGGGCATGAGACCTAGCTAGATCGATTGCTCGTCCCCGAAAACCCCCACATACCAAATTTCATCAAAATCGTTAGAGCCGTTTCCGAGATCCCCGAAATAAATATACATATAAATAAATAAATAAATATACAAGAATTGTTCGTTTAAAGATATAAGATATAAGATAAGGTAAGGTAAGGTAAAGGTTAATTTGTAGTTTGTGTTAGTAGCGTTACTGCTTAATACAAAATCAATTTACTTTAATTACTCTTCACCTACAGGATAACAACACACTTAAGAATCACGTAGGTATTATTTACTATTGATAAATAGGTACGTTATTATGCCATTGTGCAATATAAGTGTCATAGTGACACAGTTTCTTGCATCCAACATTGCCGCCCAAGTGATAATAGGTCGTATATATACATATGTCACAATTGGTGGAAATCAGTTCATTCTCCAAAATGACGGTTCTTCGAGTCGCCGTTTTACTTTGTGTATTTATAATTCAGGTAATTAAAACTATATTTTTTTATAAATTTACCTAGGCTTTAAGTTCAGCTATTAAATTGACTTTTTGATGTTACCCCTTTTTTCACCGCCTTATATAAACAGTACGATATTTTATAGTCAAATCAGCAACTTTTTATTAAATGTCAAAATAGATTTGTTAATATGAAGTTTGGGAAATACTGTCTTAGTGACGTCACTAAGACAGCGTGAATTGCTATGCAAATCAGCGTCCTTTTTGAATCTTTATGTTTATAAAATCTTTCAATTAGCTAAAATAAATTAATAATTGATATTTTCCGAATATTTTCGTTAGATCTTTTATTAGTCAAGTAAAAAATAATTTATTTATACCTTAGTTTAATACCCTATTGCTATTAAACTGATTTATAATGATCCATATTTAACGATCTCTCATTAAAACTGCTCCCTTTCTACCATTCTCAAAGAATGATTTCTACACTAGGCTTCCCTAAACTTCTCACTCACTTGACGAGCCTAATCGAAATAAGGTCTAGTTTCCCCGAGCGTCAGGAGTGCGCGGTTGGAGGGTGGACAATCCAGAAACCTCCAATACGACCACGCTTGCGGTTTAAACACTGGAACATTCGAGTTTACGCTCCAGTGAGATTGAACCGAATCTGAGGTGTCAATGGAGTCGAGCTACTGGGAGTTTTGTCGTTGGTCCATTAAATCTAGCCTGAGAAGATTCCAGCAAGAAACTCAGCTAGGCCCGACCTGGGTCAGACTGACTCTAACCGCTATGCGGCGGTACCTGGACGAATAGGGACTACGTATATGTGTCTGTGTTGTCGCGCGGTGGACCATTTACAATATTAAGTAGATATATGCTGCTGAAATAACAATTTACTTTTTGTACACCTGTTTCCAGAGGGCTGTTAGTGAAGGCGTCACCTGCCAATCGGAGATATATATATCAATAGATGACGTGATAAAGGCGCTGAACAACGGACCTGGCATCCCTGGTCTCATATACAACCAGAATCCTTGTGGCTGCAAGCAATCCTTTAGCAACCAGTCCTTTGGCAACCTGCAGTCATGTGGCTGCAGCAAGCAACCATGTGGTTGTAATCAGCAAAGTCAATCCATTAAGTTAAAGAAACCAATGTCGATCGCTTTTAACAACCAGTGCGGTTGTCAACCATCTGGTTCTTTCAAACCATCCCAGGAGTGCGGTTGTAAACCATCTGTTTATTTCAAACCATCGCAGGAGTGCGGTTGTAAACCATCTGTTTATTTCAAACCATCCCAGGAGTGCGGTTGTAAACCATCTGCGTCTTTCAAACCATCCCAGGAGTGCGGTTGTAAACCATCTGCGTCTTTCAAACCATCGCAGGAGTGCGGTTGTAAACCATCTGTTTATTTCAAACCATCCCAGGAGTGCGGTTGTAAACCATCTGCGTCTTTCAAACCATCCCAGGAGTGCGGTTGTAAACCATCTGTTTCTTTCAAACCATACAAGTAGAGTAAAACCAATATTAAACTGAGCGCCATATCCTTTTCAGGCGACTTTTGACTTTTAATCCAAATTTGATGAAAGATGTATAACCAAATTTAAGTTTTTCAATTACCAAATGTATTTTAGTCATCGCGGAACTTTGTAAATACCTTTTTAAATCACCGCTCTTTGTATTTTTTTTACTCTATTAGGTTCGACATTTATGGCGCTTAGCTAATATGATTCTAGATGTGAGTGGGTTCATTCTGTAGGGGCCTTCATTAAAAAGGCTGCTATGGTTTGGAATTCCTGGACCACTTTAAGGCACGAATGAATAGGCATTTCCTGGGTGAGCTCGCTTCGCCGTCGGCCTCATCTTTGCCCCCTGGCTAGAGCAATCTCATCTCTAATAAAAAAACATGGTTTTACATTGTGCTCACAATGTAGCGAGCTAGTGCCCCGTGCAAGGAGCTAACCCGGAAAAGTGTCACTTTCCGCACATCTTGTGTCAATGAAAGTGGTCGGCGAGTCCATAAGGAAACCACATAATAACTACGTGTTTAAGACGAGTTACGTAGAGAAGGGACGCTTCCTGATTTGCATAGGTTTTATGCATTAATAGATTTGCTTGCTGTGCATTAGGCTTTCTACTAGAGCTGTGCTATGGATGCGTCGCCGCGTGCGGTATTCGATCTCGGCTTGTACCACATTTTCCAAAAAAACTTATGTACCACAATATCAATTAATATATTTAACAGTATCTTTTCGGGGAAGGAAAACATCGCGAGGAAACCGGTCTAATCCCAACCAGCTCGGTCACTGTACTGTCACGTAACTTTTAGAACGTACGGTATATTGAATAGGCAGCTTTGCTCGTGTATGTCGGGCTTTATTGTCTATTGCTGATATAGTTCGGACACAACTCTAAGGCTAAATTCCGTCAAACGAACGCAAGCACTTAGAGCTCTAGACTTAGAGCTCTGACTGTAAGGTAGATTTTTGCTTGCGTTAATTTGACAGCTTGGCCTTACAGTTTTGTACGAACTATACCTGTATCCTGATTCTATATTGTCTATGGTGTGCGATATTGTTTTTGTCTGAGAAAATGGAAAATAATAAAAGATCATGGCGTTTTATTTCAATATAGTGAAATATCAATATGGTAGCAGAGCGTGGTTACGATCCACGGACCTCTGGGTTATGGGCCCAATAAAGAATATATTTGGGCATATTTGATGTAATTTTTAGTACGGAGTTTGACATTTAGATCTATGGTACTAACGGTCGAAATTACGTGATTATCCCGCTGGTTGGTTATTACCCCGCCGCGCCGCGTTACGCTGGTCTAGTTTCCTAGACGGGTTGGAAGGTCATGCAGTCAGTCGTTTTCATAAAACAGGGATTTATAAATCTTGGGGTAAGATCTCAAAGCGGTCCCCGGTCTCTTTAGAACATTGAGCCAGCAATAGCCTACTTCCATGCCGCAACAATAATGTACTATGAAAACACAATAAACCAAATACATTACAAATAACGTATATCACAACGGGAGTCTTGTAAACCACTATTCATAGAGCATGGCATTTTAACTCTACCATACATGAATATTTTGGAGGCTGCTTTATTCGTAAAAAAATACCCAAACTTCTTTAAAAAGGCTAAAGGTGTTTACCCTAGGAATACTAGACATCCTAACAAACTAGTGCTCGTTTTTATACACAAGACCGCCCTTTTTAGGAAAAGTAGCTATTGTATGTGTATAAAAATATTCAATGCAATTCCAGAACATATTAAGTTACTACCTCTCAATAAGTTCAGAACGCAGCTTCATCGATGGCTCAAAGACCATACGAGTATGTTCTATGCTTTAGATGACTGGTCTCATGCCCAGGAAAACATATTTTAAAATTAAGTAACATGTAAACCTCAATTTAAGTGCTCATTTGCATGCTAATATGTAGCTAAATATGTAACACACCACCACATTGTACCATATTTTATTGCAAATAAAGATTTATCTTATCTTATCTTATCAAACTAATATACTTTATCGTCCACGGGTCCGGCGCGGTAAAACTATAGAGTTTTACCGTCCACGTCCACGGTAAGGTATAAATTGACCATTAGTTCGGCTCACAAGCCCACGGAAACTGTCTTATTGATAATTAAAACCCTTAATGAATTAATGACATCCAAGGAAACTAACTGGTATGGGCATTAAAATAGCCAACCAGTTGCATTACTAATCCCATAAAACATTTAAACTATTTCCGTTGCGAACCAGCACAGCCATTTTTTTATTGGAAATCTCATACATTTCCTCACACACGGTCACAAAGTTAAAATTTCACTCGAATGTGGCGCTATGAGTGTTGATTCTGGTGGTCTTTGTATGGGAAAATGGTTAGTTTGTTATTTAGCCGTCGGCAAAGATAAGTTTGTTGCTTGGACTGATATGGGTGTGTGTGATATTTTCACTTTCGCTTGAGACGCGTTTGGTACTTAAACGAAAGTTAAGTACTGTTTGTACAAAGTAAGCTCGGTTCTGTTAGATCGGTAAGCTATTTTAAATATACTTACGTAGACATTATTTCACGCGCGAAATAGCCACCATGGCAGGAAAAAACCGACTAAGTGCGTGTCGGACCTCGCCCTTCAGGGTTCTGAACCAACCGCAAAATGTTTGTTTTAATAAATAGGATAAATAAGGAAATTTCAAACAAAAAGTGTGATTTATCAATATATTTCACCAAATATGAAGTTCATAGGTCAATGCGAATTTAAAAAATTCACATGTATATTATTTTAACCTATTATTGTGTACAGTCACCAGCATTAATATCTGCCAAAACAAAGGCGCCCTAATTATGTGACATGACTCTATTTACAGTCACCAGCATTAATATCTGCCAAAACAAAGGCGCCCTAATTATCTGACACGACTCTATTTGTAGGGCCGTAAGGACGTGTCAGATATTTATGCCGCCTTTGTTATGGCAGATATTGGTGCTGGTGACTGTACAATAAAGTGATTTCATAAAACAAACATAAATAAATCAATTTGAAGTCCTCACCAGTATTTTGCCCCTTTGCATTCGCTAGCGGGAAACCCTGACCCACGCATGCGTGTTACGTAAAGCAAATAAGCACATGTTACTCCATAGTGTCAGTTTGCCAACTGCACATGCGCAATAGCACCATGCTTTAACTTATGATTATGTGGCTTTCCTAGCCTGGGGCTTGATTCCACACCTGATGTGTTTCAATTTCATTTTTATGCCATACTGGTGGCAATAAGTACTATAAGTAGTGGTAGTAAAACAATTTATTCTACCAATTTACTGATTCGAGAATTTGTTGGTGTGATATTAAGCTTTAAAGTGCAAGCTAAACGGTGGCTACTAGGCATGTAAAAAAAAACATGGTAGTTGTAAATATAATGAGTTTAAAAGAAAAATTATCACAGCTAAAGTAGACATTACTAGTTAACGAGTAATAGTCGAACTTCAGAAACGTACCTATTTACTTTGCAAAAGCAAACATTCGTACAATTTGCTTTCCATTGATACCTCGGATAATGTTGCTAATTCTGTCAAAAACATAGCAAATATAACTCTTTAGTCTACATAATGTAACGGGTGGACAACCACGGAATCCTACATTGGGCGAGGTCCGGTCCGAAACACATTCGGCCGGCTTTTTTAATAATAAAAAAATCAGTGGCGTAGCTAGATGACTAAGGGCACTGGGGCAAAAAAACTGGGCCCCCTAAACTGTTTAGGTTTTATCAATATATATACTTATTTCTCGCTAGTTCAAGAGGTTTGCTAATCAGGTTTTGGGGGCCCCCTGAGCTTGGGGGCCCCGGGGCACTGCCCCGCCTAGCCCTTCGGTAGCTACGCCACTGAAAAAAAATAATCTAAATAACTACTGAGTTTGGAATTGAGCCCATGATGACTGTAAGTAATTTACTATGCATGAACTATTTAGTGGCCGTTATAGTGAAAATTGATTACGTAGTTATGGTGCATTATATGGTTAATTACGATGTGTTTAAACGCAATATAGACACCTACTTTTGCAATATAAATTGTACAATATGTAAATAATAGTTTTGTTTGCGGGCAAAGTTAATTATAGTCAGCGAACGTATCTTGACGATATTTTTAGGATACAAATAGGTATTTAAGGTAATATCCATATTTGAATGTCAGATAATGTCTATAATCTGCCACAATATGCTAAACAGGTAATAATATCGATGATGACATTCATCCTAGCGTTATCCCAGTAGGTACAGTCAAGGGCATAAATATGTATACACTTTTGGACCTTATTTCAATGGAATAAGGTGAAAAAGTGTATACATATTGGTGCCCTTGACTGTACCTACAGGTGCATCCTGAAGGATGCTCGGAGTCAGCTAGCTAATCTCAAGATATGCCGTAGGAATTAGTTTTTACGGAAGCCACTGCCAGCTGACCTTCCAACACAAGGGGAAACTAGACCTTGTTGGGATTAGGCTTGTCAAGTGAGTGGGCAACTTGACTGTTAATTAGAAGTTCTCAAGCCACCCGAAGGCCTCCAAATTGGGCTAACGACAGCTATCATAGACACTATAGACAGCTAGTATCAACGGCTTTGCGTGCATTCCAAAGCACGGGAGCGCTCTGTGAGTGTGAATAACCAATCAAAGCGTTCACCCATCCAAGAGTTGGCCTGGGCCGACGTTGCTTATACACGAACGCTCCAGAAAGGATCTTAAATGCGTTAAAATATATAAGTAAGGTTTTACAGATTCACTCGGCTGACTTAGGTACTTACTTATAAAGTACTTGTTTTAATTTTTATTGTTACTTACATGGTAATAGTACATTACTGCAGAGACCAGTAAGTAAGCCATCCTGGACGAGTATGAGTTAGCCGGCCGAGCCGAAGGCGAGGTCCGGCTATAATACGAGGCCAGGATGGCACTTACGGTCGAAGCTTGTATAGTGCTTTTCTCAAAAATGAAACAAGTTGTATGAATAACAATATTTAATTAATTTTTGACAATTCCGCCTGGATCGTTCTAAAATTGTAGTTAAAGAACGAGCTGTGGGCTGGCGCGCTCGCGGCGCGCGCCGGGCTGGCACCGGGCGGGCTCGCGGGGGACGCGCGCCGCCAGCTCCAAACTTATGATATGTAATGGGATTTACATACTTACTTCCTGGACAGTAGGTGTTACTTCCTGGACACTTCTGCCAACTGTCCAGGATGACCCACTTTCGGATACTGTCTTCACAGATGTTATGAGAACATTACATACTATTTTTGAGAAAAATACTTTACATTTTAAGACCACTTAAGGATCAGGAAGTTTACTTTTTAGGTTAGATAAATGCAAGCGAGTGTGTCGTATGTATGTAGTAATACTGGTCTCGTGGCTTAAAATACATTTTCCGTATTTAAAATTCCTGTACGGTAGGTACACATTGAAATTTCATTGACTAGATAACTCGAAAGCCTAAGAAGTTTTGCGAACTTAAGGTACCTATAACATTCCTGTGGTCTCAATCTGATGTCATATTAATGAGGGTGAACAATTAGGGTGGATAGGACCAATCCGTCTGTAATGATTTTCCAATACTTAGGTTTGATTAATCGTTTCATGTTACCTCCCAACCGAAGGGGAAACTATATACTTAGACCTTATTATGTGGAATTAGGCTTGTCAAGTGAGTGGGCAACTTGACTATGACTGTTAGAAGTTCTCAAGTCGTAACCGCTCAAAGCGGTCACCCATCCAAAAGTTGACCTGGGCTGACGTTGCTTTGCTTAACCTCTCGTATATCGCACCGCCGCGGGGCCACGAGCGCTCTAAAAGATCCATAACTATTAAAATTAATTAAACAATTTAAATTCATTGCAGTCAAATACACCTTACACATTTGCTCAGCTTTTCCTAATGATAAACCATTTCAAAGTAATGACGTCATATAGTAAGCGGCCTTGCCTCACAGTTGAACACCGTTTGTAATCGGTTTTAATTTGTGTCATCTTATCTTAGTACTTGCTAGTACCTAGCTAATAGTTAACTGCGTGCTGGTAAAGGTTTTCCCTGTTGAATAATTAACTATTCTTGCAAATTTTTATCTGTTCTGGTTAGCAGGTTAATGTGTAATGCAATACCGATAACAATTGCCGCTAAATAATATTTTGACGGAAATTTTGAAATGAAAAACAGTGATTCGGAAAAGTTTCAATAACTACTATTTATAAACCTGTCAATGTTAACCTCAAAAGGAACCTTATTGTCTTGTGTTGTTCGTCTGTCTGTCGTAAAACTTTGAACCTAATACCTACGTTACTTGGTTAGAAATGTAATTAAAAATCGGCCAAGTGCGTGTCGGGCCACGCGCAAGGTAGGGTTCCGTAATTGTCCACCCGTTACATAATATGGACTAAAAAGTTTGCAACCTTATATTTACTATGTTTTTGACAGAATTAATAACTTTATCCAAGGTATCAATGGAAATTGTACGAAAGTTTGCTTTTGCAAAGTACATTTTTCAAGTTCGACTATTACTCGTTAACTAATAATGTCTACTGTGATAGTTTTCCTTTTAAATTCATCACACATACTACTTCCATGATTTTTTTCACACGCCTAGTAGCCACCGTTTAGCCGGCAGGGTGTGGGGACACTTGACCATATCGAAATTTATTACTTTAAAGTTTAATATCACGCCAACCGATTCTTAAATCAAAAAATGCTTTTAGAAAACTTATAATATTTTTGAAAGAGCTGTCCAACGACACCCCACATGATGGGGTTTGGAAAAAAAAAAATTGCAACGCCATTTTACATGTAGGGGAGCTACCCTAAAAAAATTTTTTTTTTCAAGATTTTATTCTACCGTTTTGTCGGCGTTATTGATATGCATATTCATGCATAAATTACAGCTTTCTTGTACTAACGGTTACTGAGCACAGCTGGGGACAGACGGACGGACGGACATGCGAAACTATAAGGGTTCCTTGTTTACTACGGAACCCTAAAAATAATAAATTGATGACGTCACATCATCATTACTCATAGGGCTCTCGTGACTTAATGAAGGATAAATTTCAAATCGAGGATACAGTTGAGGTAATCAGTAATCGTTAGTAGCTTACTTCTCGCAGCTAGTTACATTGTTGTCAAGTAGCTAACGAGAAAAAAATACTTGATTGTAAGGCCAAAGAAACTTAATCTCTGTCTCTTATAAACTCTAACTCAATAGAAATAGAGACTAAAAGCGATAAACATTCAGTTTTCCCTGCTGTACTTGCCTGAGTAACTGAATAAGAATCAGTTGGAGATTTTTTGTTCAATTGTAAGAGAAGTAATGAGAATGAGAAACCGATGCAGGTAAATCACGTACTCCAAGTAATGTTGTCCCGTTCCCGGGAATATTCTCGTTTTGATGGATTTTGGGAAGGATTCTCGAGTTGAGAATATTCCATACACAAATCAAACATAGGTGTCCGCGGGAATGGTACAGTTAGCTTCATAAACCATGTATACATTCTAGCAATTTATTGTGTAGAGATAAGGATGAAAATTGTATACCTGCTTGTTTATGGTGCATTGTTTAGTATTAATTACAAGCCAGTGCTGAATATTGAGTCCATGTCAATTTTGGGGTAATTTTTGTTTCTTTTATACATAGTTTAGGTACCTAACTAGCTTTTGCCCGCGATTTCGTCCGCGTAAACTTTCACTCCTTATTTTATAAGAGGGATGATTTTCGGCATAAAAAGTATCCAGGCTGTAAAATCGTTTGTATAAGTTATTACTACTTATTACCTACTAATTAGCTTTTATTATCTATTAATTTCATGAACTTTCAGAGACATAATAGTAGATTGTTTGTCAAGGGTCTAAAGTAAGCCATATTACCACGAGATAGTTATTTTCCCGATCGCAGTGAGGGAAAATTGTTCGAGTGGTAATATGGCTATTAGACCCGAGTTATACACTCTACTTTTCACTTCATTTGCGAGAAAACACATAAACACAAATTATCTACCTCAAAATAAATAATTTAACTCTTGGCGGGCGTATGCACAGGCGTATGTCTAATTTGACAGCTTGTTTTTTTTCTAAGGCTAGCACCATGCCTCGCTGTGCGTTTTCGCTTTGCGTATTCGCCTCCCATTCTTTTGCTATATTAAGGAAAGAGATACAACATGCGCTTTTTTTTTCTTTTAAGAGGCGCATTTGCTTTTACCATAGACACCGCTTAATCTTTAGAGAACTGAAAAACGTCTTTCCTGATTGGTCGTTTTTAGTACAGCTGTATTCTGGTTGGTTGATATTTTTACCAAATATTTTTTTATCTGTCAAATTACTGTTCTGTGATTGGTGGATTTAATAAGCGAAGTATTTTGATTGGTCAAATTAAAATGTTTTGTAAATCATAAATATGTATACATATTTTCCCTAGGGCTTAAATGTACTACTTTAGCCCCGCTTCACAAGTCTAATATGACACACTTTTCGAGCATGAGAAGTGAAATAGTACATTACTTACCAAGGGCGATAAAACAAAGAATGTCTCAGATCGCAGGTATTTTACGCCCGAGCCGAAGGC
The DNA here is from genome assembly GCA_951800055.1 of Cenopis cana. Lineage (NCBI taxonomy): Eukaryota > Metazoa > Arthropoda > Insecta > Lepidoptera > Tortricidae > Cenopis > Cenopis cana. The sequence continues at coordinate 22,306,961 of OX637476.1, read as the reverse complement.
AAGGGCGATAAATATGCGATCTGAGGCTTTCTTTATTATCGCCCGTGGTAAGTACAAAATTTTATGTCACCCCCTGGCCATAAAGTGGCCATTATCGCACGCTCCGCGCGCGAAAAAACCCACTTCCTGGCCAGAGGGTGAAATAAAATTTTGTACTTACCACGGGCGATAATAAAGAAAGCCTCAGATCGCATATTTATCGCCCTTGCCTTCGGCTCGGGCGTAAAATACCTGCGATCTGAGACATTCTTTGTTTTATCGCCCTTGGTAAGTAATGTACTATTTTGTGTCGATGGCATCATGACATGGCGTAAAAATATAGTTTTTTCCTTAATTTAACTCGTAGGTACGTAATGTTAACGTATAACATTTAAGGAAACGACTTACTATTTTACTTCGAAATACAGGTTCTTTTAAGGCAATTCGTTTGCCTTGTACTTTGCACTGACTCTTAAACGTACCTGTGTATGTTATAGAACACTATATCTTTATTCAACGGCATAAGAGTTATTTTACCTTGACGTTGTGTGTCATTTCGACTGGTTTTATATTGACGTCATAGTTTTTTCCAAAAGATGTAAACGAAAGAAAAAAGCGGCTGGGAGTCACCGCTTGTTTATAAACGTATAATTTTAGACAATTGTTTATGAATAAACATCTGTCAATTCATGTAAATTTTCATAATTTTACAATACCTAACGTTTAATTAATATAAATAATCGCTTTAATTTATTACCAGAGCCGAATAAACTACTGTGTTCAGGAAGCGTATTAACTTTTATGGATACAGGCCGAATTTCAAATTATAGGAATAATTGGAAAATTTAGACTCCGAAAAGGATAATTTGATTATATTATGTCCGATAAAAATTTGCTTTTTAGTGAATAACTGAGTCTCGAGAATAACCTTTAAGTTACGTAATTTTTTAAATTTGGTTTTGCCCTTCTAGCACCAAAACTATATTTTGAATAAATTAGTTTGTTGCAACTCGGCTAACTAATATGCGTTCAAGTACACGACCAGTGGACCGATTTTTGAGTGTCGAACGCTCGTCCTTTCAAAAATCTGTCAAAAAACTATGATGCCTTGACAGATGTCGAATGAAAAGTCGAGCGCTTGACACTCAAAAATCGGCCCCCAGTTACTTTGTATCTACAATCGATTCATAAAACAATACGCCATAACAATTACAAAACATGATAGAAAGCAGTGTTGGACTAAGTAAGTAGTATTTGTAAAATAATTAGCTAAACTGGAGTTCATTAACGCTGTAGACAATTAACATTTGTAAAATGTTTGTAAAGGAAAATAAGTACATTGATATGAATCAATCAAGGAATTGAAGTCGGAAACAGGGTTTTTTGAAAATAGGGTTTTTCTCGAAAACTTCTTCTAAGTACGTATTTATATGTAATAAAAAATGAGAATCCCTATTAAAAAAATGAAATTATTAAATATAGTTTAATATTTGTCTAGTACCTAACTATAACACAACATTATTTGCGGCCAAAGTTGGATAAAGTTTTTTTTGTTCCCTAACATTTATTAATTACTTACGTTGTATTTAAAACTCACTACTTACTATAATATAAAATACTATTATATTTCACTGTGCAATTTACGTACACCTTTCTATTTTGGATTAAAAATTACCTAACAGTTAGTACTTTGTCATTATACTGAAAGTCTGTTGTAGGATCATTAAACTCAGTTTAACTAATAAAAGCTATTTTGACAAGTTTCACACGATTCTTCATTGTCGCCATAATTGCTGGAATGGTAATTACTGAAGCATTTCTTACGAAAGTTTATTATTAAGATACTGGCGGTTTCTTTTTCTGATTGTAATTACGCATTGTTTTAAAAATAATATTTTTTCATTCTTCATTTACTGAAATTATATGTTAATTTATTACACAAAACAAACAACTACATATGAAATATTGTCAAGAAGTCCAAAATCCAAAACCTATAATATCTAGATAGATCAAGTTATTCTTAATTAAAGGTGACATATCTTATCTTATATCTTTAAACGAGTACATATCTTTGTATATTTATTTATATATATGTATAATATCTGGGCGACCGAGCTTTGCTCGGCAGTTTCCCTGGTATGAGATCTAGCGAGATCGATTGCTCGTCCCCGAAAACCCCCACATACCAAATTTGATCAAAATCGTTAGAACTGTTTCCGAGATCCCCGAAATAAAAAAATAAATCTTATATGTTTAAACGAGCAAAGCTTGTATGTGGGGGTTTTCGGGGAGGAGCAATCGATCTTGCTAGGTCTCATGCCCGGGAAAACGCCGAGCAAAGCTCGGCAGCCCAGATATTTTGTATTAATCACGCAAGGAATAATGAAATTGACGACCGCTTTAGCTTAGTTGGTAGTGACCCTGCCTACGAAGCTGGAGGTCCCGGGTTCGAATCCCGGTCAGGGCATTTATTTGTATGATGAGCACGAATATTTGTTCATGGGTATTGGACGGTTTCTACGTATTTAAGTATCTATTTATCTATACATATAAGTATGTAATATCTGGGCGACCGACCCTTGCTCGGCGTAGTCGGCGTTTTCCCCGGCATGAGACCTAGCTAGATCGATTGCTCGTCCCCGAAAACCCCCACATACCAAATTTCATCAAAATCGTTAGAGCCGTTTCCGAGATCCCCGAAATAAATATACATATAAATAAATAAATAAATATACAAGAATTGCTCGTTTAAAGATATCGTCCCTTAGTACTCATAGTATTTACAAGCTGTCAGGGCCTAGGTTGATTTGTGTAGATTGTCTACAAATATTTATTTTTATTTAATAAGAACACGATGCGAAAGCGATGAATAGAACCCCGTATTATAGTCGCCATCTTGAATGTTCACGTGTTTTTTGATGACAGCAACCTGTAAAAAGCGTTCGCACACTTCGAGTTACGTCTCACGTTCTTATAGTTGTATGACTTGTATGAGATCATAGCGATGTAATCGAATGATAAGTATAGTTGTTTAGGTTAAGTTATGAATCCTTTTTAGCTTTTTTGTGTTTATGATACGTACCTACAGAGTGTAACATCGTACAGCAGTGGCGGCGCGTCAAAAATATTCTTAGGGAAGCCGAAAATAGTTTGCCTTTCTTATTCTTCATGAGCCGTACTAAAAGTACTGGTGTGGCTGAAAATTAGGCAAGCCGGTGGGAATCGAGTTGTATGGACGCTCCGCCACTGTCGTACAGAAAAGCATATTCATTGTAATACTTAAGCCAACTTAAGCATATTTCTGGGAAAAATAACTGACTGTTGAGTTTCTTTCGGCATTTCATCTCTGATGATATCAGTGATGAAAAATGCAAAATATTTATTTCTTTTTTCCTCATTACATAGTATGATTGTAAGGTTGGGACTTAGTAAGTGATCTATATTGAGAAACGCTAGTACTTAGATTTTGACTTGTAAAAGTGCCATTGCGTCCTACTTGCAGAATAAAGTTCATTTTATTAATTTATTTATAATGTTTTCGGCGTTTCTTCTCGGCAGTGGCCTCTGTGAAACGCTAGTAGGGTTTGACTTAATTGTAAAAGTGCCATTGCGGCCTACTTACAGAATAAAGTTCATTTTATTAATTAATTTATAATGTTTTTGAAATATATAAAAACCTCCAGTTCTTAAATAGTGTTCTACTTAGTGATTTTTACTGGAATAAGCGGCTGATATTTTCAACCCCAGTAGCATTACAGACATTAACGCCACTAGGCAGTATTCATAGACAAAGTAACAAAATATTAAACCAAAGTCAACCAGACTCCCAATTAGGTAAACACGGCAGATTCAAGGTCGTACAGATAAGATTCGAAGGTATCGTCTGATAGCAAAGTCACTCAAACAACGGTGTGAGATAACTGTGACTCCATTTCGGAACACGCTATAGTGTAGTCAAAGATTAGTTACTACCGTAAAATTTACGAACCACTGACCCCAAGTTAACCAAATAAAAACTAAAACACGGCATATAAACTGGATTTTTAGTCGCCCGTCAATTATCAAATTAATAAATAAATAATAATAATGCCATCGTCGTTGTATAAATAAATAACTGGCTAATATGCTTGCGTCTAAAATAATTTCAAAGCAATTCTTTCAAAATGACGTTTTCTATACTAAACAAAATCTCGCGTAAAATTGACACGTTACGAAAAATTCCTTTGAGTTTGACACTGAGATTATGGTCTTATTTCGTTGGATATCCTACTTTAATACTCATGAAATAAAGTTTCTATTACTGACATACACATTATAGATTCAAACTCAAACTAAACGTGAACTCGACAGTAGGTCAAGTGACATTGCCTGTTTATACACACACCATTGGGTCATGTTACAAGCTGATATCGAAACAGGTGGAATCTTGGCCCAGATCGAATCAAAATCATTGTTAGGTAATGGAAAACAAACTCCCACTGTGCTGTCAAAAGAGCCTACAGGGTAAACTGACAGAGAGTCGGCCGGTCGGCCGCCCCAGATACCTATGTGTTTGAAACGGTTTTTGAATGGCCGATCTAACTGGTTAAGGTTTAATAAAAACAATTAAAATCGGTGTGAACTGTTAATTAACGAATGTATTTTTTTAGGTCTTAATACCTATACCGTTTCAGTTGTAATTTACTTTATACAGTTTAATATTGAATCTCTACCGGTTTAATTCACAAGGTTTAGTTTTTGACCGAGGTTTCATCTTGGTCAAAAATCCTTTCGTATGTACGACGGCTTTCCGTATGTCCGTCCGGCTGTCCTCCTCTACAGTACCTCTAGTATAAGTTTTTTCGAAACAAAACACAAACGAACGCGTTTGCGTTCAGTCTCATATTGTTAGGCAACGCGAGCAGCGCCTCTGGTGGCCTTAGGTGGTAACTATTTTTAGCCATATAAATTAAGGTTAAACACAAAAGATCGTTTGTGTTTTGTTTCGAAAAAACTTATACTAGAGGTACTCGTACTTACAGTTCGCATTTCTCAACCGATTCTCGTGAAATTTTGTGCGCGGGTTCGATAATAATATTAATAATATTAACATTATATTGGTCGTGTCATAATCATAATGACTGTATCGACATGACACCTGTTGTTCACCTCTATTATTATGACAAAAGATTAAAAGTGTATATTTTTGGTTCTGTGTCGATCAGTGCGGCATTACCTTATTAAGGGGAGGTATCCCCAACGCAAAGTTTACAATTAACCATCCCGCTCTCTACGCAAGCTCTGCGTGCAGTTTTGTAAATATTTTGCTATAGTCATTAAGCCAATCATTTTATCAAAGTAAACCCTGCGAATTTGTCTATAACTATTTACGATCTTTAATTGAGTACAAAAATTAAATGTTAAATATCAGATATCAGTAATATAGCCGTAGTATTGAAAAAACATTCCAAAAATGGGTAACTTCGCGATTTTTTTCTATCGAGTGAAATTCATCAGGTCATGTAACTGACTGCGATTTTAACTAGACAATATCCTTATGTAACACATATATTTTTTTTAGATTTTAAGACACTATATTCTATGTCTCAGATGGTTTTTAAAAACTCAAAAGTGGTAATACACGGCCTTAAGGGTTGTCAATTTTTGGGTGAGTGTCGATTACTGGGACATTTACATTATCATGAGTAAGTAATGACTATTTTCTTCGATCTGTTTGTTTACTGCGCGTTCCGTCACGCGTGCGAACGTGACCGTCCACGTACCTATTTCTGTCTTATCACAAGTATGCCTCTGACCTCGTCACAGTTAAACTATCTGAAGTATTCTAACTGAGATGAGAGGTACGATTCTTAAGAGCTTGTTGCTAGGCCTATTTGAATAATAGTACATTATTTACCAAGGGCGATAAAACAAAGAATGTCTCAGATCGCGGGTATTTTACGCCCGAGCCGAAGGCAAGGGCGATAAATATGCGATCTGAGGCTTTCTTTATTACCGCCCGTGTTAAGTACAAAATTTTATGTCACCCCCTGGCCAGGAAGTGGGTTTTTTCGCGCGCGGTGCGTGCGATAATGGCCACTTTATGGCCAGGTGTGACATAAAGAATATTTTGAGTTTGAGTTTTGAGTTTGAGCACATTATAAGGCACCCAACACCCATGTGTGCACCCGAAACCTAAAAACCTATCAACCAACCCTAAAAACCTGCGCCCGAGTGCGTTGCTCACCCCAGACTATATACAGTTATGTAAAGCCATTGTGTTAAAATAAATAAAATAATAGAATCTTGAACATAGCAATGGATTCAAGTTTTTACGCCCAAGACAGAAATAATATTGCTACCAAGAGGCATAATACTAATTTTTACACCTTTCACGAGGAGTCGGGTCACTGTTCCCTCATTCGAGGGCAATCATTTACGAAGTGTGTGTAGGTGAACGGTAATTATGAATGCTCCTAAAATTATTAATTAAACAACTATATCTCTAAAAACTCTACGCTACTCTACATTTTTTAAATTTCGCACTAGTAGATTTGTTCCACTTTGAAATTCAAATAGAATTAAAAGTTCTTTACACAACTTTGCGCTTGTTTATTAAGTTAAAATACTGCTTACGTTACATATGTATACTGTTCATTGACGTCAAATGAATACGAGTAATACCGCGTTTAAAACAATTTGCTGAATTTGCTATCATGAGGTTTATATTTAGACTCATTGTTGTCAGGCATTGGGAGGCAATAAACGTCCCAATGCCTGACACCTTCATACCCATTAGTTGACACTTTTGATCACCTCTATCAAATATTTTTCATACTCCTAGCGTTTTCCCGGTTGCGCCCTAAGGAGCTCCGCTTTTCTTTTTTAGGGTTCCGTACCCAAAGGGTAAAACGGGACCCTATTACTAAGACTCCGTCCGTCCGTCCGTCTGTCCGTCTGTCACCAGGCTGTATCTCATAAACCGTGACAGTTAGGCAGTTGAAATTTTCACAGATCATGTGCCTATTTCTGTTGCCGCTACAACAACAAATACTAAAAGTAGAATAAAATAAATATATTCATTTAAAAAAAATATGTCTGTTATAAGGGATTATAACAGACATTGTTTTGCCGTTTTTATAAATAATGGTACCGAACCCTACGTGCGCGAGTCCGACTCGCACTTGGCCGATTTTTTTTATTTACGAAAACATGACAGTCGTCTGAACTTCCAACCTAGATGGATATTTTACACCTTGTCATGATAAGACCGCGTTCTTCACGATGTTTTCCTTCCCCGAAGAAATATCACCAGAGAAGAAAAGAATCACGTGTTGGGTTCCGTGTATTTTTTTACACAACTACAGTGGCAAACAAGCGTACGGTCCACCTGATGGTTAGTGGACACCGCAGCCTATAGACGCCCGCAACTACGAAGCAGTCGCGTTGCTCAGCCTATAAAATTTGAGGATTCTCTTTTATTTATTTTTTGCACAGAAATGTGCAAATAGCGATCTTAATACAAGCCAACCATTGAGCTAAACTGAGATTTATAGTAGCAAAAGAGTATGAAAATATCTATATTTCTCATTCTATTTTTTATTTATTTATCGTATGGCATTTATTTCGAACCGTGAGATCTTCGAGAAGACAGTACGGTTGCCAGTTTTTGTTGCACTTTTAGAACCACCCAGGGGTCACGTGTAGGGTAGCGTATATTGTTAGTGTCGTCATCGAATGTCTGACCTGTCAGCGGTTTGACATTGACAACAGGTGGCGGGCTTCCCCTGTCTCGTATCTAATGCCGAAAAGGAAATGGATGAAAACCTACAAACGCCACGGTTCGAATTAAAAATTAAAAAGTTTTGACTTGACAATGACAAACACTAGCATACTGGCGATTTTTCTCAACTGAAATTTTATGTTCATTTAACTAAGATTAAGAGTCTAAGATTAACCTTTCCAGGCTGGCTTTTTAGGGTTACGTAGTAAACAAGGAACCCTTATTTTTCTTAAGGTAGGTACCTAATTAGTCAGAACAGAAGTTCATACGCCGAGATTCGTCCATTTGCTCTTAGCATGTCGTTGTTTCATTTTATTCTTATAATATATAGATTTCCGAAAATTCGCTTTCGTAAAACTAGTGCCTACGCCAAATCTTGGGATTAGGTAGCGGACCCCAGGCACCTTTCAGGATGCAACTGTAAGTACTGGGATAACGCTAGGAGGATGATGATATATTAAAGTTTTCCGAAAATAGATATGTAACAAAGACGGTATAATCGTGAAAATATGTCAACTCACAAAACGCCGGTTATTCTATTGTTCCAACTGAAAATACATTATTCTTACCATTGTACAAATTGGCTATTATCGTTAATTCCGTTCAACGTAACTAGGTACTCTCTTTATCATGTGTTTAGTTACATTATCAGCGCACCAACGTCACTAAACCACCTGTTTAAACTCATACCACATCACTTCACTAACAACAACTTCAAGACACTTTTTAAAAGTAAAAATTAAACCGTACTGGCCATATACACTTTTTAAAAATTAAAAAGAAAAGGAATTCGAATTTCGAATTTCGCGATGGCGCGAAAAATTCGAAGCGCGCGAACGGATGCGCGCGTTGCGTGCTGCCGGCAAGACGTTAATGCTTGTGCGGGGCCGGTTTGACAGTTGGCGATAAGTTAACTCACTGTTTAAGTGTTTACCAAGCGTCTGTTGCAGAAATTGTGGGAGAATAAGCGTCTTTTCTAATTAGACTCTCGCGGTAAATCTCTAACGTGAACTGAGAGCAATGCGAACGGCGTTCGGAACCATTTTATATTATTCTTGTGTCACTAATAAAATAATGTTATTGGAAACAGCTAAGGTATTTATTAGGAATTACATACCTAACTACAATAGGCTACATATTGTAATATAGCGCAGATATTGTAGTTTGTAACGACTACTTTATTACTTGACTTTGAGAAGTAGGTATAATATTTCCATGCCGTCTTGTTACTTTGTCCATTTATAAACTTGTGCATTGTAAGTACTTTTTCTTCTAATGGGATTAAGTCTCGTGATTCTGAATAAAAAGTAACACATGTTTTCTTAGGAAATAAAACACTACTTAAAATTCAATTCAATTCTTTAAAAAATGGCTTCCATCAAATTTATGATGATTTCGCCAATGTTACGTGTTCAATGACGTTGTTCGGCAACGACGCCATGACAGTAGATAATGTTTTGTACGGTAAATGGATTCTGCTCGTCGTCGCCCCGGGCACGTGTGCTCACCAACGCGGCGACGATCAAAATCGGTACACAAACACTACTTAGTTACCATGTTTTACGATCCATTTAGTTACTGTTCATTTTTTTATTCATTATATTTATTATTTATCTACCACATTAAGGATCAGATCTGGATAGAGCTCTACAAAGTAATTTATTAAACAAGTGCCCTTTGCTGTCCTGTAATTGGACCGACTTCGAGACAGATAAGTCGTTGCCGTATATATTGTCAACTATTTATTAATACCGAGTCATACATAAATCATAAAGAGCCAATATCATCACTTAAAGGTAAGGACAGTAAAGTTCTAGTCAGTAGAACTCATTATCGCCACAGATGCCAAAATTTATCTTAATCCATTCAGCGATTCAAGCGTAAACGGTAACGTTATTTAAAAGGTAAGGTAACGTAAGCGTAAAAGGTAAAGGACAGATACTTTCACATTCATAATATTAGTTTTAATGAAATCTCAAGCTTTAAGTAAGCTTAGTTTTAAATAAATCGTAATTGTAAGGTAAACTGGCAAGCAGTGATATCATTCACAATACAATACAATACAAATACTCTTTATTGCACACCTCAAAAAGATCACAGTACAGAAACATTAGGCTCACATTTTTTTTATTTACTTACATAAACAAACAACAAACTTCATTCAATTAAAGTTATAACAGCAAGGCCATTTCTATTCAAATGAAATTGTTTTTGTTTGTAAGGACTGCCTTTATTCATGTCTAGCATGCAAATGTTTTACTTAGGCAGGCTACAAGGTTACATTAAACAGACATTAATACAGCCAGATTAATATAATATTAGAGGAATCAAAAACCAAAATGCTTTATTAATTGCAAGCTTATCTTTGAGACACTATTACAAAGTTATCTAGTAAATTTTTGGCTACCCTAACTTAATCCTCTTAATTCCATGGTTAATCCGTCAGTAACAACATCACTGTCAGGTCTCTTAGTGATTAACTGCAAAAACATGTCAGTATTGTCAGTCAGTTAGTCCTTAATCACCAGTTAATCCAGAAAAGTTGTGACGGTGTCACCGGGCCACCGTTTTCCCGGTGTTCTTTTTTCGAGATCGTGGCGTAAGAAATAAAGCGGGCAGTCTTCTTAATTATGTGTTAATTAGGTTTTATTGTGTTAATCCCAATTTATCGTCTAGACTTAGACTTTGTAGGTTATTGATGGGCTTTTAGTCACGATATAAGTAGCTCTAGTATAAGTTTTTTCGAAACATTAAATAATTCGAACGCGTTTGCGTTTTGTCTCAAAGTGTATGAAAGTGGTATGAAAACGTGAACAGCGCCTCTGGCGGTCACTAGTGGAAACTAAAACAGCGAGTATAACATTTGTTGCTAACCGATGAACGCGCGTATTTCAAACTCGGTGAGAGCGATATCATACATTTTGAGACAAAACGCAAACGCGTTCGAATTAGTTAATGTTTCAAAAAAACTTATACAAGAGCTAAAGAGGTGTGTTGATTATCAGTATTTTATTCACAGATATAGTATATGTATGTAGGTATGTACAGATGTTATAGATGCGCCACCGAGCGAGCGGGGGGTAAGAAAAAAATATATTCATATATGTTACATATACTACGCAATTTGACGGGTTTGCATGTCCAATGTACCGTAAATTTGTATGTTTCAACCGCTTCACTTTCGTGGACAGGTTTTTGACGAGTTGGCTGTAGATTTTGGTGGTATTTCTGAGTTAGGTGGTAGGATTTTGATCGTCGCCGCGTTGGTGAGCACACGTGCCCGGGGCGACGACGAGCAGAATCCATTTACCGTACAAAACCTTGCCTACTGTCATGGCGTCGTTACCCAACAACGTCATTGAACACGTGACATTGGCGAAATCATCATAAATTTGATGGAAGCCATTTTTTTTAAGAATTGAATTGAATTGAGTTAGGTGGTACCTAGATGTCCCTTACTTTTATCAGATAACTGAGAACGGCATTGAAATCTTATAGATTTCGAAAAATGATATAGATTTCCGATAATAGAGTTTATATAACATAAACAGTCTAAAATCATATTTGATTGCAATAGAAACTCTATTACACGATTACTTTTGACGACCGCTTTAGCTTAGTTGGTAGTGACCCTGCCTACGAAGCTGGAGGTCCCTGGTTCGAATCCCGGCCGGGGCAATTATTTGTGTGATGAGCACGAATATTTGTTCTTGGGTCTTGGATGTTTTCTATGTATTTAAGTATCTATTTATCTATATAAGAAATGTAAATGGAATAATTTATTAAAACAAAGAAAAACATATTACCTAACAAAAATAAAACTAAATACAGCTAAATTAAAATCTAAATATAAATCTAAATTAAATCTAAAAACCGGCCAAGTGCGTGTCGGGCCACGCGCAAGGTAGGGTTCCGTAGTCGTCCACCCGTTACATTATGTGGACTAAAAAGTTCGCAAACTTATATTTACTATGTTTTTGACAGAATTAACAACATTATCTAAGGTATCAATGGAAATTGTACGAAGGTTTGCTTTTGCAAAGTACATTTCTGAAGTTCGACTATTACTCGTTAACTAGTAATGTCTACTTAGCTGTGATAGTTTTCCTTTTAAATTCATTGTATATACTACTACCATGATTTTTTTCACATGCCTAGTAGCCACCGTTTAGCTGGCAGGGGGGGGGGGACACTTGACCATAACAAAAATTATCACTTCAAAGCTTAATATCACGCCAACCTATTCTTTGATCAAAAAATGCTTTTAGAAACCTTATAATATTTTTGAAAGAGCTATCCAACGATACCCCACACGATGGGGTTTAGAAGAAAAAAAAATTGCACCACCACTTTACATGTAGGGGAGGTACACTGAAAAAAAATTTTTTTTAAGATTTTATTCTACCGTTTTGTCGGCGTCATTGATATGTATACTCATGCCAAATTACAGCTTTCTAGTACTAACGGTTACTGAGAAAAACGGGGGTCGGACGGACGGACGGACGGACGGACGGACGGACGGACGGACGGACGGACGGACATGGCGAAACTATAAGGGTTCCTTGTTTACTACGGAACCCTAAAAAGGCCCCCGCGGCATTGTGCCGAAGATACTGGCAGCATTACCTCTTTGAATGGCCAAACTTATTCGTTGGCCGAGGTAGCTGCCAGCTCTTCGGTCACCTGTGGCATCGATAAGCCTCTTCGATAGGCCCTTGAAGAGGCTTAAAGCGCCAGGACCCCACGGACCGAGTGTCTCGACGCCGAAAGGGGTGAACAAGTATTCGGCGCCGAGACCGCTGTACTTGCCGATTTTAGCTTGTTCGGCCGCCTCTGCTGCGGCCGCCGCCCTCGTGGAAGTTCGGTGGAGATGCGACGGGGCTAGTGTATCTACACATGTAGCATCCCACACCAGCACCCGTCCCATACTCCACGGAATCAAGGACATCCCGTCCGGTCTCTTGCCATCGTTTCTCGACATGCCCGCAGGTTCTAAAATGGCAGGCACGTTCGCCGATGCAAGAGACCGGCGGATGATATCATTGAGGGCAGCATGTCTGGAGAAGCGGCCGGCGCTTCTCTGGCAGGAAAGTCCGTGATGTCCTAGCTGGTCCACGTCGCTTCCGCAGGGGCATCGGTGTGGGGCGCAGACCGGGACCCCGAGGCGAAGGCAAACTGCAAAGCGGAGTGTGTTGGGATCTAAAAATGTTCCAGTACTAGACGATGGGTGAGCATGGAGCCAGTAACCAGCTTCCCTTGTACCAGCTGCTAGCAGTCTGGCTCTTTCCACGGTACTAGACTGGCCGAGTAAAGAATTGACGGTCAATTTACAAGATATGTCGTCCCAGCATCTCTGAGATTTTGGATGTTCTGGAGAATTTTGACCAGGGCAAGCAATTAACCAAGCATTTTTCCCGTCCTCCAAGCCCGAAGTCTCATAGTGTGTGGGAAGGATTTTACCTACGAGACTAGACGAGCTATGGACGGACGACAAAAAAGCTGGCAACGCGACACTAGAAATTTTGCGGATCCCTCCCACCGTACCGGATGGGAAGGGATCCTTGGGTCCAAGATTGTTCACTGAGTTGAATATTCAGGATTGATTCTAAACTACTTTTTATCAAAATGTCTATTTGTGACAAAAGATTTTGATGATTCCAAAGAGGGCAGCTGCGAAGCAAATAGGTAAATTTTGGCACAAAAAGGCAAAATGTAATAATAGAAAGTGCATAATGAGGACTTATTTCGAGCAGTCGATGAGAATGATTTTGGAATTTAGAGATACAATTTTGAATATGTCCAGGATATGATTCTTCAAAAATAGGAGACCCTAGGAGGCAAAGCGAACTCTTGTCCAGAATTTTTATGTTTGGTGCAAGTAGATTGAATTTGTTGATAACGTTGTTACAGTTAGATGGAATATAAAGTTCACACTTGTTAAAATTTAATTCAAGGCCAATAGAATTAAATTTATTTATAATTAGTGAAAGGTCAGATAGTACGGTGTCAGCATCACCTCCTAAAGTCCCATCATCAAGGTACCACACATTAAATTTTGATGCCAAATTTTTTATGATTGGATTTATTGCCAAACTGAAAATTGCTGGCCCCAGGGGATCGCCTTGCTGGCAGCCAACTTCAGATGACAACTCATTTGACCGGTACATCAACTTCGTTGGGTCCGCGTAACAGTGAAGAAGATAATTATAAATTTCTGGAATGTTTGATTTTATCTCTGCCAGCAAGGTATCTCTGTTTATGGAATTAAAAGCATTTTTAACGTCAATTTTGAGCAACACTTCGCACTGGCCATGGCTGAGGTAGGTGCGGAGGGCATGTACGGCGGCCTCGCAGCCTCCTTTAACGCCGAAACCTAGCTGTACTGGTTCAAAAAGATGTTGTAATTTTTCTGAAATATGCCTAACTGCGATTTTAGAAGCTAAACGGCGAAGTGTTGCGCCAACAGCAATTGGCCTCACCCCTCCGTCCTTTTTCGTGAGGGCGATGAGGTTCGCACCGTAAAAAATGGGTACGATATCTGGATGAATGTTGCCAGAGTACATTAAATTTATTAGATTGGCAAGGCAAGTAATAAGTTGCTCACCAGCATCACCAACGGAAAGGGAGGTCAAGTCTTTCAAATGCTGGGGTGAAAGGCCATCAAGACCTGCAGCAGAACCGTTTTTAAAAGAATAAATGGCGCTGTAAACGTCTTTATTTCCGATCTGCAGGCATGAATCAATCGCTGTTGGCTGATCAAAAAAATATGGAGTTGCAGGAGCGGGAGGATGTTTAGTCTGTAGGGCCGAAAGAGTATCTGGATTGTCTGGCGATAGCACGTCATTTGAAAAAAGTAGACGAGCGGCACCTTTGAGATCTCCATCACTTATTTTATTTTCAATGGTTTTTAATTCGTTATGGAAAGAAGATGGTTTATGTGAGGTCGGTGGAATGGAATGGTCACTGCAATTATTCTTTATTTTTTGGGTTAAAGATATATCTGAATTGTCTTGTTTCGCGTGTAGAACTAAATATGGAAACAGAAAAAGGTTGTACCAGTCTTGCGGGGAATTAGATGCAACACATTTTTGTAAGGTTTGGGAAAGGTGATTGGCGACAGTGATTCTGGCCCCGCGAGGAATCCGTTTAAGTAACTGGACGTTGTTTTTGAGATTACTTAGGTGGATATGAAATGGCTGATAAATAGGTGGTGAATTATTTAAATTTAATGGAGAAGCATCTTGACTCAGGCAATTACGGTGGCATTTACCTTTATGGATGTTTAGGCCTTTAACAGTTGTAAAAGATTTTGCACATAAATGGCAGGGATGATTTGTAGACGCCGTGCTATCACCAGACTGGGTCGCGGTCTGCATTAACCTAAACTAAGAATATAGATATAGTAAAAAAGATAATATAAAAACACTCAAAATTAAAACGTAAGTCACTCCACTATTCGTATAACTATGAATGTTGTACCTGCATCCAATTGTCACGGCACCGTTATCAGAAACAATACAAAAGAAATATTAGCAAAAAGCGCCAGGCCAGGCAGTATTAAAATAGCTAAAATCTATGATCACACATAAAATATTCATTGCATTCTTTGTGTTTCTTGGTTGTTGGTTGAATGTTTTGACAGCCAAATGTCAAGCCGGTCGCCCGGGAGTAGCGATCAAAGAATATAATACTCACTAAAGGGTAGCGATGCAAATTCTCGGGCTGCGATCTCCGCAGAGAAGTTCCGGTAGCCGTATATTGTCTGTTTCCACTTGCGCTTTGGTTGGAGTAAAAGATTAGGCCAAAAGTAGACTCGACATATCATTCAAATAAATATTTTGGTAATTATTTAGGGATTTTTTTTCCAGTGCGTGTTTTTCCGTTGCTAGGTTTCATTATCTCTCTATATAAGTATGTATATCGTCGCTTAGTACCCATAGTACAAGCTTTGCTTAGTTTGGGACTAGGTTGATTTGTGTAAGATTGTCCACAAATATTTATTTATTTATTGATTTACCTATCAGCAGTCACTCAAAGTAATCGTAGTTTATTTCATATGTTTTAACCTTTAAGGGTGATTCACGCTAGACCGTTCCGTGTCCGGGCCGGCCCGTTTTCTATTGCAGGAAATCGACGGCCGTCGCGCGTCCGTCGATTTCTTGTACTACAAAACGGGTCGGCCCGGACACGGAACGGTCTATCGTGAATCATCCTTTGCTTGAATTCAATTTAATTTGATATGGTTACACCTATATCCTTGAAACGATCGTAATCATCCTTAGTAATATGTGGTAGTATATTACCTACTAACCACTGGTGTATGTAATCAATTTCGAAGCTGTAACTGTAACCGACACACAACTAACATTAGAACTAAAAATTTAGAAATAAATGAAAAATTGAAAAATTTAGGCACCGAGCAACATTCGAACCTGTGACGTCCTGGCATTCGTGGCCAGTCAGGCAGGCTGCAGGTTTTCATGTTCAACGAAAAAAATTAAAATTTCCACATATTGAAAATGCCCCTTTGTCCTTGACACGTGTAACACGTGACACCGGAGTCACGAGTGCTGTTAGCCATGACTGTCACACTAGGATTAATAGCAGAGGAAATAGCCGTGCACTTGAAGAAAATGATTACCTACCTAACATTCGATAAGAGGACTGACAGCCATGATACATATAGTCAAGGCAAAAATATAAAATGCGCGTTCTCAAAGTGACAAAAATATCTGTACACTCTTACGTCTTATGTCATTAAAGTCATATTTGTTGAATAATAAGATACTTACCAAATGATGTCTACTTAAACGCTCTATTTGAACGTGCATGCGAATGACATTTAACTTTTTTAATTTGTTTGACGTTTTCCATTCGCTCTTTCATTCTTCCTCTTTCGGTATTGTGCACTCATGCAATTAACATGGTTTTCGCCTGTAAGTCTTCATCATCATCATCATCATCATCAGCCCACTTTCGTCCACTGCTGGACATAGGCCTCTCCCATGGCATGCCACTGAACTCGGTCTTGAGTTGTTTGTTTTTGTTTTTGTTTGTAAGTCTTACTAAGATTAAATCTAGCTTTAATCTCAATTTTACTATTATTGTAATGTTTGTAATAGATAATTAATATTTTGACATGAAAAATGTATTAAATTCTTATTGATATATTTCTTAAATTGTAAATTAATATTTTCTCATGAAAAATCTATCATATGCTTATATTGTAAGACTTTTTTAAAATTGTACATTAACATTATGACATGTGAAAGTGCCCTTGTGGCCTGTTTGCAGAATAAGTGTTTGAATTTTGAATTTTGAATTCTATGTGTCTTAGATTTCTTGATCTTAAGTAGGTTAAGTATTATCATTGTAATAAGCATAGTTTTGTGAGAAAATGGCTGACTGTCGAGTTTCTTTCGGCGTTTCTTCTCGGCAGTGGCCTCTGTGAAACGCTAGTAGGGTTTGACTTGTAAAAGTGCCATTGCGGCCTACTTACAGAATAAAGTTCATTTATTCATTTATTCATTTAATCATTTATCATTAATTCTTTAAAAAAATGTGTCTCTAATATTATTGTCAATATAAAGAACATATTATCCGCATCGTTTCCGAGTTTTTAGTTCTCCAGCCCGAAGCCAACCACTGCGCTCATCTCACTAACAATATTCGCCTATTTACTCACTATAGCGCATAGATATTTTGAAGCTATCTGTACAAAACATAACATGACGTACAAGTAGGTATGTCTGTGTTTAACAGTGGAAGGAAGTGGTGATCTTTCGGCTGATGTGGATGAGATGCTACAAGTCAAGCTAAGTGTCTAAATTTTTTTGGACAGACCATGAAAAATTGAATCTTATTGTAATGCTACGGTAAATAAGTGTTTCTGTTAACTCAGTCAAACACTATGAAATTGAGTGTGAATAAACCATAAAACAAAACAATCATAGATCACCAATTATAAATACTTTCATCCGACATCTTACGTAACGTTTTCATAGAAAGTCATAGTTACAACTCAACATGTGCATGTCAAATCGACAACTACCTATTCAATGTCCAAAGGATGTAACCACCACAAATTTTCAACTAAACCTTGCGTCTCGCATTCATAGAATAGAACGGCATTAGCAAAGTCGTCAAAGTCTTATACGCTGAGGATTTTCACGCAATTTTCAACTTTAAACGAAATGGGAAAGGTTGATTGTCGTAAGATGAAGGTGTAACTATACGAGGACCAGAAAAGTACCTACGTGTACCTATAGCTGAGACAAATCAATTTAGACAGCTGATAACCTTACGTTTCTCGACAGTTTAGTTTAGAATAATAGGAGTTTAAGAAAGAAAGAAAGAAAAGAAAAACATTTATTCGTGGCACAAAATACAGTACAAATATAAACATAACACCACAATACAGAACATAGCCACGAAAGGTAGTCGTTTAGTACGAAATGATGTATTTAATGTGGTTCAAGCATGCGGCTGTCAAGCGGCGGTCGTGGGTTCGAATCCCAGCTCGTACCAATGAATTTTTCGGAACTTATGTACGGAATATCATTTGATATTTACCGTTAGTTTTTCGGTGAAGGAAAACATCGTGAGGAAACCTGCATACATCCACGAAGAAATTCAAAAGTTGTATGTGAAGTCCCCAACCCGCTCTGGGCCAGCGTGGGGACTACTGCCCAATCCCTCTTATCTATGAGAGGAGGCCGGTGCCCAGCAGTGGGACGTATATAGGCTGATGATGATGATGCATTTAAGCTATGCTACCTACTGTGCGGTGCGATTCGACAAAAGAAACATTACTATTAGGTACTAATTACTGAGTCTGCTCACAAAATTTCACGGGAATCGGTTGAGAAATGTGACTTGCATTTAGAAGAGAAACTTCCGGACATCCGATCCGACCATACGAAATATTTTATTTGCCCAAGCTGAAACGAAGACACTTCACTCGCTTTGCTCGCTCGGTCTATAGATCAATCAGTCTCTACTAAATATTTTACCTTAAACAATGATCATCATCTGGTAAGATTTCAGGTCACAACTCCATACTTGCTAAAAAAATATTGTATAGTCGACTACAATGTATCCTAATTTTGGACCTTATTATAATGGAGTAAGTACTGGATACATCTCTTAGTAGTAAACTCTACATGCCAGTCTAGCTAGCATGGTCGCATTTATGTCGATCATACAGCATTTGTCCTTTACTGGCACGTATGTGTGACAGAGACGAATGCTTAAGTTCGCCTTTGTACAAATATCTACCATTAAGTTTGTTTTCCTTGTATGTACTTGATTTGTGCAATAAAGTGTTTACTACTACTACTTAAGGAATCACACGCAATCTTAGCATGATCGCTGGCGAAATTTATAGTATTTTTATACTGTTAAACAAAAATACTATGATTAAATCCAACCCACAAAAAACCAGCCTAAATGTAAGTACCTGCATATTATTTGCAAATTTTAATCAGAGAGTACATATTCTATAAGTACTTGTTACTTATGTAACAAGTTCAAAGTTGAGTAGTGTAATCACCAATCAGTTTTTACATGACTTTAAGGCGATTACAAAATGTAGAAAGTAAAACGAAATAGCAAATAATTGCTCGTCCAACGAGAATGGTGCTTCAAATTGATATTTGGTCATTTTACGCGTGTTGTATTTAATAGTTAATTGTATACATTTATCCTACTATCCTACTAATATTATAAATGCGAAAGTTAGTGTGTTTGCATGTTTAGATGTTTGTGACTCAATCACGGAAAAACGGCTGAATGGGTTATGATGAAACTTGGTATATAATGAGATTATAGCCTGGATTAACATATAGGATACTTTATATCCCGAGAATCATCCCTTTTACGCGGACGAAGTCGCTGGCAAAAGCTAGTAAGATTATAAGCGAGAAATTATTTCATATAGTAATTTTATCTCAAGAGCGCGGCTTGGCCATTGTTGTAGTTGTGACACATACGAACACATAGACAACGTGAACTCATAGCTCCTACGTTGACGCACACATAGACAATGTGCATGTATAGCTCAACACACAACCATGGCTCACCCGCGCTCGTGAGATAAAAGTAAAACTATTCAGGCATAAGGTAAACGTCAAATTATTGTCATTATTACAACATACCAGCCAGGTACGCTTGCGGTATCTAAGGTTAAGCAACGTGGACAGCGGTCAGGACTTGGATGGGTGACCGCTTTGAGTGGTTACTAACTGAGCGCTCCGGTGCTTTGGAAGGCACGTTAAGCCGTTGATCCCGGTTGCTGTCTATGGCAGCAGTCGTTAAGCCAAGTTGGAGGCCTTCGGGCGGTTTGAGAACTTCTAACAATAAAGTTGCCCACTCACTTGACAAAGCCTAATCCCAATAAGGTCTAGTTTCCCCTCGGGGTTGGAAGGTCAGATGGCAGTCGCTTCCGTAAAAACTAGTGCCTACGCCAAATCTTGGGATTAGGTAGCGGACCCCAGGCATCCTTCAGGATGCAACTGTACTGGGATAACGCTAGGAGGATGATGATGATTACAACATTGAAAGTGTCACTTTTTGGAGATTGATTGATGAAAGGGGTGATTAATTGGTGTTATATTGGGGACTAAGGTGTCGAGCATTGGGACAT
Source organism: Cenopis cana (assembly GCA_951800055.1). NCBI lineage: Eukaryota > Metazoa > Arthropoda > Insecta > Lepidoptera > Tortricidae > Cenopis > Cenopis cana. Next base: position 22,286,577 of record OX637476.1, on the reverse strand, counting down.
TTATCTGACATGAATACCTACATTAAATAATTTTCATACATTCATGTTTTTGACAAAGACCATATTTTCGATTCAAGGTCCCTTAATTAACAGGAAAGTCTAATCCGTTCACTAAAAAAAAATTAACGAAGCTTTCTGGTCCACTAAACGACGAAATCACCGCAATTTGAAATCAATTGTTCGAATTATAATTTTAAATGTCAGCCCTGGCGTGCATCGTTGCGTAAGGTGCCCAGGCGCAGCGTTAGTTCACGTAATTAGCCTGGGCGCATGTTACACCGCACTGACATGACTCCACCAAGAGGATACTATAATAAAAAAATATATAGGATTGCTCTCGGCCAGTATCTAGCCTGGGGACAAAGATGAGACCGATGATGAAGCCAGCTCATCCAGAAGATGTCTCGCTCTCCAATGTCACGTGACATCATTCGAGCGAGCGCCTATGTAAACGCCACTAACGCTATCGCTAGGGGTAAGCTCGCCTTTTGTACTACATACCTAACCGAATCTATCTGTATTTTACGCGTGTTCTGTGTACAAAAAAGTATTTACATACACAACATAAAAGCCAGCGATAGACACGGCGGGCGATCGTTCGCGAGCTTCGTTCCGAATATGGTGTAATAGAAGGCTATTTTTTATCGTCAACCTCTCCCCTAATATCTGCTAATATGCTCAGGTGTCGGTTGCCGATCCAAGCATGATGACACTAGTTCACTTCACGTAACATGCATGTAATGGTTTACTTTGACAGCTCGTGAGTAGGTAATCGATAATTGACAACATTTCATATTTTTAACTACTTTATTTTATGAACTAGTTAGAAAATAGGTAAAAATTTAAGCCACCCGTATCTTTTCTTTTTCAATTTAACTCATTATTTCATACAAAAAAAACACGTTGAAAAGTAGGTCATTCCAAAAGGGCTTAAGTAAAATATGACGTCATCTTCCCAACAAGAATCCAGAGCCACTCCAGAGCAGCGATTGTCTGTACTCTGTACTAAGGTCTCCCTGAATACAGCGAGGAAGATGACGTCAACTTTCGGTTTACAGTAATTTGCGATTTTTTCCAAAATTAACGGAGAAAAAAATCTAAAAAAATGTATTTTGTGTACTTCACACGTTTTTACCGAAATGGTTTTCGAATTAAGACTTTTGGAAATTATGAAATATTGTCAATGGGCTTCGTAAGAACTGAACCTCTATTTTCCAACTAACAAGTTTCTGTCAATATTTTCATTTTTGGTGGAGGATTTTATTTTAGAGTGTGTTTTTAGCATGGTCATAACTTACTCGCTGAAAGTGTTCTAATGAGCTCAAACACGAGTTTATCTTGTGTAGTTTAGTAGGTACTTTATGACCACCTTCTGTTTTCTTCATCAGATCTGCATTTGCCCCCTATACCACAAAACTTTACAAGTCTACAATTTCACAAAATTGTACAATTTTCCATAGAAAAAGTTGACAAATTTGTCGAATTTGACGCTTGTAAAGTTTTGTAGTACTTACAGGCCCTAGCTCGGTGCCTAAAGTAAACTTTCTTTAAAGTAACACATACATAAGTAAGTACTTTAGTATATCATTGTAGTCTTTGCAGTTTTCACCTAAGCACATAGTTTAAAGGTACAAACACACTAGACCGTTCCGTGTCCGGGCCGGCCCGTTTTCTAGTACAAGAAATCGACGGCCGTCGCGCGTCTTGTATTAGAAAACGGGCCGGCCCGGACATGGAACGGTCTAGTGTGTTTGTACCTTAACTCGATCGATAACTCGATCTGTATAAAAACATAGCTTAGCTCTGATTAACATTTCCGATGAAGTAACGTTTTTCGCATTCGGGAAAGCAGTTTTCCATGGTACCTACCATAGAGGAAAGTATTCAATGATGTGAATATGACTTGAATCATCTCATGTATGCCATTGTGCGACAATGGGGTCAATCCGAAGACAACGTGGGTTTCACCATAAGCTGCATCTGGCGTTTTTACTTGTATAAATAGGCATGTTACGGCGGTTACACCAACTTACGATAAATATGGCGCAGGCGCAGCTGTTATCCCATACAAACTTGTCAAACTTTCCATAAAATCAGGCGCACGCCATTAAGGCAAGGCAGTCCCACTGCAGACGTCCTGCTCTAACACGAATGAGGTTACAATTAACCGTCCCGCGCGCTCTCTACGGAAATCTGCGCGCAATTTTCGGGAATATTTAGTACATTTTGATTGATTTTTGAAATACTGGATCATTTATCAACAATCTATCCGGTTATTATGTTAGAACAATAAAAAAGCTACCCTTTTTGTAAAGAAAAACGTATCACTGCCGATGACAATTACGAAATAATCAGCATCTAAGTTTATTTTTACGATGATATTTAGAATTTTTTTACAGAGTTACAAAAGCATTTTTCAATATTTTGTTCGGTTATTGTGTTACTTTCTTTCTTTCTCAACATACAGTAATTTTTGTGTAGTGTAATTCTATGTTATTTCTTCACATTCTAACCTCAAACTTTAATATTTTCGACTATTCGTGAACTGGCCTGGCCTTAAACTTTTCCCCTGTCCACCCCCTTAACACATTCGCTGCCGTGAACGCATGCGCTGCCGACAGTGAACGCCTAAAGGAATGACTATACTTGTTTCAACTTCAACCCTAGGCTAAGGTAATATCCGCATGGTTTCATATCATATAGGTAAAAAATTCTGAACTCTAGATCCCCCGGTCATAATGGTCAGTAAGGCTGACATATCTTATATTGGCCGAAATTCTATAAAAATATTATTAGATTTTGAATCTTATTGTTTAAGGGTAAAATAGCTTTTTGAGCGAATTACTTTGATGCAACTCGGTGAACTTAAACGATTTCCAGCCTAACAAACAGTATGGTCAGTAACCCAACAGGACAGGGTCTTTACACGCTCCCACGGGTGGCGAATATAATCGCGGCGTTGTGGTTTATGACCGATGCACTTTAGGACAATAAAACTGCGACATTGGCTCGCCAGTAACTGGGTCATTATTCGAACGTTCAACCAGGCCTATTCCTATTTTTTTTCTTGTTTGCTGAGGGGTAGCACATTGTTACTAACAGAAGGAGGCACTTCTTAAGGCGCCTGTATACGCATACGCAAGTACAAATTTTGTGCAAGTTTTTCTTCGCTTGTGTTTGCATTACACTTATGATTTTTGGTCAGTACGCTTATTTTTTAAATTCTTTTTTATTTTTTCCATTTTTAGATTTCTAATTTTGATTTTATCCGTCCCGTAGGTACTTCTACGAAATAACTAAAAATAGTGACCATAAAAGTGATTTGGATCAAAAGCCCAGATATTCTAATGACCCAACTGGCCAATAAGACTATAAGTACCTAGTGGATAATTATGTGAGCTGTAGACATTTTTCGCTTCGACATTTTGAAAAAAATCCAGACATGTACTAAGCAAGCGACAGTTTCAACTTATTGAGCAAAAATGCTTTCCTATGCCCAAAATCCGGCTGTTTTCCTCCACATTTCTCAACCGATTCTCGTGAAATTTTATGTGCAAGTTTTATAATTTTTGTAGATTCCATTTTTTGATTATTTTCAAAATGGCGGTTCCATAGGGGTTTGTAAGCCTAAAAGTATCACTCGGGCGGGCTATAAAAGAGGTTAACAATAGGTATCTGTCTATAGGTACTGTCCGGTCTTAATCTGTCAGACATCGGTGCATTTACCTTATAGGGCACAATTGAAGTGTTTCATTCCCACGGCTGGCTGGTCGTATAATAACCACGTAACGTATATAACCCGCGCGGTGAATATGACCCGCGGCGCGACAGTGCATTTTATGACCCCAAACAGTACACTGGCGGACAAATTACTGAGTACACAAAACAAATGTTTAAAGGGTCGGCAACGCGCACGCGTCCTTTGGAGTTGCGGACTTCTATAAGCTGCGGTTTCCACTTACCATCAGGTGGGCCGTACGCTTGTTTTCCACCGTAGTTGTATCAAAAAATACTGATGATATAATAGTTTTCTGATGAAAACTATTTAACTATAACGTAAGTTAAGGTAGTCATTTCAAAGCTACAAAGAAAAACCGACCAAGTGCGTGTCGCACACGCACAATGAAGAGTTCCGTATCGACTACTGCTAAACTGGAACTAAAGTTTTAAACTCCACGCGATATCCTATACTTATATACGGTCCTATCTCCATCTAGGGAATTAGGCAAGACAGATTTTCAGCGATAACTCAAAAATCGTTTGACTTATAGATTTTTTGTAGTCACCCAAGTGACCTAAATAGGGATCAAATTGAAGCTTGCAAATGAAAGATATTATATATCTACCTAAGCGCCACCGAAGCATACACAAGAGCCCTGATATTTATATTTATTTATTTATATTATAAAATTTTGATGTTTCAGACATCGTGCAATCATTCGAATGAGATTTGTCATAAGTCAATTTACACTTATTTGACCGACTTGACACTTAAGTGCGAATGCAAACCAAGTTTGTACAAATACAAACCTTACGGAGTTTGCATAACCTGATTTGCGACTAAGGCTGGGTTGCACCAAACCGTCTGTAATCGTAAGCGGTGTTCGTCAAATCTGATTGTATGGAAAGTTTGACAAGTTTCTATGGGATGACAGCTGCCAGCGCCATATTTGACGATGACCGGTCTGTGTTCGTACGTTGGTGCAACTGGCACTAAGTCCACATAGTAGTACTAGTAATCATTATGTTCGCCCATCGCACGCCCAGTAACGAAATGTTCATACAAACAAAATCATATTGTGAAAAGTAATGACTGTTTCGGAATATCCAACGTTTAGATTTTAGATAAGCTAAATATCAAATTTTGTTTAAAGAACCGTGAATTTATTAGTTGTGGTTTAAAAATAGTACCTAGCAAATTATGTTTAAGATTTTTTGACATTATATTTGTACCACCAACGTACGAACACAGACCGGTCATCGTCAAATATGGCGCCGGCAGCTGTCATCCCATAGAAACTTGTCAAACTTTCCATACAATCAGATTTGATAAACACCGCTTACGATTGCAGACGGTTTGGTGCAACCCAGCCATAGACGTTCAGATTAAACTATGATTTTAATGTAGATAATAAGAGTAATAACACCAAAGAGCCTTAGATTTACTTACCTAATGCGGGTATTACACTGTCCTGAATTCAGAATCCTGACTAGTGGAGGGGAGTTGAAGCATCTCGCTCTAACGTATAGGTCGGAACCCTTCTAAGTGTCCTGAATTCAGGACAGTGTAATACCCGCTTATGCCTTATTTAGACTCAAGAACTATAAACATTATGTCACTGAAAAGAGGATTAGTTATCTAAGCTGGATGAAAGTGATATCAATACATTCCTTATGTAGACTTAACTGTTGTTTATTCACAAGTATCACAATATGTGTGAGTTACATTACATTTGTTTATTTCATCTGACAAGTTTATTGCGTGTCTCGGCTGACGCGAACTGGGTGTGGACAGCGTGGTTTTTAAATATAGTAAATTTGAGCGAGAGTTGTGTTTAACGGAAGCGGCAAGAGGAAAAGGCCGGACTAAAAGTTCAGTTATATTCAAAACGTCGGAGACGAGAATTCGGTTGGTGGTTGGTGTACTAGGGATAGCTGTTTAGATGTAGCTTTGGTAGATCAAAACGTTTGAACTACCATTCCAGTAACTATGCCTTCGACTTATTTAACAAAATAAATACAATAAAATAAAATAAAAAAATAATTGTTAATTATAGACTTTTTTTTATAGACTGACGAAGCATGTTGCGGATTATATACAATTGGAAATTTTGATGAAGTTTGTTTGCGGATTCTCACAATGTTATGATTCGGATTTCGGACGAAACCTGCGTTGTGGATACATTCTGATGCATGTAGTTTAATTTGTCTAATAAAATTTAAGAAATAACAAATAATGTAATGAAATGTTTTAAAATAGTCTCATTACAATACATCAGAGAACAATGAAGACTTTTTGTTGGATAGCCTATCCAGCAGAAAACGGCTATTCGAGAGTTCTTCATGCTAGGCGTTTAAAATATGAAGGTTGTTATGTTAAGTACACATTATTTAAAACAACACAATTGACACTTACGAACGTGTCAGGGGTTGTACACTTTCCATAATGGTACAAGTATCTTTATTCTAATGGAAATCGATCTACGATTGATAACATGACATGATTTTGCATGTGATCATGTATGAATAATAAATAGATCATGTATGAATAATAAATAGATTATGGTTCGCTCTTTGTCCTCATGAGAAAAAGTCCTCAGTTGGGTCCCTTTTCGAATCATATTAGAAAGTAATTGGGACGTTTCGATGCTAGTCGGGTGATGTAATATGTAGTCTTCTAACAAATATCGAGCGGAGTCGCCCATTTAGTGTTTTGTCTCTGTAATAATCAGAGATCGAATTGGCGACAATACCGTGGACTTGACTCCAAAATTTTAATAGATAAATTGATTGCTTCCCTGACTAGATTTCAATGACAGTTGCTAACAATTTATTTATAAATGCAACTTAAAGGCGACTCATGTTTCATGGATATGCTTTAAAAATAATATTAATAACGTAATAAGCAGTTGTCATTACTGTCATTAGACACATTTTTATAATGACGTGGAGGCGATTTCTTGTTAAAATATTATACCGTTTGTTGATACCTTTTCCTTTCTTTGTATACGGCATATTTAAAGAGGTAATAAATAAATAAATAAACTAAACTTGAAATCTGGAGACATGTCCACATTCCTGCGTGTAATTATATCTCAATAATTATAAGGTCATAATTTATTTAACTCGGTGACTTCCACAGGCTGTAACTAAAAAAAATCTCAATCCTTAATTTAATCTTATTTGTATTTTAGGCGTTCTCTTGTGTCAGAGGCCAAGATCCTCTTTGGGTCGACTAGCCAGCGTAGTAAGTAAGTATGTATTTATATTGTGAATGTAATTTATTCTACATCGAATCCAGTGACTAGAATGCCATACGATAAATAAATAAATAAGTTAAAAATAATTGGATGATTATGGGATGTCATTTTTCGTGTCCTGAAGTGCATTGTTAGTCCGCTTTAAGTACGCGTACCCGCTCTCGCGCGATATATTGCTCTCGCCTCGAAATATGGCAAAACTTTATTTTTCTAGCAAATCGTTTTTTCACCCATTAAAACGTAATGGAGTCGACGGGAACTTTTTTTAAATACCTACAACCCGACTGATGGTAAGCGTTCACCGCAGCCTATGGACGCTTGCAACTCCAGGGGTGTCACTTGTGCGTTGCCGACACTTTAAACATTTTTTTTGTACACTCCTTTCTTGGTCCATACTCCATACTGTAGTCCCTTGGGAAAATCTTATTTCGGGGAAACTTATAATAGTAGAGAGGCCAAGTTGAAAAAACGCAATTTCCGTAGGATCGAATAGGTTTATACCGACAAGTGGTATCGTTGGAATCAGCATACTCTACTGATTATCAAAATGCATGTTGTCGCTTTCTAAAGTAGTGGAGTGAGTTTTTATGACGTCGTAAGTTTTATGTATGAAAAATAAACAATTTTTCTTCAAAAACCTTTCGAGTGGGGTATCAAACAAAAGGACTTCATGAGCTGATTCCAAAAATATACCACACATTTAGATGTCAGCCATTGGTGTCGTAAAAAATAAAATTCATTTTCAAAACACACCTTGTTTGAGCTCTTCCTAACAGGAGATGCATGAATGAATTTTTCTTAAATTTATGCTGAACGACTCACTGTATCCTTATTATCTAAACGCTATGAAAGGAGTTCGAAAAATACGAATGCCTACCATTTATTTCATGATTTTAAAGCAGCAAAACTAGCATTTTGTAGACCTGACTGCAGTTCACGTATAGTGTTTTTTTTTTCAAACTCCTTTCATTGCGTTTAGATATTAAGGATAGAGTGAGTCGTTCAGCATAAATTTAAGAAAAAAATCATTCAAGCATCTCCTGTTAGGAAGAGCCCAAACATGGAGTGTTTTGAAAATGAATTTTATTTTTTACGTCACCAATGGCCGAAATCTTAAGGTGTGGTATATTTGTAGAATCAGCTAATGAAGCCCTTTCGTTTGATACCCCACTCGATAGGTATTTGACGAAATTTATGACGTCATAAAAACTCATTCCACCACTTTAGGAAGCGACAACATGCATTTTGATAATCAGTAAACGATGCTGATTCCAACGATACCACTTGTCGGTATAAACCTTTTCAGTCCTACGAAAATCGTAAATAAGGCACTTTCGACGAATTGGCCTCTCTACTATAAGGATAATGTACCTACCTACCAACTTTAATTTAACATAAGGTCCAGGAATATGATGTCCAATCCAAAGGTATCATGCGAGCTCGGAGTACGCTTTAGCACCGAATCATATTATATTGGACATAGGCATTAGTTTCTTACGAAAACTAGGCCTAGTTAAGATTAGACCGGTTTATCGCAAGCTCTCTCCATACAAACTTTGTGCAAGTTTTTCTTCGCCTGTGTTTGCACTACACTTATAATTTTTGGTCAGTATGCTTATTTTTCTGTTAGCCACAACTACGTGGAGAAATATTTTTTAAATTTTTTGCAAGTATTTTTCTTTTTCATTTTTTTTTTGAAATTTTTGTTTTTTTTTCGTACCTATATCCAATATTTACAAGCAAAATAAAATTATATGCGGGAGTGCCAAAACCGACAAATAAAACGTGCACAGAGTTTGTATGGAGAAGGCCTTGCCCTACCTTTAACTTTTTTTATTGCATAAAACAATTACGAACAAATTCCTGGCTCAGGGTACATTATTGAATGTTTCTGTTAATAACTATCAAGAATCTAAGTAATACTTACCGTAAGCAGTTAAATATTAATTACCTTAGAAACCAGTGGAAATCAGTAATCACCCCGGGTCAAGAGTAAAGTAATCACCGATGGAGTTATGATGCTCATTATCATTATCTGCAATTATGTACGTGCACTCTTGGCCCGTAGTTAGCTGATGAAATCAGTTTTTTTAGTATTCAGTAGGTACTGAGGTAAAAAACTGAAGGAAAAGACAATGAAATATTACGGTACCACCGAAATTATCGGATCGTGAATAAAGAAGGTGGCCATAGCAACTCTTAAACAACAAGATAAACAGTAAACACGGCGTAATGTTTGGGCTCATCGGAACCGTCCCAAAGAGTAGTTGATAACTATGGTGAAGGCATGCACCAAAAATGTTTTTAGCGTTCCGTACCTCGAAAGGAAAAAACGGAACCCTTATAGGATCACTTTGTTGTCCGTCCGTCTGTCTGTCGGTCAAGAGCCTTTTTCTCAGGAACGCGTGGAGGTATCAAGCTGGAATTTATATCAAATACTCAGGTCTACTGTCCCTTGGAGCTGTGAAAAAATGAAACTTCTAAGACAACGCAATCAAAAGATACAGCCGTTTATGCCGCAAATTTTCGACTTACTTACGTACTTACTTCCCGTGAACTCAGAATCTTGAAATTTGGTACGAAGCAACGTCTTATAGCACAGATAAAGGAAAAATTGCGAAAACCGTAATTTTTTTGTTATATAATATCATTTATAAAAAAAATATTTTTAATAATTTTAATTTTTTTACATGGACCATAACTATGACTGGATTGTCGTGATGGGTGAACTTTTACTTATATAGGTACCAGTAGCGGCGCGTCAAAAATATTCTTAGGAAAGCCGGAAATAATTTGCCTTTCTTATACTTCATGAGCCGTAGTAAAAGAACTGCACTGGCTGAAAATTAGGTAAGCCGGTGGGAATCGAGTTGTATGGACGCTCCGGCACTGATAGGTAACTACAGGTTTGTACGGAACCCTCGGTGTGCGAGTCCGACTCGCACTAGGCCGGTTTTTTTTTTCAGAAACTTATTTATTAAGGGCTTAATTATTGTTATACCTTTGTAACAGGTTGCTTTATAAAGGGTCGGCAACGTGCACGTGACTCCTTTGGAGTTGCAAGCATCGGTAGGCTGCGGTGCCCGCTTACCATTAGGTGGGCCGTACGCTTGTTTGCCACCATTTTATTTTAAAACGACTTGAGTTGACTTGACTTGACCCTTTTTAGGGATATCCATATTGCATCAGAGAAGATTGTCGTGGGAAATAACATATTATGTTATACAATATAATAGAATTGTTAACGACAATAAACTATTGAGTGTCCGTAGAAAATTTGAATTATACATTGAACATGTTAATTCTCAACGAATGGACCGCATCGGCGCGTACGCAGTCAAACGAAACTGTACGTAACTCTCAACCCTTTCGAGTTTGAAATAAAGTGCATTTTCTATTGATTTAATTATTTTATTCGGTTAAAAAATGCGATGCGAATTTGAACTGTATTGGTTTGCAGTTAGAGTTGTTATGATTTTTTTTTTTAAATCAATGTTAGGTTCACTTTAGGTCAAGGAATATGAAGATTTTATAGGGGGTGTGTAGACGTTGGAAATTTATGAAGGAATACAAAAGGATATTTTAAATAGTAGATTGTTAACCAAGGGTTTTTCAGCCTCGATACAGGATAGTTCGGTTTGAGGCTGAAATGGGTCGAGTTAAACACTGCTTTTCATTTCGAACATATTAAGGACATAAAAAAATGTAGGTACACAACTACACATGCATATTATGCATACCATTTGCCGTTTTGAAATAGTGCACGGACCATTTTGGCGAGAACTGTTGACTGACGTTAATAGTGATTGTATTTGGACCATTATCTAGATTTTTAACGGGTTCAGATGGGTTATATTGACCAAAATAATGTTTATCGTTTACTTTCTTACACTTTTTTGATCTAGAGCAGAAATATAGGTACCACTTTCAGGACGCCATTTAAATGAACAATGGATCTACCGACTTTAGAGTACTAATGAGAAATGAAAAGTACCTATTTTAGCATAACTCGGATTCTCCCGGCCGGGGCATTTATTTGTGTGATGAGACTGATGAGCACGAATATTGGTTCTTGGACGTTTTCTATGTATTTAAGTATCTATTTATCTATATAAGTATGTATATCGTCGCTTAGTACCCATAGTACAAGCTTTGCTTAGTTTGGGACTAGGTTGATTTGTGTAAGATTGTCCACAAATATTTATTTATTGCACCCTGTATACCTATATGAGTGAGCACTATGATAAATGTCTATGGAAGCTAGGATATGGTCTAAAGATGATAGCACTGAAGCGATGAACATCGACTTTTTGCTATACTTACTGCAGTGGTTGATGACCTGCTAGTAAGCGACCTAAGCTAACCAATACAGCTTAAGGAAAATTCTTATTGTTCGAGCCCGAGCGGCTATCCTCATTTACAAGTCGCAATTTTCAACCAATTGTCGTGAATTTGTTTGATAATTAGGGGTAATTAGGGATTGGGGGGTCGGGGCGTTAAGCGGGTATTACACTGTCCTGAATTCAGGACACTTAGAAGGGTTCGGACCTATACGTTAGAGCGAGATGCTTCGACTCCCCTCCACTAGTCAGGATTCTGAATTCAGGACAGTGTAATACCCGCTTTAGACTGTAAGACCGAGTGAGGAATGACGAGAGCCGACGCCGCATGAAATTTTGGAAAAAGTATTCTATATGATAATTCAGGCTATAAACTCAGTGTTACACAAAAGTCATAATAATTCGTCGAGTAATAAACATGCGCACATCTAAACATCCAAACATTTCGCATTTATTTACAACATTAGTAGGATAATCAGTCAGCGAACATTGACTGACCATGGTAGTACAGTATCAACGTCATATGAGTAAATACGTCAGAAAACAAGTACCTACGGCTATTATGCGTCAACAAGCTCGAAGACTTCTACAAAATGAGTACCTACCTACGAGAAAAACGCGGATTAATACATTTTCATATTAAAATTTACATAATTATCATGTAAATGAAGATTCCTTTTACAGTTAGGTATATCTTTCATCCTACGACTGTAAGTAACTTACCTTTTGAGAGAGCACTGTAGTAAGCAAAAAATAACATTACAATTTAAAAACTATTTAAAAATAACAAATTAAAATAATTAAAATCCACATAAAATTTGCCCTGTTCTTAGATACTACTAATCGGTGTAGGCTTTGTTATTATTATAAAAGACAAATGGCAGCTTCGAGGGCCTTTGCCAGAGTCAGTGAAGGGATAAACCCGAAATGTGGCACGCCAATCGATAAGTAGGTCTTTAAAATATTAACTTATAAAGTTTATTTTACTAAACGGTTAAAACTTATTTTATATTCGAAGGCAAGGAAAAGATGTTTTTACCGAGACATGTTTATTGGAAGCCAGTTGAATAAGTAATAATAGACAATCATACAATAGACAAATAGAACGAGGTATAAAACTTATTTGACACATACAGCCAGTATGTAACATGCCCCTTTTTTGAAAGAAAAATACAACTCTTAAAAGTCAAAGTGGCACATGACATTCCGGACACTGTCAACAGAAATTGTGAAAAATTAACAAAACAAATTACTTATTTTTATGTGAAATAATGTTTATGTTAGGATGTGCAGTGAAAATAAGTTCGGCAGTTATGTTGTGATAATATCAACAACGTGTTATAAGTGAAATTGTGCATTATCATAACATAGACATTGGAAGCTGCAAGTTACATTGTTGATACAAAATGTTAAAGAAATATTTACATTAAACTTATAAATCCAATCTTCTTGGCTTATTAATTGTTCTACCAGCCCTAGTTACGTAGTTACCACTAGCTGGCCTACGCACAACAGTATCTGGTGTAGTTCTATTTACATTAGGAGTTGGCGAAAGAACTGTACGAGGACTATTAGTAGGAGTACCGAAAGGATACGAATCATAATAGTCATGAGACGTAATATTGTCATTCATGCCTTCCCTTTTTTGGGGGCGAAAAATAAATTGCTGATTTCTCCGATATAAAACATCATTGCTGTCTTTAATTATGTATGAACGTGGATAGTCAGTCTTTGAAACTATAGTGCCTTTATTCCAAAAATTATCAGTAGGTTTCTTTTTGAAATAAACAAAATCATTGGGTTTCAAAGTATCTGACTGTTTTGCATGTTGATTATAGTAAAATCTAGTTTTTTCAAAGTTATGGCTCTTATTTTCAGAATGAAGTTTGAAATTCACAACTTTAGGCTTTAAGTTAGTAGTTTTAATTGGTAATTTAGTTCTCAATTGTCGTGACATAAGTAACTGAGCAGGAGAGCTAAGATTTCCTCTTGGGGAATTCCTATAGTTAAGTAAACCGATATAAGGATCTGTTCCTGACTCCTCACATTTTCTGAAAATGTTCTTGACAACTTTCACTGACACTTCAGCGAGACCATTGGATCTAGGTAAGTATGGACTAGAAGTTATGTGTTGAAAATCCCAATTTAATGAAAATAGCTTGAATGCTTGAGAATTAAAAGGTGGGCCATTATCACTAAGCAGTTGTAATGGAATACCGTGTCTGGCAAATATAGACTTTAAGTTAGCAATTACAGCATTGCTGTCGCTGCCCTTAGACAAATGAACAACTTCAATGTAGTTAGAATAAAAATCTACTATGAGTAAATATTTTCTAGATTTATAGTCAAATAAATCTACGGCAACTTTTTCCCAAGGATAAATAGGTTGCTCATGTGACATAATTGGATCTTTAGGCTTGTTATTCATATACATTAGACAATATTCACATTGTTTTATTTTAGACTCAATATCACTGTTAATATTCGGCCAATAAACCGTGCCTCTGGCTTGAGCTTTTGTTTTTTCTATGCCTAAATGACCTTCATGTAAAATGGATAGAATTTCAGACCTTAATGACATGGGAATAATAACACTCTCACCTTTGAAAAGTATGTTATTAATGACATGAATTTCATCTCTAATGTTCCAGTATGGGGAAACAATAGGATCGACTTGGGTTTTAGAATTAGGCCATCCATTTTGAAAATAAAACTTTAATTTCTGTAAAGATTCATCTTTATTAGTGTGTTCAAGAATTTTATCAAGTTTCTCTTTAGTGATAGCTAAGTGTGAAATTAATAGATTGACATGGATTTCTACATCCTCTTCTAAATCATCAAAATTAAATTGACAATTATCAGGGATATCTTGCACAGGTGCTCTAGATAAAGTATCAGACACATACATCTCTGAGCCCTTTGTATATGTGACACTCAAGTGATAAGGTTGTAAACTAATCATCATTCTTTGTAATCTAGTGGGAACTTCGCATAATGGTTTTTTGAATAAGGTTACAAGTGGTTGATGATCTGTCTCAACATGGACAATGTTACCATATAAGTATTGATGGAATTTTTTAGCTCCAAACAATATAGCATAAAGTTCTTTCTCAATTTGAGCATAGTTTACTTGTGACTTTGATAAAGATTGTGATGCAAAAGCTATAGGATTCTTTCCGTGAAATATTACGGCGCCGACCGCTGACTTTGAGCTATCAACAGACATTCTTATTGGCTTCTTGAGATCAAAGTGAGTAAGAACAGGTGCTTTGCATATTAGTGACTTTAATCTAGTAAGTTGTTTCTCATGTGACTCCGACCATTGCCACATATTCTGTTTTTTAATCAAATCTCTAAGAATACTGGTTTCATCAGATAAATTAGGTATGTACTGACCTAAGTAGTTAATCATCCCGAGGAATCTTTGTAGTTCCTTGACATTTGTGGGACTAGGCATATCCATAATAGCCTTAACTTTAGACTTATCAGGGAAAATACCTTCCTTGTTGAACATGTGACCTACATAATATACTTCTGACATGTTAAATTGACATTTTGACTTATTAAATCGAATATTGACTTCTCGAGCTCTTTTGAAAAGATTATCTAGACGTTCATCATGTTCAGCTTGTGACTTTCCATATACTAATATGTCATCTATGAAAATCTGAATGCCTGGTAAATCATCAAATAATTGTACCATGCTTCTGTGAAAGATTTCACTACTAGAATTAATTCCGAAAGGTAGACGTAAGAATTTATACCTACCAAAAGGAGTATTAAATGTGCATAAGTCACTACTCTCTTCATCTAGAGGTATTGTCCAAAATCCTGAAGTAGCATCAAGTTTGCTAAAAACTGTTGAACCAGCTATGTTTGATCGTAAGTCGTCAAATGTAGGAAATGTATAATGAGGTCTCTTTATTGCCTCGTTCAAGTTACGTGGATCTAAACATACTCGAAGTGAACCATTTGCTTTTTCGACTAGAACAATTGAATTAACCCAATCAGTCGGTTTTTCAATTTTTTCAATGACCTTTAATTTTTCCATATTTTGAAGTTCAGTCTTCAAACGAGACTGTAAAGCAAAAGGTATTCTTCGTGTGGCACTAATTTTTGGTTTGACACTGGGATCAACATCCAAGTGAGCTTTAATAGGTAAACATCCTAAACCTTCGAATAAATCAGCATATTTATTGACAATATTTACTGACCTTGACTTAAGACATGATTTCTTAGGATTACTACTTTCCTGACTTTCCTCTTTGATACTTAGAATCCGTTTTACTATTCCACAGTCTTCACATGTTCTTTGGCCAATTATTGTACGACATGGAGTATTTGCTACAGCAAAATAGATATTTGCAGAAACATTGTTGGAAAATGTACAGTTTAAGTAGCACCCTCCAACAACTGGTATTGTGTTACCTGTAAAGGAACAAAGTTTATGTCTTGCAAATAGTATTGGGACATTTTGATTGAGACTATCTAAGGTATATTTCGATATGACATTAATTTCAGCTCCTGTATCAATTTGACATTCTACATTTGTGTCATGGACTTTGATATTCAGTATCCAATTGTTATTTATTGGTGACTTGTTATCTATAGACGAAATTATGTAAGTATCGCTATTGTCGCTTACCATGTTTACACGACCTTTATTAGTATTAAAGAAACAATATTTCTCGTAGTGGTTCCGACGATTGCAATTCTTGCATTTGACTCCTTTGGCTGGGCATCTGAAACGATGGATTTGACCACAGCGTTGACATGTTTCACTAGGACTGCGATGATCTTGTCGACGAAAATTTCGTTGATCTTGATAACGCGTAGATCTATGCAACGATGTGCGCGACTCACTCCTTGGTGGTGCTGGACTGAAGTTTCTCGTTGTAGACCTCGCACGGCGATTTTGATAAGACTGGGACACCGCGTTGATAGTTTCTTGAGACTCGACATTGTGGTTTAACTTTGATGATCTTTCATGAGAAAGTTTCATGCTTTTCGCGATCTTGAGACATTTTTCGATGTTGAGATTTTCTTCTTGCAAAAGACGTTGTTTGACATTCTTGTCAAGAATTCCAATCACGAATTTGTCTTTTATTAAGCTGTCACGCAATGTGCCAAATTCGCATGAGGTACTGAGGTTGGTGATGGCAGTGACATATTCCTCAAATTCTTCGTCTGGGTTTTGCTGACGAGAAAAGAAATTATACCTCTCGACCGTTATGTTTTTCAGAGGATTGAATTTTGAATCAAACCGTTCGATGATTTCTTTCAGGGTAGCAGTTTTGCGATCGATGGAGAATGAATTAAATATGTCTAAGCCTTTGTCGCCGATTAAATTTAGAAATATTGCGACTTTTCGTGTTTCGGGAAGGTCCAAAAGATTGTTGGCTTCGATGTAAATTTCGAATTTTTGTTTCCACGTACGCCATTTTTCCGTTACGTTGCTGTCGACTTTTAGTGGTTTGATGGAACCGACTATTATATTTTCTTGGTGCTTCTCATCTTCGTCACTCATTTTTTGACTTTATTTTTCTTCCGAGACCACTTCTGACACCATATTTTATATTCGAAGGCAAGGAAAAGATGTTTTTACCGAGACATGTTTATTGGAAGCCAGTTGAATAAGTAATAATAGACAATCATACAATAGACAAATAGAACGAGGTATAAAACTTATTTGACACATACAGCCAGTATGTAACAAAACTCACGTATTAATTGTCACTTCGGGCGAATAAAGTTATAACATGTCTCACGATAGTTTACATTCAAGTGTAAAGTTTCTTAAAACAAAATTTTGATGTCGTAAATAAAGGAACAATAAATGGACTATCTTCGAACGACCTTTCCCTGGCCGAAGCTTGATCCCTGAACGGATTCTAGGTTTGCGGTTGGGCTTAATTTGTAGTCTAAAATCACCTTTAATGACGGTTTACACGTGCGTCGCCTAATATACACCATTAGTGTTAGTTAAGAAACTTCCTAAAATATTAAACAGATATTCAAAGCAGCTTTCATGATCAAAACACAACTTCAAAGCACACATCTAATATTAGTTCGAACAGAAACTTATCGGAGCTCCTACGTTGAGTCACATAGCAAAGTTCGCGTCAAACTATTGTGCCATTATTAAAACGTCAGGCGCTTTTGAAATGTGTTTAATGTGTTTCAGTTTTTGTATTTTGTTTGCATTTGAATGGCGAATATCTAAATTAAGTAGAAATACACACATAATAAGTTCAGATATTATTGAAACTAAGGGGAATACATAGCCGGCTGACAGTCTAATATTTGCTACGTCTCAGAAACAATGAGCACAACAAATGTAAAATATGGTTTGAATATAAGATGTTAATGTTAATAGACTTAATTAATGGGTGCAACAAATTAAGACGTGTATTGTATAGTGTTGGTAGGTACAGTTAGCAGCAGATGTAGTCATTAAAAGTCTTTATTATTCATAGGTACTTAATATAGGTGTGCGTAGTTAACTACTTTTGATCTTGAATGTACATCACAATCACCAGCTACTGAACTGTAGAAATACTTAGATACTTGTGATTCTACGTTCTTGTGTGCTCCTGTTCAAAACTACAAGTTAACACAACGTGCCAGTAAAATGTCAAACTAGGTACAGTACAACATAGCATGCATCATGTGTAGAGATGTGTACTGTTCCCAGGAATATTCCCGAAAGTTCCCGTGTAGAAGGACTACGAGTACTTCCCATATTGAATGTCAACTAAAATCGGCAATTGCCTCGGCGAGGATCCCCAGTCGTGTTGTGTTATTAAGTGTAAATGGGCCATTTTACGGAAAGTTGTACACTCGACTTTTTTTTTTAATTTTGATAAAATCGGGTTTTTTCTACTCAGAATCGAAAGCACTTTCGAACCTAATAGGAGAAAAAAAGTGTCCCAAATTTTTCATACAATTTTCAGTTTTTCCATTCCGTTACCACCATACAAGCATTACAAACTTAGTATGAAAACGGTAACGGAATGGAATAAAAAAATTTGGGACACTTTTTTCCCCTATATCATTCGAAAGTGCTTTCGATTCTGAGTAGAAAAAACCCAATTTTATCCAAATTAAAGAAAAAAGTCGAGTGTACAACTTTCCGTAAAATGGCCCGAATATGTCTCACGTTAGTGTAAATGTATGTTTCTTCTGTTGTATATGTTACCGTAAAATTGTAAAAACCGTTAGAAGTTAGATTATAATCTAACTAGCGAGATTGTAAACTGTCGAAAGATTGTGAGCAGAAAATTGTCTTGTGCTCTCCTACTTACAGCAAGTCGACGAAGCCCCGCCGCGCGGGGCTTCTATTTCCGCTCTCAGGAACACAAGTTTAGTTTTATAACTTACAAGTTTCACGTAAACAGATGTGAACCGTAACATACTGTTTACAATTTAACGTATTATTTTTCGGTAGATTATTATTACTTAACTTTCGACAGTTTACAATCTCGCGAGACCTCGCTAGTTAGGTTATAATGTAACGGTTTTTCCAAAATGGCAGTGACATATATACGAATTTCATCAGGTATATTCCCAAGAACAGCACTTCACTAAGGCGGTTTGCCACACTAAAGGATGATTCACGCTAGACCGTTCCGTGTCCGGGCCGGCCCGTTTTCTAGTACAAGAAATCGACGGCCGTCGCACGTTCATACCATGGTTGAAATTATTGAATAAAATTAATTGAATCATCCTTAATGCGGTTTCCGCACGACGGTGCGGTGTGCGAGCGACACAGCGCTATGCAAATCTATAGCGGTGCCCCGCTCGCGCTGCGGAAACCGTCCGGAAACCGCATCAGTGTGACGACCGCCATTATTAATCGCATGCCAGCTTACGTGTAAGCGCGTCTCTTAGCGCGGTCGCCAGCGCAGCCAGCGTGTTGCGGAGCTCGGGATGATGTCGCTCCAACATGCTTACATCTACACAAATACTGTGCCGTGAGATGGAGACCTTATGTCAGGTGCAAAACGGCTATTTTTGTAGGGCAATATGCATTATACCTTAAGGCCTTGTCTGTACAGGCAACAATTTAAGCGGTAGGTAATTTAAGAGGTAACAGTGTAGAGGTAATTTAAACGAGAATCTTTCGTTTTATCTGACGAATACTAAAATATTCATCAAAATTAAGTTTGTCCCTATTAGGATGACATTTATTTATTTATTTCTATTTTATTTATTTAGGATCACCAACAACAACACATCAACAACAACACAACAACAACATCAATTAGACATAATCGGAATGACTATTTAAAATTAACTAAAGGAAGTAAATCACACAGTTATTTATCGAAGATACTTAAATAAAGTTTTCCTGCGGTTTTCATTCGAGATTGTAAAACTTAATGATTAATTTTAACTTCTCGGGAATTACGAATCATTACCTATCTAGGTAAGGCTGATGATGAAATCCATCTGTTAGTAAAGCTGCCGATTGCCAACAGTTGTTCAAGATTGTGACACGGCCAGCCTAACTTACACGTAAATTATAGTACTTAGCTGATGTAGAAGTTTAGTAATGTACACTTGTACAGATATGTTGATAATTTTGCACCTTAATAGTCGCGTGCAGCACGTGATTTGCGACTCTATTAGACGAAAGGTACATTTTAATTTTTTTGAAGGCTCGCGGACCGCTTCTTTCCGACCACTGCATTAGGCGATTGACAGACTGATGCGGTTTCCGCACGACGGTTCGGTGTACGATTGGGATAGTGCTATGCATGTTTATAGCGGTGTACTGCCTGCACAGTTGTGCGGAAACCGCATTAGAGATGGGTAAATCCGGACATGAAGATTTAAACGAGTCGAATCCGTAAGCGGATCCGTTTCCTGATCAACTCCTTTCAAATCTTATCGACTCCGAGGATTTATTAATTCCGACTCGGTACAGAGCCGAATGAATGACTTGAAGCGGCCTACATGCCTACTTTCGTACCTATTTCGATCAAATACTGAGTTAACAGAATCAAATGATCCGAAGAACCAACCAAACCACTGGATTTGTATTGAATTCCGATAACGGAACCGGATTTAGTGATTTGAATCGCTCCTCGGAGTCAAGATTACCCATCTCTAAACCGCATCAGTGTGACAACCGTTTATGAGACTTATGATAGTGTACTCACACGCCGGATGGTCGTACAGCGGTGTAACGCTGGCGGTCTCCAGAGGCCCGCCGGCCAGCCGCGCGGAGAGGGTCTCCAAGAACTCTCTGACACTGCGCAGCTCGTGGCCCTCTGGAGGGCTCTCGGGGCTCTCGCATTCTTCCTCTGAAGACGACATAAAGAAAGGCGGTTCCATGAGCCAGATATGCGAAAATACCCCAAGAATTATCCCATTTTTCTCAGAATCGTTGATATTTGGTAGACGTGGGAAAATATATATAATTTTTGATTATATTATCTTTAATAACACAGCTTTCGATACACGATTCATAACACTTCGCTCGATACAATTAATTCCCAAAGTAGTAGTAGTAGTAGTAGTAAAACTCTTTATTGTACATAAAACAATTATGAAAAATACAAAAGGAAATAGTATGTACAAAGGCGAACTTATCCCTTTAAGGGATCTCTTCCAGTTAACCTTTGAGTAAATGAGAGAAGAAGTTAACAGAGGTAGACAAATTCAGCAACCTGTACAACAAGGTACAAAAAATACAAAATATATAAAAAAACATACATACACACACATATATTGGAAGTAACCTCCAATTCGATTTTACACTCCAACTTTACTTGTTTTTTTTTTACTGCGTGACACTATGAAACATAACAAGAGGAAAAATCAATCATGACCTTAAATAGTAATTTGACAGCATCCGAATTTCGATAATTTCAGGCAATGTTTTTTAAATAAAAAAAACGGCCAAATGCGAGTCGGACTCGCGCACGAAGGGTTCCGTATTCCGTACCTATAAAAACGGCAAAAAAACCCACGTTTGTTGTATGGGAACCCCATTAAATGTTTATTTTATTGTGTTTTTTTAGTGTTTGTTGTTATAGCGGCAACAGAAATAGGTACATCATCTGTGAAATTTTCAACTGTCTAACTATCACGGTTCATGAGATACAGCCTGGTGACAGACGGACAGACAGACAGCGGAGTCTTTTGGGTGTTGGGTACGGAACCCTAAAAATTAGCTCCATAAGCAAGTAGAAGCGAAATCACTCATTTTATTAACTGAAATCGTAAAAATAAAAACTAATTAATGCGAAAACCTGCTTTATCTTAGCCACGATAAGACTCAACTTAGTAAATTGTGTAAAATAATGTTTATTAGCTTCAACTTTACCCAAGGGGCTGACACGATTTGATATAGAAAGATAGTCTTATTGTGATTCCTATAAGAGGAAATAGAAAAGAGTGGCATGTTTTGTCCCTATCACCGACCGAACATTTTTTCATTGTCGGATTGGTCGGGTTATAGGCACAGGCAAACTTCCATAAGCAATATCTGGTAGAAAGGCACCATACTGATGATACTGACCGATCTGCTCCAGCTTATCGGTGCTGATGGACCACGGCATGAGGCTGATCGCGCGCTGCACCTGACGCAAGAACCAGGCACCTGACTCGAACTTCACCGGCCTGGAACCATGAGAGAAATCATCAGCATACCAGCCGAAAGACATTAAATGCTGGACGTAGGCCTCTACCCCTAGGCGCAGAGGCAGAATTTAGTCCAGAGGAGGCATTATCAGGCGAGGGGGGGCACTATGCGATTGGATTGGCGCGTTCCTCCAAAGCCCATTCACAGTAGAGGGGCGCGTCGTCGTGGATGTCACAATCTATACAATATTCTATCGATTTGAGATTTGAAAGTGTAAAGATAAGCTCACGGGCCTTAAGAGGAGTACATACATACGCCATTCGATTTTGAGATTTCACCCCCACTTCTCCGCTGGTCACGATTACCCTGATGTAAAATTCGCAGTAACTCGCGGGCCGACTTCGCCTAGTTGGATATAGCGCGAGGTCCTAACGCCGAAGCACGTTGAGTCGTATAACACACACTCAATGACATTGATATCTTTTTAGCATCCATCACGATCATCATGATGTTTGGGTATGTTGAGAGGATGTGTGAAAACAGACTGACTAAGCAGATTTATGATCAGGAGATGGATGGAAGGGTCGGAAGCGACCAAGGCGAAGACATCTTGAACAAATTCTGCGATACTGAAAAAGGCCAGGACGAGCTTGTATGTAGACATGGGGAAAAGCGTTACTTTTCGATCACCGTTACTGTTATTTCCGTTCCAAAAAAATCACAGTGAAAAATCACCGTGACTTTGTCACTTCGGTTATTTCGTGTCACGACATTTACGTTTTGATCGTT
This sequence comes from Cenopis cana, assembly GCA_951800055.1. Classification (NCBI taxonomy): domain Eukaryota; kingdom Metazoa; phylum Arthropoda; class Insecta; order Lepidoptera; family Tortricidae; genus Cenopis; species Cenopis cana. Next base: position 22,263,877 of record OX637476.1, on the reverse strand, counting down.
CCCGGCAGTTACTGATATTTCTGTAACAACTGATGTTACTCTGTGACTAGTGTGACTGCTACTTCTACGTTCTGTTCCGGACGTTACAATACAAGACTGTCTCGAATTATTTGAACCTTGATACGATGTAATAAGTTCTAGAATGATATCGGCTGGTATGGACACTGTTCCTGTAATATTGTAGCGCTAAGTAACAACGTTATTTTGTAACGTTGTTACTTCGTGAAAAGTCACACTGTTACTTTTTAACGGCGGATCACCGTGATTTTTTCATCGTGAAGTTATTTATCAGTTTTAGTAGGGGAAGTAGTGTCATGAGGTCCACATTTTGGTATCGGATGAATTCACTTGGCACAGATGTAATATAGGTAAATCTATCTAATAGGGGTATCAATGAATAGAGCTCATTGAGTGCATAATTATATTAATTTTTGTTTTAAAAAATATTGAAAAACAAAGGAATTAATAGCCACTTAATTTTTCATATAATTTTACATTCCCCCTTTAAAATCTCATTAAATATTAATCCTAGCGACAAAGTGTATGAACCTTTTATGTAGATAATTTTGTTTAGATTACTTATGCCTAAGAACGTTTTTCGATATGAGTCACCGTTTATGAGTTTTTCATGAAAAACCGAAAAATGGAACTTTCAAGCCCCCCCCCCCCCCCCCTTCATACCCTCCAGGGGGTGGCGGATGGCTACCGGGCTAAATTAACTTAGATTTACCTATATTACATCTGTGCCAAGTGAATTCATCCGATACCAAAATGTGCACCTCTCATATATTGGGTGACACTACTTCCCCCACTATTTATCACCCACCTCTACTTGTATGAGAAGATGTGGATGTGGTTGAAGCAAAAGTCGTATGTAAGGACCGTAGTACTTGGCGTTCGTTGGTCTCTGGCATGGGATAATGTATGTATGTATGTCAGCATCCATTCAATGATACTCGCCTATGTGGGGGACAGATGCAGGGCACGGGGCCACCGCGGAAGTCGCCGCCGCATCGGGCGCAGATCTCGCGGCTCGGGGGCAGGCGGGCTCGCTCGTTCCTGGAACAATAAGAATAATTTATTGAAAAACATGTTGTACAATAATAACTATAGGCTAGGAGCTTACAATTAGATGATAATAAATAACGCGTGCCTGAGCCTGCGCTAGGAAAGGTGCTTCAGGCAAAGAAGGACTGACAACTACTAAAAGAATAATACATGCAAAAAATACAATTTTCATCTTAATAAGTAGTACAAATTATGCAAATTCATTTTAAAACAATCAATAATTTCTCTCAATCGTCATTTGACATGTTTTGAAGGGCTTCTCGTAACGTAGATTTACATCTCACGTAGTTTAATGGATATAAATCAAGAGGACCCAAGAAGTTCAAAAATCTTGAGGAAGACGCGTGCCTCTTCAGGCCACAGGGAGAGGTTATCCACCACTGTATCTGCCACTGGCCGCTGTGCTAGCCAAAGCAGGAATTCAATTATAAACAAGTGCGTGTCGGGCCACGCGCAAGGTAGGGTTCCGTAGTCGTCCACCCTTTACATTATGTGGACTAAAAAGTTCGCAAACTTATATTTACTATGTTTTTGACAGAATTACCCACATTATCTAAGGCATCAATGGAAATTGTACGAAAGTATGCTTTTGCAAAGTACATTTCTGAAGTTCGACTATTACTCGTTAACTAGTACTGTCTACTTAGCTGTGATAGTTTTCCTTTTAAAGTCATCGTATATACTACTACCATGATTTTTTTCACATGCCTAGTAGCCACCGTTTAACTGGCAGGGGGGGGGGGGGGGGGACAGTTGACCATAACAAAAATTATCACTTCAAAGCTTAATATCACGCTAACCAATTCTTTAATCAAAAAATGCTTTTTGAAACCTTATAATATTTTTAAAAGAGCTATCCAACGATACCCCACACGATGGGGTTTGGCAGAAAATAAAATTTCACCACCACTTTACATGTACGGGAGGTACCCTAAAAAAAATTTTTTTTTAAGATTTTATTCTACCGTTTTGTCGGCGTGATTGATATGTATACTCATGCCAAATTATAGCTTTCTAGTACTAACGGTTACTGAGAAAAACGGGGGTCGGACGGACGGACGGACGGACGGACATGGCGAAACTATAAGGGTTCCTTGTTTACTACGGAACCCTAAAAAGCGTGCCTTTTATTAATATTTTTAGGGCAAACAATACAATGCCTTCCCAAACTATGGGTCGCGACACGAAGACACGTCCCTGTATTCATACATTAATTACGATCGTTTGTTCACTGACGCCAAGAGGTTAGTTCCTAGATTTTTTTTTGTTAGGTGGGTCTCGGTCTTTTCATTGGGAACCACTGACTTAGTGATTTCGGTCTTGGTAACCACTGTAGCTGGTGTTGAGCCACTGAAACCGCGCGAAAACCGTCTACGTACCGCATCTCAACCGATTCTTGTGAAATGCTGTGAGCAGGCTTAATAATTATTGTTTTTTTTTGTCGATCCAATTTTTGGAGACCATTCAAAATGTCAGAGTCATTATGGGGTGGGGGTTAAAAACATAAAAAATACTGGGTACTCGCGGGGTCTAATCATCTATCACATCTATCATAGAGCCACTAGTTGTCAGTGTTCATGACTCAATACTCAAGTCAGCACCTAGTCTAACGATTAGCTTTGCTCTAAATTACCCAAGTTTGTAAAAACAGTCAGTAGGCGGTGTAAATTCTTCGGGCGACCAGTCGCGTGCATTGTGCAACGAGTTGCAGCTGATCTGTGCAATGGACATAGATTACATCAGCGGAGGCACTTCTAAAGTAACGCCGGTAATACACAGGTAGAGTCAGTCCGACCCAGGTCGGGCCTAGCTGTTTCTTGCTGGACTCTTCTCAGCTAGGTTTTTTTTTTCTTTTATTGACTAAATAAAATTTACATTAAAACATTTAAAAATAATTTTATACCCATCGTAGGCAAAACCTTGAGGTTTGTGTGCCGATGGGGAGTTCTAGATAGATTAGTAATCCAGCGACAAAACTCCCAGTAGCTCGATTCCACCGACACCTCAGATTCGGTTGAAGCCGCTCAACCAATCTCACTGGAGCGGAAACTCTTAGAGTAATCCAGTGTTTAAACCGCCCGCGTGGTCATGTCGGCGGTTTCCCCTGGATTTTCTCTAGGCCACTCTCCAACCGTGCACTCCTATCGCTTTATTGGGCCCGGCCTATAAAGCCAGTTAGGTTAAAAATAATATGTTAGGAAATTGAAAAAAATAAACTTGCCAAAAGTTCCAATAATTAAATAACATACTTAACAAATTATTTACAGCAATTGAAGAACGTTATACATGACAGAAGTTAGGTTAGGTTAGGTTTAACTTCTTTTAACAGCGAAACTTTTTACGATGATGGCATTTATTTCACATTTCTGCTTTTGATGGCACACATTTACTTTAAGTATATAGAAACATTTATGACATTATAACTATTGTACTTCCCGCTGCTGGGCAAAGGCTTTCCCATCATGATCTCCATTGTAATAGGTAAGTAAACGTCTGAAATTGGCTTAGCGTTTTTGTTCGAGTGCCTCCGCTGATTTATGGAATGCTAAGGAATAGGAAAGGCAGTTTTTGCCATGCATAGCTGATGATGGCGCAAGGCGCAAGGTGAGTTTGCACACAAGCATGTTAAATATTTTCTTGCACATAGCATGTAAGGCTTATGCCCAAAAAAGGCACATTTGCCTCGTTCTCAAAGCACTAGATCTGATTGAGAAATTACAACAATCAAAACTCTATCTGAAAAAAGTTGGCCTGCTTAGAATTAAGGTGCACATTGGTTGCGTGCGCAGCACGTAAGCGCCGACGTGCACGTGCACGTGCGCGTTGTAAAGTATGAATCTCCATAGTCGATGTCACACCGATTGCGTGACGAGTGCGTGCGAATGTGCACCGGCCTTTAATGGTAGGAATAAGTGGACCAAAAGTGTCAGACTGGTTGCCACTCCGTGGTAAAAGGAGCATCGGACGTGCACCGGCTCGATGGGTCGATGATATTAGGAAGATCGCGGGTCACTCTTGGGTGCTCTTGGATAAGACTGGCTCAAGACCGGGACGAGTGGCGTACTCGAAGAGAGGCCTATGCTTAGCAGTGGGCGATTTCAGGCTGAAAATGATGATGATGATGATACTTAATATTAAATAGTTATTTTTATTTTCTTTTGACATGATGTTATTATTGCCATTTTTACTATAATGAATATTATGTGTGTGAAAATTATTACAGCTACACCCGACGGGTAAAATTGTAAATAACAATTTAAGTATGGCATTGAAATGAAAAAATGAAATGAAATTAACCCATTGGACGCCAAAAACACAGAGTGATGCGTAATGTCGTGCCTAAGGCGCCAATAACTATTATCGGTGGTATGGCGTATTTTTTCAAAGACGCTTCAACACTATGGTTCATATCCAATCTTTTATGGGAAAATAAGTTGGCGTGTGAGTATCACTGCCAAAAATAATGGTGGAAATGGAAACCATTCTTCATGACAGTGATAGATACTCACAAGCTCACAAGTTGAGGTAGGTACCTAGAGATCAAAGAATGCCAAATAAAACAGTCCACTCTTCTTTCGCTTCAATTCAATCGAATGTATGTATATAGCCATCTCTTCATACAGTAAAAAAAATTGTTTCAAAGTTGAAGTTTAGTTAATGGACTTAAGTTTGTCCTTTTGTATGTACGTCCAAAAGAACGATTAATCAATAAATGGTAATTCAAAGTGATTGTTCTATTAAAACATTACGAAAACTTGAATTTTGTTGAATGGCCGAACCGCTAATTGACTTATTCATTTGGACTTGTGGCCTCTTTGATTAGTACTAACTATTGTTCGATCTTTTTCATGAAAATTAGAATAAATTTCAGTACTCAGGGCAAAGTACGTTATGCTTCTGACAGTATTTTTGTGGTAGTCAACTAAGCGACTTTTTATGGCTTATCTACTAAAATGGCTTAACAACGGATAGAGAGCCATGTGTATCCTTCCTCGCACATGTAATAAATTTCCCAAACAGTTAATACTAGAAGTTAATTATAAATAAGCAAACTAATAATTTTAGAAACGTTTTACAATATATTTGTTAAAAACAACTTGTTAAATAATAGTTAAAATGTAATATGTAATTAAAAACCTATTTATGTCATACCTGGCCATAAAGCGGCAATTACCGCACGCTCCGCGCGCGGGAAATCCCACTTCCTGGGCAGAGGGTGACATAAAATTTTGTACTTAACACGGGCGGTAATAAAGAAAGCCTTAGATCGCATATTTATCGCCCTTGCCTTCGGCTCGGGCGTCAAATACCTGCGATCTGAGACATTCTTTGTTTTACCGCCCTTGTTAAGTAATGTACTATTATGATTAATAGTTAAAGTATTTAGTTAGTATAAAAGTGATAGTATATTTTAATAAAACGTCGATAACGCTCCGTTCGTTGGTATGAAGGTCGGGGTAGAACAATTCGGGACTTAGTTCTCACAGTTCTAACATCGATTCAAAATACGTATTTTAAATCGATGAGTTCTAAACTCTTGTAAGGAAAGGTCAAGGTCAAGCTGTCGAGCATCTACGAGGAATTTCATGGCAGTGAAGGAAGTGAAAGATGTTTGTCAGGATCTGAGTAAATGGGAACTCGTAATCTCTGCCTACAGTACAGACTTAACGCTATGGAATACAAATTATGCAGTCACTTGTGTTCGGTGTTCCACCTAAAAAAGTCGTTGATTTTTTTTCATCGATTATACGATTGTAGTGCAGTAACTACCTGTATTAATACTTGTATTAGTATTCCCTGGCCATCCAGCGCGGCAACGCCGCCAGTATTATGGGAACTTTTGAGCCATCTTCGATCCGGGCCGGTCCTTTATGTTAAGTCCATTTGACGAAGCCTGTGGCGGATTTCATCTCTGGTGTCTCTGTGTTGTGATTGTTTGTTTTTGTACGCACCTGACGAAGCCTGTGTTGTGGATTAGATTTTGTGGACTGTTTGTGCCTAGGTAAGTTATTTTATTAGTATTTAAATGTTGAAGCACTATCAGTATGTGTGATCCGCGAAACACGCAAGTATTACAAGCGTCATTACATTAATCTTATGAATTAAAACAATTGCAAAACGTTCGACTCGCGTCACGTGAGTAGTTCTAGTTACCCTAGGCAACACGATTTAGGTACCGCCCATTTCTGAACCTTATTGCAACGTCATAAGGTCTTAAATGATCAACATATGTTGCTGTCTGTATGAATAGTATTTGTTATGAAACTGTAAAGCAAGGTGAACGGGTATGAATTCCAAAATGTTCGCAGAAATGGCGACAGATAGGAGACAGGTCTGAGACATTTTTAATTAAGCGATATGATTTCCAAATAGATTTATTAATTTATGTGTAGTTTCCCTCTTAATATGAAGCTTATGGCGTGTATAAATAGAATTAAAATTCTATACAACAAAAAAAAAAAAATGCCTATGCGAGCAGCCCACTAAGTACGTACTCAGGGGAGGAATACCTTAAGTTTTTCAGTAGTTTTCAGCCAGTCTGATGTTAAACCCCTGCATTGATTTGAAGATTCGTTTAAGTAAACAATTACTAAAGTTTAGGCCCTCAATCTCAAACACAGTGCATCCTCGGGAACTCTGGCGACAATGAAACTGCGATAAAATGATGCGGTTTCCGCACGGTTTCCGCAGTGCAAGCGGGACATCGCAAATAGCAATAGGAATCAGCTCGCGACCAAGAATGTTATTGTCACATCCGAAAGGCAGAAGGAGGGCAAAAAGGTAAATTAATTAAATCGTAGGCGATTAAGTACCGTTTGACGGTCTTACATTTGTATGGAATAATGTCAATGTCTTCCATGGGAACTGTGTCAGTTCATGGTCGCGACCTTGAAGTGTACACTTGGTTAGGATGGAATTAGGGCGAGAATCACAGGTGCACTCATTTGCGATGTCGATTGGATCAATGGACTTCGGAATAAAGGTTGATCTCAGAGGTTAATTAATTTAATTGTATATTAATTGGGTGACAACCAAATTTTTTGTACATTAAGGCCTTAATTATACCATTTATATTATAGGTACGAGTTACTTTCGTAACGAAAAGGTGTCAATTAATTTTTAGGTATAATTAAGGGGTTAACTCGGGGTTAACTATGTACAAAAACTTTGGTTTCTAGAAGAAAAAGAAGAAGAAGAAAAAACATTTATTCATGACGCACATACGACAAAACAAATTTTACATGTTACAGAATTATGTGTTTTTTATTATTTATTTGTATGATACGATTTATTGGACACTATCTTTTGCCTGCGTAGAACTCGTTATTTTTTTTTAATAGCCTAATATGTGTCCCACTGCTGGGCAAAGGCCTCTCCCTATGTTGTCCAGACGTCCCTGTCCAGAGCCTCTTCCTCTCAGTTGGAGACAAATACGTCCAGATCATCCCGCCATCTCCGTCTGGGCCTGCCTCGTCTGCGTCGTCCGTCGTGTGGCACCCACTTGGTAGCTGCATTAGCCCACCTATCCGGGTGCATGCGACAGACGTGGCCGGCCCAGTCCCACTCGTTCATAGCCTTGTTTAAATAGAATACTCGTAGCGTTTGAATATAATTTGTTTTTCTTTTATTTCAGGCGTTTTACCTAGTTATCGCTCTTCCATAAAACCTACCACCCCCTTCATCATACTGGGAAATACATTAAGGTAACATTACCTGCGTGTTATACTTGCTGTTGTGATTCACGCTTAGTATTTTACATCGGTCGTTGCACTGAATTGCGTAACAAAACACTCCAATGACTCGCCCTTGAACTGCCTAACTCATAACATAAGACGTTGACTATTCCGAAACCAGTTGTTCGAATGCCACCTATGAAGTGCTGCGAAGATGGTTGCGCAAATGACATCGTCGAGATTTCAAGGACACGGTTCTTCGGATGCTTGCATACTACCTTTGCAGAGTTTCGAAAATGGTTACGTAACGGGGGAATGCAGCCAGCCTAGTGGGCACCTGGTCCACAGGGAACAGACTTGGGGAAGTAACGTGGCCTAGCCATGTTTCAATTTCATTTATTTTCATTACTTTAGTTCTATGTTTCAGTTTTAATTTTCTTTAAGTTTGTAGAATTAGGTTTTAGACTTAGTTGAGTATTATTGTTAATGTTATTTCGTTTTGTTCCTTTAACATAGCCCTTTTTAGGGTTCCGTACCCGAAGGGTCAAAACGGAACCCTATTGGTGACGCCCAGGCTTCCGTCCGTCCGTCCGTCCGTCCGTCCGTCCGTCCGTCCGTCCGTCGTCTGTCACAAAATTTTATTCCTAAGAATTTTTTAATGAACTTGAAATTTGGTGATACCTAATGTTTAATATTACGTATATTTTACCAACAAATACTAATATATTGATAAATCACATTTTTGAGGTTGTTTCGGAATCCCAAATGTGCGAAGTCCGACTCGCACTTGGCCGGTTTTTTATTTTATTGTGTGTAGTAGAATTTAAGCGGAAAAAGCAAAATAATCATTTAAAATTTATGTCATTAGGTGGCAATAGTCTTGTTCTAGATAATAACATTGAGAAAATGACAAGATAGATGTCAATTAAACAGAAAATTGGCTTAATATGTGAGCGTTTTTGACCCTTATTATAAAATGGTTGCGTAACCAATATCGAGTCAAGAAATCAAGGACGCAGCCTTGAACCGTCTTAGCCATGGGATGTTGACTTATTTAGGAAACCAGTTCACATGCGACTTTAGAACTGCTTCGAAGATGGTTGGATCATAAACAGATTTAGGTTTCTGTGGACATATCAAAAGTTAACTACAAAGTTTACTGGTTTAGGAAACCAGTTCACACGCGACTTAGAACTGCTTCGAAGATGGTTGGATCATAAACGGTGGAAACTTTTCGGTGGACATGTCAAGAATTACGGGCTTCAAAGCTTAATTTTCGATTGATCTGATAACCGGCAAAATCTTTAATTCCGTTACTATAAATCCATGCAATAAAAACATAACTTTTATTGCACACAAGCCGTTATTGACAATGACCACCGAATGGACTACTTTTGTTTTTCCGGCTGACAATGACCCATTACCCACCTGATGGTAAACGATCAGTCGATCACCGTAGCCTATGGACGCCACCAACTCCAGGGAACTCGCACGCGTATTGCTGAACCTGAGATTCCAAGGAGCTGATACAATTTCATTACGTACCACTGTTTCGCAAAATAAAATACGCTTTAGTTTAAGGCACTTTTAATATCAAAATTGCAGTATGGCATGACAAGAACAAATAAACACTAGGTAGGGTCAGTGTGCCGATTACACGACCAGCTTCAGTTAGAGACCATCTGAAGTAGCTACAGATTTCTTTATTTAAAGATAGTAAGATATCTATGGATACGAAACGGTGAACCGTATATGCAATATTTTATAGTAGTATGATAGAAAACTATTAAAATATTGAGAAAATATACTTAGGTACTCTAAATTATAGACTCGTATAAATAATAGCGAAAGGAAATATTACAAAAAAAAATATTTTTAAGCGGTTGCTAATCGCTGCAATGACCCTATTAAGTATATTGGGCATAGCATCAGATTTCTTTAGATATATTAACTGGAAAAAATATAATTTAAAACATTTTTACATACCTAGGTAATGTGACTTTAATCAGTTCACCAATGCTTACATTTGCATAACGACATTAGTTATCTAGATTCTAGAGTCAAACAATATGATGGCTACACTAAAACTACTTATACAAACAGTCTTATTAATAATCTATCACCATTCAATTAACTAATCACAATCACAGATCACTTTCACCCTAGTTTCGCGAACACCCATTTCGTTATCACCCATCACTCGTCATCCATGTCGAACCACATGGACGTAACACTCCTGCTTCGTTCGCTTCTCGCTTGCTCCTCCGTGATTATTCTCAACACCACCACTTCCATCATGCACAAGGCGAAGAATATGACGAATATGGCGAAGTTGGAGCCTTGGTGGTGGAATTGGAAGGAGCTGGGCAGCGGCCCAGGCGGTGGCCACGCTGACACACCGCTTGTGAAAAGGCTGGACAAACTCATCTTTTAGCTTCGCATCGCATTCTGAGAAAAAAACTGAAATCCCATCTTCACATCCTCAAGATAACTTGTACGATCGTCAATTGTTTTGCGAACTCCGACCGATATTAAATTTGGAACTGCCCTTTTCGTACACGTCTGATACGTTACGTGATCGTCAATTGTTTAGTCGCAAACTAATTGATATTTAAATTTGGAATTTCCAAATGGTCACGGTTGTGAAGATTTAAAATTCGATTGCGGTGGTTCGATATTTGAAGTTCCGTTTCGTTTTACGTGCGCGCAATTCGCGCGTTTTAAAACTACTAAGCGTTTTCAGAGTGGCGAACGCCGGTTGCAACAGCCACCACAGCAAGCTGCCTTATGAAATATGAACGGTTTGGTTAGATTCCACTGTTGGGAAATTGTGAACGTTCCGTTTCCCGGTCAAGGACGACAGTGATTGACCTTTGCGTATCGGTTTGTTTTGTCGATTACAGACCTTAATAAAAGTCTGTTACAGGACCGTTATTATTTTCACTTATATCTTTTCCTTTTTTGACGTGTCTTCATTTATTTAATTTTATTTTGAGAAATAAATATTGTATTATTTTTCTATTGGTCTACCTATTTTAACTTGTACAAGTGCTCTTGTTTGTGAACTGTTTGCAGAATAAACGTTTGGATTTTTAGGGTTACGTACCGGAAGGTTCCGAACGGAGCCCTATTGCTGACACTCACGCGTGCGTCTGTCCGTCTGTCTGCCCATCGTTTGTCGTAAGAAAGCCTTTCTTTAGTATTTAGTGCGTAATAAAATGATAATAAAGTAACAAAAGTAAACAAGAAGTGAACGTTGTTGGTTACGACTTACGACATTGCCCTTCAAAGGTTTGGTCGTTATAACCTTCCACAGACAACATTGAGGCTACCACGTGTTACTTGAAGGTATAATAATGAAGGTATAATGATAAATTCTAGAAATAAATTGATTGAATTGGCTACTTGATGTTTTCATGGTGCCATTCGAACCAGTTTTTAGAGAGGAACAAATGTCTTTATAGATCCATCTACAATTAGACCAGTGAAGGCAAAAGCGGCCATCAAGTGAGAGTCAGACTTCGAACCTTCAGGGTTCCGAACTACAATTTTGCTGTATGGGAGCCCCCCTTAAAAGATTTAAAAATAAGTTTTGATTATTTGTATGGCTTTGGACCACCAAAATGTTTATAGTTTTAAAATTTTAAGACTGCAGCGCCAACCGTTTGTCTGTAAGCCTGTGTGACAGACGACAGACGGACGGATGGACGGGCGAACGGACGGACGCGTCAGTGACAGCAATAGGGTTCCGTTTTTCCTTTGGGTACGGAACCCTAAAATGAGCACCTTATAGAGCTACAAGGTGTAATTATACCTTAGTATATTATACCTATTGTGGTGATTTGTGAAGAGTAGCCATCCTGTAGGATCCATTCGGTGGCTACACTTTTGACTTTGCTGGTCTATTAAGCTATTACGCTATTTATAATGGGGCAGGCGGCGCAAAGCTCTGCATAGATGGCGCCACTAGAGTTTGCCACATCTCGATTGATGCACATTTAACTTAAAAAATATTGTACGTTTAAAATACCGTTATAAAACTTATAAATAATAATAAGTATTAAACTTTGTATCTTAGGTCGAGACACTCTCGGTTAATGTTTCAAAGCCATTTAAATACAAAAGGTTTTGTTTAGACAGGAGCGTGTAAGTTATATTTTCGTAAACATATACTCGTCCGTTTAGCGCGATAAAAAGGATCCAAATGCAAAAATACGGACGTCTGACTCTGGCACAGCTAAAAGCACTTTTACGGCAACGCGAGCAATCAGTAAAAGGACCGCAAAATTAAGGTGGATGTAATGGGAAAAATGAGGAAATTTCTGAAAAAAAAACCTAATTATTAATGTATTAGTATGTGTTCCGTAAAATATACGTAATAATAAACATTATCACCAAATATCAAGTTCATAGGTCTCAGCCCAAAGAGAATAATGGGGTTGGCGGCTGCCAAACTTTGCCACTAGGTGGCGCCACTGAGTTTGTGCCAAGACATTCGTTCGTGATTATTATTCTCTTTGGGATGAGACCTATGAACTTGATATTTGCTGATAATGTTTATTATTACGTATATTTTACGAAACACATACTAATATATTAATAATTATTATTTTTTTTCAGAAAGTTCCTCATTTTTCCCACTACAACCACCTTAATTTTGCGGTCCTTTTACTGATTGCTCGCGTTGCCGTAAAAGTGCTTTTAGCTGTGTCAGAGTCAGACGTCCGTATTTTTCATTTGGATCCATTTTATCGCGCTAAACGGACGAGTATATGTTTACGAAAATATAACTGACACCCTTCTGTCTAAACAAAACCTTTTGTATTTAAATGGCTTTGAAACATTAACCGACAGTGTCTCGACCTAAGATACAAAGTTTAATACTTATTATTATTTATAACGGTATTTTAAACGTACAATATTTTTTAAAGTTAAATGTGCATCAATCGAGAGGTGGCATACTCTAGTGGCGCCACCTAGTGGCCATGTTTGCAGCAGCATGCCCCATTATGATAGCGCCTGTGATCCGCTAGTGTGGTACACGTGCGTCAGTCATACCACACATAACTATTTGTACCTACTCTTTGTTCCGTTACACCATTATACAAAAATCTGTCAATTGTCAACAACACTGACAGCTTGTTTACTGTTGTTTACCTAGCAACAATTATTCGATAAAAACGTTAGTGACTATATTCTCATTGTTATTCCGATAACCTAGTCGTTTAGTTTACGCTTAAGAAACATTAATATCCGGGAGTCGTCATTAAATTGATAGAAAGCTAAAAATTTAATATAACCTAGACGGCAGTGTTATAGCCGCAAACGCCCTGAAGGCTGCCTATCTTATAAACTAAGGCCTTGGTCGTTCTGACGCCGTCGCCGGCTGCGTGCAGCAGCCCGTCGCACGCGACGTCTGAAAAATTTTCGCGTTTGGACGTCGCTCGCGACTGGCGAGAACGACCGCGCCCGAATATTGTCGAACATACCATTCAGACGCCGCGTGCGACGGGCCGCTACACGCAGCCGGCGACGGCGTCAGAACGACCAAGGCCTAAGTGTTTTCTTATAAAGTGTATAAAACATGTGTGTTGCGTGTTGCGTATGACTAGAGACTGAATATGTTTATAAACGTGGTGTATAAGGATGCACCTGAATTGTCGTCGACGCAGCGCCGGCCGTCGACGGAACCCGACCCGGCGCAGGAGAAAACGCTACTAGTGAACCCTAATTGTCCGGTAAGACCTTTTGAATGACATTAGAGTATAATACTTTTATCTCACGAGCGCAACATACGAATTTAACACATATTAAATAAGCAATAATTATAGCAACACTACCTACCAGTACCTATACCAGTCCGGTTGACAACATGGTTGGTGAATCCTTCAGACCAATCTCCGATAAACACTTCGTTATATTGAACCTAAATCACTTTTCTTAACAGCCCACATATGCACTTTTGCCAATGTTTATCGACATAGATCTCAACATCTATAGTGATTTAATATCTGTCCTTTCAGTATATCAATCTTGAACTATTTGTCTCCAGTCTGCTAAAAGTGAAGACAAGATTTGCAAAAATTTTTGTTGATACTTTTATTTTTCAAACATAATCCTTTTTCTCGATGTTTTTGGTTAGATCTTTAAAACCCTCCCATCTTTAACAATGATTTTTGGTTTAAGAGTTATAAAATGATAAGTTCTCAAACCTGATAAAAAAGATTATCCTTATAAATGTACATGTTTAGAATAAACATCAATATTTACGAAAAACACGCGCTGAGCTTCCGTAGAGAGCGGGATGGTTAATTGAAAACTCACGCGTGTTAGAGCGGGAATTTTGCAATGCCATCTACGCCCTCTTAAGTGACTTTATTTATAGTTTTCCCCATTATAACACAATATCCAACAAAGAAACCGCGCACAATCGACATCTCACTCTGACAAGCCAGTTGAAGAAATTGTAGTGCTTTCCAATGGTTTTCTGCAAAATGGCTTTTTCATTACAAGTTTTTATTTAACTTGCCGAGCGGGCGGCGCGCTCGCGCGCATGATTTAGGACCACGTATCCGAAACACGTCAAGCGATATTTGAAGTTAATGATGAGTGACCCGTTTATACTTTTATTATATCTTAGACTCACGGGTGTTTTCTATTTAAAATCGCTAACTACTTAGTGACAAAAATTTTAGCATCAGTATATCAAATAATACTGTACAACATTATACTCCGCAAAACGACGCGGTGAGAGATTTTATAACTTTTCAGTAACAAATTCTTCTTTCTCTTGTCCTTATCCCACGTTAGGTGGGGTCGGCTCTCCTTATCCTACGGCGCCAAGATGATCATACTCATACTCATATTTATTTATAAAATGTGAAATTTTACATGTCAAATAGATAAAGTTCTGAGCTGCCTTGGGTTGTTGGGTCGGGTGATTGGGGCTTTCTCCATAAGCTTGGCCATACTAGTCCACCACGTCAGAGGGGGTCGTCTTTTCAGTAACAAATTAACTGTAATATTTTATTTTCAGATTCGAGTAATGCTGGAGTACATCCGAAAGCAGTGCAAGCTGGGTTCCTTCACATCGTTCGACCTCTGCGACGAAAGCGGATATCTGCTCGGTCTCTTCAGTTTAGAGACGTACGCATACGCCACAGACCGATTTGAGCACAAGAAAACGTACTACGTCATCGTTCTGAAGGTACGTTACATGAGAGAGAGGCTCAGGTGGCTGCCTGCTCGGTCTCTTCAGTTTAGAGACATTCGCATACGCCACAGACCGCTTTGAGCACAAGAAAACGTACTACGTCGTCGTTCTGAAGGTACGTTACATGAGAGAGAGGCTCAGGCGGCTGCCTGCTCGGTCTCTTCAGTTTAGAGACGTTCGCATACGCCACAGACCGCTTTGAGCACAAGAAAACGTACTACGTCATCGTTCTGAAGGTACCTACGTTACATGAGAGAGAGGCTCAGGCGGCTGCCTGCTCGGTCTCTTCAGTCCGGACACGTAAGTGGACGCCTCGGACCGCTTTGAGCACAAGTGAACTTACTGCTTCATCGTTCTGAAGAAGGTACGTTACACGAGAAAGAGGCTCAGGCGGATTTCTGCTGGGTATCTTTAGTCCGGACATGTTCATGTTTGCGTATGCCTCGGATCGCTTTGAGCACAAGCGGTCGTACTACGTTATTGTTCTGAAGAAAATATACACTAGAGAGAGGCTCAGGCGGGTCTCTGCTGGGTGTCTTCAGTCTGGACACGTAAGGGGACGCCATGGACAGCTTTGAGCATAAGCGGACGTACTATGTCATCGTTCTGAAGAAGATACGTCACAGGAGAGTGTGTCAAACTATTATACTATTCTCTGACGAGAGAGAGGCTCAGCCGGATCTCCTCTGCTGGGTCTCTTCAGTCTGGACACGTACGCGTACGCCTTGAACCGCTTTGAGCACACACGAAGTAACGTCATCATTCTGAACACGGTACGTTACCTACACGAAAGAGCCGAATGATAAAATTATTACAAAACGGCGAATATTTACTTAACATATTAGCAATGATAATAATTTTAATTGTAGTTTTAACGAACAAGTATTGTGTAAAAACATAGTAACAGTTTTGCGTGCTTGGAATATAATTATGGAGGGCCAAGGGCTTACTCGTAAACCTAGACAAAGCATTTATTTAACTGTCCAATTATGGTTCTTATTACAATGGGTTAAAGTGTTTTAAAACTTTTAAATATATACTGTTACCGAAGTCGTAATATACTGACTACAAGTAGTATAAGTAGGTACATACCTACATTGTTAAGAGGTAATATGAGCATTTAAATATGCGTTGTCTAATTGCTATTACTTGCAACATTATTTACGTCATGGTGGTAATATTTATTTATCTAAACTCTGTTGCACAAAAATACAGTCTACAAATGCCCAATTAAATGCATGGATTATAGGATAATGAACTGTAAAAAATAGAATTATAACGTACTTTAGAGGTATTTAAATTCTTTGGTTGAAGTTTGTAGCACATGACAGTACATTTTAATATAATTTGACCACTGAATTCAAATGAAGAGCTATGGGCGGGCGCAATACAAGCAGACTATACCAATTGGGTAAGAAATTGCCAGCAAGCGAAAGTGAAAATGAATGGAACAAAGCCCGGATAGCTCTATGAGGTACGACCAAATTGTTTAGGAAACATGAAATCTGTAAATTAATCTTCTCTCTTCCAAACGAATCTTCTTCGGTCTTGTTGGTAGACCTTATATCTTTCTTGATGCACCGTACGCTTGTTTGCCACCGTGGTATACAAGAGTATAAAACATTCTAACACGCATACTAATAGACAATTACGACACCTGTTCAATTCAGAACAACTAATTTGACATTGATGCTGTTGCCTGTTGGTATTATACGCTTGCGACATTAACCAGCTAACTATCTATGTTTGCAAGGACTTGTAACTTCGTATTAGTTCAGCATAACTAAAGATATATAAACGAGTGCCAAGAGGGATGGAAAAGCTCTTATTCAGATAAATTGAGAACTTGTTTTAAATAGGGGCTTACCATAAATAACCTCCTTAACTTGGGCGGGCAATCGTTTGTTTGCCTCAGTCATAGTTTGTGGCAGATAAAAAAGTGAAAATATGACAAGGCCTGTCTCTCTCTGTTGCTGTTATACAAAGTTGTATACGACCATCTCGCTTGGTAGTATGTCAAGTCTGGGGGCCGATTTTTGAATGTCGAACGCTCGATTTTCCACTCGAGATCTGTCAAAAAACTGTGATGTTTTGACAGATGTCGAGTGAAAAGTCGAGCGTTCGACACTCAAAAATCGGCCCCCTGGTTAGTCTGAGGTGCTTAGTGACTAAGATAGTTTAGGAATCACAAGCGCCCATAGTATAGGCTTGCCATACGTCCAGGTACGCCGAGCGAGACCATGGCCCAATTTACGGGGTTTTTCATCTCTACTACACCATTCTTTCTTTTATTGTAAGCTACGAAGCTTAAGGTCCCGGGTTCGAATCCCGGCCATGGCATTTATTTGAGTTATGAGCACAAATATTTTGTTCCTGTGTATGTATGTATGTAAGCACTTTATTGCACACAATAACAAGTCTGGGTCTTGGATGTTTGTTTTCTACGTATTTATATTCTATTTATGTATATCTTCGTCTAGTACAGATTGATTTTTTTGTATGACTGTCCACAAATATTTATTTATTTATTTATTTATTTATATTGTCTTGTTCCTTCTTCCCAATATCTGGGCGGCCGAGCTTTGCTCGGCGTTTTCCCGGGCATGAGACCTGGCTAGATCGATTGCTCGTCCCCGAAAACCTCCAGATACCAAATTTCATCAAAATCGTTTCCGAGATGCCCGAAATAAATAAATAAATATACAAGAATTGCTCGTTTAAAGATATAAGATATTTATGGAAATCCTACATAGTCTGCGGTGTCTGCTTACAGGCAGTATGATTGCTAGCCACCGTCGCGTCGTACTATTAAAAAAAAATTGTTTTGTGCCCTAGGAATCGGAGAGGGAGGTGACTGTACTACCGCAGCTGAACCAAGAGAACCGCTTCTACTATGAGCTGCAGCAGCGCGTGAAGACATACCTCACCATCCATCTTACCCCTAACGGGTCCAAGTCCTCCAAGGTATGTAGTTGTAGGGTCGGATGGTTCGGGGCAGTGTTGGGCAAAATGTAATTGAATTACAAATTAACAATTGCAATTACAAAATGTAATTTCAATTACCAATTACAATTACAAGAAAAATGTAATTGCACCTTCAATTTAACAATTACAATTACAAAATGTAATTGTTAATTCAATAACTAATTACATATTGTAATTGAAATTTGTAATTAATTACTTTCTTCAATTACAAATTACGTGTATAAATTATTTTGATCATCATTATTGCTCAGATCAGCTTTGAAACTTTTTCTTCGACTTTGAAACATAAAAAATATTAGGTGTATAATATAATCTTATCAAGGATATAAGCTAATTAAAAAAACTAACCTACTGTACTTACATATACAATAATTGATAATTCACTTCCTTACTACTTCTTAATTTGTAATTATTTGTTTGCATAATATTAATACAGTCTTGAATAAATAAGTAATTGGGTAATTGAACTATACCAATTGAAGTAAGTAATTGCAATTACAAATTACATAGTATTTTCAATTACATATTAATTTCAATTACATGTAATTGTCATTACATTTAATTCAATTACAAGTAATTCAATTACATGTAATTCAATTAGTAATTAAATTACCGAAGTAATTAATTACGCCTAACTCTGTACCGGGGAGGCATCGCGGTAGAATGACAGCGACCCCACGATGCCCCCCCCCCCCTCCCCCCCATTAAGCGGCAGCGAGGGTTAACGCTGCAGAGGTTTTAGTATTCCCTTCCCCTGTGGAAGGGCGACTCCCCACATACCCCCACATGGGCCTTCCATTGGGCCCGGCGGGATGCGCAAATGCATTTCCTCTGCCTCAAAAAAAAGGTCGGATGGTTATGTTTTAATTACTTAATATCTGGGCGACCGAGCTTTGCTCGGCGTTTTGCCGGGCATGAGACCTATCTAGATCGATTGCTCGCCCCCGAAAACCCCCACATACCAAATTTCGTCAAAATCGTTAGAGCCGTTTCCGAGATCCCCGAAATAAATATATAAATATACAAGAATTGCTCGTTTAAAGATATAAGATAAGATAAGATTTCGTAGTTGTTGACCTGTTATGGCCAGTGTTGCGGCCAGTGACAGAAAAATGAGGGCTACCACGTATGGATTCGCCGCTAGAGGCGCTATGGCTAGTGTGACGTCAGTCCTCCGAAATGTCAAACTTCATAGTTTGTGGGTGGGTTACGCGGGTTTATTTCTAATTAGATTAATATGGTGACTATTTTGCGATATCTGAAATTGATAATGGCAAATATGAGTTACGATCAACGAATTGCAGTGCTTTGCGACAATTTTGTTGCGACGTAAACTTATATCATACTTTTTTCCGAACATAACGGGACTGCGCTACAAAACTGGATATTCGATAAAAATATTTACGGTGCGGTTTTAATGTATCAAATACGATTTCAACAAGGAGCGCTCGTGGCCCAGCGGCGCCGGGTACCGCTTGCGGTATCTAAGGTTAAGCAACGTGGGCAGCGGTCAGGACTTGGATGGGTGACCGCTTTGAGTGGTTACTAACTGAGCGCTCCCGTGCTTTGCAAGGCACGCTAAGCCGTTGATCCCGGTTGCTGTTTATGGCAGCAGTCGTTAAGCCAAGTTGGAGGCCTTCGGGCGGTTTGAGAACTTCTAACAGTCAAGTTGCCCACTCACTTGACAAAGAAAGCCTAATCCCAATAAGGTCTAGTTTCCCCTCGGGGTTGGAAGGTCAGATGGCAGTCGCTTTCGTAAAAACTAGTGCCTACGCCAAATCTTGGGATTAGGTAGCGGACCCCAGGCATCCTTCAGGATGCAACTGTACTGGGATAACGCTAGGAGGATGATGAAATACGATTTCAACGTAAATTTGGTTTCACGCCCATAATAAACAATAACAAACTTTGACAGCTGGACTGAGCGCGCAGTGGCGCCAACTGGTGAGCGCAAAAACGGTAGCCCTCATTGTGGGATAACCTCCCTCTGTGGCCTGATGCCTGATGCCTGATGGGCCAGCAGAGAGGGACAAGGCAAAGGCCCTCGAGGCTGTCATATCACTTTTATATTAATAGTACATTACTTACCAAGGGCGATAAAACAAAGAATGTCTCAGATCGCAGGTATTTTACGCCCGAGCCGAAGGCAAGGGCGATAAATATGCGATCTGAGGCTTTCTTTATTATCGCCCGTGGTAAGTACAACATTTTATGTCACCCCCTGGCCGGTTTTTTCGCGCGCGGAGCGTGCGATAATGGCCACTTTATGGCCAGGGGTGACATAAAATAACATTTTATGAATTGAATTAACTGTTGTTTCGTTTCGTTTGTAGAATTCCGTGAAAGCAATGAAGGCAAGTACATCAACGGCCTCCTCGCCGCCGCCGCGTTCTAAGACTTCCAAGTCGACAGTGTCAAGCAAGCGGAAAGTTAATTGACCGAGTGAAATGAAGGTCTCTGTTTTAATAGCTTCGACAAAAATGCTTTCGTATGTCCGGACGGATTTGCGTTTGTCCTCCTTTACAGCGTTTCTCAACCGATGTTCGTGAAATTTTGTGAGCTGTGCCCTTACCATGAGTTTGCAATGTTTGCATTATTACCGTACTCGCTAGCGAGAACGTAAACGATATAGTATGGACAAACGTACAGCGCCTCTGGCGGTTACTCAATATAACCAAGAATCGGCATACTAAATCGTTTACGCAGTCGCTAGCGAGTAAGGTACCTAAGAGTTTTCGATACCGATCTCCGTTCTGGATTTCCGTGTTGGAAATTTAAAAAAAAAAAAACGAGGTCTACAGCTCACAGACCCACTAGTAAGTAAATCCTGAGTACGTTGGCGATGTATAACTTAGATAATTTTAATACATACACGTACAGTCAACCAATTTGATTTCTGGGCCACTTCGTACCTTGTCGCAGTTAGAGTCATATGAAAAGCCGCCAGAGATCTCATATTAATGTCAGTGTGACAAGGTACGAAGTGGCCTAGAAATCAAATTGGTTGACCGTACATCCAGAAACTCTCACTATTAATATTAAAAATGGGATTACTCTTGGCCAGCATCTAGCCAGGGGGCAAAGATGAGCCCGACGGTGAAGCGAGCTCACCCAGAAGATGCCTATTCAGTCGTGCCTTAAAAAGGTCTAGGTTTTTTTTTTTATACCACGTCGGTGGCAAACAAGCGTGCGGCCCGCCTGATGGTAAGCGGTCACCGCAGCCTATGGACGCTTGCAACCCCAAGGGAGTCACACGCGCATTATATTGACTCGGAAATACAGACTGACATTATAAATCGCTATATAAGCGCTCGTCTCTCCTGTATTCTCAACACAAGGGTAGGCCGAGCACATGAAATTTTCGATGCACTTTTATGATGCAGAAAATGTGATGTTGCAGAGTTTGCAGGAAAATACACAACTTGTTAGGCAAAGCATCAGAGAGCAGAGGTCAGATGGCAGTCGCTTTCGTAAAAACTAGTGAGTTGAACACACGCCCCGGAAACCAACTCCTTATACATTATTACTTATTAATAATAATAAAGACGTAGAGTTTATGAATTGTAAGTTTGTTGTTTTGTTAGTTTGTATTGTAGATAGAGGTAGCGCTCGTGGCCCAGCGGCGCCTGCGTACCGCTTGCGGTATCTAAGGTTAAGCAACGTGGGCAGCGGTCAGGACTTGGATGGGTGACCGCTTTGAGTGGTTACTAACTGAGCGCTCCCGTGCTTTGGAAAGCACGTTAAGCCGTTGATCCCGGTTGTTGTCTATGGCAGCAGTCGTTAAGCCAAGTTGGAGGCCTTCGGGCGGCTTGAGAACTTCTAACAGTCAAGTTGCCCACTCACTTGACAAAGCCTAATCCCAATAAGGTCTAGTTTCCCCTCGGGGTTGGAAGGTCAGATGGCAGTCGCTTTCGTAAAAACTAGTGCCTACGCCAAATCTTGGGATTAGGTAGCGGACCCCAGGCATCCTTCAGGATGCAACTGTACTGGGATAACGCTAGGAGGAGGATGATGGTATGCAAAGCATCACAAAATTCACACATATGTGTATCTGTATAATTGTATGGTGTTTGAAAATTTCCGAAATGGAAAATGGAAATTTCTTATGATATTTCTATGAAATTCTCAAGAAATTTCCGTGAATTTTTCCAACTTTTTGAAAACTTTCCGCAACTTACACATTGGTACGCCCAACGCAATCGAAGTGATCAAAGGTCTCCGTTTCAGCTTGGGCGAAAATACTTTCGTGTGTCCGTATTTTTATCTGTCGCTTTTCTCAACCGATTCTCGTGAAATTCTGTGAATGTGTTCGATGATTAGTAATGGTTTTTATGTCGATTCATGTTTTGTAAATATAAAATAAATACTCAATATCTATTCGTCTATTTTATCCTCTATTAGATACTTAGGTATAAAAGAAAGTCGTACTAGACACAAACTAAAGCAAAGCTTGTATTAAAACTGAAAGCTTTTTAGTAAAGTGTGTTAAAGCTTTTATTTAACCCCTCGAGCGTGCTATGGCCAAATTAGTCCATAAGTTTTTTTAAAGTGCACTTGACATATGTCTAAACAGTTATATTTGCAATGCACATCTCTAACTTCAAGACCTTCCATGGGTAAAAAAAAACATATACTAGCGCCTGCATAAAACGATATAGCAATTGTTCCATAACATGATTATATGCATTCTAACTCTGTTAGGCGCCATTATTACCCGCGTGCCATGGACAAATGGACATAATTATCCCAATTATGATTCACGATTGATGTATTGACGCTTAATTAGGCAATAAGGGCACTAGAATCTAATTTAGCACGTTATTATCGGTAAATCATGCTCTTGGACGTGAATGGTAGCGACATTTAGATGGATATCAATAAATATTGATTGACACCTCATTCAATAAAACTTACCAAATCTTTGCAAGCCTAAATGTGTTTTGTTTCTTTCCCATAATAGTAGCTTACTTAACAAGGGCGGTAAAACAAAGAATGTCTCAGATCGCAGGTATTTGATAAATATGCGATCTGAGGCTTTCTTTATTACCGCCCGTGTTAAGTACAAAATTTTATGTCACCCCCTGGCCAGGAAGTGGGATTTCCCGCGCGCGGAGCGTGCGGTAATTGCCGCTTTATGGCCAGGTGTGACATAAATACAATTGTTAAAGTGACAAATAAAGACTATATTGTGGCATTTTCGCTAGAATAGGTTTGATAACTTTTTATGAATTTGTAACAGCTAGGGTTTTTTTAGTGATAATTTGATGGACTCAATGACATCTCATTACTCTCGTAGCGCACGCGATTGCATCCTTTAGGATTCTACTCTACTGGGATAACGCCAGGAGAATGATACGGAACCTTATTGCTGTCACTCACGCGTCCGTCCGTCCGTCGTCTGACACAAAAGTATTTCTTCACTTCCCATTGACTTATGAACTTGAAATTTGGTGATAATGCTTATTAATTACGTATAATTTACCAACAAATACTAAGTTGTAAAGAAAAGTTACTAGTTACTTATGTACGGAATATCATTTGATATTTACCGTTAGCTTTTCGGTGAAGGAAAACATCGTGAGGAAACCTGCATAAATCCGCGAAGAAATTCAAAGTTGTATGTGAAGTCCCCAACCCGCTCTGGGCCAGCTTGGGGACTACTGCCCAATCCCTCTCATCTATGAGAGGAGGCCTGTGCCCAGCAGTGGGACGTATATAGGCTGATGATGATGATGAAAGAAAAGTTTTCCTCGATTTGTGGCTTTTCTAGCCGGAATTTGTTTTTGGTCCCATACAAGCTTTTTTGGCATAAAAAAGGTTTTACAAAAATACCTTTTTCCAGCACACCGTATGTTTCTTCCAAAATCTGTAAACGCCAATCTTCATTGGTAGCTACCAGATCCCGTGCTGCTATGCGAAAATGGTCATAGTTAAGACTCATAAGACCTTCCCTCGATTTTGAATTAATAAAATCATCCCTTAAGGGTGAGGGCAGCTGCCCTCACTGACCAAAAGAAAATCTATACAAGAATTGCCCGTTTAAAGATATAAGATAAGATTAGTAACATAACGATAATACTTATGAGCGTCACATTTTGCGGAAGCATTTCTTGCCGTCCTCCAAACTTTCTGAGATTAGGCAAAAGTTTATTTTGGAACTGGTTAATGAAAATACGAGCCGCATACGACTAATTATCGTACAAAAGCCTAGTCGTGGAAGCACTGTTACATCAACTGAATAACTAATAATGGGAGTTTGTTTACCTTCCGGTCAGTTGTCACGATATATATGGTGTTGTGTGGTGTAGCAACCTCATAAACTACTGTTGGCTCTGATTTTAAGCCTACTTTTCTTTCACACTCAATCTGTACTTAGTTTATTTTAGGAATATTAAGTTTGTAAGCTTCAATATATTAATGAAAACTATATAAAAACATATTACCTAACAAAAATAAAACTAAATACAGCTAAATTAAATCTAAATATAAAACTAAATTAAATCTAAAAAAGGCCCCCGCGGCATTGTGCCGAAGATACTTGCAGCATTTCCTCTTTGAATAGCCAAACTTATTCGTTGGCCGAGGTAGCTGCCAGCTCTTCGGTCACCTGTGGCATCGATAAGCCTCTTCGATAAATGCCCGGCGAAAAAAATATACAATGCCATTCTTTTGTTATCTGCCCTGGGCTGGGATCCCAGGGAATGGTAGACGACGGGTTTGGATGACATAGGTAAGAGCGAATAGCAGAATGTTATTTTTCAACATCCTCATCTATGAGAGGAGGCCTGTGCCCAGCAGTGGGACGTGTATAGGCTGATGGTGGTGGTGGTGATTTTTCAACAGGCGAAACTTTTTATATCTTGAACAAAAATTATAATTTTTCTAATCCTCGACAAAGTGTATGTAGTTCGTTAGCGAAGTTTGTATTTCGATTATACAGAAATCTCAGCCCGTATTCCTCGATTTCTGAAGCCAAATGTGTGACACTGAATACAAAATAAACTCAAAACGTTCATATTTGCGAGATTGCGATCCATTAAAGCTGACTGATTCACCATGATCACCTCACTTCCTGGCACGCCGGATGGCACGAGTATGTCGAAGCACGTGCCTGGCATTATGACACAAGCGACACTGGCATATTGATGCGATAGTACAGTCAAGTCAAGAAAGTGGTGTACTTATAGCATCACACAGTTAACTAAACACTGGTAAACCCTAATCTTGTTGCAAGTAATGAACCTTACTTAATGGGTTTTTTTAGGGTTCCGTACCCAAAGGGTAAAACGGGACCCTATAACTAAGGCTCCGCTGTCTGTCTGTCTGTCTGTCAGTCCGCCTGTCACCAGGCTGTATCTCAAAAAATGAAATTTTCACAGATGATGTATTTCTGTTGCCGCTATAACAACAAATACTAAAAGCAAAATAAAATAAATATTTAAAGGGGGCTCCCATACAACAAACGTGACTTTTTTTGCAGTTTTCAAAGATAATGGGACGGAACCCTTCGTGCGCGAGTCCGAATCGCACTTGGCCGGTTTTTTAACTTGACTGTGGCGGTTCTATTAAACGTGCAATTTTACATTATATGGGTGCTGCCATGTGCCAAAAGTGACTTCTTACAGCAAAAGTATATGTGTGTTTACATTTACAACAGCCGTGAAGAAGAGTTATCTTCACTAACTAATGGTTTAATAAACAAACAGTTATCTAGGCTGTGAAATATTAGAGTTCGGAATCGGAACAAGGAACTTCACTTTCATTTGCAAACAAGATAAGTATAATTCGTGTCTAATTTGAGCCGTGAAGTCTGGTTTCGTGTAATACCCAGTGAATCAGCTGAGTGGCCGAGTACAGTGAGGTGCAAAAAACTAATAAGCTTTTATATTGAAATTATTTAAAATGTCCGACATTTTACAAAACTGGTTTTCGCTTTTCGGTAGGTATTCTTGCTTTGATAATAAAGTCGCTTTTTGAACGGGGCAATTTGATACAATCCCGACTGCATTTAGTCCCATTTAATAATAATAATAATGTGTAAAAATGGTAATTAATAGGCTGACGGAGTTATCTTCGCATTTTTATATACATTAGATATCTACCTCCAAAAATTCCTATTTCTTCCTAATAAACATACTTACACTCTTATCTGTACCTCTAAATAGTATAATTTATTTGGAAACATAAGGGTCCTTTTCAGTTAAAAACGCTCATCTGTTTAGGCCATTTTCTGTTTGATTGACAGGTATCATGACATTTCCTCAATGCTACTATCTAGAACGGACTATTACGAACTAATGTCATAAATTTCAAATCTATTTTTTGCATTTTACATAAAGAAATATAGTTTCAAACATCACTCCAAATTGATCATTTTCAAACGTACCAGACAGTAAAATCAAAAAAGAGGAATGTTTCGGAATCGTATACTTTAATCACTTTGTTGGTATTATCAATATTTTTGGTATAATTTAGAAATCAACATATTTTACAACTTGTGAGGCCTCTTAAAATCAAACGAATAAATAGTACCTACTGTTAAATTGAGACTAAACGTGACTAAATAAAACGCAAACGCGTTTTGTCTGTTTGTTTCGAAAAAAAAAAACTTAATAGAGGATCTTGATATACTGAAACCGTTTCAACATTACATATAGTTTGTAACAGACAAACATCTACTTTGTTACAAAGTTTTGTGATTCAGTTCATGGTCTTCATGGATATTCCATTAATTTTTCCGCCACTGCCCGTCGCGGTGTCTGCACTCATTATGCTGACGTCATACTTAGCTGTACACCTTGTTTTAAAGAGCTTAAGAGGCATTGCCAATTTTAAAATATTTGACAAACTCTAATTATGAAAAAAGTTTAGGTAATTGCGCATAAATATGTAGGTTAATAGTCCCCAACCCGCTCTGGGAGTCCCCAACCCGCTCTTGGCCAGCGTGGGGACTACTGCCCAATCCCTCTCATCTATGAGAGGAGGCCTGTGCCTAGCAGTGGGACGTAGGCTGATGATGATGATGATGTAGATTAAAGGATACGATTCTTCTATTAAACTTTACGATAGTACTAGCTGTCGCCCGCGTGGAAGTTCTTTATATATATCGTACGTCCATGTCGATTTTTGACTTCGTAACCACATTTCCCCCTTTTAGGGGTCGAATTTTCAAAAACCCTGAAACACGTATTTACTTATTTATTGTTAGAAATACTCGTGTGAAGTTTAGAATTAAATAGTCGAAACTAATCTGGTTTTTCTCATTCAAATTTTGGACACTCATTTCATTCCCTTAGGGGATGAATTTTGAAAAACCCCTTCTTAGTGGATACTAAAGTTATAAAAAACTACCTATTGTGAAAAATACAGCTCTCTAGGTCCAACGGTTTGGGCTGGGCGTTGATTTAAGTGAGTCGGTCAGGTCAGTCAGGACTTTTTTTTTCTTTTATTGCGTTTCTTTTAACCGCAAAATAACAGTTTTAGCCTGAAATTTGTTGATTTTGAGTGACTTTTGAAAGGATTTCTTATTTTTTAAATCCAAAAAATTACGTGTCAAATATATTTATTCATTCTATCTATGATTGTGACCTAATCTATGATATTAGGCTGCAGTCACTAGAGATGTGTAGATAGATGTCAACAAAAAATTACACAGTTTGTCAATTTATAAAGAAAATAGACTGAATAGATGAGCGATTTCAATTAATAAGTATAATTAAATATAAGAGTTTATTTAATAATTATAAGAACCTTGTTTGCTTGGCGCTTACGTCTTTTTGGCGTCAGGACAGGTTATCGAAGCCTGACGCTGTATTATTAACCTGGTTTCATAATAATACGAAGGTTTGCATGGGGTTTGCTAATTGTTAAGATAATGTGCTTGAAATAACTAATACTTTACGTAAGTAGGTAACTAATTTAGCCATAATTAGACCCTATTTGCTTATTCAATACTCGAAGCAAGAAGCAGCATTATCGATCTGGAATACAAACTTATAGAAAAATCAAAGTGTTCTTTTTAAAAATGGTTTTACTGGTAGTTACCTAACTAAATACCTCCCTTTTTAAAAGAGGTACAGTCGACTACAACGAGGTATACCTATCCACTTTTATGCCTTATTAAAATGGTAAAAAGGGGACACATCTCTTTGTAGTCGACTGTACCAATATTTTGTAAAACAAAATTCTACGTAAACACCGACGTCAATGGCCACAATGAAAAGAGCGACTAATACGTAACGGCCATTTTGCAATATCCGCGCGCGCGCAGTGTCCAAAACCAAAAACACGAATTGTCTAGTTACCGGCGCAGATGCAATCGACATAGTTTTTAAATTCACCGCCCCCGTGGTCGGGTCGGAGGTTTCACCTGGATTTGCCCCAGATCACTCTCTCTAGGAGTGCGTCCTACGGACCTGTAAAACCACTGTCGGTTTTAAAAAATAGGTTTCAAACTAAAAGGCCGTATGTGGCCCAGGAACTGCTTACGAGATACTATGTTTTGACCGCAAGGCTATATCTAAGTATATTCCGGTTGTCATGGAATGAATGGCAATGTTGATATAAAATGGAAGACGCCTTAAAAGTTGTTCCAATTTAGGGTCTTAGGAGCCAGGTTCAAGTTCGTTTCGTGTTAAAAGTATAAGCAACCATGTGCAAAATAGTATCGAATCAATTCTTTAGGTACAGTTAAGTTAGCCAATTGAATTTGGCCAATTTCGTACTTGCCATGTCACAGTGATATTAAATATGAACTCTATAGCGGCTTAAGGCCCCGGAGGCTGCCATTTCTCCATTAACTAACAATAAGTATATTTTTACTGTGACAAGGTACGAAGTGGCCCAGAAATCTAATTATCATTAAGCATCAATTTATTATGTATATACCTACATAAGAAAGAGCTTGGGAAGATATTTTTGAGCGCTTAAGTTTAATGCAGCAGTGCCATTTCCTGTTTATGCAACATAGGAAATTTTGGGTTATCTATATATTTAATTCAGAATCAAGAGTACCTACCTAGTAGCCTGTCGAGCACTCGTTCTACACTGTCAACGAATTTATGCGGTATAAAAATGTTATTTAATTTCGTGATTTTATTTTATTATTTATGAATGATTATTACTGCTTGTAATGAAATTGTATTTATTTATTTTTAATTGATTTTAACTTTTAATAATTTTTATGGCACTTTAATATTTGTATATGACGTGTAAATGTTTTTATGAATAAATGGATTATGGATTATAGTATTCATTCCAATTCCAACAAAGAAAACCGTGTCCGAAAAAAGTATGCATTAGGATATGTTTTTGCTGCACTTATTATGGATACTGTACTATAGTTCAATGACTGTACTGTGTCCTTTAATTGAGGATAAAGAGTATTTGTAATGCATTGATTTTATACAATTTCTATACTCGTTACAAAACTGGGGGCCGATTTTAGAGCGTCGAACGCTCGAATTTTCATTCGAGATCTGTCAAAAAACTATGACGTTATGAGTATCAAAATACTCAAAAATCCCCTTCCCCTTTCCCCTTCTTCTTTCGTGTCGAAGTTCCTCAAACAAGATCCCTGAAACTAAAAATGCCCAAGACGATCCAAAATAATTTGAGTCAACTCGAAATATCCCTACACTTGGCAACATTTGGTAATTTGTTACGCTTTCCAGCTGTACATATTCCTTGATTTTTACCGTAGCTTCGTGAAACGGATGGAGAAAGCAGTTCAATAACAAAAAGGCATACATCAAAACAGATTTGTATGAAACCAAGACTTTTCTACAAGTAGGGAACGTGTAGAATGGACGTGACATCGCTTCGGTTTGCTAATTCACTTGGATAGTAGAAATTACATCGGTGCTGGCTACCTCTAGCCTCTAGCATGATGTTTATGTCGGACATATAGTATACGTCCCGTGCTAGTAAATATGTAAATGCGCTACCTAGCATGATCGCCGGTAAAATAGTCGTAGAGTGGCATGAAATACACGATAATTATGATCTGTGCTTCTATTTACACGACAGCCCAAAAGAATGAATGAATGAATGAATGAAGTAATTTATTCCAGAACATGTCCATATTGCATTACATAATAATGTAATGTATGAGTTTTGTAATGTTTTCATTCTTCTTTTATTAAAAAAGGAAAAATTTACCTATCCGTTGGCTTACTAAAGAACTCGAACTATCCTTACATATATTTTCATATGATTTTCATATAGATTGCTAACAAATAAATAGTTAGACGGGTCAGACTCTGATTCGGGTCCATTTTTATATATTTTCGAATGATAAGTGTTATTCATCTCGAGAAATTTTGAACGTACATTGCATGTAGGTAATTCTACCTATTGTTTCGCAGAATATTCATTTCATATAAACTTTATTTTACAGAAACTGTTAACGTTTTAGCCAAGTAAAGCTAAAAGGGTTATTTTGGTGTACTCATTGGCACAGATTAATTATATTAGTTCTCCATAACCAGAAAAGTAGGTTAGGGAGTGCGTCCTTTATAATGTTATCTATGAAATGAAAGTTCTGCGAAACATATATTCAATGAAATGATTGTCTGTAAGACAGTGGGAAACATATATTCAATGAAATGATTGTCTGTAAGACAGTGGGAAACATATATTCAATGAAATGATTGTCTGTGGTAATAATTTACAGTGGTAAATCTTGCTCGTAGATTTACAATGAAATATAAAATAAATTCTCATATAAGCTCTGTAATAAGTTGTGTCATGAAATGCTGCACTCTAGGGAGCGGTCCCAGATGTACACTCAGCATCATAAATAAAAAAATATACATACAGTTTTCAACCTTATCCCCGAACAATAAAGTGCTAGAATGTATACATGTTTATGATGCTGAGTGTAATGTTTCTACGGCTTAGCCTTGGACTGTTTTATGGTGGACAGCTGGATTTCAGGCAGCGAAAGAACTTTTAAAATACATAAGTACCTACTCCTTGTTTCTTTTGAGTTTCAGTTGTTTAATTTAAGGATAACATTTCTTATGTTTTCCTTAAGTATCTCTTTTAAAATTCTTTTTATTTGTTTCTTAAGCATTACAGTGTATTTTACTTTTGTTACTTACAGAATAGCTTATTGTTATTGTGGTTAGTTTTATATTATTAGTATTTTTTTTATGATGCGTTGTATTTTTAGCAATGAGACTCAAAATACACATACAATATGAAAGAATTAGTGGATACCTACAAATCAATGTTCTGCTGGATGAATGATGATCAAATTGTAATTCTAATAAAAAAAAAAAGATCTGTTATTTTAAAAATCAAATTACAGTTTTGTAGGTGAGCACTTACTTTTATACCAGTTATCCAAGAATTTAAATTGACCAGTTAATCCAAAACAAAACACTACCACAAAACACTGCACTCGCGGAAACTAAAACAACTGCCAAGGTCTGATTAGTAAAAAAAAAAAACAAATTTAAAAATGGCCACCGAAAATGCGTTCGAAATTACGATTGGCGCGAACCGACTGACGGTGGATTACAGAACCAAGTTAACTTTACCGTCGGTGAAGGCGTCGCTGTCACTCGTTTCATGTAAATATGTTTGAAGCGCCATTAGTTCCAATGTTGACCATTGGATTTGTTAAGTTTGTTACACATTCAAAACCTCCCCTTTGACACAGGTGGCCAATGTACCGAAACATGTGGCTGATGCGGGCTGTCGACTAATTATCAAACTCGCATCTAGCCTTCGCGTTTGCCAGCAAATTGTACTTTATTAACTTGGCAATAAGGTTGTACTTTCAATTGCATTTTGTTCCTAGATATGAGATTGTGGTAGTTACTTAACTGAATTCCGTTGCTCGATTAAAACTAACCTACTCGTATATGTCATCATTAAGTTAGCGGGTCCATATGCCATGGCAAAATTGTTTTTGTGTGGTAGTCACGCTTCAAATCCGATTACTACCTAAATGCTTTTGCTTTTGTTGTAATCGTATGACTACGGATGTGACGAAACATTTGGATATGTATCTGGCGGTCAATTTTGTATGAATAAATTTGGATAATTGTAAAATTTCAAGGAACTTGTAAATTTTTTATGTTCACGCTTTTATTAATTTCCTTCATTAAGTCATGCAAGGAAATAATGCAAATAAGTAATTATCCACGAATAAAATCTTTCTATGTAGGTATTGCAAAATATGATCCGAGCCGAGCGCGCGGCAAAGACGATACCGATTACAATTCAATACCTATTTTCTTCTTACGTGTATTTGACACCAAACCAAATACATGCCTTGGTAGTAGAAAGCTATGGCCCTAGGAGCTATTCATTAATTTTCACTTAAGGGTCCGATGGGTCAAAACTCAAAAGCAAGTGTATTAATGTGTGTACCTACTACCTACCTAAGTTATTTTTTTACAAATCCTAAATTATTCTTCCTGTCACATTCTCTGTTTTTAGAAAATCTCTATAGCTAGCTGTATAGTGTATATAATAATATTTGCGTTGATTTGTGGCTTAAAGAATGTAGTTAATATCGCCCTCTATCGGTTATATAACAACACTACGTGTTCATAGTTGCCAGTAAGAGGGCGAAAGTTCTATATAATAGATTTAAGCGCCATCTACTGGTACTGCACGGCTTTACATGAGGAGTTATCGATACGCAAGTTTAGTTAGGTAGCGGACCACAGACATCCGTCGTTACAAGTGTTGAAATGCACTGTACTGGGATAACCATAGGATGAAGATGATGATGCTGAAGTAAATGTCACCGAAAGTGATTCTTTTTATCGCCTACTTATGCAGTATTGTCCTACCTAGTTTATTTATTGACTGCAAGAAAACTGTTAATAGAGTTTTGGTTGAAAATGCATTACATAAGTAAGTGTTTTGTACTGATTAGTAAATAAGTAATAAAACCACTTTTAGAAATTTATTACAATAGTCAAGTGCAAAAATATGGGTGCATACAACATGATCAAAAAGATGTCCCATAGCTCTTATGTCGGTGAATTAAGGTTTTGGTACATATTTATGAGAGGATTCATTCGATACATATTTTCGCACTTGACAGTACGTGTCATGTACTTCGATCAGTAAACGAATAAGTAAAAAAAAAAAAAAAAAAAAACTTACCTGGGCCACGCGAGTCCGTTTGTGAAGACGTAGCACACTCCAGACACAATCCCCGCCAGCAGGCCCAGGCTCACTCCCGTGGACAGGAACAGGCTGTCTGGCATTTTGCACAAACTGTCAACTGTCACTTTACTGTCAAAACAATCTGACACTTCCTGGTAAAGGTTTAATCGATCTGGCACTTATCCTGGCAAAGGTTTAACTGATCTGGCACTTATCCTGGCAAAGGTTTAACCGATCTGGCACTTATCCTGGTAAAGGTTTAATCGATCTGGCGCTTATCTTGGTAAAGGTTTAACTAATTTGGCACAAAGCATTTTGTTTGAACTTTATTATAGGGTGATGGCACCAGTAACCGGCAGGCTCCAGTAATCGGCATTTTTTTTACAAGTTGGATTACAATTAGGACTGCCAACAATTATTCCAATTAATCAACACTGGACCATAGACAGTGTATATTCTACTCTCATCCAAGACAATATCATAGACACAGGCGGTTTTGTTTAAAGATTATAACATGAAAATGATGAGAAAAACAGTGCTTTTGAAGAAAATGAATAATCCTTAAGGAAATAGTTAAGAGAGTGACTGTACATATTTGTCGATTATTTAATAACTATGAAAGATGTTTGAGTTTTTGTTTACGTTATGTATAGCTATAAATATCCTTCAAATAATGTTGTATTAGAAAAAAATTATGTTAGCTTATTCTTGTTAAAACATATAGTGCCGAATACTGGTCCCGTGAAAGTACACTTTCGCCAGTAATCGGCAGATGGTGATAATAATGATTCTTAATATGCCATTAATAAATTATTCGTAGATACATAGATTTTGCCCGATGCAATGACTCACAATATATCAATACGAGGACAGATAGTGAGAGAAATGCATGATTTTCATTCTACCTGCAGTACTAATCTAATATTATCAATTTAAAAAATCAACGTCCTAACAAAACTACTGAACGTAGAAGCTTGTTTTTTTAAAGTAGTCTTTCTAGCATATACTTACTGTTTATCTACCTTTCCAAGCTATCTCTCTCGGAACATTTCAACTTCTCACTGTCACTTTTCATTTTCATACATTTTATAACCTAAAAGTTTCTTTTAGGTTATATAAAGAAACAGAACACCCTAAGCAACTTTCTATAGTTCGATTCTTTATTTATTCGTTTCATTCAACGATAACTTTTTATCCTGTTCCGTAAAATACATCAAATCAAAAGTACCTATTCAAAATACTTGCACTAAACTAGTGCCGATTACTGGGTGCCGAATACTGGAGACTGCCGATTACTGGGTGCCGAACACTGGAGACTGGCTGCCGATAACTGGAGATTGCCTATATTTTTGGTTATTAGAATGTTTTTATTTATCCGTGTCTCTTCAGTCAACAAAAAGCTAATATGTTGTTACTCAGAGATATATTTAACGTTTTTATTCAGTTATTTTTGTCCTAAGTACAACCATATTATTTTTATCATTGATGAAAGTACACAACCTCCTTAAAGTGCCGGTAACTGGTGCCATCACCCTAGCATATGTTGGTCATTCACTGAAATTTAAAGGAATGTCGTGATGCATGGTCGTTTGGCAGCTGATATAAGTCAACTTTATCGCATAATCAAGTCAAACAAATAGGTAATACAGGTAGGCTAGGTAGGTATAGGTAGGTGTATGGAAGAGATCGCTCATTAGCGATAAGACCGCCTGTTGTTTGCCTCTACTCATTGTCATTATGTACTGTTAGTGTTACTTTTGTTGAGGTTATGCAATAAAGAGTATTTGTTGTTGTTGTTGTTGTTGTTAATACGTGGAAAATACAAGGATTCGTAGCCTGTCCTTCACTAAACTTATCACAGGAGCCCTATGACGGTCTCGTTTAGCGCGCTATAAACGACAAGTTAAAACATCTATGCCTTTTTGTCACGACTTGATATAAAGTGACGGATGCTTTTTCTTGTTGTTTATCACGCGATAACTACTTACGAATATAATACGTGGCCAGGAACACAACACAACGTGCCTATTTTAGAACCAGTATTGGTGGAGCAGAAGCAGGCCGAAAAGGAGATGGCGGGACGATATGGACGCGTTCTGCTTAGATTGGCAAGCAAAAAATAGGGCCCATTGGAAGAAACAAGGGGAGGCCTTTGCCCAGCAGTGGGACACACAGGCAAAAAAATGGTGTTATTTATGGCTGCGATTCTTCAGTTTTCGTAATAAATGCTAACGCGCGGCTAGCATGAGTCGTCCGTTAGAAGCTGGCACTGATCGTTTTGGAATTCGTCGATCCAGCGATATCCTGGTCGGCCGATCGGACGTCGACTAAGGGCGCGCCAGGTACGCTCTTTTGGCAGCCCGATCCTCTCCCATCCTCTCACCATGTCACTAGACTATATAAAAGAATCCACATAACGTTACCCCACTGACTGATAGTGTATCAGTTATCCGTTCCCACGTCCCGCTGCGGGGACCGCAAGATGCACAATAGATGGGAATGTGGCTTGTGATGGTAATGATGAACAACAATAAAATTATAATTACTATTTGGTCAAGTGTGGCTTTGCTTAAGCTGGAAACGCACAGACAGCGGTGGCAGCGCGGTGCGGAAGCGGTACCGGTTGTAATGTTCGAACTAATATGAAAGGGTCCGCACAGAACGCTTTTTTCCCGGCCGGTTTTCTGTGCGGACCTTTTCATATATTAGTTCGAATATTACAACCGGTACCGCCTCCGCACCGCGACGCTCCGCCCCGCTACCGCTGTCAGTGCGTTTCGGACTTTATATCGGCCACACCAGTACCTCTACGCATTTTTTATGAAACGTAAACCCAAACGAACCCGTTTGTGTTTAGTCTCAATTTGTTTGTCAACAAACAGTTGCCACCAAAAGCCACTAGAGGCGCTGTTCGCGTTGCCATACAAATCGAGACTAAACGCAATGATGTTCATGTGTGCTTGTTTCGAAAAAATTCAAAATTAAAAAAATTCAAAATTCAAACATTTATTCTGCAAATAGGCCACAAGGGCACTTTCACATGTCATAATGTTAATGTACAATTTAAAAAAGTCTTACAATATAAGCATATGATAGATTTTTCATGAGAAAAATATTAATTTACAATTTAAGAAATATATCAATAAGAATTTAATAAATTTTTCATGTGAAAATATTAATTATAACAGGCGGTCTTATCGCTAACAAACGATCTCTTCCACACAACCGACATAAGGATCATCTTATATGTCTCTGGCTTTTTAGATAAGTACACTAACTGATTAATTTGTTTTTTGTTTATTGCAAGTTTTAGTTTTCTGAGTAGACTTTTTATAGTTTTTAGCTTGCACCTTTTATATAATCTCTGTTTAGCCCAAACGGTTGGCTGGTAGAGAATACCATTTTTTTGTGCAATGAAGTTTAATAAATAAATAAATTAAACTAATATATTTATAGCGTCGCGGTAATATTTACAAATGACTAAATCAGTAGCTCTAGTATAAGTTTTTTCGAAACATTAACTAATTCGAACGCGTTTGCGTTTTGTTTCAAAATGTATGAAAGTGGTATGAAAACGTGAACAGCGCCTCTGGTGGTCACTAGTGGAAACTAAAATAGCGAGTTTAACATTTGTTGCTAACCGATGAATGCGCGTATTTCAAACTTGGTGAGGGCGTTTTCATACATTTTGAGACAAAACGCAAACGCGTTCGAATTAACTAGTTAATGTTTCGAAAAAACTTATACTAGAGCTACAGTAGCGACATTAAAACCAATAATCATTATCACGTCGGGCTTCGAAAAATCTCGCCTCTCTAAAATAGTTACGTATTACTAATAGGTAAGTAACGCTGCAATGTGTCAAATTTCGACTTAAGGCCGTGTATTACCACTTTTGAGTTTTTAAAAACCATCTGAGACATAGAATATAGTGTCTTAAAATCTAAAAAAAATATATGTGTTACATAAGGATCTTGTCTAGTCAAAATCGCAGTCAGTTACATGACCTGATGAATTTCACTCGATAGAAAAAAATCGCGAAGTTACCTCTTTTTGGAATGTTTTTTCAATACTACGGCTACATTACTGATATTTAACATTTAATTTTTGTACTCAATTAAAGATCGTAAATAGTTATAGACAAATTCGCAGGGTTTGCTTTGATAAACTGATTGGCTTAATTACTATAGCTAAATATTTACAAAACTGCGCGCAGAGCTTGTGTAGAGAGCGGGATGGTTAATTGTAAACTCACGCATGTTAGAGCGGGACATTTGCGTTGGGGATACCTCCCTTTAAAGTACTTTCATTTTCATTACAAAATTATTCAACCTCTCAGTCTAGCAGGAAATAAAATATCAGAATAAAAAAATGCGTGTAAATATATTACCTTTATCACCCTTAATTTTACCCACGAAAAACATGATAACTTTCCTATAATTACGTAAGTTACAACATTATGTTAATAAAAACACGATTAGAGTTGCAACCAGTTAAGGTCTAAATTGATTTAAATGTTTTTATGACGAGTTATTTCCATAAATATGTAAGATTTATGTAAATACGAGAAATCAAAGCTCCCAGTCGATATATCAATGATGTTTAAAAGAAATGATTTGAGTACAGTCGATTACAAGATTAAAGGTATGTCAATTTTGTCACCTTATTGATTTGTAGGGACATTTACCGACGAAGTTCGGAAGCCATCGACTATTAATGTTCTATAATACCTAGTACATTTATGCCATGAAGAAAACTTTTCCGTTCTGTACAGCACAACATCGAAAATAACTGTACGAAATACAGTCAGTGCAAAATATGCGAACATGACTATTGTGATTGTGACTGATGTATTTCAAATTATAAATGCGAAAGTTAGTGTGTTTGTGAGGATGTTTGTGACTCTATCACGCAAAAACGGCTGAACCGATTAAGACGAAACTTGGTATACAACGAGTTTATAGCCTAGATTAACATATAGGATACTTTTCATCCCTGAAATCATCACTCAAATACAAGGTGACGCGGACGAAGTCGCGGGCAAAAGCTAGTATATTATATATAATATCATACATTATAATTATATATTTGACTGTACAGTCAAGGGCACCAATATGTATACACTTTTTCACCTTACTTCATTGAAATAAGGTCCAAAAATTTATACATATGTATGCCCTTGACTGTACCAGTATGATGAATTTGAGTTTGCCACCGATATGTGTTCCTATTCCATTGGATATTCGACTTTGGCACTATTGTAATACAGTACCATAAAAATACGACTTTTTGACAGTGTTTATGTAATAGAAACTGTATTACATTACAGTAGATTATAAAATTGTATAAGTTATAATTATAATCCTACTAGCTACTTCGTTCGCGTAGAACTCTTTCATCGTGTTAGAATTTAAGAGGGCGAAGTGCCATTGTCAAAAGTCCCGCTCTAACACGCGTGAGTTTGCAATTAACCATCCCGCTCTCTACGGAAGCTCAGCGCCTACTTTTCGTAAATATTGATGTTTAAATTCAAAATGTGTACATTTATAAGGATAATCTTTTTTCTCAGGTTTGAGAACTTGTCAGTGATAATTTATCATTGTACAACTATTAAACCAAAAATTATTGGTAAAGGGTTTTAAAGATCCAACCAAAAACATCGAAAAGAAGGGTTATGTTTGAAAAACTGTGTGTTTTCACTTTGAGCAGACTGGAGGAAAATAGTTCAAGATTGATATACTGAAAGGACAGATATTTAATGACTATAGATGTTGAGATCTACGTCGATAAACATTGGCAAATTTGCATGTGTGGGCTCTTAATTGCCATTAATTTATTTCAGGCGTTTACCTAGTTATCGCTTGTTCAATACAAACTTCCACCCCCTATATATTTTTGGGATGAAAAGTATGTAGGTATCCCATTGCCCATTCCGGGATTTCAAACTCCCTTTATGCCAAATTTGACCTTTATCCGTTCAAGAGGTACTACATAGACATACTTCCGCATTTATTATGCACTAACTAGCGACTTCGTCCGCGTAAAAGGTATGATTTTCGGTATAAAAAGTATCCTATATGTTAATCCAGGCTATAATCTCGTTGTATACCAAGTTTTATCATAATCCGTTCAGCCGTTTTTGCGTGATTGAGTCAGAAACATCCAAACACACTAACTTCCGCATTTAAATATTAGTAGGACTTTGTAGGTATATTTTCTGAAACAAAATGACGTCAGGCTTTACTCCAAATTCCCTAGTGCCCTAAAAAGTGAAAGTGATATGACGCCTCCGCCAATATTAACTCTGCGAGATAAAATCTATAGTCACAGTGATAACGGGAATGCTACATCATTAACTAGCAATAAAGTACCGCATTAGGTACACATTTCTTGTAGATACACGTGCGGTATAAGATAAGTGCGAAAAATATATGTATCCATTTAATCCTCTCGTGAATATGTACCGAGCCCTTAATATGAAAAATATATATAAAAAAAAAACATTTATTTGTACGCAACTTACAAACACCATACCACCACCATTACATAATAGAAATTCGTCTGGAATTGTACAAACGCCAACACAGTTAACTGGCCGTTTG
Organism: Cenopis cana; assembly: GCA_951800055.1. Lineage (NCBI taxonomy): Eukaryota > Metazoa > Arthropoda > Insecta > Lepidoptera > Tortricidae > Cenopis > Cenopis cana. Next base: position 22,224,203 of record OX637476.1, on the reverse strand, counting down.
TGACCCTTATTACAATGTGCATAAAGTGCAGAAATGGTCAGTTAAATGTGTTGGCGATGGTAGAACAACGCCTAAAAGTAATGGTCGATATTTTCCGACCCCCGAAAGTTGGGAGACCTGCATAGAACATTTAAGACTTTTTTTATACAAAAACGGTGGCAAACAAGCGTATGGAACATAGTCCACCTGATGGTAAGTGGACACCGCAGCCTTAAGACGTCCGCAACTCCAAAGGCGCGCGCGTTGCAGACTCTTGGTATAGTACATTACTTAACAAGGGCGGCAAAACAAAGAATGTCTCAGATCGCAGGTATTTGAAGCCCGAGCCGAAGGCAAGGGCGATAAATATGCGATCTGAGGGTTTCTTTATTACCGCCCGTGTTAAGTACAAAATTTTATGTCACCCCCTGGCCAGGAAGTGGGTTTTTACGCGCGCGGAGCGTGCGATAATAGCCACTTTATGGCCAGGTGTGACATAAAATACTTTAATGCTCTAAGAAGACCTGTATCTTATTTCTCCTTCAGTATCAGATAACATAAATACAGTTCGGACAATAGTTACACCAGTGAGTACGCCTGGCTCTTATTGCAACCACAAACCTTGCCCTGGATTTTGGCTCGTCGCCGCGTTGGTGAGCGCACGCGCACGGATCGACGACGAGCGGTATCCACTACCGTACACTGTCTTCCCTACTGTCATGCGTTACCGAACAATAGACATGCGCAAAATGTGTCACTAAAAAGAAAAGAGTGATATACTTCAATCCTTCACTGTGAAGTATATCACTCATTTAGTTCACTAGTTCAGTTTAGTTCACTAGTTCAGTAGCTCAACCGATTCAACTAATCATATTGATCAGTCATTCGTCGCGTCGCGTTTCTCTCATTCTAAGGCTAATTCGGGGATAATGATATCAAATTGTATATATATTTTGAATAATTTGAGTAAAAATATTTTTTTTTACGAAAAATTCGTCATTATAGTCGATTTCGACTAATTCGGGGAAAAGGATTTCAAATTTTAAAATTTTTTTGAATTTTAAGAAAAAAATATTTTTTTCGTAAAAACCGTCATGAGATGATTGAAACGATGACACATGAACTAAGTGAACTATTGAAGTATATAGATCCGAACTGAACTAGTGAATGAATGAAGGACACCAAGTGAAGTACTTCAATTGAATCATTCATTCGTGAACTACACTTGTCTACCGAACAACGTCTAATGTACACGTGGTTAGCAAAATCATCATAAATTTGATGGAAAGCCATTTTTTAAAAAGTGAAGTGAACCTTGTTCCTCTCACGAACATCGTGATATATTTGTATATTATATATTGGAATAGCATTGACAGTTGAGGCGAGATTGAAGAAAGCAATCGTTGATGATCTCATGCAAATGACTTTGTTACACCTCAGTCATCACAATAATGAGTGTAAATTGTAAACACATCATCATGTTTTGTTGCAGTTGCAGCCTGATGTCGCGTAATTAGGAACAAGATGATGGCATAATGCACTGTGTTAGACAATTGAAAATAACGATAGTATGTTTATCTACACACATAACAATTATCATAAATCCTCTAAAATGCGTTCAGAAACCGTAGGCAATGACAATCAATGTATTTATGAAACCTTAGGAAATGAGCTTTATGACAATCAATGTATTAATGAAAATTTTCTTATGTGTTGTAGAAGGTTACAGCAGTAACATGTAGTAGTTTATGCAACTGGTACATAATGAGAGGCATTGAAATGAGAGTGTGCGAGCCGAAGGCGAGTTTCATAATAAGATCACACGAGTGTTTTAATGCCTAATTATGTACAGTTTGCATACATTATCTACACACACATAATTATATCATTATTATATTATTATTTTTTATTATTGTGTTACTTTTGTTGAGGTTATGCAATAAAGAGTATTTGTTGTTGTTGTTTGTTGTATATCGTAATCGAGCGCTGTGAACGGTTCCCGCAGCGAATCTGACTTGAGAATCTATCATAAACCGATAAGGTAAAAAATGCTCTAGCAAAATTGTTAAGGTAGGTACGCGATTATTGCGTACTTTTCAAAGAGAATCTTTACTCTTCGGAATATAATCACTACGTTTGACAGGTAGAAAAATAATATTAGTGTCATTTTTTATCAGTACTGCTCAAGTACTGCTTTGTATATTTTGTACTGTTTTTTATAATATTTTTATTATTATCGGTGTTTTCATAAATATATCTATCATGGCGCTACATTGCTTGCTAGGTTTGAAATGTGATGACTTTGTTATGATTGCCGCTGATCAAATTAAAATCCAGAGCATTTATATGATGGATGATGGTAAGTTCTGATTGAACCAATTTATGATCATATTGATCATAAAAGTTCCAAACATAGATACTTGTTATACAGACGACAATAAAATTGAAATTGTTGTTTAGAAGTTCTGAAACCTCAGATAGGTACCTATCCGTGGCGAGACTAGCTTGCTATAGTATAATGGTCCTAAGGTCGATTTTACGTATCAACTCTGTAATTGAGAGTGTCGGTCTACAGAGTATCTGGAAGTTGGTCATCGAAATTTGGTAACTGTAACTACGATTTTACATGTAGGTATACGAATATTGGAAGTTAATTTTATAATAGAGGTAGGCAAATACTTCTAATATACCGTAAACCGTGGTTAACTTAGGAAAAAATGGGGCTTTAATCATCACTAACTATTTCTAGTTTGATTCAGTTTAGTAAATAGTTAGGAAATTTACGAATGAATACCACTGACCCCAGGTTAACCAAATAAAAACTAAAACACGGCATAAAACTAGATTTTTAAAGTTCCTGCAATTTGATAATTCCTTCTTTGGTTATCCGTACGAATCATTTGATATACTGTGTGTAAGTAGGTGTGTAGGTATGAAATGTATTTGGTTGTAGCACAACTTAATAACGGAAGGCAATAATAGTTCTGATTCGGTTAGCAGAGGCAACAGCTGTCGCTGACGCGATTAACTCTGTGAGGAAATTCCGTTCGTTTCGATTTTTCCTATACTATTTTTGTAGTATTTTTTGGCAATGTATTGTTTTCCTCTCTATAATGGTATTTCCAATCCAAGAGAATTCTATCGGTAATTTATTGAATTATAATCTATAGTTTTTATTCGTTCGTAGCCCAGTGGCCGATTGCAGTATGCAAAGTTACGCAATGTCGGCCGGGGTCAACTGGGGTTATTAACTGAGCGCTCCCGTGCTTTAGAAGGCAGGTTAAGTCGTCAATTCAGGCTGCTGCCTATGAAAACTACCGTTAAGCCAAGTTAGGGGCCTTCGGGTGGCTTAAGAACTGAACAGTCTAGTTGCCCACTCACTTGACAAAGCCTTATCCCATACGGTCTAAGTTTCCCTTTGGGTGAGAAGGTCAGATGGCAGTCGCTTCCGTAAAAACAAGTGCCTGCACCAAATCTAGGGGTTTAGTAGCGGACCCCAGGCATTCTTCAGGATGCAACTGTACTGGGATAACGCTAGGATGATGCATATGTATCCATAGTTTTTGGTCAATAAGTAATTACAGACACGAGGCGTACACTTAGGCGTTCCCGATCCCGTGTCCGGTGACGTCCACCGCGTGATCGCATCAACACAGACACATATAGTCCCTATTCGTCCCGGTACCGCCGCATACCGGGTAGAGTCAGCCCGACCCAGGTCGGGCCTAGCCGAGTTCCTTGCTGTACTCTTCTCAGCTAGGCTAGGTTTAGTGAACCAGCGACAAAACTCCCAGTAGCTCGATTCCACTGACACAGTTCGGTTAAAACCTCTTAGAGTATTCCAGTGTTTAAACCGCCCACGTGGTCGTGTCGGAGGCTTCCCTTGGACTTTCCCCAGGCCGCCCTCTAACCGCGCACTAGGCAAAAAAAATCACAAGTCGTATTATTAGCCGAAATAGGTTTTATAGGTTGGGCAGACTATTTAGTAATCATAATTTCATTTAAATTTGACACAAATCTCCTAGCAATATCAATGTGTCGCAGGCAACCTAACCCAGCCACGACTTTGAGCGAATAGCGACATGGCAATCGTATTTTGACGACCGCTGTAGCTTAGTTGGTAGTGACCCTGCCTACGAAGCCGGAGGACCCGGGTTCGAATCCCGGCCGGGGCATTTATTTGTGTGATGAGCACGAATATTTGTTCTTGGGTCTTAGATGTCTTCTATGTATTTAAGTATTTATTTATCTATATAAGTATGTATATCGTCGCTTAGTATCCATAGTACATCTTTGCTTAGTTTGGGACTAGGTTGATTTGTGTAAGATTGTCCACAAATATTTATTTATATTTATTTATTTATTGCGCGGTCGAGACGTGCAACGCACTGCGGTTAGTTGGGATCACACGCAATGTATTAGTGTAAGGCCTGAGTGGACGCTCGAGTCGGGCGTGCAGCGGGGCGTGCATGTACAATTGAAACTCATTACTGGTGTCCTGAGTCGCCGCTGCATAAATAGTATGCACGCTCGCCCGCCCCGCTGCACGCCCCGCCGAACGCTCCGCTCCGAGCGTCTACTCAGGCCTTACACTAAGGATAACCGCTGCCATGTAGGATTGTTAAAACTATCTGTACACTCTTGTCATTAAGGCTGTGTTCACACATTGAGGTATTTACTCCGCATCGATATTTTCGATCTGACTGTACATTTGAAATCGACATAACCATGCAACTGATGGGCCATTCTGTTTAGAAGGTGAAGTCTGCGTTTAATCGTCTCCAGACAACTAGATGAGAAATTAGCCTCTCCATCTTCCCTGAAGCGTTCTAAGGCTGCGAGCAGACGAGATGACTTGCGACTTCAAGTTATATGTCAGAAATAGAAACAGCAGACAGCATTGTACCTATTAAAAACATTTAGTAAATAACAGCAAGTACTGCATTGATTAGCTTAATTTCTCTCATTGGGCTTATTATTATAAATAGGAGATACCATATTTTGTGGTGTGAATACTTATGATTAGTAACACACCTGGACAGGAAACTTTAAGAATTAACTTTAATTTTGTATTAAGCAGTAACGCAGCGATGTCGCTCTAGCCAACTGAGCTATAGGTGCCATTGCTACCCGGCTTGAAATTTGTCAATCCTTTGTTTATTTCTAAACTTTAAGAAATGGGATATAAAAATTATTTTAGACATCCGTATTCTTAGCTAAGCTGTTACCTACTATTTTTGCTTGCTACATAGTTAATAATATCTTTTTTTTTTTTTGATTAAACCAAAATTTTTTTTTAGGTTACAATTCGTTTTACAATTCTTAGCCACTATTGGAAACCTTGTTAGGTTTATGTAATAGCTGGCGAGGATGACTGATCTGGAAGACTCACTCCACTATATTCCTGTAGGTACAGTATTCATTGTTTCAGAAAACATGAAGTTATACCAAATCTCCGATTTTAGGTTCATAATAAGTATGATGCTGGATTATGACAGTGAAAAGTGTGTTTCAAATGAGTGAGATGCATAATAAAGAAAATGACTAATAAAAGCATTTTTCCAACCGGCGAACTCATTCGATGAAATGTCCAGTAGGTCTATGAGCATGGACTAAAATATTCGCTATATTTACCAAAACGAGTTTCTCTAGAGGTATGTTATAGACTGCTTGTGCAAACATTATAATAAATTATTGCGTGGTACGTCTGTACTCAGCTTTTACTGCCGTAGAAAATCTCAAAGCCCCATTAAGAAGGTCCCACTGTCTTGGAAAAAGACGCGGACTACGCTAGTGGATTTTTAACGATTTCTCTTGTTTAGTTTAGCGACGATCTATCTTTAGTTTCACCTTATTTCCTGTTCGCTTTTAGCTGGGAATAATCTCCTTGAAATTGCGTAGAAAATTCCTTATTTAAAACAATGAAGTTCTTAGTCGATTTACTTTTGTTATTGTACTAGCTACTTAGAGCTCGATTAAAGATTTCGGTTTTGCATTATAATTGGTATGCTTGCAGCGTACTGTGTACTGTCATGTTATCAAAATATTTTACAAAATACGGACTTTCCTTCAGTGTTTTAATTTAATTTGTATAAATGTTTTGTTTCTATAATTGTGACTGAACATTAACTTCTTCAACGTAGGTACCTCCATTCATAAAATTTCCAACACAAGCACATTATGGTCTTCATATTATTGCAGAAAGTGACATTCGTTACAGCCAAGTCATGCAATCAATCAAGAATAGCAAGGTCATGACTATGTCAGCCTGTAACTATCACGCCATTCAGCGTAAATATTAATTTGACCTCCTTTCATACACCGCTAAAGACGACAATGGGTTTTCACTCAATTTCCCATAAACAGACTATAACACTAGCCAATCCATAACATCCCAAGTAAACGGTAATTCAAACCAATATGGAGTTTAAGTTTAAGGCAATAGAGTTCGATTAAAAAGGGAACGTGCTAAAGTGCTCAATACTACTTATGTAGACGCCTGCTCATACAAATCTCAAATTCCTGGTAATAGATGTATAGTTCAGCTTACTTTCTAAACCTCGTACATTGTTGAAGAGTGTAATCGCAAAAGCAACCTTCAAAGTTACATAATAGAGTTCAAATTTGGAACAACGGTGAAAAATTTTAAAGATGTTTTGTAAGTTTAGAGATTGCCTCGTCTCGGCCTCTAGGCTGTAACCCGTTCGATCAATCATCTTACCTAAATGTCCCGAGGGATTATGAATGCAAATTACGCTGAAGGTATATTAGGAATGTCATAGATGTATGATGGGGGTAAACAACGTTCAATATTATATATACCTACATACATTGTATACAAACAGTCAAACACACTATCCTGTATATATATAAGAAGAAGAAGAAGAAACATTTATTTACTGCACAAAAGACACACAGATACAAAAAATAATAGACGTACAAAACTCAGAACATAAAATAATGTGTGTCTTCGCGGCAGCAAATCGGTTGCTGTCTCAGCATTATGCTGAGGTGTTAAACACCTGCAGCGCTGGTTTTCAGACAGCACCGTACGTGACCCACGGAACGCAATACAACATAATATACAATACAAAGAGATAAATATCATAAAAAAGGCAAAACAGAGCAAAGTGGTATGAGACATGAACAAGGGAGGCATTATTTTACTCAACCTTAGGCTAAAAATAAAGGCATAAGTATAAAGCGTATAGAAAGTTTTTTTTAATTAAAAATGGGATTGCTCTTTGTCAGCATCTGCCAGGGGCAAGGATGAGGTAAGGACACTTAGGCTGGGTTGCACCAAACCGTCTGTAACCGTAAGCGGTGTTCGTCAAATCTGATTGTATGGAAAGTTTGACAAGTTTCTATGTGATGACACCGACAGCGCACGCACACATACTTACCCACAGCGCTTACGTTCCTTCTCATTTTATTTGTATTTCAGACGACGAAAAGCTGCACGAAATTGACGACCACATAATAGTTGGCGTGATTGGAGAGAGCGGCGACACCTTGCAGTTCCTTCAGTATCTGAACAGGTTAATATACATTGTTATTAATTTCTAAATTTCAATTTAAGGCGTATGTATCCGTCAAAATTCAGTCTTGCTCTTTCGTTAACCCTTTGACCGCCAAGAACCTATAAAGTGGTTGTGTGTCGTCGTGCCCACCACGCCAAAAGTGAAGGTGTACTTTGATCATGAAAAAAAAAAACATTTTATGAACTGTTCTAATTTGTTTTTATTGGTTTAGTTTTTAGACATTACACCAAAAAAACAGTGCTTGGCGTACTGGGCACGACGACACACTATCGCTTTGGCGGTCAAAGGGTTAATACTTGCTCGATTTGCTGTGGTGCTGCGCACGAAAAGTAGCGAAAATTGCCACGAAAATATTTTTGTGAAAACGGAACTTAGTAATTATGTAGTTACTTATATTTGATAGGAATGTGCAGCTGTATCGCCTAAGGAACTCTTTTCCAATGCACGTGGACACGGTGGCGCACTTCGCGAGTCGCACTTTAACTGGTGCCAACCTTCAAATGGTGAGTACATCCTACGCAAGAAAATCGTTTCGATGCTGGGCCGACACGGGTGGTACAGTCAACCAATTTGATTTCTGGACCACTCGTACTTTGTCACAGTGACATTAATAAGATCTTTAGCGGCTTTCATATATATATATTGCCACTGTGATAAGGCAGGAAGTGGCCTAGAAATCAAATTCGTTGACCGTACCAACAGCATTCTGAGTGTCATTGCAGACAGGTATGACTGCCCAATCCTGTCGCATTCTGTCGGACAAATTAAGTCAGTGGCTAGTCCTAGCGGTACATACACTAGGGCTACGATACATGGAAAATGCTGCAAATGGTGTTAAAAGCATGAAAATCGGCACGATTGATCCATACGATTGGCCATATGAATCAATTTGCACCATTGGACGAAGAAAAAAACGAAAAGAAGAGGAGTTATGACGACATCTTTTTTTTGTATGGAATTTTTTTTTAAATGTTCTGAAACCTATCGTGAGTGGTATCAAACGAAAGGGCTTTCTGAGCCAATTCTAAAAATATATCACATCATGACATTTAAGTCACGTGTCTCAAATTAAAATAAAAATATTTTTCAAAATATACCAATTTTGGGCTCGTTCAGGTACGATACCGTAGGATTATTTTTTGTGAAATATACCTAATATGGTACCTAATGTCTTCATAGCTAACCTCAAGAAATCAATGTTGACAATATTTACATTTAGTTTTTTATTTTATTTTTCATAATTACAAAGTTTGCTTGGCAACATTAATGAAGGAAAAATTGGCGGAAATAATTCGTGAATAAGCGAATTTTGGCAGGGTTGTAGGCCCTTTATCAATCAATCAATCAATCAAATATTTATTTGCATAGAACACAGTATTGAAAGGGATGTTACAATGTTATGTCTAGTCAGCCGGTGTAAGCGTGCGACTATAATCTAATCATTAAAAAATTACACATATTGCTGAATTCAAATATGAAATATGCCAAATATATGTCAAACATGTCAAATATAAATAATAATACAATAAAATAGTCAATTTTAACCACCGAAAGTCAAAAACTAATTCCCCGATATCCCACTCTGTCATAACTGTCTTTTTTTTTCTCTTTATTTTGGCACAAACAGTCATTACAAAGAAAATACAATTAATGTATTAACATTACATATAATGTGGACCAAAACAGTGCCGAATGATTTGTTAGATTATAGTAATTGGAATGTTGGAACGGAACTGTCATAACATAAGTTAACATGTCATTTAGATTGTTACTTTGCCTTCTACAGCATAGGTACGACGCGAAACTCCTGATCGCAGGCTTCGACGGCCAAGAGTCTCACCTCTACTTGCTGGATGAACTGGGCTCTTGTATGAAGATGACGTCCGCAGCGCTAGGGCTGCCGGGGCAGATCAGTAGGGCCATTCTGGATCGGTACCATAGGCCAAGTGAGGATTATATTTTTGAAGTGAAAACTTCTTTAGCGGCGCTGAGCACTTTTGTACTGGGGATAAATTGTTAAACTCGCGACAGATTTTAAGATTCTAAGACCAGCTAGTTGACCCCTCCTAGTATCGTGATTGCGATGTTCTTCTTTAAATTTATGATGTTTTCGCCAATCAATACTTGTACAAAGACGTTAAATTGTTCGGTAACGACGCCATGACAGTAGGCAACTGGTTTTGTTCGGTAGTGGATTCAGCTCGTTGTAACGCCGAACACGCGCGTTCACCAACGCGGCGACGGGCAAAATCCCCAAAGAAAAAGTTATAGCTGCGTTTAAACCTTAAAGTGACAAGTTGTTTTAAATGAGAAATAAAATCTTTAAACCGAAACCTTCCACCAGACATGACGGAGTCGGAAGCCTACGAGGTGATAAGCAAATGCACGCAAGAGATCCAGCAGCGGCTGATCATCCAGCTGCCCAAGTTCCAAGTCTCTGTCGTATCTAAGGATGGCGTGAAGCGACTGCCACAGCTGCAGCGTGCAGCGGTAGCAGTAGACTGATCATGTCTGAACCTCTAGTAGGTGCAGTCAGCAGCAATGGTTGCTACGCGGTCGAGGTGCTCGAAGTTATCTTCACACATCTTTATTGTAAGGGAATAAGAGCGTGTGTAGATCATTTTGAACACCACGCCCGCGTACAACCATTGCTGCTGACTGTACCTATAAGTTTTTTCGAAACAAAACACAAACGAACGCGTATGCGTTTAGTCCCATTTTCTAAGGCGATGCGAGCAGCGTCTCTGGTGGCTTTAGGTGGTAATTATTTTTTGCTATATAAACTAACGTGTTATTTTGTGTTTAGTTTCGAAAAAACTTTTACTAGAGGTAGGGACTAGTCATGTGTGTTCTTTTGTATGTGAAGATTTTGCTGTAATATAAAGTCTTGAATCTATGGGTTACTTGTTTAATTTGATAGCTCTTATTTGTGGTCTTTTAGTTGTTAAGTATAGTTTCCAACATCAAGCCAAATTGATAATTTTCAACCAAAAAAAAAATCTGCTTCCGTTCTACTTCACACAATAAAAACAAAAATAAAAACAAAAAAAGGCTCATTTCCTATATAAAAACATCAAATCCTTTAATCAGTTAGTTACCCAATACCCATACTTTAAGTAATTTGTTAACCTTCACAAATGACTGCACTGACTAAGTACCTATAACCAGTCTAGTCGTGGTGATAATAGGTCTGTCGTGTATTACCTCTTATCGCTGATACCTTGACGTAACTGTTTGCATAGATAACGTACATAATACAACACATATAGTGTTGTAGATATCGTCTTACGGAGAAATTATACTATGGTCACAGTTTCACACACGGTTGTGACACTTGCATAAGAAGAGAATTGACGTAAAGGTAAACATCGCACCGCTCGCCGTCGGCAGGGCATTCTATCAGAGGAATCTCCTACCTCGCACGCTCCTGTTGTGGAATGTGCGAATTCCCTGCCGAGGTTTTCCAGAGCGACTACAGTATGGGGCTCTTTAAGAAAGGAGTGTATACATTTTTAACCCTTTGACTGCCATGAACCTATAAAGTGGTTGTGTGTCGTCGTGCCCACGACGCCAACAACCACATAAAAGGTCGGAGTGAAGGTGTACTTCGATCATGAAAAAAATCATTTATGAACTGTTTTAATTTGTTTTTATTGGTTTAGACATTACACCAAAAAAACAGTGCTTGGCGTATTGGGCACGGCGACACACTATCGCTTTGGCGGTCAAAGGGTAAGTCTGTAATGCGCATGTTACACCCCTCTGGTGTTGCGTCCATAAGGCTGCGCTAACTCACGACGTTTTAGTCCACCAAAGTCTAATACCAAATGATTGATGAATGACGTTTTATTTAAAATCCAGTGGTGCAAGGGTTTCAAACCCACGATCGACAGGTTGATTGACGCATACGTCGCTGCAATGCAGATGCGAAGCAATGAACGAAAATAGACTTACAGTAAACGCTCCGACAACTCCAAACTAAAGAAATAAAAAACAAATCGCGAACAATCCCCAACTTAAAGCTTTTGTCTTAGTAATTGTGTAAATCTTAAAATAATGAGTTTCAAGATGAATCAGTTTGGAAACTAGCGTGGGAGCCAGATAATCTCGACTGTTTTGCTAATCACTATTTATCTCTTCTCACAGCACATCGCCTGGTGTATGTCGACCCCTAGATTCCTAACAAATGAACGTAACTGGAGGTTGATTATTCGCTCGCTGGACTGTGCTATATCAATTGGGTACACAGGGTAAACTTACATTTTAGTTGCACATGGCTCTAAGATACACTTACCACTATATAGAAAGCCGGGCATTGAGGTAGAATTTTCCAGAAACATAAGAAAATTACGTGAAAGGGATTTACGGAATGCTTTATTTTGAGTGACAGTTTAACATACAAGTGTAATGAGACCATTCATACAGATAAGCAAGGCTAACAAGATATGTCTGCCCTTTTATGAAGTGTTTACGAGCTGTGAACGTTTTCAGATTACATTATTGCAAGCATTTTGTCATCTTCCTAACTTTTTCCCGTTTCTATTCTATGTAGAGGATCTCAGGGTCCGCCTGGGCACCAAATCCTAGGATTTGGCATAGGAACTAGTTTTACGAAAACGACTGCGTTTTTACGTCCCAGTGTTCTTATTTATTTCTGTTATTTCATCTTTAAATAGCTTAAAATAGGTTAAATGAGTGAATTTCACCAAACGGGCATTTTTGTCCAATTCCCATGGAATTTAGAAATACCAATAATACATAGAAAATTCTATGCTGATAATTTGATAAAAAAATTAATAAACACAAATTTTCTTACGGGGTACTTATACTTATAAAATTACGGAAGTTATTACAATTTGAAAATTTGACCTGGGCACGGGAATTTATCTGTCCATGGGAATTGCCTTTTCTTAGAAAAAATTGTATTAAAATTATTATTTACCATCTAATTTATCAAGAATTATAAAGTTCAGTTGTATTGAAGTTATTTAGCCTAATTTTACCAATCATGGGTCACTCTTTTCAAATATTTAAGAAGCTAAGTGTAATTGTAGCAGTTGGCCTGTTTTCTTTAAATAAACGCATAAACTATAACTCTAATCGATATACTTAGTACAAATTATATTTATTTAAGCATTTCATCCATAATTATTGTTATTAAATGAGGTTTATTAACAAAATAAGTCACCCTTCCCAATTCCCGTGTCCCAAAATCAGCTGTTTTGGGTAAACAAGCTATGGGAATTAGGACACGGGAATTGGAAATCTATATTAAAAAAATCATAACAAATTCAAGTCGCATGTTAATAATATTTTAAGTTATCGATTATATAGAGACACCAAAGTGTTTTATAATGCATACATATATTAATGATTACTTATGTAAAATTTGAATTTCTAAGGGCCACCGAAATTGCAAGCAAAAGCAAAAAAATTGTCGCCCACCCAGAAACCGAAGTACTTAGGTGGTTTACTCGAACTTAATGCGGTTTGCTATATATAGATTTTTTATATATAATAGCTGACATTTGAGAGCACATGTGAAGCAGGACGCGAAGCTGGTCAAATGTAAACGATGGCTGCCAGGGACCTTTGAATTTTGCCGACAAAATTTAACTCTCGCGCTCGGACGATTTTTAAACATCAATTACAAGTTATTCACCACAGTGAAGTGAATAGTGTCTGTGCTCAGTGATAGTAAATATAATCGAGTTAAAGTTTTTGACACGAAATTAGTGATTCTAATGTACAGTTTTTGATAGGAATTTTTGATTGATTCAAAACTCGATGCCGGACAGGGCACGGAGTCTTAATTTGAGCGTTTAGGTATTTTTTAATGTATTTTAAAAACAAATTAGTCCGTGAATTTGAGTGGACCTCAACGTGGAAACATGGATTCTTTATGAAAAAAAATAAATGGTACGTATTATCTCATGTTACCATACGATTTTCAGCTCGGACACAAAAAAAATCGAGTATAGAAAATGACCCAAATGATGTTTTCTAACTATTTTTGTAAGTTGTTGTTTATTGTTTTACTGTTGTAGTAAGTATTTCACTAATAAGAAGTCATATTAGATGTATTTATTACGGCGTACGTATAATATGTTAGCTGTGATTTGACGATGTGTGTTCCTCCTAATTGAGACTGCATTTGAAGTCACAGCTGCATATTAGATGTATTGTTTTATCGAAAGTGAATTAAAATATTTGAAATACTCAAACAGAAATCTGTGCGAACACGACTACCTACAGACAATCAAATCGTTAACCATTATGGGTTTAAGATTTTCCTGCGATCGGTATATCGTGTGACATCATTAAATGTTGTGAAAAATTGTTGTTTCGTTATTTTATGTGGAAAATACATCACAATTATTGTGTGATTAACTATAAATTATCTTCATTTTTTCTCATTATAAATTGACTGAGACGAAAGTAGTCAAGGTATATTTGCACACGTTTAAATTAAATGTATTTGCTTATAAAAAGTAGTTGTGCAAGGGTGCGTGAGTGTGACTAACCCAGTAATTCGAGATGTTGTGTGTTGACTTTCGATTAAATGTATTGAATAAGACGATAAATAAATTAATGCGGTTTAGAATGCCACTGGCCCGGCCTATTTTAAGAATTGAAATAATGTTGAGTCATTATACCGCTACGGTAAGCATATGAGCACTGGTCTGCCTAATTGTAAGCAGTGTCGTTGCCTATCGACATTTATCAGGCAAAAATAAATATTAGGTGTAAAAAACTGACTTCGCCAATTATGTTCGGCATGGTAATCAGCTCTTTTAGTTCCCTATTATTCCTCCGCCTCCATTTCCCATCCTCACTCCTGGTTGGTCTCAGAATCTACCGGCTGATTTTCCGCTCTGCCACTAAAAGCTTGCTCTCTTCCTTCTGCGTGAGTGCCTCACACCTGTACAGCAAGATTGTGGCTTGGCCACTTGGAGAGAATGGGGGACGAGCGTGCAGTGAAGAAGGCGTATAATAGTGGGGCGGCCCAGTGGAAAACGTCCGGTTGGTCGTCCCAGATACCGCTGGAATGACGAAGCCCTCAAAGACCTAGCCAAACTCGGAGTACCCAACTGTCGTTTGGTGGCGCACAACAGGGAAGAGTGGCGTTCTCTTGTATCAGAGGCCAAGATCCTCTTTGGGTCTGGGTCACGAGCCAGCGTAGTAAGTATGTACTAAAACTGAAATCATCGCCAGGAGCGAGCCAAATTACGCTTTCATCATTATTATGACAGTACCTATTTCGGATAAATATTTATACTTTGAGCTAATTTTATTGAAAACCATAACTATTACAGGTTTAAGTAAGTTAAGATTCACTACCTATTTAAACCATGAAACCATGACTAATTACAGGTTTAAGTAAGTTAAGATTCACTACCTATTTGTCAGGGAAATCTAAGAAATTTCGTGTCTGTTACCTTACCGACCATGCAAACCACGACATCCAATTCCATACAAATTTCCACTTCACTCAAAACCTATACACAACACTATTATAATACCAGTATTGGAAATCACTTGAACCTAATTGAAACCTTAAACTACTTGTAAAAAGGTTGATATCGCACTGGGGAAGTCAACTACTAGAGCCCTACGGCTTTATTGAAAATCACTTAAACCGTCGCGTTAGAAACTGAACTTTAAGTCGTTGCCGCAAAGTCGGTTTTGCTGTGATATGAACGCGGAGGCTGCGATGCGCAAGAGACGAGCGCGCAAGGCCGGTGCGCGGGCGACGATGAACGTTATCACGAGATGCGTTGTCTTGTCAAAGTTCTGTATTTGAAAAGAGTGTAACCGCCACAGTTTTCCCAATAATTTTCATCGTTTCATCGCTGAGTGATTTTTCTACCTCGTTTCTTTGGAAGGAAGGGCGTATGATAAATCTACATGGAAATAAATACATTGTTTTTATATAGGCTTTATTCGTTTAAGGACAGGTTTTGTTTAAAATATCATTATAAATAGAATAGAGTAGTCGTTATGATTTTGATAGGTTTCACAGGGAATCTAGAAGAAATTGCATTTCCCACTTCAAAAGTCTCTAAGTTTAAATTAATGCCACTGCCGCTGAACTGCCACTATGCAGAATTGCATTGAATGCAGTTACATTTGCATTTTTTTCTACAATTGGTTCGTAACTCGGAACCAATTTTTTTATCTCTTAGTGTAAGGCCTGAGTGGACGCTCGGAGCGGAGCGTTCGGCGTCGCGTCCATACTATTTGTGCGGCGGCGACTCAGGACACCAGTATGAGTTTCAATTGTTTGACATGCACGCCCCGCTGGACGCTACGCTGGACGCCCGACTCGAGTGTCCACTCAGGCCTTACACTTATAGTTTCATTTGGATAAATCATTTTAATCAACCTGTGACAAAACTAAACCTAATTTGTCTATATTTTTTACCCGTTTTTGTGTACAATACCTAAAGTAATTACATACATAGAGCCATTCGGGTCAAAAGCACGCACTTTATTTTCTATGTTCTTTAAAACCTATCAAATATGGGATTTCCGAAGTGATTGGATAAAAATATCGTAGAGAATTTTATGTATTTCCATTATTTAGGTATATTTACAACCAAAACTGCTTAATTTTGTTTTTGTATGTGTTTTAGCAAAATGTGCCGAACGCGTACGTTTTCCCCATCATGCGGGTAAAATTACGCAAGCTTTCGGGTAAAACTGCGCATACTGGGAAAACGTACACATTGAAAATCTTGATGGATATTATCAATAAAACGCAGGTTATTGGCATAATCAACGTTTATTAAATTTAGAAAACAATATAATTGGCAACTTTTTGTACTTTACTCTAAATATAACTCTAAATACTTTACGCATTAATTATTGCAATGACCTATAGAGTGTTAAAAATCAACTAAAGAGAAGATCAAAATTAGGCACAAGGTTTATCATCGCATATCAATATACTCAAGTATTAAATAACCTTACATGCATATTTGTTCGTGTCGGGTTACAAAAACGCAACGTATATACAAATACACGTGCGCTCTTTTAAACCCGTACTCTTACCCCAATTAGCAACAATATTTAACGGTCGGTCTCAACCCATATGCTAATACTTATTAGAGACAATGTTTACTCTTAAATAAATTGTACAATAACCAAACAAGATATATAAAACAAACTTACGGGCTTAAATCCATTAATCTAATGTGTACAATCTTTTCCCCGGCACGTATATTGAAGAAATTATCAGCACTTTTCGATTTCTGCGACCTGCCGCGAAGAGTACTTGACTTTTACATGCACGGCGCGTGGCTCCGAAGCGATGCCGCTCAGGGCACTAAATTTCGCGAACACACACCTTAGCCTCCCCACCACCGCCGGAGAGAAGGGAGCTGCGTACTTTTACCCACCGCGCGCTGTTACCCCGAATGACTCTACATACTTTATAAATTATTTCTTGCTGGCCGAATTTTTATAATCAAGTTTGAGTGCACTTGTTAGTCCAAATTGAGGTAGATGAGGGGAGTTGAGTAGAGAATATCAATACTCCCAACCCCCTAACCCTGTAATCCCGTACTCGTACTCATAACCCCGTCCGGTGATAACCGTATCACCGGACGGGCTCGCCGGATATCCGGCCGGACACTTATCATGAGGTGTCCGACAGGTGCAAATCTGTTTGATTTGTTAATTTACCATCGTCTAAACAGAGAAAAATATGATCGGAAAAAATGCGTCACTAAAAAAACGTAGATATAGCGGCACATGAAATTCCAGCCGTCCTCTCCCGGCGAAAAAAATATACAATGCCATTCTTTTGTTATCTGCCCTGGGATCCCAGGGACTGGTAGACGACGGGGTAGTACTATCGATCTCCGGCTCTCCCGGGCATACCTATAATAAAACAATGTTAGTGTTTGTTTTTTGGTAGAAGGCAACAGGGTAAATTGATTTTATGTGAATTACATAATCACTCTTTAAAAAACCGGCCAAGTGCGTGTCGGGCCACGCGCAAGGTAGGGTTCCGTAGTCGTCCACCCGTTACATTATGTGGACTAAAAAGTTCGTAAACTTATATTTACTATGTTTTTGACAGAATTAACAACATTATCTAAGTTATCAATGGAAATTGTACATTTCTGAAGTTCGACTATTACTCGTTAACTAGTAATGTCTACTTAGCTGTGATAGTTTTCCTTTTAAATTCATCGTATATACTACTAGCATGATTTTTTTCACATGCCTAGTAGCCACCGTTTAGCTGGCAGGGGGGGGGGGGGGGGGGGGGGGACACTTGACCATAACAAAAATTATCACTTCAAAGCTTAATCTCACGCCAACCTATTCTTTAATCAAAAAACGCTTTTAGAAACCTTATAATATTTTTGAAAGAGCTATCTAACGATACCCCAAACGATGGGGTCTGGAAGAAAAAAAAATTTCACCACCACTTTACACGTAGGGGAGGTAGTTACCCTGAAAAAAAAATTTTTTAAGATTTTATTCTACCGTTTTGTCGGCGTCATTGATATGTATACTCATGCCAAATGACAGCTTTCTAGTACTAACGGTTAATGAGAAAAACGGGGGTCGGACGGACGGACGGACGGACGGACATGGCGAAACTATGAGGGTTCCTTGTTTACTACGGAACCCTAAAAAGGGCTTTCCATCAAATTTATGATGATTTCGCCAATCAATACTTGATCAAAGACGTTGTACGTAGGTACAGTAACGACGCCATGACAGTAGGCCTAGATAAGAGTGTAATGACTACATTAGGCAACTGGTTTTGTTGGGTAGTGGATTCAGCCCGTCGTCGCGAAGAGCACGTGTGTTCATCAACGCGGCGACAGGCAAAATCCCACACAAACACAATTCCACCAACACAACAGGGTAAATTTATTTTATTTGAATTGCATAATAAAATTTAGGGTCACACTGGCCGAAGTGGGATTTACCGCACGCGGAGCGTGACATTAAATTTTGAACTTACACACACATACGAGCAGTAATAAAGAAAACCTCGATAGCATATAAATTTATCGTCAAATGCCTACGATCTAGACATTCTTTATTTTACCGTCTTTGGTAAGTAATGTGCATGTACTATTAGCTGAATTTGCCCAATTACAGGCAGTAGTTTTCTGAGACCAATATCCCGTCTCTCGCAACTCAGTAAATATGTAAATCTCCATTTTAGTAGCAAATTACTTGAAACAACACAGTTAATCTTCTATAGAAATACGCCAGCGCCATCTCCATGCCAAAAGAGTGTAAGTCCATTAGAAATACTGAAGGTTTATGTCCTTTTTGTTTAAATAATGCCAATTTATCGGAATACCCTCATCAGTTCATCACAATGGGGTGACATCACAGGCTCATGTACGAGTAAGTAAAACCAATGATTTATTATTTATGTAGAATTTATGTTTTGCGCTCTTTGTTAAATTGGGGAAATTAACCTTTGTTGTAGATCGTTCAAGCCATAAAGACACGATCACAGCTGCTTACTGTATGGACTATGAACAAAACAATATCAGTCAGGCCTTCAGTAAGATAGATCAGGGGACCGATTTTTGAGTGTCGAACGCTCGAATTTACACTCGAGATCCGTCAAAAAAGTATGACGTTTTGACAGATGTCGAGTGAGAAGTCGAGCGTTCGACACTCAAAAATCGGTCCCCAGCATTTCAACTTCGCGTTTCTCTATTTCCATTGGCGTGTAAGTGACAGCTTTTGTATTTGACATGGCGTTGAAAAGATAAAGGAGCAGTCATGGTATTCGTGTCTCTACAGTTACCTACAACAGTACAGTACCTACATGTACAGTCGAGTACAAAAATATGTGAACAAGACTTTATAAATAACGATGCTCAGATATTTTTCAACCTTTGGAAATGTTCATATATTTTTGAACTCGACTGTACCTAGATACAAACCCTTTATCATATCCATGGTCGGTAAAAAAAAAGTTTGTGAGTGGGAATGGTATTTCAACCGTCGCATGCATTCGTATCCGTTTCATTGGAATTGAGAGCTCTCTGCGGTATTGGTTTTTAAATTGCTGTGTAGGGAATACTTGCGTGTTCAATTTCTAGAACAAAAGGTATCTGAATTGTATGTGTAGGTTCACGTACAGTCCAGAACATTAACATCCTTTAGATTTTAAATTTTTAGAATAATCTTTAATCATCGAATTTTCAATTCAATTCTTTAAAAAAATGGCTTCCATCAAATTTATGATGATTTCGCCAATGTCACGTGTTCAATGACGTTGTTCGGTAACGACGCCATGACAGTAGATAAGGTTTTGTACGGTAAATGGATTCTGCCCGTCGTCGCCCCGGGCACGTGTGCTCACCAACGCGGCGACGATCTAAATTCTAAATCCCTTTAATCATCGATTTGGCCAGAACCTATTACGATTATAAACTTCATTACATTTCACATTTTTTCGCCATTTCTGTCTGTCACGCACCGTAGGTATTATACGACCCGTTATTGATAGAGCCAGACTTGAGGAAAATATTATTATTACTTAAATTATGGAAAATCATTTTTTTATTAAAGTAAGGGGGGTAAGTAGAAGTAAGTATTCGTAGTAGTAGGTAAGTAGTAAGAAGTAGAAGTAAGTTGACAGATTGGTGGCCACTTACAGGAAAAAGAAGCGTCGGTCGTCCGCCGGCACGATGGGTTGACGATATTAAAAAGATCGCGGGTCACTCCTGGATGAGATTGGCAAGGGACCGGGACGGGTGGCGTACAAGAAGAGAGGCCTATGCTCAGCAGTGTAGTGGGCGATTACGGGCTGAGGATGATGATGAAGTAGAAGTAGTAGCAAATCAAGTACATAGCAGAAAATAAGATTTTAAAATAGGTATTTGTACAAAGGCGAACTTTTACTACGAGATAGAGGTACATTTTGAGACGGGTTTGATCAGCCGAATTCGACACACATGTCTACAAACGGTTAGAACTTGAGAGAACACCTGTGTAGTCCAACGTTTTGTACATCGTTAGTGGTCCGACACACGAGTGCTGGGTTTGTGGTCATCGATCCGACAGAATCGGGTCATGTCGAGGACTAGACTTCACTATCTGACTAGACTACCAGTATAACATGTCCCGTAAAATCGTAATGATTAAACATAAACAGAGGTCAGCGATACACTGGTTAGTGGTCAGTATATGCTGCGAATACTAGCCTTGTTCACTCGTAATTGGATGGCGATATTTGCATTCGATTGGACAGAATCGTTTTGATTTGGAGTGTAAGACTGTAAGTGGATCACTTTTTCTCAGCATTATTGTTCAGCGGAATCAAGATAGTATCAAATGTTAATACTTAGGTAATGTTATGTTTCATTCCTATTCTTATACTTAACATACAATTGCACAAAAAACGATGTACGGTCCACCAATTTAATATCTGGGCCACTTCGTACCTTGCCACAGTGAAAATCTATCTGAAAGCCGCTAGAAATCTCATACTAATATCACTATGACAAGGTACGAAGTGGCCCAGAAATCAAATTGGTTGACTGTACGTAGAAATAATAAAATTATAATATAAAGATATCGGATTAAGCTGATGTGGTTGGTTTGAAACAGGTTCTTAACAAACATTAACATTATAAATCTTACCGATTTGTTCTGCCTTGTTCATTTATTAAATAATGTCTTAGCGCCTGAATTTTATTTTATAGCAATATGGCGGTGACCATGCTCAGCGCAATCGACGTTCACTTTCGAATAGGCGTGGATCGAATACACGAAAATTATTAAAATAAATGAAATAAATCCTGTTTAGTAGTCGCCAATCATAAGAGATTGAGGTAGACAGAACCTGAAGCTTCTTATTTATGTTAAACACTTAACTCTTTTACGTGTCCAAAAGGTTCTTAATGCGGTATTTAAAACAAATAAGCAGGTACCTACAAATTAGAACAGAAAAATAGATATTTGTATTACCGTAAACCATTAATCCTAATTTTAAAAATGATATCTAATCCGTAATGGTATATTTTTGCAGTAAAACCGAACGGTTTATTCGACGCATGCGCGTTAAGCGGCGTCTTGTCAAGTTGTCACCGCATAACCTCAAAAGTCGGCAAAACCAAAACATTGTTTGATTCCAAATGGAATCCATTTCATTAGTTGATAGATATCGCACCATCTCATCAGTGATTGGGCCCACTTTGTAATCGAACTTAATCTATGTGTTATTGATTGATAGCACATCTTGTAGTGATGGAAGACTGACAATTCGTGATTGTATAGTGGATAAAGTTTTGCAGTGATATAATGTGTAGGAATTTAGTGATTTTACTAATCTAAAGGTACTTATTATTGCTGTTTTATAGTCGATCTCTTTCGCACATGTCTGGAGCCGGTAATAGCATTAAATCAAAAAGGTATGATGCAGTGTATATTACTAGTCGTTTACTCGTTCGATTTTAGACCTTGTCTAAGTAAGACACTAAATAGATTTTGGTTTGGCGTACAAATTTTAGTCTATATAGAAATGCACACGTGACTCCTTTGGAATTGCGAGCGTCTATAGGCTGCGGTGTCCGCTTAGGTACTTACCATATGGAAAAAAGAACAGCGCCTCTGGCGGTTACGCAATAGAACAAAGAATCGCCATACTAAATCGTTTACGCAGTCGCTAGCGAGTACGGTAATGCAAACATTGCAAACTCATGGTAAGGGTACTTAATGTTCTTTATTCATTTATCATCGACTTTTTATTAAAAATCCTTATTTTATTTCCAAAAACTTGACCAATAAAAAAGTACTATTATAACCAAATCCCTAAAATTGTACGAATAAAGCCGGGCATAATTTTATTCATTCAATTCCCGAGTCCGAAAGTTCGCAAACACGTTTTAGGTAACAAAGAATATTATCCTTTTTATAATCCCTTTGACCCTCCGAAAAGGGTCTTGTACTGGCCAGTCTTAAAAGTAAGAGGGCTTATGTTCATTAAAATACATGACACTAAAGACTGTTTTATGAAAAAGAATGTCACACAACGCGTGCTGGCGTGAGATAAAATTATTATCCTACTAACGGTAGACAGGGTTATGAATGTACAACCAGTATTGTAACTTGAAAAAAGAAAACAATATAATACGGATAAATATTATATATTACTCACCAAAAACAGTACTTTCAAGAAAAACAACACCGGGCACCGTCAACGGTGCCGTGTACGGTGCGACGACACGGCGTCGTGTACGGTGCCGTGTACGGTGCGACGACACGGCGTCGTGTACGGTGCCGTGTACGGTGCGACGGCACCGCGTCGTGCCGTGGCACGGTGCCGCGTACGCCACCGTGTATGGCGTACGGCGCCAAGTATGGACCTAACTAGACCCTGGAAAAAATTGGTGCTTTTGTCCAGCGTGTCCACATTTAGGACCATTTGTTCTAGCAATCCGTCCGCCGGTGCACTATACACGGCACCGTACACGGCGCCGTATGCCGTACACGGTGGCGTACGCGGCACCGTACACGGCGCTGTACGCCGTACACGGCAACGTACGCGGCACCGTGCCACGGCACGACGCCGTGCCGTCGCACCGTACACGACGCCGTGTCGTCACACCGTACACGGCACCGTAGACAGTGCCCGGTGCCGTACCGTGGACATGTGTCCGGGCCCTAAGCTACCGGTGCGGTGGTTAGGGGGCAGAGAGAGGAACCTCCTGACTATACGCGCCGTGACCAGGAGTACCGCCTTCTGTATCTGACCCTTGACCCAGCTATCTAGCGAGAGTCTCTTGAGGTGTTGGTCGAGACTCTTCTCTATTAAACCGTTCGCAGAAACGCGCGTTTATCGGGACAATGATCGTTGAATCAGCATCCCACATGGCGGTTTTTTTTACGGAAAGGTGTAAAAAGGGTGTGCGGTATTTCAGAAAACGACTCCAAATTCCATAGCGAACATTTTTTTGATTAACGAGTTTACGCATACGAAAGCGCGAGCACAAGATAAATGCTAAAACACTGACAAGTGAATATATTTTGACTACGACAAAGGAAATAAGGGAATCCCATTTCTGGCCGACGTCAGTTTATGGTCGGCCAGAAATGGGATTTTAACTGGGACGGACCCTGTATAAATCTCCGCTCGAGGTTACGTTAGTATATGTATTCTTTGGCTCGAGATTGCCGCGGTCCTTGGTACGACACGTGCTGTAATTGGTTTCTCGAGTCCATGTATATATATTTTTTTAATTTATTTATTATAAGAAAAATTACATTTGGTTGATCTTATGATAAAAACTCGCCAAACTGTAACGTTTGATGGCGAGATACGCTCATTTGTTTTAAATGCTTTAACTTAACCTATTTACTCGTGCATAAATCTAATCTAAGAACAGAATTTAATTGAGAATTAATAACAGACAAGAGTTGGTAATTAGTTACATAATATCCTTAAGGTCTATTTTAATTTAGCTAGCTATTCGACGGTGACTTGCTACCAAGTAGGAACCCCTTTAACTTTGATTTTAATAGCATTTTGCTGACTTTGGGAGTTTGCCTTAGTATGCTAAATTTGTTGAATATCTTTGGCACTATATAAATATTATTCACAAACACAAACTCAAATCAACCTAATCCCAAACTAAGCAAAGCTTGTACAGTCAGCAGCAAACACACATCTTTATTATAAGAGAATAAGAGCGTGTGAAGATTATTCTGAACACCTCGCCCGCGTAGCAACCATTGCTGCTGACTGTGCTATGGGTACTAAGCGACGATATACATACTTATACAGGACGTCTCACGCCTATGCCAAATGGAGGGAAATTACCTTGAATATTGTAGATGGAAGATTTTACTAAAAGAAGACATTATTTTAATTTAAAAAACTATTTCAACCGCATTCATAGATTTTAAAATAATGACATGGTTGAAACGGGAATCGAACCCGCTACACGAGAAAAAAAATACCCTGTAGCTTTATCATACCGATTGGGCTTCATCATAAGGTAGTGTCAAAAATAAAAGGAAGACCATGAATTTTAACATTTGATTTGAAATTTTGTTCAGAAAAATGACATTGCCGTAAGGACATACTACAACTGACTTTATCATTTAGTTAACAAGAACCAGTATGAAAGTGTCCACGAACTCGCAAAAAATCGACAGGGAGCGAAATAATCAAAAGAGTGCGACTTAGTTTTCAACAAAATAGGACTCGTTTTGAGTAATATTTGATAAATTAAATGAATTGTTACAAACAACAACAAAACTTTAACTAACTAAGCGAAAGTCGTTAAGTTAGAAAGCTGTTTTCAACTCCCTAAAGCCAATATAAAATTGGGAGTTATCTCTTCAACACCTTCCTTGAAGATCGATCAGAGCCGACAAATAGACTGGAAAGATTAGTCGCTTAGCACCGCGCCATTTCGTTTTAACATCACCTATAGACAACTCGTGCGAGTAGAGTCGCCAAAAAACTGTTATTTTTGAAGTGAAAACTTCTTTAGCGGCGCTGTGCACTATTCGTGATAAGGGAAAAAATGTTAAACTCGCGACAGGTCGCGTGACCGTCAGATTGTCAGATTGAAAATTCGTAAGATGAAACCTGATCGAAAAACTGTTACAATGTCAGCCAGTTGAAAATGTTATGGATGGAAGTTGATTTTTCTGAGAGATAAACATTTTAATGTTAAAATGAAATAAATGAAATAAATGAACTTTATTCTGTAAGTAGGCCGCAATGGCACTTTTACAAGTCAAACCCTACCAGCGTTTCACAGAGGCCACTGCCGAGAAGAAACGCCGAAAGAAACTCGACAGTCAGCCATTTTCTCACAAAAATATGCTTATTACAATGATAATACTTAACCTACTTAAGATCAAGAAATCTAAGACACATATAATTCAAAATTCAAAATTCAGAATTCAAACATTTATTCTGCAAATAGGCCACAAGGGCACATCACATGTCATAATGTTAATGTACAATTTTTTAAAAAGTCTTACAATATAAGCATATGATAGATTTTTCATGAGAAAATATTAATTTACAATTTAAGAAATATATCAATAAGAATTTAATACATTTTTCATGTCAAAATATTAATTATCTATTACAAACATTACAATAATAGTAAAATTGAGAGATGTATAAGGTCTCAGTCTGAATAACAAAATTTAATATAATATCTCATAGATGTAAATGGTCTCTGAGCGTCAAAATATTCTTAATAATGACTATTATAACGTGCTTTGAGATGTACATGGTCTCAAAGCGTCAAAATAAAAATAATAAGTTTTAAATATAAAAGGAAAAAAAAAAACAATTTAATATAGAGGTCTCTCTCAGAGTCAATGTCAACAAAACTAATCCATAACAGGGTGATGTCTCTCGTCAATCTCCAAGAGAAGACACTAGTATTAAAGTAGTTGCTATGTCCTTTAAGCATGAACGACCGGACTCCACAAACAGCACCCGATCACGAGTATGACGCGTATACATAATTGTAATACCTAGTTCTGAAGTGTTTAATTTTTAATATATAAATTGTCATGTGTGTACGATAGCGCAATAAACGAATATTGTATTTTACCACATAAATGAAAGTACTTTTATACTGATAATTAAAGCAATTCGTGTAAAATTATTCCCTAACCATTCCAAAATATCAAATATGCACAGCGTTAGTAGCGTTAGCGTTATTCAAGTTTTCACTTCTGCAGGCACTCCCGGACCCTTTGTTTTTTTTTTCGTATGCCATTTGGATTAGGAATTATCCTTTTAACCATCTTCTTAATTAAAATTAACAAACATCTGCTAACTTATATGTGTTTTAATCGGTTTCTCACAACAAGGTGAGAGGGCTGTACGTGTATAATTATATAAAATATATATTTTAAGGGCAGTTTCTGTAAATAGGACCTTAATTCTTTAGGAATTTTATGATACTGCACTGATGTATGCAGTCATAACCAATTACTTAGAAAGGAGTATAAAATGTGGCATGTAGTGAGAGGTTGCTAGGTGGCTTTTAATCGCAGATTGACACGAAGTGTGTTTGGGATAGCGTGAGAAGTGACACAATGTATCCTTCATATTAAACTTATGTATTATTATTATTGTTGTTTGTTTGGGCCTTTGTATATCGCTTCCACCTGCGCGTGATCTATTGTGAGAGCCCTTTAGGATTCTTGTACCGCATAACCTTAAATTATCTATTATTAACCCTATCTCAGTCAAGTGACGTTACACTTTCATTGAGTAGTAGACATACGGTCTAACATACTGCAATAATAATAGAGCAGGTATGCTCAGAATACAATATCATAATAGTCAATAAAACAAAATCTAAATTTCCGTTGTGTTCCAAATGCCGTATTCATGAAATCTAATTTAATAATGGAAAAAGTTATTTTTACAAGCCAACTTTTTACGAGTGCTGACTGTACCGGACTCGGGTTTAATTTTTGTTCAGCGGACTGGACGGAGTATAATTTATCTAGAGCCAGAACGACTTTTATTAAACTGCCGTTGATTTTCAGCGAAAATTCTGTCCGATACGATTTATTATTCAAGTAAGGAGGATTTTCCGTTGCATTCGGTTTTAATGTATATATTGGGAATAAATTTATGAGCTGAGATTTATTAACAGCTATCTAAATTAGCATATCCTTGAAGCAAGACTCAAAATATCCCAAATGGATACAAAGACAAATGACTGCCAAACGCGCATTTTGAGTATGTACTTTTGTACATACTTCAACGCTGGTTATCCTCTACACTTTCAGCCAACTTTGCAATAATATTCTTTACTCTTTGGCATTAAGCCCGCCATTTGTACAATTCTGTGTTTTTGTGCAATAAAATTAAAATAAATAAATATATTCTAGGGACTATATTTCAGCAACTTTACTATTGCCACCATGAGATGGTGGGAATTATGATATTCGCTTGCCCTTATCCCATTTAATTGGGGTCGGCGCAGCATGTTAACATTTGCCACCTAAAAATATAATTAAAACAAATTGGTTAAATGCAGATAATATATATCAGTTTATTTATTCTATTATTTAAACTTTAATGCACAGTAACAAATAACTTGTACAAAAGGCGAATTTAATCCCATAAGGCATTATCAACCAGTCTTTTATATTTTTCTGATCTTATTTAGAATCTAGCGTTTTCAGACGGCTGAGTTCTCACTCGTGTCCTATTTACGCTGAAACAAGGCTGTGAATACACTAATTGACACTTCAACTCAGCAGCTCAGCACGTCTTCAACCCAGCGAGCCTTGAGACTCTTGAGCACCCAGTGTAGGTAATCATTTATTTAGTTAGTGCTGACGTGATGTTTAAGTACCGTCTTCAATTTTCAAGTCTTAGGCCGGTCGCACATTGGACACGTTTTCGTACGAAATTAATCGTCCGAACACGCACGAAGCCGCGCGAACGATCCCGAGTTCCCGACCTTGAAAGTGCTACGGGAGCGCGCTCACTGGATATGAATTGGTCGTATTCGCTCCCGTAGTATTTTCAAGGTCGGGATCGTTCGCGCGGCTTCGTGCGTGTTCGGACGAGTAATTTCGTACGAAAACGTGTCCAATGTGCGACCGGCCTTAGGGGAAACCAAGAATTTGATAAATGGGAAGTATTCTTAACACAGGCGGAATGCGTAAAAGCATTTCCCCACGCAAAAAAAAAGGCTAGGTTAGCTAAAGTTATAAAATCATCACCAATATCCATTACATTTTGCATCCTTGTCAAAACAATTAGGGCTATCGATATCATTATAAGGGAACGGAGAACGAAATATTTATTGCAATTTACAGATAGAATATTGGTGTTAAAGTTATTATATCTTCAGCTGGGGTAAAGGAGTCGAAAACTGTAACAATTTTTTTTGTTTATAGATTCATTTATTGATAATTATTGATATAATGCCATTCAAGTTATGCTGTTGGCTTATATTTAATTTCTGCTTTATGCATGTTCGAACTAGAGAAATAGGAATAATGCAACATTCATTTTGCTCTATTTGAAAAAATACATTCTTTTTCTCTCCCAAATCTTTTAACTCAACTACGTAACCCCATTTTAAGGGCTCACAACTCTCCATTAAGCCAGAGTTGGCCAGAGTGAAGGTCTTACATATTGTTTTGTTTCTTTTGTGCTATTTCCCACGAGGTTTGCTAGTGTTGGAATAATTGAGGGGATGTTTGCATAAAATAAAGATACATACTGATAAATGTTTGTTAAGCGGATCCATGCGTCCGCTAGCGAAAATCTGAACTTTTTAATCAAAGTGGTGGTGTGGTGGTGGTGTGGTGTTGAATTTTTCAATTTTCACTTTGATTAAAAATTGATAGTTTACCTACTGATGTTATGTGTTTATTTAAAAATATTTAAATTATATGTATAAGGGCCGTAGTATTTTTAATTCAATTCAATTAAAATATTTATTTTATATTATGCAATAAACAATACAATAGACTAACTAGAATAAAATTAGGTGTCCATAAATTTCCACTTTACTATGGCCCTAAATTATTTGTATTGATTTACTTTCATTTGACGACCACTAAATAGTAGTACCTATTTAGTTTCTAGTTGCCCTGGCTACAAAACTGGTGGATCCTGGATTCGAATCCCGATAAAGGCATATATGTACACTGAGCGAAAAAAAATACTAATTATTAGTAAGTTTTAGTGAATCCCAGGACAAGGAGATTATATACTAACGGTTACAAAACAGTTTTTGATAATAGTAGTTATTTTACTAATACCAAAAAAATTGTCCTTATAACTACTAATTACTATTAAACTGTTCTGTAACCGTTAGTATATAATCTCCTTGTCTTGGGAATCACTAAAACTTACTAATATATTTTTTTTTCGCTCAGTGTATGTTTGTACTGAGCATGGATATTTGTTCCCGACTTTGGGGTGTTTTCTATGTATCTAGAATATCTAGAATACTTAAAAAGAGACACCCAGCACAGTCTTTGTAACCAAACCTAAGATACTGAATTATTATTTTTTTGATTTTTTTGATTTATGTTTTTAACCTATATATACATATATTTCTATAAAAATACCTATAATATCGTAGCCTAGTAACCATAATAACAAACATTGTATAGTTTGGGACTAGGTCGCTTTAATAAAAGATTGTCTATATTAATATTTTTTTATTTTATAACATTCTCATACTAAATTCAACTAAACGCCGTTTTATGTACCTCTGCTAATGTTATGCTACGACCACAAGTAATTCATTCACAAAGAAATTCTGAAATCATTAATCGATAATTTAAACTGGATCACATAAACAATCTTCGTCCGTGAACCACTATCGAATGACCGCGATCGAGTCAGTGTCATTTTATCAACTCTCGCAACTCGTTTCACTCGTCCAGTCTAAGATGCGCTCCAATTTCTTGATTACTTCAGGTAATCGGAGGTCAGGTTACTGCAATTGAGGTAGATACATGTGAATATGAAGTCAGAGTTGTTGTTATCAGTAGACAGTAGCTATGGTTCGTTATTCTCATTAGGTGCGTGTATTTCCACGGGCAGTATGTTGAGAAAAACAAGACGATCTGAGTGTTAGTGCTCATTACGCTGAATGGTCGATTGGTAGTGTTTTGTTTTTACTAACGGCCGATATGTAAAGTAGATGAAGTATTAATTAGTGTTTTATTAAATTGGAACTAAATAGTGTTTTGTTTGTGTTCTATGTTCGTTTATGATATTGTTTTGAAGGTTCATATATCAGGTGTTTTCATTGTTAGTGTCAATGTACTTTTTATGTTGTCGCAGATTATATAATATTGTTATATTGACTTGATACGCACGAACGATTTTACCGTCTCCAATTTGTTATGTGTGCGAAAGAGATAGTAAAACCCATTTAAATTGTGATCCAAATAAAACAGTGTTTTTACAAGAATACAAATTACATTTTACGGACTATTGTATCAAAATAATATTAAAATATTATAAATAAACAGTGATATTGACAAAAAGTGTTCAATCTGCCTACACAAGGTTGTTCCAAGGCTGAAAAACTATTTCAATACGATTGTATTTTTTTGCGGTATTTATCAATTGAAGTGTGTAAAGACTGATACGACTAAAATTATCTAACAGTAATATAGCACGGATTACATATTATTCAAAGTGGTAGTCTGTCATCTTTAGTACAAAGACTGATAATAATCACCAAAGAAATCTAGACATAGAAATCATGACAGCTAAAGATATAATAAAAAACGATACGGAAGAAGAACCTAGAGTGATATTACCTGGAAGTGTCATGGATAATCTGAACATAAACATTCAAGAAAAAACGACATTTAAAGTGTATAAAAGTCGCTGGGTGATATTAGCTTTATTTGTGTTGTTCTCAGCATCTAATGCGATGCAATGGACGCAGTACACGATAATAAGCGACGTAGTAACGAACTATTATGACGTGTCTACGATGTTAGTGTCGTGGACGTCGATAATATACATGGTGACGTATGTGCCGCTGATATTTCCTGCGAGCTGGCTCTTGGATAAAACGGTAAGTGATTTTCATACTAACTATAGATATAAGAGAGGTAGGGCACAGCAAAATGTCATCTCTTGCTGTGTTCCTGGAGGTGAGCAACGTTGCCAGAGCTCCCGAGGATGCACTGTGTTGAGAGTCAACACAGTGCATCCTCAAATTTTATAAAGGGTCGGCAATGCGCACGTGACTCTTTTAGAGTTGCGCGCGTCTATAGGCTGCGGCGTCCGCTTACCATCAGGTGGACCGTACGCTTGTTTGCCACCGTCGTCGTATAAAAAAAACTGAAATAATGTGACTTGGACTGTTTTGGTTCAAATTCATTTATTTATTCTTCACTTTAGCCATATCACATGTACCTATGAATCTCAAAATACTACTACCGATTCGTAAAATAAACCTCTGCCTCTCTGGTTAAGTCATCAGGTTCATATTTTAACATGAATGTCCCACAGCTGGGCCTCTCTTCTCCTTTGCCACTCGTCTTATGCCGGCTCCCTCCAATCCATATAAAACTCATCAAGATCATTCAAAGTTTCTAGAAGGGTTGTACTTTGATTCGCAGACAGAAGTTTCATAGACGGATTGTTTCGCAGAATTTTCAGTTCATAGAAAACATTTTTTTACAACAGGGTCACAGTTCTAACCTAACCTAACCTAACTAACCTAAACTTTTCTGGTAGATCTAATTGGGTTCTACAAAATTGCATTTTAACTGTACCTAAAAAGTTACCGGTTTCTGAAAAAATAAAGTTTCTGTGAAACGAAAATTCTGCGAAACAATTCATTCTACGAAACATTTTTCTGTAAAATAAGGGGACACCCTAAGTACTACTTTGACCCATCCTCAGGTTCAATCATTTCATTAAAATTATCATTATATTACAAGTAGGTATAAAATGTCCAACCAGTGATATGGTTCATTTGTTTCTTGCATAGAACTTTTTTTAGCATGTAGGTACTAACTAACGTAGTGGCACCAGTAATGGACCTGGCTCCAGTAATGGACGCAAAAATCTTTCACGGTCGAAATTAAGCAACGGAAAACTATTTTAGTCATGGAAACACTTTAAGCATAAAGAATAGGCTTCTATGTATCACATTGACAAATGACATACACCTCGGTCATTTTGTTTAAAAATGGCGCGGTGGCAAAAAGTGTGCTCCGGCATTTTTCACGAATAACCTTAATTTCTTACAGAAATAATTAAGGAAGTAGGTTTACGTTTTTCATTGTAAACTTTATTTTCTCTAAACAATATTGTTTTGATATGATTTCGTGAGAAGCGTTACATATTTAACAATACTTTTTTAAAGTGTTTATTGCATTAGAATCCAATTTGAATGATTTAGAGAGGATGTACATTACTGGTTCCTATTTTTTGTTAATCTCCAATTATGGACGTTTCTCCATGATTGGTTTTTCATACTGAATTCTGGTTACCCAATTATGGACACCCAATGTTGGACGGATTTATTGGCAAGGTAAATTTTTGAAAAATGCCACCCAATTTTATTATAATAGTAGTTTATCTACACAAATATCATAATCCTCTAAAATGCGTTCAGAAACCGTAGGCAAATGACCTTCATTTTGACATCAATGTACTTTTGAAAATTTTCTTACCTGTGGTGAAGGTTACCAGCAGTAATATAATATTCATTATAATTTCCTATTTAGTACTATAATGTTTTTTTTTTAAATTTGGAACAGGAAAATTAAAATTCAGTCGATACGAAAGGTCAGCTCGATATAGGTTTTTTTTTGGGATAAGGATTCAGGTAGAAGGCTTTCAAATTTTGCATTTATTTTAAAAGTTTAAGAAAAAAACAAATTGTTTTTCGAAATATCGCCATTATACTCGATTCAGACTAATTCGGGGATGAGGATTTCAAATTTTATATTAATTTTGAATTTACAGCGAAAACGACATTTTTTTGCGAAAAATCGTCATTATACTCGTTTTCGACTAATTCGGGGATAAGGATTTCAAATTTTATATTAATTTTGAATTTTTAGAAAAAAAAATTTTTTTTTCGAAGTATCGTCATTATACCTACTTGATTTCGACTATTTCGGGGATAAGGATTTCAAATGTTATATAATACCGGCTACTATAAATATGTAACTGGTAGCAATGCAGGTCATTTGCCTTCGGCTTCTGAACCCATCTTAGAGTACTTATAATATGTGTGTAGATAAAGTAATGTATGTAACTGTACATAATTAGGCATTCAAACACTCGTGTGACCTTATTATGAATAGCATAAACTACTATTATGCAACTGGTACATCATGAGGGGCATTAAAACACGAGTGTTTTAATGCCCATAGATATCAAATTTGAACTCCTTATTCCTGAATTAGACGAAATCGAGTAAATTGACGATTTTTGGAAAAAAAAAATTTTACTTATATAATGACGATTTTCCGCAAAAAAAATAATCTTAAAATTCAAAATTTATGTAAAATTTGAAATCCTTAACCCCGAATTAGTCGAAATCGAGTATAATGTCGATTTTTCGTACAAAAATTTTTTTTTACTTAAAATTCAAAATAAATGTAAAATTTGAAATCCTTATCCCCGAATTAGTCGGAATCGAGTATAATGACGATATTTCTAAAAAAAATATTTTTTTTAACTTGAAATTCAAAATTAATATAAAATTTGAAATCCTCATCCCCGAATTAGTCGAAATCGAGTATAACGACGATTTTTCGTAAACAAATTTTTACTTAAAATTCTAAATAAATGTAAAATTTGAATTCCTTATCCCGAAAAAAAAATACATTATTGCCGTGGCCGGGGAAAAAAGCAATTGCAGGCTGAGTATTTGTTTAAACGGACGAGCTTGCGAGTAATTATAATACGAACCCTGCAATTGCCATTCCGGCCGAGGCTAATATAGTACTTTTCTCAAAAATGGAGGAAATACGACAAAATTTGGATAAATATTTGATAAACATAACCTTAAAACGTCAAAAACATCATGCTCAACAAAAAATAAACAGCGGGATGTTTATTTTTTTTAACAGAATCGCAAGTGTATTGTTTTACCGAAAAACGCAAATTATTCAAGACTTAAAACGACGTCGCGTTTCCAACAGAAAAATACGAACTGAATTGGCTGAATACGACCTGTGCCTCCTTTTATATGACAGTTTCTACTTTTTTAAAAAGTTTGGAATTGAACAAATAAAGGAATTTATATGTGAAATTGCAGACGGCCTACAATGTTTTTAGAACATAAGGTGTCCAAGATTGGGTGTCCATAATTGGATTTTGTCTGTCCATCATAGGATTTTCGAAGATTTTCGACTTTTTCAGATTTGGAGCAATTTTCTCGGAACTTGCTAGTTTATCCAAAACTTTTGTATGTTTATTATAATGAGTGATTATTAAGCTACATTTTCTTTGAAATAACTAACATCAAACTTATAAAATAAGAGAGTTATAGCCAAAAGATGTCGACGGAGTTCTTAAGCCGTCCATAATTGGTGCCATTACGTTATGCTAAAAAGATAATAGATAAAAAATAGGCTATATCGAATGGTTAGTATCGTTAAGTATACTAAATATAAGTATCCGTAAAAACTAATTTGTTCACTTTTAATATAAAAGGTTTTTGGATTAATTGCTTATTTAAATATAACATACCTACCTATTATTTAATTTAATAATTACCGGTAACATCATGAAGTTTGTCGGAATTATTATAGTAGAATACTGAACCCAAAACGACAAAAACATGAAAAAGATTTCGAACAAAAATATGAATGAGATTTCAAATAGCAATCAATCCTTGATATCTCTGCACTTCTGCAGTAATAAATGAATGATGAAATCCACAACAGGCTTAAACATTACTAATCCTAAAATCTAAATCAAATTTTGTTCCGCTAGAACAAGTAAAGGATCGATCTTCATCTAAAATTGTATTATGAAAATGATTCCGACTCGTTTTAAATCAACGGATTATCTGAGTCTGATGGCCTTAGCCGCCGATATGGAAACCAGAGGGATAAATGAGACATTTATATTCGCACTAGTATTTGAAGGAAGGATTGACAAATGTCAAGCCGGGTAGCAATCGCACCTATAGCTCAGTTGGCTAGAGCGACTGGCCGCGAGTGCCGGGAGGTCGCAGGTTCGAATCCTGCTCGGTGCCTACGTTTTTCAATTTTTCCTTTGTTTCTAAATTTGTAGTTTGCGTTAGCAGCGTTACTGCTTAAAAATACAAAAAATAATAAAGTGCAATAGAATACAATTATACTCTTTATTGCACAAGTCACATAATAAAGCAACATATACAAAAGAAAAACAAAGAAGCAGGGAGACAGAGGTAGAATAAACTAACAAAGCCATCTCTCCCAGACAACCTTCGGGTAGTGGAGAAATGAAATATAAAACTGAGTAGGTGGTGCATAAACTATTAAGGTAAACGCCCCTGCGCTCGATACTGACCCAATACATGGCACTTTCAATCATATGTCATGATGACAGAGGCGATTATAGGTGTCATCTATTGAGACTAAGGTGACGAGCACTGGGACTTTACCTTACAATGAAAAAGTAAAGATTATGACAATAACTCTTCTAAATAAATGCACATACTTAAATATTAAACATTAATTATATAAAAAGACTAGTTAAATCAGTATGTGTGTGTGTGTCGCGGAGCCCGAGCATTTCTCAACCGATTTTGTGAACAGGTTCGATAATAAATATAATTTATGAGTCGGTTCAATTTTCGAAAAAAAATCTAAATCTTGAGCCATGGGGGTTGTGAACGTAAAATATATCACTCGTATATTAGATTTCTTAAGTGAACTGCTTAAGTAAGAACTGCAGTCCAAGTTATTTGGCCGACTAAGATGGATGGCCCTGTGTGGTTCTTCAACAAAGGATGAAATGTAGCTTCAGATAAGGTTTAAGTTACTGGGGACTGCTTTCTTCCCATGAAAGGGTGTAAGCGGCATGTTTTTTATACAGAAATTCGTCGTTATTCGTTGGGTTTCTGGTGATATCAGCTTGCGAAGATAATTAGAGCAAGTAAGCTAAAGTGGGTCAGCTTTTCGATCCTTAGTGAAGTGGTTTCCATTGTTTGGCGATTGCTTCATAATATAAATCCGTTAGAGTTTTGAGTTTGCCAGTTGCTAAGTGCAGTTAGGAAATTGGATTAAAGCTACCTGGAGGGCTGGAGCTAACTGGAAGTAGCGTTTTAGACGCATTGAAACCGATAAATCGTACTCGGTTAGTCAGATTGAGATCCTGTTTGTAAGGTTACGAATATTTGAACAAAATATTCAGGTATCAAAAATGAGACTTGAACCACTCTGTGAGCTGTAGACCTCACGAGTGTTGTTATTTTCTACCACCATCTTCGCCATTTGGAACAATTTCCAAAATCAGTTCACTAGAGAAATGCAATATATAGAAGAGCACAGTTGGACGTCGGGACAGACATACGAAAGCATTTTTTTTATTTTATTTATTTTTTATTTATTTATAGTTATTTATTTACAGGTAAAAACCCATTTGTTGTAAATACAAATATAAGCATTATGGATAAGCTGAAACGGTGACGCTTCACTCGCGCCTCGCGCTCGTTTGGTCAGAAGACGAACTGGAAATGTAAACCAATTTTAAATGTGGCAATTCTAACTATTTTTCGGCAGTTTAGAAGAATCTACTGGAATTTCCTCGCACAACTTTTTTGGTTTCGGGATTAACTCTTTTCCGTGGTTTTCGAGAGGGGTTACAATGAGAAATATGTTTTTCACCTCAACGGCTCGAACACGACTGTTTTGCTGCTTGAAACCAGTGGCCAAAATGCAATTTTGCTGCGAGCGTGGATCAAAGTAGCTTTTTAATTTTTGGTCCACGAATGCCAAGATCTGCCACTTCGTAGTTCCAAGTAGTTCGTAGGAATTCGATATATTTGACCTTCAATCGCTCTGTCCCTTTCAATTCGTTATATTAAAAAAGAGAGGGCCCACATAGGTCGATTCTTAATTTGATATTCAAATTCTCTAATCGACTCGAATCGACTCCCAAAAACGCGCTAAATAAGTAACGTAAAAACACGTTCGAAAACTCATAAATTAACCTAAGAGTTATAATTATCAGGAAGTTGTTGGCAACGGATCTTTTAAATATAATATTATTATGATAATACATATTTATAAATAAAACCTTTATTGCAGAAAAAACAGAAAGTTTATCACTTTAATTATCATTTTTACTTTTAACAATCTTTATTTTAGTAGAAGAATAAAACCTGAGCCATTTCAGAACGCACCCTTTAAAAAACTAGTGCGTTTTTTTTTCGTTTTTACTTTAAATGTGTCTTGCGCTAACAGACATTAATTAATAATCAGTGTTGAATATTATAAAAATATCTAGAAAACATTAGTGATGAAGGGTGTATTTAGACTTAGAAAACAGTGCGTCTTAGTGTACACGCGAGCTGGCTCGAGTGAGAAGAGTACCTACTTAAAAAGTGTTATTGTCTCATTCTTGCGCTACAGATATTGTTCAAATAACTAAAATACGTAGGTAAGTGAAATCTGTGACACTGACATAGGCTGTATTTTAACAACAATACAACTAATTTTTAGTGTGCATGTGAATTAGTTCGCGTGATTATGTACCTAAAGTCTGCCGCGCCTAAACTCGAGTCGCGCGCTTGCGTTCGTCTTGTGCTGGAGGAGCTGAGGAGTTAAGACAAGCAGGAGATTCCTAATCAATGCTGAATTAAATCTGCCTGATTTATCACGAGACACGTACGTAAAAGCCTATGATAAGCCGTAAATGATGTTATTAAAGTTTAATATGTTCTCGCCGCTGAGGTGAAAAGTTGTATGTATCACACGAGAGCAAAGATATTTGCATCTCGTGTCTTTGAGTCCCTCGCTACGCTCAAGATTCTAATTTTGAATCACTCGCTACGCTCGTGATTCAATTATAGAATCTTTCGCTTCCTCGGGACTCAACATCAACACTCGCAGCAAAAATCTACTTTGCTCTCTTGGTGAACAAATAACTATTTCACCTCAGCGGCTCGAACACGGCTGTTTTGCTGCTTGAAACCAGTGGCCAAAATGCAATTTTGCTGCGAGCGTGGATCAAAGTAGCTTTCTAATTTTTGGTCCACGAATGCCAAGATCTGCCACTTCGTAGTTCGGGGTATATTACGAATTCGATATATTTGACCTTCAATCGCTCTGTCCCTTTCAATTCGTTATATTAAAAAAGAGAGGGCCCACATAGTATGATTCTTAATTTGATATTCAAATTCTAATCGACTCCCAAAACGCGGCAAATAAGTAAAGTAAAAACACGTTCGAAAACTCATAAATTGACCTAATAGTTATAATTATCAGGAAGTTGTTGGCAACGGTTCTTTTAAATATAATATTATTATGATAATACATATTTATAAATAAAACCTTTATTGCAGAAAAAAAAAGAAAGTTTATCACTTTAATTATTAATTTTACTTTTAACAATCTTTATTTTAGTAGAAGAATAAAACCGGAGCCATTTCAGAACGCACCCTTTAAAAAATGAGTTTCGTTCGTTTTTACTTTTATTCTGTCTTGCGCTAACAGACATTAATTAATAATCAGTGTTGAATATTATAAAAATATCTAGAAAACATTAGTGATGAAGGGTGTATCTAGACTTAGAAACACACGAGCTGATGGCTCGAGTGAGAAGAGTACCTACTTAAAAAGTGTTATTATCTCATTCTTGCGCTACAGATATTGTTCAAATAACTAAAATACGTAGGTAAATGAAATCTGTGACACTGACATAGGCTGTATTTTAACAATAATACAACTAATTTTTAGTGAGCATGTGAATTAGTTCACGCGATTATGTACCTAAAGACCTAAAGTCTGCCGCGCCTAAACTCGAGTCGCGCGCTTGCGTTCGTCTTGTGCTGGCTTAGCTGAGGAGTTAAGACAAGCAGGAGATTCCTTTCCTAATCAATGCTGAATTAAATCTGCCCGATTTATCACGAGACACGTACGTAGAAGCCTATGATAAGCCGTAAATGCTGTTATTAAAGTTTAATATGTTCTCGCCGCTGAGGTGAAAAGTTGTATGTATCACACGAGAGCAAAGATATTTGCATCTCGTGTCTTTGAGTCCCTCGCTACGCTCAAGATTCTAATTTTGAATCACTCGCTACGCTCGTGATTCAATTATAGAATCTTTCGCTTCCTCGGGACTCAACATCAACACTCGCAGCAAAAATCTACTTTGCTCTCTTGTTGAACAAATAACTATTGTTGAGGACAGTAACGCGTATGAGAGTGATCTGGATCTGGTATAGTCTCTTGTATGTCCGTGGCATGGTGAGCTTTGAAAACACTCCCACTGCAAATATTTTCCTAGATCAACTAAATACAAGAATCAAATATTTTTACTTAGAGCTAGAAAAGATGTGTTCAAAAATAATGCTTACTCTATGTCTATAAAGGTATACAACAAATTACCAAAACATATCCTGGAATGTCAACAAACTACAGTATCCGAAAGAACCCTGTATCTGGCTTTTGTCAGAATGTTTTTATTCAGTTAAAGATTTCATGTCCGGCCTGAATCGTTAATTTTGGCTTAAGTTGACATACTGTAAATGTAATCATTAATTTTGTTACCTGCAAATTGAATAATGTATACTTTATCCCAATGATATCTACCTAATGAAATAATTGTAATTAAATAAGACGTAATCTCATAATTCTAATTTGAAATTCTGTAATTTTCTATTTTTTTAAACCATTTTGTAATTAATTAATTGTTATTTATATTTTGCATGCCTAAATGGTAGAACATAAGGACAACCATATTCTAAACCATAACATGTTTATACATACTATGTTCTTGCATAAAATAAATTTTCATTTTCATTTTCAACAAGCTAGGTTTTTAAATCGTCAGCGGTGAGCTTGAGAGTGCTCTAGAGTTCCAACTGTCCATTTGATTTTAATTTTCTTTCCGTGGATAACGATTTCCCTTACTATTGTAGACCATAATATGCTTGTCCACTGCCAAGCTTTGGATGCTTTCGAGTTTTGAATTCTCGCAAAACCGTTTAAGAAGTAAATACGAAACTCGATCAATCTTTCCCACTCGCGAATTCTCTGGAATATTTGTCGGTCCCGAAATGTGCGCAATCACTGCTGACTCATTTTGTGCGAAGTATTCTAACTGTGGTTGATATACAATATATTCGGCGGAGAATAAGTTTAGTGCCAATGTGTACCTACAGCCTTTGTTTCTCCATTTCCGATAATTTCGGCGTATTGATTTCTACATCTGAACAAAATACCGCAATTTCTTTTCAAATAGGTTAAATTTATTATGCACAAATATTGGAGTAATTCAGAAACATTTTTTAAATTTATTTGTTACAAGAAAAAAAACTAATCGAAAATCGGTTCATCCGTTTGGGCGCTACGATACCACAGACAGATACACAGATACACAGATATACAGACAGACACGTTAAACTTATAACACCCCTCTCTTTTTGCGTCGGGGGTTAAAAAAGAGTTAAGTACATAATAGATATATTTTTTAGTGAAATTGGTTGTCCGAATCTGAGGTGTGAGGGGAATCGATCTGCTGAAAGTTTTGACGCTGGTTCAATAAGCGTAACAAAGAAGAGTCCAGGAAGAAATTCAAGCTAGGCTGACTCTACCCTGTAGAGACAAAACATGGCACTATTTTCTAATTCCTCTTATAGTAAACACAATAAGGCTTTTCTTTCTCTGTCAAAGTGCGTGTCAGTCCCTTGGGCTACGGTAACATTTCTCATTTAGCTGTCATTACCATTTGGTATTTGGGATGACAGCTGTAGAGCTGGGTCGTTGCGACTTTTAAGTGTAACGAAACGTAACAGCTTTTCATTATCTGGAAACAGTTTCACGAAACAGTTTCAAAAGTAACTAGTTTTTTTCACTGCGGCGCCCGACAAAACGAAACGAACGAAATAAATATTTATGAATTTTCAAAATTAAGCCTTAACATCTTGCGAATAGAGCGCATTTTTGTCAATCATCAATACAAAACGGTTTTTGGCACAAAGCGCGACCACCCGAACAAAGCTAAGTTTTGTTTCGTTTCGTCGTTTCGATCGATGAAAGTTATAGGTTATAGTTTGAGTTATGTCAGTTTTGAGTTTCGTTTCTATTTTCATGTAGTGAAGTTTCATTGTTGCGTTGCGTTGCAGCTTTGGTGGTCGTTTTTATAAAAACTGTTTTTTGTTCTCATAAGAAAGTGTTATTCCGTTACTGTAAGCGAAAGCGTTTTACGAAACGCTTATTGAAAAAAACGCTCAGCTCTAGACAGCTGTGTTAAATTCACAATGATCATACGAAAGGTTAATTTTGATTTAAATTAACGCCAAAGTTCCAGTAAGTATTATTTTCTAACCCTTAAAAGCATCGGATGAGCAGTGATCCGTAGGATCGGTCCCGAGAGACCCTTCGAAGGTTCCACTAAAAGATTGCCCCCTGATTGAAACTGCGCGTCTTAGTGTTCAAGGGCTTAAAGATATGAAAGAGGTCCTTCGATTTGCGACAATTCTAATAGGCGTCATGGAGGGAGGATATTATTAAAGATAGGATTTCACATTAATTAAACCTGATTACATTTTTCTCATCGTTTAATCTCTATTTATTCCAATGGTTGACTGGCCTGGCATTAAGAGGCCTTACAAGTTTAAAAAATGTTTGATCTAAAATTTTGACAAAACAATTGATAATACCAATAAAGCGATTACAGGATGTGATTACTTTATTAAAGTTTTAGATAGTAACATTGCCCTTTTTGATTTTACTGTGTGTAATAGAATTTACGCGGAAAAAAGCTGTTTTTAGCTCGAAAATGGTCGATTTGGAGTGATGTTTGAATCAATATTTCATCATGAAAAACCCAAAAAATACATTTAAGATGTATGTAATTAAGTCGCAATAGTCCTGTTCTAGATAGTAACATTGATAAAATGTCAAAATGCGTGTTAATTAAACAGAAAATCGCCTAAATAGATGAGCCTTTTTTAACTAATAAGGACCCTTAACATGTTCCCTGTCCAGATGCCCCCAATGTGGGGCCTTGAAACTTTTTAAGCGACAGTGAACTTGTCAAGCACTCCATTTGTACATTTCTGTGTTTTGTGAAATAAAAAGTAATTAGAATTCCTTTTAGAGATTATAGAAAAATAGCCTGCATTTAGGTACCAGGAATTGATCCGACTGTAATGTGTAGCTTATTCTATTTTTATAACTTTTAAACAATTAAATATCTTTATGTCACACCTGGCCATAAAGTGGCCATTATCGCACGCTCCGCGCGCGAAAAAACCCACTTCCTGGCCAGGGGGTGACATAAAATGTTGTACTTACCACGGGCGATAATAAAGAAAGCCTCAGATCGCATATTTATCGCCCTTGCCTTCGGCTCGGGCGTAAAATACCTGCGATCTAAGACATTCTTTATTTTATCGCCCTTGGTAAGTAATGTACTATTATAGCCAAGTCTAATAGTAGTTATAGGTTAACAGGCGTGTTGTCAACCGGCAAAAAACCCAATTATTGTTATGTGGACGGAGATCTCCAGGGATCGGTAGATGACGAATCAAACAAGGATAGTTTTAGAAGATGGCTGTATGAAAAATATCACCTCATCTTGTCTACCTCTGTTATGGAAAAGAACCGATAACTGTAAATTGCAGTCATGTTTGCGTCATTATGCGTTATAGATGACTATAGTACTTGTAGGGTTTCAGATTGCATTAAAAGGTTTAAAGGCCACGCGATTCTAAATAGTCAGCAAACACTAATACGTGAATGACACGTCGAATTCTGATAGGTTAAAACATTTTTTTATGTTTTGGATCATTCAGCAAGATCAAGATGTGGTATTAGTCTTTCACATGCGCATTTTGCTTAAATGTTATCTGTGAAATTTGGCAAGACTTAAAGAAAATCTGTCTAGAATAGTTGTTAATTTAATGTGACCTTCTTGGGCTGCTAAATATTATTCGATAACGTACTTTATCTCTTAAAAGATTAAAACTCACGTATTAATTGTCACTTCGGGCGACAAAAAAAGAAAAAAAAGCGGACAAGTTATAACATGTCTCACGAAAGTTTAAATTCAAGTACTTTATCTCGTCGTAAAAGTCAGGTAATGGTTTAGTCTCGGACGAAACATCCGAACTACTGAAACTAAAGGATCTTATCTTGTCAGGTATAGCACGCTCGAAGCTGGGGGCCGATTTTTGAGTGTCGAACCCTCGACTTTTCACTCGAGATCTGT
This sequence comes from Cenopis cana, assembly GCA_951800055.1. NCBI lineage: Eukaryota > Metazoa > Arthropoda > Insecta > Lepidoptera > Tortricidae > Cenopis > Cenopis cana. The sequence continues at coordinate 22,180,805 of OX637476.1, read as the reverse complement.
CAAAAAACTGATGTTTTGACAGATGACGAGTGAAAAGTCGAGCGTTCGAAACTCAAAAATCGGCCCCCTGGAATGTGATTAATCTGACGCTTTGGTGTTCTTTAATATTACAAGATGTAACTAATGTAGTTAGCTCAATCTGGGCATTAAATATTATACCTCGGTATCTTGGTTATTGGTTACTAGTAGCGATGTGTGCTCAAACAATCATAGAACCTGGAGGCCGATATTTACCCTCGACTTTTCACTCGACATCTGTCAAATCATCATAGTTTTCTGACAGATATCAGGTGAAAAGTCGCGCGTTCGACTCTCAAAAATCTGCCCCTGCTCACAAATTGTCACGAGAATCGGTTGAGAAATGCGACCTGTAGTGGAGAACAAACCGAATATACGAAATCATTGATCAAAAATTTGTTTTTTTAAATTTCCAAAAACTGACTCGACAAAAAACTTTCTTTTAATTTTCGAACCTGCTCACAAAATTTCACGAAAATCGGTTGAGAAATGCGACCTGTAGAGGAGAACGAACGTAATTACATACGAAAGCGTTTTTGTCGAACCAGGGGACCGATTTTTGAGTTTCGAATGGTCGACTTTTCACTCGACATCTGTCAAAGCGTCATAGTTTTTTGACAGATCTCGAGTGAAAATTCGAGCGTTAGACACTCAAAAATCGGCCCCCTGAACTCGGTTTCACTCGTTCAATAATAAAATCTAATAAATATTTACATATATATTTGGATACTGAGCCAGATCTATTCAAAATACAATAATGAAAAGTTATTCACCTGATACAAAAAATACACCTAACAAAATTGATAGTGAAAAGGCCAAGTCTGCTTTCATCCTGTAATTATTTTCCTAAACGTATTCATTAATTTTACATGAAAACACGCCTAGCCATTTGTCAAAATCCTACAAAGTTGTAATAGGACATTGGCCATGGCACCATTTTTGTAAAACAGGAGCCAAGTCCGTTAAAATCAACTTAGTGTATAGCTTAGTGGACTGTAAAGGATAAATTGGTTTTTGCAGTTCGTAATTAATTTATCCCGACAGAACAAGACAATAAGATTCGTGAACGTTGATAAATACACTTTTGTTTCGGGTTGCGAAGTTAATGGAATATGGGCGCTTTTGTTTTTATTAACGGTGGACAGCTTCACCGGGTATAAATTGTCCATGAATTTGAGGGGAGTTTTTCTCCGATTTAATTGAATTTTTTGGTTGTGTTGTGAAACTAGTGAAGCTTGGCGTTTGGTTATTGAATATTCAGATGAAAGTTGAATATTGGTTAGAACGATTTTTGGTCAATTGATAAAATTGAATTATTGGCCAATATGGAACCTAATTGCACGATTTGACACAAAGAGAAGAAAGCAAGAGAGGAAATTAGACCGTGTCGAGATGAGACCGATTTCCTCATGATGTTTTCCAAATGGCGATTAATATAATTTTGGAAAGATTTTTTAAAAGTGTTACAGACGCATTTTGAACCTACGGGCTGCAATGGATTCACCTTGTATATTGATTTAAACTTACACGATTTTCATACATTATTATTAGGGAACGGGACCACGGATGTTGTGATACATTCGAAATGTCGCGTCGGGCAAAACCTAAAAAAAGGTAAATAAGTTATAATTGTACGCAATTAAGTCCCGTTCCCTAATAATAATGTGATTTCACCTTGGCTTACCTTAATATAATAATCATAATATTTGTGGACAATCATACACAAATCGATTTAGTCCCAAACTAAGGAAATCTTACTATACGTACTGTACTAAGCGACGATCCTCCTTTGGAGTTGCGAGCGTCTATAGGCTGCGGTGTCCGCTTACCATCAGGTGGACCGTATGCTTGTTTGCCACCGTCGTAGTATATAAAAAATATACACACTACAATACAGACACACACAATACACATACATACAATACACATACTTATATGTGTAAATAGATACATAAATACATAGAAAACGTCCAAGTCTCAGAAACAAATATTCGTGCTCGTCATAAAAATAAATGCCCTCACCGGGATTTGAACCCGGGACCCTCGCTTCGTAGGCAGGGCCACTACCAACTAATCAAAAGCGGTCGTTCGTATACACAACTATTAAAATTAACGAATCTGTCTCCATAAACTAGGGTACCTATATCGAACATTAACGGATACCTTGAAATGTGTCCCTACACAGTCTGATACACAAACACAATAACACAAAATAATATGCGAACCCACAACCCAAAGGGACTTGGCTCATCTTTATAATGTACAATAAGTCCAGTAGCTACTGCATTATAGACTCTGCCCTCAATGTTCATTATGGAAGCGTGCATGTTTGTCAAGGAATATATGCATTTGTTTACATTGATAACAACAAATCGACCACGAAATAGTCAGAACAAATATGATGTTATACCAAAGAACCCTGTAAAGATTGCTTACTATAATAAAAGTATATATGTACAGTCAAGGGCACCAATATGTATACACTTTTTCACCTTATTCCATTAAAAGAAAGGTCCAAAAATGGTTACATATTTATGCCCTCGACTGTACTAGCTGCAAAATTATTTAATAAATTGCCAGATATTATTAAAGATCAAAATATTCATTTATTTAAGAAATCCTTATTAAACATATTAAAAAATAATACCTTTTATGACAAACGAATTTTTAAATAATGATTTTACTGTATAATGTTAATGAATTTCATATAATTGTTGATTGTATAACCATTGATGTAAAATATGAATACTTAATAAGGCTGGGTTGCACCAAACCGTTTGTAATCGTAAGCGGTGTTCGTCAAATCTGATTGTATGGAATGTTTGACAAGTTTCTATGAGATGACAGCTGCCGGCGCCATATTTGACGATGACCGGTCTGTGTTCGTACCTACGTTGGTGCAACTGGCACTTAGGGTCGGTTGCACCAACATACGAACACAGGCCGGTCATCGTCAAATATGGCGCCGGCAGCTGTCATCCCATAGAAACTTGTCAAACTTTCCATACAATCAGATTTGACGAACACCGCTTACGATTACAGACGGTTTGGTGCAACCCAGCCTAAGTATTCATATTTTACATCAATGGATCTTAAATTATTATTAGGGTTTAAGGTATCAAAATATTGTACGCCTAGCAGGCAAATTATAGCGACCAATATATTTAAAAATGTTACCAATGTTACTATCCATATGTATATCTATAATTGAACAATAAATGATAGATTATACACAATACATGCGATTTACATACTTTGGCACGATAAAAAGTAAGTATACAAAACAATTGAAAAGGTAGGTGGCTCAGCTTGTGTCTGCAGCAAGAGACGACTAAGGACTTTTGGTCAACAGACGCTGTTATTCTGCCACCAACTTCGAATCCGGATGAAAAATATCCCATAAGGTTTACATAATTTAAGTATTCAGGTTAAATTTTATGTCAAAAAGAAAACATTTATTCTGGTTAATTCTTATGTCGATCTAATTTAGGCAATTAAAAAAATATATTATCGAGGTCTTACAGAGCTATAAGTTTTAAAGCCGCAGACGAGCTGCCATTGAGTACACTGTGTCCAATACCCGGATATAACCGGGTATAACTGGGTGCCTGAATTTATGTCCGGGCCGGTCGTAAATAACAACCATCACGGCGTCGCCATTGTCACGGGTGTTCATAAATTAACATTCAACTGTTAAAGGGATGCGACCTTGAAAACCACAGTTAAATGTGGGATAAGTGTGACTGTTAGTCAAAACAACAATTAGAAAAACAACTATACCTACAATAATCTCTCAAACTAATTTTTTTAATTCTTTAAAAATATTGTACCGTATGTTGTGCCCAAACTCTCAGTTACCTAGTTTGAAGATTGTTGAGAGAAAAAATACGTTAAAATTTTTAATGAACAATTGTGACATTTTTTATATCTTTTTTAAATTTAAAATATAAAAATAACATGTTTTTGCGCGATTTAGAATTGGTTATTTTCAGAGAATAATGTTATTATATTAATTATATTTAACTAATTTTAAAGTGCATTTTTACACAATCTTGTTTAATTAGCTGGCTGAATAAAGTGTTCAAATATAATATTTTACTTCGAATAATATTTTGACAATAAATCGTAAAATTGTCGTCATATCCTAATTTCAGTATCTCTTAAAGCTTCTGATTTTCCTTCACTGCGCGGTTCACATCTATTTTTGACGTAAAAAAACTAACCCTTCAGTACTGTCATTTTGAAGGTATAGAGGGAAATGCTTGGAACACAATTTTTGACTTCGTAACTTTGTTTGGGCTAGTTAGGAGGTTAACATATCAAAATTCCCCGCACCTACCCCCGCCGCTGGGTGGGAGAGGGGTTTTTTTTTGTAGATAATTTTACGTAGATCACTTATGTTTAAAAACGTTTTTTGATACGTGTCACCGTTTACGAGTTTTTTACGAAATACCGAAAAATAGGACCTTTAAACCCCCCTCTCTATACTCCTTTTTTAGCGTAACATGACAGTACTACTTGGTAGAAATGACAGTTGATTTGATGACAATTCTACGATTAAATGTAAAATCCTAGCTGAAATGACAGTTAATATCACAGTATGTATCATAGCAACCTCGATGGAAACATATACATGTGGCTATAAACGAAACAACAAAAACCCCCACAAATCGCGTATTAAGATCACGTAAGTATACGTCATATTAAGGCCGTGTATTACCACTTTTGAGTTTTTAAAAACCATCTGGGACATAGAATATAGTGTCTTAAAATCTACAAAAAGTATATGTGTTACATGAGGATCTTGTCTAGTCAAAATCGCAGTCAGTTACATGATTTGATGAATTTCACTCGATAGAAAATAATCGCGAAATTACCCCTTTTTGGAATGTATTTTCAATACTACGGCTATATGACTGATATTTAACATTTAACTTTTGTACTCAATTAAAGATCGTAAATAGTTATAGACAAATTCGCAGGGTTTGCTTTGATAAAATGATTGCCTTAATATCTATAGCTAAATATTCATAAAACTGCGCGCAGAGCTTGCGTAGAGAGCGGGATGGTTAATTGTAAACTCACGCATGTTAGAGCGGGACAGTTGCGTTGGGGATACCTCCCCTTAACTACCCTATACATTACCCAGCACACTACTTTAAAACGACTTCAATCCCATACAAAACTAGCGCACACACGTCTTTTAGCACAAAGCGTACAATATAATACTTACCTTATTTTAAAAACGGCAAACCAGCCATACAAATCCAAGGCACATATAATGTTTAGTAAAACGACAGTGTAGTATTGTGTTGGCTGTATCCTTATTGTGGAACATTATTTATTTTCCGGATAATCGGAACTCGATCCGTTCTGCAGGGCATGAGTAACGCTGATAGATGGAGAAAGGGTTGGCGAGGGCACTAATAATTGTGTTCTATTTTTGGTTAAGGCTATCCTTGGTAAATTATCGTAAAAACCAGTGGCTCTAGAGCTCGTGATTCTGTTTAAAAAAAAACAATGGGTTGCACTCCGGGAGTGCCGGCAGAAGTGAAAACCAAACAGACACGCACATTCGCGCAAGGGCCCCGCGCCGCCTAAACGAAACAGCAGGCGCAGGCATACATTTTCGCCGCGCGGTAGAAACAGAGGAGGATAAAATTATTTGTTAGTAGGTACTTATTTGTATTAAAACAGGTCACGTGTCCGACTTTCGCTTCCGATATTAGGAGGGGTCAGCTTAGCTGGTCGTAGAGCGTCCTAGGCGTACTTCCGTCCACTATATTGAGACCTCCTTACGTGTCCGTCTTACGCTTACGATATTAGGAGAGGTCAACTTAGTTGGTCGTAGAGCGTCCTAGGCGTACTTCCGTCCCCTATATTGAGACCTCCTTACGAATCTGTCGCGAGTTTAAACATTTTTGCCCATCACAAAAAGTGCTCAGCGCCGCTAAAGAAGTTTTCACTTCAAAAATCGCTAGGCAGAGTGATGGCAGGTGGACTAAAAGAGTGTCGGACTGGTGGCAACTTCGTGGTAAAAGGAGCGTCGGCCGTCCAACGGCTCGATGGGTCGATGATTTTAGGAAGATCGCAGGTCACTCTTGGATAAGACTGGCTCAAGACCGGGACGAGTGGCGTACTCGAAGAGAGGCCTATGCTCAGCAGTGGGCGATTACAGGCTGAAAAATGACGATGATGATAAACTTACGAACTAGCTCACAAAATCTCACGGGAATCAGTTGAGAAATTCGACAGGAGAACAGCCGGATATATATTATGAAAGCATAATATTTGCCCAAGCCTCAATTAGTAGCTTTGTAACTATTTTTATGCATCATTCCGCCATCTATTAAACTGTGTAAGGAAATAATCCTTTAAAGCCTTCATAGCTTTCGAAGCTTCAGTGAGCTGAAAAATCGCCTGAAACTTTACCGTGAAATGCGGTTCATTTTGTATTCGCGATGTAATATCGTCCGGGCTTCAATGTAGCGATTTTGCTTATATTGAACGGTAAAAGGACAATATGAATATTGCAATTTTCGATGGCGCAGTGCAATGAATAGTACGGTACCGATATTGCCTGATCTTTAAAGTCTTTGAATCCTATTTGAGGTTAAGCAACGTCGGTCCAGGTCAACTCTTCGATGGGTGAACGCTTTGAATTGGTTACTGAGCGTGTGCCGTTAAGCCATTGATATATATATATATATATATATATATATATGTCGGATTTATGGGGATTTAGAATAGGCGAGGTCGAGCCGTCGGGCTCGCCCAAGCCCTCCATTACGCGGTTGGGTTAAAACTCGCAACGTACGATTAATATGCACAATCACCGAAAACACACAAAAACACACGAACAATAAAAACAGTGATTCAGGTGTGATACAGCTCACCCTTAGGACGCGCAGACAGGCTGGCCGCTCGAGCAAAAGTGAGTGCCTCCACCGACCTGTCTAACGGTCACCTGATTCACAGAATGAAATAGTTGCCAACAGATGGCGCTAATATCATTAAATAAATGTCAACATAGGACGCTACTGTCAGTGGCGCCGACACGACCATCCTGCAGCAGGTCGCGCTCGACATGCATCAAAAAACATCAGCCACTCGGCCAATTAGACAACAATATCAGTAAGAAGGAGACCCCTGTTCTCCACACAATTGCAACAACATCAAATCTCCAGGAGGAACACCTTTGTCCTCAACCAATTAGATTCGGTAACACATCTCATAGAAGGAGGCCCCTGTCCTCAACAACTATGTGACTGCAGCAAATCTTAAGGAAGGAGGCCCCTGTCCTCAACCACCTTAAGCATTCGCGTTCATATATGGAGGCCCCTGTCCTCAACAACTAAGTGCAAACGTCAACCTTCATAGAAGGAGGCCCCTGTCCTCAGCGACTATGTAGATACAGCAAACTCAAGAAAGGAGGCCCCTGTCCTCAACATCCTCAAGCACTCGTGTTGGTAGAAGGAGGCCCCTGTCCTCGACAACTACTCAATAGAAACTTATCACGAATAATTAAATTGGAGTGGTCTTAATTTTCAACAAGCATTCAAGTAACAACCTTCATTACATACATACATTTTCAGTCTTATGTTTACCACCCAACTTTGTTCCTTCCTTTCTTTAGTTATAAATAAACAAATAAAACAAAGTTAAACATTGAACTGATTGTCTTTTATTTATCATTGACCACAAAAATCAATCATTGATTCAAAAAAATCACTGCACTGCTCGATTTTAATTCTAACATAAAAATTATACCAGTAAAGATTACAATTGTACTGTAGCAAACGATTACAATGAGATGCCAATTATATGAATAGTTTTGGTTACAATCGTAAGCTATTAAATCGTCATTAGTTATTAAGAGCAATCATAAGATTATCATTAAACTTCTCGCGTAGTATCAATCGCCGACATGGACACTTGACAACTGTCGTCGTTGCCGGGTTTAGGTGCAAGACGAAGTTGATCATGCGCAACTTTCTTTGGTCGTCCTTTACCCGTCACTCTTTTTATTTTGTAACGATCATTAGGCAACAGTTTCCAAATTACATAAGCCTCTGGATATTTTAGATCGAGTCCGATTTGTGTTCTTGGATTTGTTTTGAACAACACAATATCTCCCTTTTGAAATCTATTGACATGGGCCTTCCCTTTGTCAAACCTTTGTTTGTCGTCTAAGCCGCGATTTTCAATTCTCTTACTTATGTACTTTTCAAGTTGGTTGCGATCGACGGTACATTCTGCTTCATCAATTAAGCATACTAATTCGGCGGGTACCGCGCATGACCGTCCAGTTAACGCTTTTAAAGGGCTCATGTTGGTCGTCTTATTCTTGGTACAGTTTATAGCTAACTGAAGAGCGTCAAGGCCCCTTTTCCAGTCACTGGTCTCATAGTTTCGGATGATTGTTAACCCATTTTTCACAACAGCCATCATTCGCTCGACTTGACCGTTGGATCGGCTAACTCCCGGTGCTATAAAATGTTGGTGAATACCGTGTTCTTTACAGTAAGCCTCAAATTCGGCTTTGAAGGCTGTGTCTTGGTCGCTTATTATTTGATGAGGTGCTCCAAATAAGGAGACAAGTTTTTTGAGAGCACTAAGCATGGATACAGCGGTTTTATTTGTAGCGTAATTCAGCATTGTGTACTTTGTATAAGCGTCGATGATTACAACGACATATTCATGTTTGTCATTCCGTTTGGTCAACCTGCCAGTCATATCAATGTGAATTGTTTGGAACGGGGATGCCGTTTTCTCAATTGGGTACATTTGTACTTGTTTTGCGCCCGAAGATCCTTTGCTGGTTTTGCATATGACACAGTTGTCCACGAATTGCCTGACTGTATTAGACATCGCGGGAAACCAGTAGACTTCGCGTAGTTTTGCTAGTGTTTTTTCCCAACCGAAATGCTTCAGAGCCGTGTGATAAGCATTTATAATACTCCACTGGTAGGTTCTTGGAATTACCTTTTTCCATTCCTTTCGTCCCGGTTCCTGTTCTGGGTCATGGCGTTGCAAAACATTATCGTGGAGGCGGTAACTATTGACGTTTTCCCCACGTTCTAGGCTCTTTATAATGGTGGCTAAGTCCGGGTCTCGTCTCTGTTCTACCACCAGCCATGTATCTATGTTACTGGCTAGGTTGATACACGCTGTAGGGTTGCGACTGAAAAAGTCTGCGTGCTTCATGCGATTACCTTGGCGATATTCCACTTTAAAAGTGTAGTACTGCAAGTCTGACAGCCACCTATGAATCCTCGGGAGTAACTCATGCTTTTTCAAAGAAGGCTTAATCGCGTTGCAGTCCGTGACGATGGTGAATCTCCGGCCATATAGGTACTGTCTGAAATGTTTCACAGCGCGAACTATAGCTAAAGCCTCCAGCTCGTACGAGTGATAATGGCTTTCTGGCTCGGTTGTTCTCATGCTCATATATGCCACAACATGTTGTCGTCCATCTTTTATTTGAATCAGGATTGCCCCCAAACCCACACTGCTCGCATCGGTGTGCAGTTCGATTGGCAAGTCTTCTCGGAATATAGTCAGTACGGGAACTGAAGTCAATCGCCTGATTATATCAAGTCTAGCGTTCTCACATTCGGCTGTCCATTGGAACTTTGCATCTTTGTGTGTCAAGTTATACAAAGGGATCATGCGCTCGGAGAAGGATGGAATAAAGCGCCTGAAGTAGCTAGCTAGTCCGCAAAGCTGTCTCACTTGCTTCACTGTGGTAGGTACAGGGGACTTCTCTAAGGCGTCCACCTTCTTGGGACTCGGTTTAACGGTGCCATTGCAAATAACGTTACCCAAATATTCTACAGACCTTTTGAAGAACACACATTTCTTGGGATTTACAGCAAAGCCAGCTTCACGCAAAGCAACTAACACTCGGTCCAACATTTGAAGGCCTTCCTTAAATGTTTTACACTTAATTAGGACGTCATCCATGTAAATTAGTATATCGTCAAGATATGGACGCAATGCTGCCATTATTGCCCGCTGAAACACTGCTGGCGCGTTCATAAGACCGAAAGGCATCATAACATACTCAAAGAGGCCATCTGGGGTGACAAAGGCGGTCTTTGGAATTGACTCTTCCTTGATTGGTATCTGATAGAAACCTTGAGCCATGTCGAGGCAGATGAAATAAGAGGCATCTGCTAATCTGTCTATTTGATCTGAAATGATAGGCAACGGGAATTTAATAGGAACGGTATTGCTGTTTAATTCCCTGTAATCCGTACACATGCGATCATCGCCGTTCTTCTTTTTCACGAGGATAACGGGGCTCGCGAACTCTGATGTGCTCTCTCGAACTATTCCATTAGCAGTTAGATCATCTACTATCGATTTTAACTTTTGTCGTTCGATAGGTGCCATGCGGTATGGTCTTCGGGATACAGTTTTATTAGGGTCTTTGAGTTGTATCTCCATATGCCCAGTCGTAACTTTAGTTTTAGGAATGCCAGTCGCAAAAACCTCCCGGTTCTTTTCTAACGTTGCTTTCAGTTCTTGTATTTCTTTCACGTCAGTCAGGTCGGTGTCAATGTTCTGAATGAAGTCGTCATCTGTTGAAACAGTCAGTATTTGGGCAACTCGCATTAAAGTAGCACCGGCACTAGTAATATTTACAGACAAGCCGGGCATTCTTACCAAGTCTGATCCAATCAAAAGCTCGCATGGTATTTCGTGGTCCTCGACAACATGGAAATTGATTTCTACGAAAATGTCACTGATGTTACATAGGACTGTAATACGTTGGCTAGAAACTATAGGCATTCCCGCTCCTAGTCCTTGAAGCGTTAAGGGGAAGTCTTCTCGTTTCCCAGGTAAAGTCAGGCCTAACGATCGTTTTACTAGAGAACGATCTGCTCCACTATCGAACAGAGCTGTGAGTTTGCGGTGGTCAACTTCAATATGCATTGGAGTGGATATGTTAGACTGGACCGTAGCCAAAGCTATCTTTTCCCCTTCATCCTTCAATTTTTTGAAGCATACTGTGTCGGTATGACCTAATTTTCCACAGTAGTTGCACTTTTGTGTAAATTTATCTAAAGGTTTTGGGCTCCCTGACGTGTCGTTAGTAGTCAACAGAGGCTTAGGGTCAATGACCTTGCCAGTGGAACAATTTGTCTGAATATGACCGACTTTGCCACATTTGAAACACGATAGAAGTGATTCATCCCTACTATTACGCAGCCTAGGTCGTTTCGCGGGAGGTTCGCCACTCCTAACCTCACGCGGTTTCGTGGTAGACACGACAGATATCAACTCGGGCACAGTTGTGCACTTGCTAGATATAAGACGTAACCGTAAGTATTCATTATCCATGCAGCCAATTATTGCTTCTACAGCATCTTTTTCTTTATCACCGCTCATTATTCTCTTCCATATGTTCCACGCCCGTGTTATGGATTCAGACGGGTTCGACGCATCGAACCTAAAGTTGCGTAATTTCAAAATATCGTTCGAATATCGCGCCTCGGGTTCAAACGTTTGCACTAACGCCTCACGCATGTCGCTCCATAGTGGGGATTTCACAAGCCACGTGTCTCCCAGGGTTTTCGCTCGACCTTGTAACAAACCCGCAATTTTGGTACAAATCTCGTAATCGGTCAGTTTCCAATGTTGCTTGGCCCTATCCACGTGCTCACACCAATCCCTTACTGGTACTTCACCATCCGGATTAAACGGCGCAATGTAAATGTCACTTAACCTTGGGCGTTGGGTAGATGACATCGCTTTTGAAAACAGTCCGGCCAATAGCTCATTATTGTTATTCATATTGATTTGTTGTTGATTTGTAAGCCTATCCAATATAGACGCCAACGACGATAATATTTGACCTGATTCGTTATTGCTCGTCACGTCGGGTGCGGGCAAAACAGTTGGAATTTGTGAATTATTGTTATTTACCACGTTAGGAATTTGCAGGTTATTGTTGTTCATTGCCACGGGAATTACCGTACCATTGCTGGATATAGTGGCAGGAATGCACAAGTCATTGTTGTTTATTGAAGTAGGAATTTGCACGTTACCTGTATTGTTGTTCGTTGCGGTAGCCATTACCAAACTGTTTATCACGGTAGAATTGGATAAGTTACCATTGTTTATCACGCCAGGAATTTGCTGAGTCGCGGTCGCGGTCGCGATTGGTTCTTGATTCCCTCTTCCGATGTCGGATTTATGGGGATTTAGAATAGGCGAGGTCGAGCCGTCGGGCTCGCCCAAGCCCTCCATTACGCGGTTGGGTTAAAACTCGCAACGTACGATTAATATGCACAATCACCGAAAACACACAAAAACACACGAACAATAAAAACAGTGATTCAGGTGTGATACAGCTCACCCTTAGGACGCGCAGACAGGCTGGCCGCTCGAGCAAAAGTGAGTGCCTCCACCGACCTGTCTAACGGTCACCTGATTCACAGAATGAAATAGTTGCCAACAGATGGCGCTAATATCATTAAATAAATGTCAACATAGGACGCTACTGTCAGTGGCGCCGACATATATATATATATATATTTATATATATATATATACACACAGGTTTGATAATTTGTCACTTTCGCCCGTTGGATACTACAGAGTATATAATATATCTATGGTTGGATATTAAAGTAGAAAGTGACAGGACTCAAAAGTTTTAAGCCCCTTGTCATTTACTTAGAAGCTTATAGAGGTACTTTCAGCTCTTAAAATATAAGTTCGTATTGAAAACACACGCTAACTTATATATTTATTTATTTATACTTATTTATTTAAGGCGCTACACTGAGAAATTTGGAGACTTTGAAATCCTGTCCTGCCCAGACTAGCAAACAGTAGGGGCTGATTTTCAGATATATGATTCTTGACTATATGATTGTGGTACTGACAATAGCGAAACATAATTGCTTAAAATTTTCTCGATAGAAAATAAATCCAAAGTAGTCTATATTTTCCTTTTTTTCCTCAGCCTACTAAAACAACGCATTATCAAAAGACACGATTAAGTTAATATGATGGTATTTAATTACCTCATCTAGGTTCTGACAAGAGGAAATTTAATAAACCTGCACACAGTCAGATATTTAACGAGATTTGTCTAAAAAGCCATTCTCGGATAGGGTTGCATCCCGTTTTGTCGTGAGCGAAAAACAAAGGGTGTCTCTTTCAATCGATATATCGCCTTAACATTGAATTACTTGAAATACTAATATACCGCCGTATAGAGGATTCTATCCACGTAATATATTGTGACGCATTCGTCAATCCCGTGACAAAATTAAAATACCTCTACGTACTTTTTGGATTATTACTTGAGGGGTTCAGATTTCAGATAGGTACTGAGGTTTAATTGACAATATTTCATAATTTCCAAAAGTCTTAATTAGAAAACCATTTCGGTAAAAACGTGTGAAGTACACAAAAAACATTTTTTTAGATTTTTTTCTCCGTTAATTTTGGAAAAAATCGCAAATTACTGTAAACCGAAAGTTGACGTCATCTTCCTCGCTGTATTCAGGGAGACCTTAGTACAGAGTACAGACAATCGCTGCTCTGGAGTGGCTCTGGATTCTTGTTGGGAAGATGACGTCATATTTTACTTACGCCCTTTTGGAATGACCTACTTTTCAACGTGTTTTTTTTTGTATGAAATAATGAGTTAAATTGAAAAAGAAAAAATACGGGTGGCTTAAATTTTTACCTATTTTCTAACTAGTTCATAAAATAAAGTAGTTAAAAATATGAAATGTTGTCAATTATAACACTACAACGACATCCTTTGTAATGGCTATTATTCAAAAGGAAATTATTCGTAGAGAGAAGTGTTTGACGACCGCTTTAGCTTAGTTGGTAGTGACCCTGCCTACGAAGCTGGAGGTCCCGGGTTCGAATCCCGGCCGGGGCATTTATTTGTGTGATGAGCACGAATATTTGTTCTTGGGTCTTGGATGTTTTCTATGTATTTATGTATTTATTTATCTATATAAGTATGTATATCGTCGCTTAGTACCCATAGTACAAGCTTTGCTTAGTTTGGGACTAGGTTGATTTGTGTAAGATTGTCCACAAATATTTATTTATTTTATTTAAATAGTTTTTTTTCTGTGCCTAACACGCATATTTTCAATTTCCACTGTATTGTTGAGAACACACAGATAAATGTTTTCACCTTATTCCATTGAGATAAAGTCCAATGTTGTATACATATTTATGCCCTATGAGGCTGTATGCTACGGCGTAGCATCGTAGCACGTAGCAACTGCGAGCGTAGCAATTTCCTGTACCGCGGCTACGCTCCGGGAAACATTTTACTGGGCTTCGATTCAGCGGCTCTACTCCGAACATCGAAATCCGAAATTCGTATCGTGCCGTCCCCTTCTCTCTCGTGGTAAACATCATAATAGTGAAAGGGACGGCACTATACGAAGTTCGGATTCCGATGTTCGGAGTACAGGCTCAGGAACTTACTATACCTTGCTTTTTTACCACTACAAAGAATAACTTACCTACGAGGTTTTTTATGAATCAAGTTCTCCGGTAAAAGTATTAAAATAATCCCAAATTTGTAATAGAAACTCTATTACACTAGTGTTAAAGTAAAATATCCAATGAAATAATTGTCAAACTTAAAGTAAATCGTAATGTTCTACTATTATTTAGCTCTATACTATTAGTTCTACTCTGAGTGATGTGTTAGTGTGCGAAACACTGAGTTTAATGGAATTTGTTTTAAAAGGGAAGTTAGTTCAGATTTAATTATTTTGTAATAATTTTCGTATGGTAAGTGAAAGAGCACCTGGTGTTGGAAAAGTGGCATAAATAAAATCACTTTCATATTTCGTTGAGTGAAAGAGAATGCGTGCAGTGTGAAATAAACATGAAGCGTAAAAATCAGTCCTTTTTTTAACAACGCTGGTGGCAAACAAGCGCACAGTCCACCTGCTGTCCGCCTGCTTATGTTTTAGCTTCATAAATTTGCCGAATTCGTTCATTTATTTTTGGAATGATTACTTGAGGATACGCTTCATTTTTAAATAGAAAACTCCTATAAGTCTCGTTCATAGTAAATAATAAGCGAGTCACTCTTTAAGGACCACTTATTTTTAGGATTCAGTACCCAAATAATCCGTCTGTCCGTCTGTCACCAGGCTGTATCTCATGAACCGTGATATTTCGACAGTTGAAATTTTCACAGATGATGTATTCCTGTTGCCGTAATAACAACAAATACTAAAAAACAGAATAAAATCAATATTTAAGGGGGCTCCCATATAACAGACATGTTTTTTTTTTGCCGTTTTTATTATAGATAATGGCGCGGAACCCTTCGTGCGCGAGTCCGAATCGCACTTGGCCGGTTTTTTTATATTACGTCAACTCAGATGTATAAATAGCTTAAATAGATGAACATTGAACACTCCAAATTCCAGTTGCGTAGATAAGCTAGTGTTACTTTAGAACCCCAGTTTAAGTGAAACGATTAGACAGCTGATGGATATCCCTCTCCCCTCTTCCCATCCCTCATTAATTAAAAGGGTTTGATCGTTAGCTTAACGATATAGCCTTCATCAGACAGTAACGCCTGTAAGGGCTTATCCAGAAATCACGCGAGGTTCCAAAGGAGTGGGAGGGGGTTACGAAAACCTCACTACTGATCACGTTGGGGGAGGGGGGGGGGGGGGGGGGGTACAAGGAAACCTCACTTGTATTTTTTTTACTGCACCTGCAATACCGAGAAAATATATCTACTCATGTAGCATTTTCTTAAAAAAATAGAAGAAATTACACATTCACGTTTTCATAACGCATACCTATACCTACCAAAATAAGCACAAGATCAACTAATATACTTCATTTTCTTAAAAAAAAACATAGGTGGTGATAAATTCTAAAAAAATCTTGGGGGGACGGGGTCGTCCAAAACCTCACCAAAGATCACCAAGGGGGGAGGGGGGGTCTAAAAGTGGCCCAAAAACCTCGCGTAATTTCTGGATAAGCCCTAACATAATGTCCCTGGCAATCGAGGCGCCTATACAATATCGGGTTGCAATACTTTAAAATAAAAATGGTGCCTACGAGTATACCTTAAAAACCCCCGACACACATAGCTAACAAAAAATCTCCTCAATCAAGATTATAGATTTAAAATACCGCACTCAACCTTAGAACCTAAATGGTCGCGTACGGTACGCTTTAAGAGGAGTTTCTTCCCTCGCACGCGTCAGTTGTGGAATGAGCTCCCTGCCGAGGTTTTCCCGAGTGACCACAATATGTAGTCCTATTGAAATAAAATAAACGGGTCACTAACGTCACTATGGTCGAACATCGCTCGAAATGTCTCGGGCCAATACGTGGTCCTTAATCATGAGTGGTTGCGGCGGTCTCGCGTTTAACACTGCGCGCGAGCGCGCGGAACGCGCGGCTGTCCGGTGTTGGTTGCGTCGGTGGGGCGGGAGCGGGAAGCGAGAGTCCACCCTCATTTTCAGACGCCTAATCGAAATGGATGAAGAAGCAGATTTTTTTTCACGGACAAATTTGGTCACATAATAAAAGTGGTTCAGAATGTAATAAATAAAAATATTTATCTACGCACATGTCATAAATCCTCTGATATGCGTTCGGAAACCGTAGAAAATAACTCTCTTTTCAACATTCAATGTATTAATGACAATTTTCTTTTCTGTGGCTAAGGCTACAGCAGAAATATAATTTTCATTATAATTTCCTATTTAATGTTATAATATTAAACGTCATAAAAAACTGTCAAAATTTAAATGTCAAAGTTGACATGTCCCTATTCTAGTATCACTGAAAATTCAGTCGATGCGAAATGTCAGCTCGATGTCTTTTAGTATATGTCGCACGAAATTTGAGCTAGAACGACATGATAATCAGAATAGGGACTCTTTACTTTTTAAAATAACATTTAGGTATATCGGTTGCCAGTTCTAATTTCGATATTTCCGCAACCGTGCAAAAAAAGGTTGTATTCATAAAATTACTATTGTATTTATTTACTTCGGTTTCGGAACCCATCTTAGAGTACTTATAATATGTGTGTAGATAAAGTAATGTATGCAACTGTACATAATTAGGCATTAAAACACTCGTGTTTTAATGCCCCTCATTATGTACCAGTTGCATAAACTACTATTCTGTTCGCGACTTAATTCATCTTGTATTATAATTATGTCATTGTATCTCCAACCACTTATGCAGACCTTCAAATTGAACAGGCTCTCATGACCCATAAATGTCACAGTAAATTGGCCATTATTGTATGCTACCGTCCAGATCAGTTGACCTCTCCGCTCAAAGCCAAGGTGAGGTATCCAGTTGTCAGGTTGTACCGGTTTATGTACAATTGGATTACCATGTAATTTCCGCGTGTAATGCAACTTCCTACGCCGACAATAGTGTTTTGTCAATATTGACATTGTTTGACATGTTTGAGAGGGAAACAACTTATGAATTCTTGTACGTGAATATGTGACGATGACTCTATTGGTTGTTTGTAAATAATTTTCGTAATTACTCTGCGATGGTTTTTTTCTGAGAAACAACGATGGGATTTTTGAATAAATGTGAAATGTTTGAATTGTTTATCAAATGTTCGGTAAACATATGGCGACACGTCCGGATTTGCCTTCATATACTTACAATGCCATTCTTTTGTTATCTGCCCTGGGAACCCAGGAACTGGTAGACCACGGGCATTATTTAGTTCAATTTCAATTTCAATTTATTTATTTATTCAATTTATGCGATTCACTAATCAATCACCGTCCTGTCCTATCACCTCAATTCAATTCAATTCTTTAAAAAATGGCTTTCCATCAAATTTATGATGATTTCGCCAATGTCACGTGTTCAAGTGACGTTGTTCGGTAACGACGCCATGACAGCAGGCAAGGTTTTGTACGGTAAATGGATTCTGACCTTCTTCCCCGGGCACGTGTGCCACATCTCATCTCATCCTTTTTATATGGTAACTGTCAATTGTCATTTGTCACTTTTTGACATCATGAAAAAAAATGCTTGCCCAATTTCAACGATTAACCTCTGCGAAAACTTCACATTGGCTGGAAAACTAATTTAGGAAGTGGCGTTCTCCCTCGACGAGGCTTAATTAATGCACATAATTACGGGTTGAAGTTGAAAATTGAAACTGACGCAGGGGTTCGACATATTGCTATCATGTTGGTATAACTGAATAAACTAATAGCTTTATGAGCATTGTAAGGGCTGTTATAATACTTAAACGGACTCGTCCTCACATGTCACCTCATCCCTCAATTCAATTCAATTCTTTAAAAAAATGGCTGCCATCAAATTGAAGATGAAGAATGATTGTCACGTGTTCAATGACGTTGTTCGGTAACGACGCCATGACAGTAGATGAGGTTTTGTACGGTAAATGGATTCTGCCCGTCGTCGCCCCGGGCACGTGTGCTCACCAGCGCGGCGACGATCAAAATCCACCTCACCCCTCACCTTTTTCTTTATGGAAACTGTCAAAAAGTGACAAATGACATTTGACTGTTTCCATATAAAAACGGGGGTGTGGGGAGATGTAAGGACGGTGCTTAGTGAATCGCAAGGCATCAGTTCCACGGTGATTATTATCACGCGATGCACTTATATCACAATACGTATTCACGGTGTATTTATGAATCAATCAATGGCCTTCGAGTCTATTACAGACTATACAAGCAGTGTCACGCAGGTAGACAGCGTGAATATTGATGCAAAATCCATACAATTTCGAATATCATGATAATATTGACACCGTGGTATTGTGAGTACCTAATAATCACCGTGTAACTGATGCCTAGAGACCTAACGATTGCGCATTCAAACCCCATAAAATTGCCATTTTGATAAAAAATACCGTTTCATTAGGTTCAGGTACCATTTAGAAATATTACACTATTATGTGCAGAGTAATGGCAGGTGGACCAAGAAAGTGTCAGACTGGTGGCCAATTCATGGGAAAAGGAGCGTCGGCCGTCCACCGGCTAGATGGGTCGATGACATTAGGAAGATCGCGGGTCACTCTTGGATAAGACTTGCTCAAGACCGGGACGAGAGGCGTACTCGAAGAGAGGCCTATGCCACAAAATAAAGAATATACAGAAGGTCCGTTCCCGCCGTTCTTGAAAATACATACCTAAACTTGCCAGACTCACAGGGTTGCTTCTGTATTGATTCTGAATTTTAAAAAGGAGCAGATAAATTAAAAATTCTTCAACATGACATTTAAATATGAACCAGCGTATCTTGGTAAAAAACCGGCCAAGTGCGAGTCGGACTTCGCACATTTAGGGTTCCGAATCAACCTCAAAAATATGATTTATTCATATATTAGTATTTGTTGTTAAAATATACGTAATATTGAACATTGTCACCAAATTTCAAGTTCATAGGTCAATGAGAAGTCTAAAAATTCTTCGGAACAAATTTTGTGACATACGACGGACGGACGGACGGACGTCTGAGCGACACCAATAGGGTTCCGTTTTGACCCTTCGGGTACGGAACCCTAATAAATTGATGCGTGACCCGCTGCGAGTTGTGACTTGTGACCGGCGGCGGTCGAGAGCGCCAACAAAAATATACCTAATTAATTAGGTACCTACTTAACTAAACCATAGTACTACTTAAATACTGGCGTTTTACCAGCGAACGATAAGATGAAGGTGTAATGGTTGATCGTCGTTATCAAAGCGACAAGTTTCAAAAAATTACCTACCTACCTAGGTATTGTAACTACCAAAATGAGAAAACCGTTTTATTTACCTTTCAATATCGTTTGAAAATTTGAAGAAAGTGTAGGCACCGTTTTTTGTTGTATTTAAGTGTATTTAAACAAGAAAATACATTCCAACTGTAATTATATCGGTTATTCATTTTGACGTACGTGACATAAACTATCAACGTAGCGGCGAGGACGTCAAGTGATCAACGCGCGCACAACTAGCACTCGCGACGCGACAGTGACAGTCGCGACTAAGCTAGTCCGAAATCAACCGAGAATGCCTGTAAATGTTACGTCATTGTGCGTGCGGCGAAAATGGCACTTTGTACTGAGCGGACTCTCTGCTCCGGCGCGCGCCGCCGCTATTTACTTTGTGCCTATGCTCAGCAGTGGGCGATTACAGGCTGAAAATGATGAATGATGATGATGATGATGATGATATGTTATTTTATTTTAATTTTATTTCTGCATATGGATCTCTTGTGTTATCTGAAATAAACGTATATTTAATTTATTTAATTTAATTTAATACTATTTATTTATGTACAGTAACTTAATAGGTATCATTCAATCAATTCAATAGGTTTATTAAAAGTAGAATGACCCAATTAACGCATCGAAACGAGAGAAGGGCGTTCATTTTAAATCTGCTCTTACTTTATGGAATACTGGGTAAGTACTTATTAGGTAATATGAGTTATTTTTGGTACGTGCGCATTTGAAATGTTACCTTCTATTTAGATAAGGAACGGCGGATGGATTATCTTTACAAAATATTTTAAGAGATATTTCGTTTATTGCAATTCTCGTAATGTTTTGTCAACGGATTCAAGATCACGATTATAGGAGTAAGGAAGGAAAATGATAAGAAGATAATATTATGGCTCTAGATAATATTTTTTAGTCAGTTGAGAAGTTTCTAGATATTATCGCATAGTTAATTAGGTAAAATCAAGATTAAAAAAAATATATAAAGGGTCGGCAACGCGCACGTGACTCCTTTGTAGTTGCGAGCGTCTATAGGCCGCGGTGTCCGCTTACCATCAGGTGGACCGTATGCTTGTTTGCCACCGTCGTAGTATAAAAAAAAAGTTAATTAGGTAGTAAGTTAGGCAATATAAATCTGATGATTTAAGAGTAAGAATGATAATGTTTAACTGAGGTGTTTTTTTAACCCGACTGCGGCATTATATGCCGGGCCCAATAAAGCGATAGGACCTTGTTTTGTTTCCTGGCGATATTTTCTTACACGGGCGGTAATAAAGAAAGCCTCAGATTGCATCGCCTTCGGCTCGGGCGTCAAATACCTGCGATCTGAGACATTCTTTGTTACCGCTCGTGGTAAGTACAAAATTTTATGTCACCCCCTGGCCAGGAAGTGGGATTTTCCGCGCGCGGAGCGTGCGGTAATGGTCACTTTATGACCAGGTTTGGCATAAAAGTCATTACACTATCATGAAATTGGTCATATATTACGATCACCTGATGCACTAGATTTTAATCTATTGATACGAGTATATTGATATCGAAATCTAGACGGGTCATAAACACTTGAAAATACAAAAGTGGTCTCTCCTGTGGTCAATAGTTAACGGCTTATGAGTATGTAAGTTATGATTTTATTACATGGATTTATAGAAACGGAGATGCCGTTTATGCGGGTTACGAGACCTATCCAAAATTAAGCTTTGTAGCCCTTAACTTTTGATTTGTCCACAGGAAAGACGCGAACCTAAATCTGTTTATGACCCAGATTGTAATCAGTTTCTGTGAAAATCCTACAAATATGTATGAAGTAATTTATTATCAAAGCAGAAAAAAGCACATAATAGAATAATAAATAATTAATAATAGACTAATAATTAAGTAGGTAATTGAGAAGTACGAGTGTAAACGTGTTAAGAGGCTAAGCTTTTAAAATGCTACTGAGCAGTAATCGAGCCTGATAAAAGCCTCCCTTAAGGGGCCCTCAAAAGCTGGGAAATCCCGGAACGCGGGCATTGTCCTTGACTTAATGGTCCTTAGGGGCAATATACTTAAATTGCCGTTGTATATGGGTCATTATGTAAGATACCATTCGGAGGGTTGAGCGCTTCGATCTGTACCCTTACCATGAGTTTGCAATGTTTGCATTACCGTACTCGCTAGCGACTGCGTAAACGATTTAGTATGGCGATTCTTAGTTCTATTGCGTAACCGCCAGAGGCGCTGTACTCCTGTCCATACTAAATCGTTTACGCAGTCGTTAGCGAGTACGGTAATGCAAACATTGCAAACTCATGGTAAGGGTACTGTAGCGACCTTTCGTAATTCGATAGCAATGTGTTGGACACTCCTTGAGCGTCAAGTTACTTAACCTGTCGTATGCCAGTTCTTGGGATCACAGAGGAAAGAAGAGAGTAAGGGCGCATAACAATTCTATTGTTTATTTTTTCGCCGGGAGAGTTAAGTACCTTGTGAGAATCAGGCGGCGTAAAACTTTCATAACTATCATGAGACTTTGCGGAACGTAATTGTGAGTTCGTTTAATTAATACGAAGCCTACAAAAGTCTTAGATTCACCCATAAATACATCCAAAAGAAAAAAAAGAGGGGTTGTAATTATAACCCCTTTCTTGCCTGCGGACCTACCGGGAACCGAAAACGAAGTATCTCCCTCTCTGTTGCTCCAATATACAAGTGCAACAGAGAGGCAGATATTTCGTTTTTGGTTCGCGGTAGGCCCTCTGTTTATTAGACGTCGCGCACTTTTAATCGATCACGATGTTTTGTGTAAAATCAAACGAGATTTTAAAAACTTACGTGAAAAATATTTTTTGCCGAATTTTTGTTTTGGTCGGTTGTTATTGTTTTGGGTGGATAATTAGTAACGCCTCCATTGTGATCACCCTGCAGTTTTTTACTTCTGTGAGCAATTTGATCAAAAGTTACCTATACCTGCCTGTACAGCCTGTAGTCGTCCACTGCTGGACATAGGCCTTCCCCAATTCGCGCCACCATTATTATGGGTCATAAACAAATTTAGGTTCTCGTCTTTCCTGTGGACATACCAAAAGATAAAGGCTACAAAGCTTAATTTTGGATTGGTCTAGTAACCCGCATAAGCGGCGTCTCCGGTTCCATGTAATAAAATCATAACTCACATGCTCATAAGCCGTTAACTATTGACCACAGGAGAGACGACTTTTTTTTTGCATGTGGTTATGACCCTTATACTCTTTGCCTATACCGTTTGGTCAAAAATACAAAAGAGTTAAAGATACCTGTAAACAAAATGTTTTATAGTTTAATTGAGGAAATTGGCTGAAAGTGTACCCTTTTTAATCTGTATTAGGTATATTTTCATCGTAAAACCCAAAAACCATATACCATTTTTTCACAGTCTAAAAACACGTGAATATTTGCAACAGATACCATATGTCGTGACTGTATAATCCCATTATTCTTATTTATTTAACAATACAACAATACTTAACTAATGATATTAGTTCCACACATTTTTAGTTCCGTGACAAAATCATGAATGAGTATGCAAAAATGCAATAATGACCTTGCAGAACTCACCAGAGAGCATCACATCCAGTACCCCTAGTATAAGTTTTGTCGAAACAAAACACAAACGAACGCGTTTGCGTTTAGTATGTATGCATCCTAAAAAAGACGCCGCCACGGAATGCCGCCAGAGGCACTGTTCGCGTTGCCACACTAAATTGAGACTAAACGCAAACGCGTTCGTTTGTGTTTTGCATCGAAAAAACTTAGAGATAAGTGTGACTCCACCCGTTACACTAAACCCACGTCTGGTTCGGAAATAAAAACCCTGGGGCCTGGATTTATTCCAAAAGATTCGAGTTTGACTTACATTGCGCGTTTTATAGAGCGATTAAATTCGTGCTACCTCCGTGAGCCGCATTGTAATAAAACTCGCATTCCAGTCTCGTGCGTAGGTATGTAAATAAGGCTTTAGGGCCTTAGCCCAGCAATTGGCCAGGTTACCGATTAGGTAGGCCATTCAAGGCCCACCAATGCTATTATGTGCTACACGTTACCGCGTAGCAGCATTTTCCCGCTTTGTAGCGGAAATAGCACATGTATGTGACGTAGGTACTCGTATAATCTTCCTGGTCCTGTATTGAATCTCGAGGTTAAATTGTTCAAGTATGAGTATTCGAATGCCTAAGTGCCTGTTGTGAATCTAAAGGCTGAATGATCTACTCAAACTAGCAGACAGTGAGTCTAGGCTCTTATCATTATCGGTACTCACCTGCCTCGCTAAACCAGCTAAGCTATAATACACGCTATATCAAAGCAATAAGGACTTTACCATCGTAACAGCCTTACACACGTCAAATTTAAAAGCCTGATTATAAACCTTAATCCGTTGATTTAAGGTCTGTGAATTCAATGAAAATTCCGTTCAGTTGATGTCGGGAAAACAGAAAACAGTTGACGGCGATCCGCCGCGTTGAACAGACCTCCGCGCGCAATCAAACTAAAAAGCGCGCGAATTGACAATAAATATATTATACGGCTTAAAAGCGACAATAACTATTAAATTAAGGTGCCAAAAGGCTTTAAGCGACAATAATTAACGTGCCAAAATGAGTGAAAGTAAGAACATGGAGGTTTGTGGAAGCGTAATGGACGGTGTGGCTGAAAAGGGGACTGTTTTGGAGTCTCCGTCGAAAAAAGTTGAATATAAAGTTTACCCCATTAGATGGTTGATGTTGGGAATTTTCGTGTTTTATTCGGCTTCTAACGCATTTCAATGGATCCAATACAGTATTATACAGGATGCTGTTGTGAAATATTACGGGGTTTCAAGCATCATGGTATATTGGACCTCCATGATTTACATGATCACCTATATTCCGCTGATATTCCCGGCTAGCTGGCTTTTGGATAAAACTGTAAGTAAATAGTGTAAATTCTGCATTATCAGTAACAGTTTTATTTATTGAGGTGTGCAATAAAGATGATTTGTATTGTATTGTAAACATCGTTAGCTGGAGTTATATAAATAAAAATAAAAAATCCTTTATTAGTCCTTAAAACCAAGAGTTGCTTAAACGATAATGTTACATACAAAAAAAATAAACGTTTTAACTTTTTTTTCAGTACTATATTGGGATTTATAATAAACAATTTTTTTACTATATTAATTAATATTTGTTTTAAGGACCCCTCTTAGGGTGAAGGCCTCCTCCAGTTGGTTCCATTTGATTCTGTCCTGTGCCTCTTGTCCCCATTTCTTTCCAGCGATTCTCTCGACCTCGTCTGCCCATCTTTCAGGCGGTCTCCCTCTTTTCCGCTTGCTTTGCGGGCCTTTCCAGAAGGTTGCTCTTTTCGTCCATTTCTCATTTGACATTCGTGCTACTCAGCTGGAGTTACTCACTATAATTATGTCGGAGGGGTGCTGACCTGCGGGAAGTGTGATCGCACATTCACTGCGAAGATAATAGGATATGTCAGTCACCTGAGAGCTCACAAGCGGCGTTCTAACTAGCTAGACTCTTCTTACCAGTCGCCGTGGTCGAAATGGGCCAAGATGATGATGATGATGAAAATTTACGGACGACGCTAGCTGACGCGGGTGCACGGAGCGGGTCGTACTGAACTGCAATCGCCGGCGGGCAGTGTCAGCTAGCGTCGGGTAAGATTTTGCAAATGCTAATTCAAATTGGGGTTTTAAAAATGTCAACGTACGTTACACATTTTCTTCACAAACACAAATAAAATCGTTTTATTTCATAATTAATCAGCTCAAATACAGTTACTACGGTTACGGCACGGTTTTCAATTAGTAATTTGGTGGGATTGAAAAAAAAAGGCTTTTATTATGTTTATTTTATTTTATAGCCTAGTCTTGGCATCCGACCTTTACTGAATTCGAATCCGGATCGAATCCAAACTGTTTGTTTTCATAAATATTTTCGAAAATAGATGAAATCTACACTCACGGCCAAAGAATACGGCTCGGTAAAAAAACCACCATATTTCCTAAAATACTGCGAGGTTGTAATTTTTTTTAATCATGCCATTATCTTTATTTAATTTTACATCTATACTGCAAATGTAACAGCCAAAAAAAGTAACATTTCCAAGTTTAAATCGGACTCGTAAAAACCCATGAAAAAAACAACGTTAACGGAGAGAGACATCATATTTTGGACATTAATATTTTTATGATAGGATCCTGGAAATTGCTAATACAGTTGGGCAATACGAAGAATAGTATATTATGTAAATAAAACGAGTGTAGAATATTTAACAAAACCTATTGAGGCTATTTAAACTAGGGCGACCCGAAATTTTTGACCGCGAGTGTAGTATGTATTCATTATTTCATAAAAATTATGGCAAGCGAGCAGGGCTTTTCTCATTAAAGTAGGGTAAGGAGTGTGTTTTTGAGAAATATGCTAGATAGATATTTTACTAAATACCTAATGTATGTACATACAGAGTGGAAAAATGTGTGGGCCCTGGAGGGAAACTGCCTTAAATCATTAAGTTAGCTCGTTTTACTTAAAGGAAACATTCTTTTGTTAAAATTCGCCTGTTTCACCCGGAAATCGAACCAACTAAAAATGAAAATTGTTTTTATTTCGCTAATCGATACAGTCACTGTTAAAGATAATATTTCTGCATGAAACATTAGGTCTGACAATCGTCTTTCGTACAGAATATCCATAAAACCGAATATTGAGTTGCAATTTCTTAGAAAAACCTTAGAAAATTAAAAAAATCTATTAATGCAGTTTTGTTTCTTTTGCAAAATAAAAGAATGTTTCCTTTAAGTAAAATGAGATATTTCAGGAAAATATTAGTTAGTTTACCAGGGCCCATAAAGTCGCGATTGCTGAAAGTCGCGAAAAAGTACAGGAGTTGAAAAAGGTTCTTAACAACCATTACTATGACAATCATGAAATTTACGATCCTAAAGCGTCATTAAATCATAGGTTATTTAAAACCGGAAAATTATACTAGTAGGTAATAACCAGTGAACGAATATAAACATGGAAGCAGCCTCTGAGAACTTTGGCGTTGAATTTATCGGGACACTTAGCACACAAACACAAATACACATACATTTAAATACGACGTTACGTATATACAGAGATATAATACGGAAAACGATAACAAAATAATAGTTATCTCTTTTACACTAATTGTAAACACTTGCGCGTGACTGAAATGGTTGTATAGACAATAACTGCCAATCAGCAACTTAATCCGCCAATGAGCTTCTTGCTGCAGGCGCTAGCAGCAGGCCATACGCCACGGATCTGTGCCGTCACGAATCATATTTGATAGATATCAATGAGATTCATGGATAGGTTCATGCAACAGATTTTAGACAGTCAAATAATTAATCAATATTTTAATTTTCGGCACGTTGAAAGAAAACAAAATAAATAGGTTAACAGTATTGTAATAAAATTGCTGATTAATTTGTATTATTTATACTTTTACACTCCGTTTTTTCGACCGTTTGTCAATATTATAATAATACATTATTAATAAATTAATAATAAATCCATATCTCAACCACTTCCAGACATCTGACTGAGTTATTCCACGGGATAAAGCTATATTATGTCCTTCCTAGGGTCTCGAATATCTCCATATCAACATTTATCACAATCGGTTCAGCTGTCTAAGCGTGAAGAGGTAGGTAATAGATAGTGAAACAGAGTACTTTCGCATTTATAATAATTAGTATGGATGTGTACAGCCGGGCAGTGCGTACCCATTTACTCATGTTCACGTACAGTCAGCAACGTTTACGTCGATGCAAATAGAGGGGCTATATCTGAATACACCTTTACGTATGAGTGGCAGAGGAAGTAGATTGCACAGGGATATGTGCGACATTACAGGGTCGGTGAAATAAAATATTGTCTATTATTATTATTATTATTTCAATTTAACAATTGTTTAATACAATAAATTGTCGCTTGGCGGCATTCGTTATTACCTAAATATTCCTTGCGCGTTCTTAATATTAAGTGCTATGACTCTCCCATTTCTCCTTCTACTTTGTGCTTGACTCTTATCTGCTTGTGCTAATTATAAGTGCTTGAAATACTTGAAACATTTAGTGCACAAAGGACTGGGTTGTTTACATTCTGCATCGCCGTGTACCTATTCCCTCAAGTAAGTGCGTGAATTAAGACCTTACACAATCTAGCCGCATTGACGCATTCCATAAAAAATGTACTTACTTCATTTGGCATAATATCATCCCTATACAAAATATTGATCATAATATTTTTTTAAGGTTTTACTAACGTTATCGATTTACTTACACGTGGAAAGTATTCCCTTGTCTTTGTTACGATCCGTATGATTCCTGCACCACTTCACAACACATGAAGGCATCTTAAATTGTAAAAATCCTTGATTTTTTTCATTGCGTTTCGACATCCGCCATTCAATGGGATGACAGTTGAACTAAATTCGTGCCGGGCCTAGTTATTAAGGACCTGCCCCACTGGGGTTAGTTTGCGTTGCGTCAAAATTTAGCAGGCAGAATGCTTCTATGTTTATATTCGTTCACTGGTAATAACAGATAATTAAGTGCCAAGTTAAGTCCTTCGGCTACCTAGTTTCTGTAAGTATTATTACTTACTCTGTGTGTATTATTACTAATGCCAATAAAATCAATCAATCAATATTATTATTAATAAAATTATCTGAATCTGATTCTGAGTGCTTAACGATTTTCTTAAAATCCCATCTAACGTCGCGTCATTATGCAATTCAAACTATCTCCATACCAAATTTCATCTAAATCGGTTTAGCGGTTTCAGCGTGAAGAGGTAACAGACAGACAGACAGACAGACACACTTTCGCATTTATAATATATAGTATATGGATGATGAAAAACTAAAAACCAAACCAATTTCAATCGTGTAATATCATAAGATTATATTACCGAATAATCCAATTCAAATCTCGTATCATAAGTAATGGCTGTCATGGTGGACAGCGCAATTTTCCCTAAAGGCTTTTATGGGACTGAGGCGTCATAATACGTGACGTGTACCTATGACACATTTTTCCTCGTCTTCCGCGCATCGTCGCCGCTTGCGCAAGTATTCATACTGAGAAAAGTGTATAATTTGTAATACTACGATGTTTCTGAGTCTTGGACGTTTTCTATTGGTATTTATGTATTACTAGCTGTCGCCCGCGACATCGTCCGCGTGGAAGTTCTTTATAGGTATATATCGTACGTCCAAACGTCCATGTCGATTTTTAAATTTGTAACCACATTTCCCCCCTTAGACATGGGGAAAAGCGTTACTTTCCGATCACCGTTACTGTTATTCTCGTTCCAAAAAAATCACAGTGAAAATTCACCGTGACTTTGTCACTTCGGTTATTTCGTGTCACGACATTTACGT
This sequence comes from Cenopis cana, assembly GCA_951800055.1. NCBI lineage: Eukaryota > Metazoa > Arthropoda > Insecta > Lepidoptera > Tortricidae > Cenopis > Cenopis cana. Next base: position 22,151,608 of record OX637476.1, on the reverse strand, counting down.
TTCGATCGTTCCCGGCAGTTACTGATATTTCTGTAACAACTGTTGTTACTCTGTGACTAGTGTGTCTGCTACTTCTACATTCTGTTCCGGACGTAACAAGACTGTCGCGAATTATTTGAACCTTGATACGATGAAATAAGGTCTAGAATGATATCGGCTGGTATGGACACTGTTCCAGTGATATCGTAGCGCTAAGTAACAACGTTATTTTGTAACGTTGTTACTTCGTGGCAAGTCACACCGTGATTTTTTCATCGTGAAGTTATTTATCACCCACCTCTATTCCCCCTTTAAGGGGTTGAATTTTCGAAAACCCTGTAACACGTATTTACTTATTTATTGTTAGAAATACTCGTGTAAAGTTTTGAATGAAATAGTCGAAACTGATCTGGTTTCCCCATACAAACTTTGGACCCTCATTTCATCCCGAATTTTGAAATCGAATTTTGGAAAACCCCTTCTTAGTGGACACTAACGTTATAAAAACCACCTATTGTGAAAAATTCAGGTCTCTAGGTCCAACGGTTTGGGCTGGGCGTTGATTTAAGTGAGTCAGTCAGTCAGGACTTTTAAGTTTATATATATTTAGATATTTATCTATATATCTATGTAATAAAAACATCGTCGTCTCAGTACAGGTTTGCTTAGTTTGGGACTAGATCGATTTGTGTAAGACTGTCCATAAATATTTTATTATTATAAATGCACAGTACCTACGATTACTTTGAGTTTGACACTAGCATATACTCTTATTCCGTTGGTTATTGTGGACAGTGTGTATGTAATAGGAACTCTATTACATTAGTATTAAAAACGAATATCCCATAGAATAAGGGTATATGTCCAGTGTCATATAGTGTGTAATGCCAGGATCACACGTACCGAGTAAAACGGCGAGACAGTAAAATTAGTATGGAAGTTTTACTCGGCCGAGTAAGGGCCGACGCTAGCTTACGCGGGTGCACGGAGCGGGTCATACTAAACTGCCCGCCGCGGGCGCATTTTAGTATGACCCGCTCCGTGCACCCGCGTAAGCTAGCGTCGGCCCTAAAACTTCGGTACGTGTGACCAAGGCATAAGTACTTGCGGTTTTATCTTCATGTGGCGTACCTAGAGTTTTCTCTGTTAGGTACCTATATCCTAAAGATGTCTGCCTGTCTGGGGTTTGTTGGTATAGTTCTTACAAAACTCTAAGGCCAAATTCTGTCAAACGAACGCAAGCAAAATTCGACTTAGAGCTCTGACTGTAAGGTACATTGTAGATTGTGATTGAATTCATTTGACAGCACTTGGCCTTACAGTTGTGTACGAACTTGGCGCTGGCACTAGTTTTACGAAAGACGTTGCCATCCCATCTGAAGGCCGATTTACACGGTGCAAGAACTTGTCTGCAATTTTTATTACTTTGCGAGGCTGAGGGCTATTAAGATGGGAGGAGAACGGTCAAAAGCTGCAATGTAATGAAAATCGCATGCAATTTCTTGCACCGTGTAACTGGGGCTTTACAATCGAAGTCAGGGGGAACAAGACCTTGATGGAATCATATCGGTATCCTCACGATGTTTTCCTGCACCAAAAAGTGTTAAAATATTGAGTAAATGATATCTCGTAGATATTTTTTAAGCTCTGTGATAAGTATACGAGTCTTTTAGCTCTAGGTTGAAAATCGCGTGTTTTGTCGCTCGGGTACAGTCGCATAAAACTTGTTAACCATATTCCAAAGCAACAAACAAAAACTTATGCCATCTTTTTCGATTTGCTTCAGTGGAGTAAGAACTACAAAAATATGTACATGTATATAACTACTTTACTATATTTTTTGCATAAATCGTTTTACCGTGAATTGTACGTTTTTGTCATTGTTATGATTTTTTGCGGGTTTACTATCAAAGACATTGTCCATTGCGTAAAAAAAATTGAATCATTGAAAACGAGTTAGAAACTCTACATAATTTAGAATATAAATATGAAATGTACTTATTAGCTGTTGTAGTAGATCATCCTCTTAAAGTCATTCCAGTTGTATTTTAAAGGAGCTTGGGGTTTAGCTTTGCATCTAGTCCTTATATTTGGCGGAGGATCTTGTTTTACCCACAAGGTGGACTGATGACCTGGTAAAGGTCGCGGGAGTCCGCTGGATGCGGGTGGGGCAGGACCGGTCATTGTGACACTCTTTGGGGGAGGCCTATGCTGAACAGTGGACGTCTTTCGGCTGATATGATGACGATGATGACTCGTTTTTCGAAAGGCGAACTGCCATCTATCTGATTTACCACCGATATCTGACGTCCAATGTATGCGAGCACGTCACGTATACTTAAAATTATTTGAACTGTCCGAGTTGTATCAAATTAGGCCGTTCAAAAAGCGTGCTTTACTATCCAAGCGTGAAGTTTCAAAGTCCAATGACAAGTTTTATAAAATGTCTGACATTTTAAATAATTTCTACTATACCACTGGGTATTTTTTTTATTTTAACGAACTATCATCTGAATTAACAGTGGTTTTTCGGTTAGAAGTTGTCACGTTAGGCACGCTAAATTGACAACATTTCATATTTTTAACTACTTTATTTTATGAACTAGTTAGAAAATAGGTAAAAATTTAAGCCACCCGTATTTTTTCTTTTTCAATTTAACTCATTATTTCATACAAAAAAAACACGTTGAAAAGTAGGTCATTCCAAAAGGGCGTAAGTAAAATATGACGTCATCTTCCCAACAAGAATCTAGAGCCACTCCAGAGCAGCGATTGTCTGTACTCTGTACTAAGGTCTCCCTGAATACAGCGAGGAAGATGACGTCAACTTTCGATTTTTTCCAAAATTAACGGAGAAAAAAATCTAAAAAAAATGTTTTATGTGTACTTCACAAGTTTTTACCGAAATGGTTTTCGAATTAAGACTTTTGGAAATTATGAAATATTGTCAATTCCGCTACGTTTTTCCGCCTGGTCTTGAATTAGGATGTAAATAAAATTAATGCTACTATGTTTTACGAAAAATGAATGAATGAATGAATGCAACCAGTACTTAATCAGATACCTATGGACGCATGCGACTCCAGAAGAGTCACACGCGTGTTCCCGACCTTTTATAGACTTAAGGATTCGTTGTTGACATTGACAGCTAGAGACATATCAATGTGAACTTCAATTCATTTGTGGTGAGGTTGCCAACCGACAAGCTTGTCGACCTTCATGAAGGAGGAGTTTTGGCCGAAAGGTGTCGTTTTCCGGCGGTTTCGCGGGCGTTATTCGACACCCAGAGTAAAGCGGCAATTATACACTTCGTCGTTCGCCGCATGCTGCATGCGGCGACCGCAAAAGTGTAAAGAACACGTTAGTCGGCCGCATTCGGCGATCGACAGCTGCCAATTCGCCGTAGTAGACGGACAGACTAGTGTAAAGACGACGTTCGTTGGCCTAAGTAGTTTAAAATGAATTCGGCGACCGCATTAGGTGAAGGACGAAGTGTAATTGTCGCTTAAGAGGAGGGGTAGGGCAGGCTCTCTCCATACAAACTTTGTGCAGGATTTACTTCGTTTGTGTTTGCATTAAAGTTATGATTTTTGGTCAGTATGCTTATTTTTCTGATAGCTATTTCGTGATATAAATTTCTTTTTATTATTATTTTTTTTAATTTTTAATTGATTTTTTTTGAAATATTTGAAAATTTTCACATCACGATCTTCGCATATCTAATATTTACAACCAAATAAAATATTATATAAAATTTGTTAGTGCCAAAACCGACGAATAAAACGTGCACAAAGTTTGTATGGGGAAGGCCTTGCCCTACCCTGCGCCTTAAGCGCCTCGCGTCGTCGTTCCAACGTGATATTATTTAGTTTTAGGAAATATAATGATATGTATGTATGTATGTATGTAAGCACTTTATTGTACACAAAACAGGTTAAAACAATATACATATCACATAAGATTAAAGTACAAAGGCGAACTTATCCCTATGAGGGATCTCTTCCAGCTAACCTTAATATGATATGATGTTAGTCTTTAAGGCTTGGTCACACCGCTTGCGCGACGCAAGCGGGACGCTGCTCTGCGCGCCGAAATGTATGAAACCGTCCCACTCGCGTCACGCAACCTGTGTGACGTCGCTAACCTGTTAGCATACGTTCCGGCGCGCAGCGGTCGCGTCGCGCGGACGTCGCGCAACGCAGTGTGACCAAGCCTTTAAGGTATTGTGGGTCACAGATGCCTGAAATGAAAGATTAAATAAATAAATATGCAGGTCCCTCACTCGAGCTCTGACGACCTCAATACTACTAGGCCCGGTATTATGACAAGGTAAAACATCTATCATATTCTATCGAGTGGTGTCAGAAAGTGACAGACGCTGTATCGTGTCGTCTAACGTGATAAACGTGACCATCATAGACCCCAAGGGCCTTTGGTAGAGAAAGGGCTTTGGGCGCTTTGATAGAGAAAGATAGCCTTATTGCGATTCCTATAAGAGGAGATAGAAAAGAGTGCCATGTTTTGTCTCTATCACTGACCGAGCATTTTTTCATGGTCGGATTATAGGCACAGGCACACTTCCATAAGCAATACATAGGACATGCAAACCGGTCAAATTGAGTACTTGTTTAGTACAAATTTTATATGAATATTCTTTCTCTTACCCCCGGTCGCTCGGTGGCGCTTTTATGTATAACTACTTTTATATACTATATCTATGCAGAGACCCAACGAAACCAACACCGTTTACCTAAACAGTAACTACTGGTTTAGTACACTGGTTTAGGACTTGATGAATAAATATGAGTGAATAGGCACTATCTAGGTAAATACCTACGCATTACCCTCGGCCCCATTACTTGCGAACTGGTGAAATAGAGGGCAAATGCTTACCTATTTTAAATAAAAAAGTATTATGTGGTAGAGGTGTTCAGCTGCATTCTGTAATAATACTGGAAACACAGACAAGTACCTACTAACAGCTGTATGTTTGTATATGAATGAGCCGTAGATTCATTTGCCTACGCCTGTCTCCTATGATTGTTTTTCTCCGCCGTTCAGCTTTTAATGACTGTTTCATGACGACATTTATCATCGGATCAACGCTTGATTAATTTGCTGAAGATAACTTTCTAAGTAGGTACTTTTAAATAAAAAAGGATTTTAAGACGTACTTCTGTCCAAATATACCCATTTATTGTTAAATACATTAAGACTACGACGTTGATTGAAAAAAAAGCATTTAATTCCAACAAAACAATATCGAAAAAACCCGGAGAATACCTAAATAGACCTTGAGGAAAAAGATGATGAATTGATGACTTTGCACAGAGATAATAATTTATCATTACTAATGTGATAATCTGTCCAGATTGACTCAAGTAAACAAGGTAATGCAAAGAACACCGTAAACAGACTTATTTTAAATAAAATATTATTATTTAAGTTATTGTAGTTAATTGCCTACTCTTGTATATATTTTCTTGTCTATAAAGACTTATGTAAACTACCTTAAACACCACCAGAAACATAACACCAATCTATAGAGTAATAAGTTGGTGCTGGTGTTAAATATTATGGCTATGGCCCTCTGTAAGGTGGAGTTACAATATTCCAACCTACCTAGTTAGGATGCTCCAGATATGGACAGGTGCTATGCTAGTTGCAATAATGAATGTTTACACCATTTTTTTTCCGTAACCCCGAGTTCTTTCAATTTATTCGCAATTCGTTCTTCATCTGAATGTTACGATATATTATACGTACAAATACACACATGCTACGTTCTTACAGATAAATGGGACGTCATCTACTACGTACTTCATAAATATATGGGAATGAGCGTGGGGGCCTTGGATTTAGCACCATACCATGTCGTTTTAATGGCCTGTTTATTACGTTGCAATCATAACTATGTGATTGGTGTACATTCTTAAGGCCGGGTATTACCACTTTTGAGTTTTTAAAAACCATCTGAGACATAGAATATAGTGTCTTAAAATCTAAAAAAAATATATGCGTTACATGAGGATCTTGTCTAGTCAAAATCGCAGTCAGTTACATGATCTGATGAATTTCACTCCATAGAAAAAAATCGCGAAGTTACCCCTTTTTGGAATGTATTTTCAATACTACGGCTATATTACTGATATTTAACATTTAATTTTTGTACTCAATTAAAGATCATAAATAGTTATAGACATTTTCGCAGGGTTTGCTTTGATAAAATGACTGGCTTGATGACTATAGCTAAATATTTACAAAACTGCGCGCAGAGCTTGCGTAGAGAGCGGGATGGTTAATTGTAAACTCACGCATGTTAGAGCGGGACAGTTGCGTTGGGGATACCTCCCCTTAATTTGTATTGAACGCTCGCGCTCGTTAAAACACTTGCTGAACCTATAAAGCCGATATGGAAAGCGATGTGACGGTTGCGTACTCGTAGTAATTAAAAAACTAAATACCCACGAAATTCCAATATTCGATGCGTTTTTTTTTTGTGAACGTTTTTTTTTGCGTTTTTCGAAATTCATAAAATAAGTACCTACTGGGCCATTTTGTGGAAAGTTGTACACTCGACTTTTTTTTAATTTGGATAAAATCGGGTTTTTTCTACTCAGAATCGAAAGCACTTTCGAATGATATAGGGGGAAAAAAGTGTCCCAATTTTTTTTTATTCCATTCCGTTACCGTTTTCATACTAATCTTGTAATGGTATGGTGGTAACGGAATGGAAAAACTGGAAATTTTCATGAAAAATTTGTGACACTTTTTTTTCTCCTATTAGGTTCAAAAGTGCTTTCGATTCTGAGTAGAAAAAACCCGATTTTATCCAAATAAAAAAAAAAGTCGAGTGTACAACTTTCCGTAAAATGGCCCTACTGTATGTTTTAGTGTGGCGAGTATAAAAAATGTATTTTTTTTTTATTTAAATATGAATTTTTAGACTTCGGTGCCTTCGAAAATATAAAAAATCTGGCGTGCTCTGTTATCTCCTTTTTGTAGTTTGTTACTATACTCTCTACAATTCATTCTTACGTGTCTCCCTATCATGTTAACAAACTCTCCTTGAAGACATTAATCTTTATCACCCTTTTCTCTAGGATTACACGATAGAGAGCTCGTGGCCCAGCGGCGCCGGGTACGCTTGCGGTATCTAAGGTTAAGCAACGTGGGCAGCGGTCAGGACTTGGATGGGTGACCGCTTTGAGTGGTTACTAACTGAGCGCTGCCGTGCTTTGGAAGGCACGTTAAGCCGTTGATCCCGGTTGCTGTCTATGGCAGCAGTCGTTAAGCCAAGTTGGAGGCCTTCGGGTGGTTTGAGAACTTCTAACAGTTAAGTTGCCCACTCACTTGACAAAGCCTAATCCCAATAAGGTCTAGTTTCCCCTCGGGATTGGAAGGTCAGATGGCAGTCGCTCCCTTAAAAACTAGTGCCTACGCCAAATCTTGGGATTAGGTAGCGGGCCCCAGGCATCCTTCAGGATGCAACTGTACTGGGATAACGCTAAGGAGGATGATGACACAATAATCATCACTTAGTAGCTCACTAAGTATCGGGTAATCCTTGAGAAAAGTGTGATACTGATAACGATTAACGTTAATATAGGCTTTATTTGGCTTTCTGTCTGCCCGTAGGTATTTACGTCACTTTAACAACCAACTCTTTCTATTTCAATATATTTATGAGCGCCCGACAAAGACCTTTATATCTGCTCCTGTCCCTCGTTATCCTTGCAAATCGCCGGAATTCCCACCTGCCGTTACGCCCACTCATTCTCGAACCTACGCAGAATAATGACAACACAGAAAGTCGGTGGTGAAGGAGACGCTGCGGTTTTTATTAGTGCGTTTGTCAATGAATCAGAGGGGCTACCGCAAACCGAAACTAAACGCCTGTCTATCGCACTAGCATATTTGAGCGTCAGAGAGGGAGATACCTACTTCGTTTTCGGTCCGAGGTAGGCCCTCATGTGATCATCGATTTGCAGATAATTGTTTCGTAATAATTTTTCATTTTATAGGTATATAGTTAAGGCGCTACACTGAGAAATTTGGAGACTTTGAATCGCTGTCCTGCCCAGACTAGCAAACAGTAGGGGCTGATTTTCAGATATATGATTCTTGACTATATGATTGTAGTACTGACAATAGAGAAACATGATTGGTTAAAATTTTCTCGATAGAAAATAAATCCAAAGTCGAGTCTATATTTTCCTTTTTTTCCTCAGCCTACTAAAACAACGCATTATTAAAAGACACGATTAGGTTAATATGATGGTATTTTACCTCATCTAGGTACTGACAAGAGGAAATTTAATAAATCTGCACACAGTCAGATATTTAACGAGATTTGTCTAAAAAGCCATTCTCGGAGAGGGTTGCATCCCGTTTTGTCGTGAGCGAAAAACAAAGGGTGTCTCTTTCAATCGATATATCGCCTTAATTAATAAACTCCCATGTGCTTCAAACATATTACAGTCGAGTTTGATAATATGTATACGGACAATGTGACCAAAATAATGTGAACACGACTATTGTTAAGGGCATAAGTTTGTTCAGATATTTTTGAATTTTTGGGAACGTACCTACATATTTAAGAATTCGACTGCACAATATGAAGACATGAGTGACGATTCATGTCTTGAATGTCGAATATCGCTCGACGTATTTCGAACCAGTACGTGGTTCCTTATCATTGTCATGAGCGCTCACGTTGGTCGCTTTCACAGATTTCGTCTTTTCTCAGTAAATTTAAAAATGCAACTAGTTGATGAATTATCATCTTACTTAAACTAAACACTAGGACAATTCATTGTTTATCTAGTTTTTGCCTAGTTATCTTTATTTAGGTAATTATATAATATTATGTGAGGTGTGCAATAATAGTACATTACTTACCAAGGGCGATAAAACAAAGAATGTCTCAGATCGCAGGTATTTTACGCCCGAGCCGAAGGCAAGGGCGATAAATATGCGATCTGAGGCTTTCTTGATTATCGCCCGTGGTAAGTACAAAATTTTATGTCACCCCCTGGCCAGGAAGTGGGTTTTTTCGCGCGCGGAGCGTGCGATAATGGCCACTTTATGGCCAGGTGTGACATAAAGAGTATTTGTTGTTGTTGTTGTTGTTGTTGTTATATAAAACTTGAACAAAATAAAGCACCTTTTCTTATATTAATGACGTTGTGATAAAACACAGCTGTGCAAAGATTTGTATAAATACATGCCGAGTGTTTCCTAACTATTGATAAAAAAAAAAGTTTCTGTCTTTTTAAAACGCTTAGTCAGTCTAAAATGAAGCAACGCAACTAATAAACTATTAATTTGTTGTAGTTAACACTACTGAGGTACTACCGCGAACCGAAAACGAAGAATTTCGCTCACAATTGCACAATACAGTCGAGTATGAAAATAAGTGCACGTACAAAGTAATCAAAATATGTGAACATAGGCTGCGATGACCGTTTACCATCAGGCGGGCCGTAGGCTTGTTTTGCCGACGCAGTTGTAGTATTCTCGTACCCGACGCTATATTGATAGTATAAGGCTGGTTTTCCACTAGAGCTATGCTTTGCTACGTTGCTATGGATGCGTTTGAAATCCACCAATCACATTCCTTTATTCACATAGCATAGCTCTGGTGGAAAAGGATTCAGCTAAGCTATGTTTTTTATATGAAAAGATGCGAGCTGCGGATGCGTGCTGTGGATGCGTGCTGTGGATGCGTGCTACGGATGCGCACTACGGATGCGCGCTACGGATCCGTGAGCGCTTCCCCCCTCACCGCGCTGCCGGTCTCCGCGCCCGCTGTGGATACATCACATAGCTCGAGCTGCGCATCTACCTCGCACAGCTACATAGCGTAGCTTTAGTGGAAACAGTCGCATAGCTCGTAGCGCTTTCTCGCAGCATAGCTCTAGTGGAAAACCAGCCTAACTGTGTAGCTACAGGCTCTTGGCTCGGCAACACCCTACCAGCTCTGGCGGGGGTCAGACAACAAGTTTACTGATTCCCGCCCCAGTCATCGTGACGTCACCGTGACGTACCTAGCTGACATAGGCGCAAAAGACAAAGGTAGCAACACTACAGTGGTATTACAAACACGACTTTATCGTTAAGGGAAAAAGATCCCTCAGATATTTTTGAACGTTTGGTAAGGTACGTATATTTATGAGCTCCACTACTGTACTAATTTGGAGTCAGAGGTATATATAGAGTAGGATCAAGGGGTAGGTAGAAATAGTTTGAAAATGCTTTGGTGTCTGCTTGCCAACAGGCAGGCTGTTTCCAAACACTAAACTCGTGTTAAAATATTTAAATTTCAGCCTTTTCATGGGCGTACCTGTACTGTAAATAGAGATTACCTCAAAAAGCCGTTTTATGAGATGCATTTTCATTAAAACTTTCTCAAAAGATAAAAGCTCCACCGCGGAGGGACGGGTATTTAAATATTAATTAAGTTTGTAAACATGGGCTCCTGACTAAATCGTTTTTTGGGAAATTATGAGTGGAGATTGATGGCAGGTGGACCAAAACGTTAACACTTTCCCTGTCAAGCTTTTTTTTATCACTACGCAATTTCCTACGGAACCCTATTGCTGTCACTCACGTGTCCGTCCGTACGTCCGTCCGTCTGTCCGTCACCAAAGGTTGACCACAGGTAGCCGGGAATTTAAAAAAATCTTATGGACTTAAAATTTGGTCGGATCATAAAATTTGGTGATAATGTTTATTATTGCGTATATTTTACCAACCAAAACTAATATATTAACAGATTGGATGTTTTTATTGAAATTTCCTTATTTTTTCTATTAAAACAAACTTAATTTTGCGGTTGGTTCGCACCCTGAATGTGCGAAGTCCGACACGCACTTGGCCGGTTTTATTTAAATTCCGAATAGGTTTGCTCTTTGCTAACATCCCAAGGGTCATCCCATCGCCCAAGGGTAAAGACGAGGCCGAAGATGAACCGAGCTCAACCAGAAGACGATTATAGACAGGAAAACTGATAGTAGATGTACGACCCTATAGAATTCATGAATAATTATGAACAGCGGGCGGAAAGTATTTGGTTAATCGACCCATTGTAAAATTTGTTATCCATTTTACCCGATAGTAAATAAATCAATGGTAATATGACAGCAGTAGACGATTTATGACAAAAGTAGACAAATGGATGTGATAATTTATGAAAGTATTGTATGTAAGCTTGGTGAAATTTCAAATTCTGAAATTAACAATGGGTCGAAATGAATCGTTGAATTAATAAAGGCTTCCGTAGAATCACAAGCGTCCATAACATACGGTGCTAGCATACATTACATTTCAAGGAGACCGATTTACTGAGTACAAGAATTATTTTCACTAAAAAAAACCGTTTCAGACCCTTATTGACTCCAATCTAACGCTGCGGGAAGTAAACATTTTGCTCCTTTAGGAATAAAATGTCCATAGTTACATATCCAATGAGATCTAAGATACTGTAACGATGTGCCAGGGTACCATTTATGTATAAAAAGACAAAAGCAAGAGGGAACAGATTGCTATATTTTGCGGCATTTACGAGATGCCACAAAATCAAGAGTTTGTCTTTGTACCGACGGAGACAAATTGGCCAAAAGCCCGGTTTGGCTTAAATGCCTTACCATCCTAGGGAAGTAATCTTATGTTTTGTTTCATCCATATTTTATGACATTTGAAAAAACCTGAACTAATGATTTTCTTTGTTTCGGTATTACTTGTTCAACATTTTACAAAGTATTTTGAATTGAGAAAACGTGCTTTAGTACTTATTGCTAAAACGTGATTTTTTTACTTTGTAGGTACTCATTTGGCTCGTGAATTTTATGGAGCTGAGTAAATTTTATTTCGGTCTGGGTGTGTTTATTTGTTTCATCGACAACTCGTTATATTTGGCAACTAGGTATGTTGATGTCACCACACTAGTCACGTGTTAAAAAATAAATAGGTATACCTGTGATTTTTAGTATGGCGAAAAAATCTATTGGATAGTCTAGGATTAGTACTAAAGTAGAATGTACTAAACGGTTAAAACTTATGTATTAAACTTAGCATTAAAATGTGATTCAGGCGTGAAATAGGTCAACCAAATAGGTATGACGACACTATGAAAAAAAAACAATAAATTTTCTACATAAAGGCTTAAATTCTCAATCAAATGGCGAAAAAAGTAATTCAAAAAATAAATAATTACGTAATTATAAGTCTTCAAAGTTTTAAGAGTGGGTATGTTCTGTCCCTTTTCCGCAAAACGCACCTTCGTATTGAACGATCGTCTTTTACTATGGCGCTACTTAACAGTGACGACACGGCTAGGTAGCACTTTCTCACTCTATCTACGAACATTCTAACCGTTGTAGCTTCGTTATTTTTTGAGCTATTTGAATAAGATTTTCACTATTTGGCATAGTTTTATGTCTTCTTTCTATTGAAGTAATATTTTTTTTTTGAGTCGACATCCCTATTGAGACTGCTGGCGTCACACGTAAAGTGTTCGCAAACTTTAATTCTAATGTAGTAGAAGTAATACCTATATGTGCTGACAGGAGAATCAATAAATACTATAGTGATGTTACTTGTGATTTTAGCCCAAACATTATTTGTTTTAAAGCCTGACCAGGAATATATGATCATGCGCCATGTTGCGGAATTTCATTGGAACTAATTTCTTACACTGGCAATAATTTTAATGACATTGTCAGCACGTCAGTGTCACTGTTGCGGTTTATTTGAGTTATGTGTTAAATATTTAATAATAAATGAGAAAAAATGACCAAAACAATTCATAGCCAAGAGCGGAATATTATCAATGTGATGAAATGAAATTATTCAACTGCAAAACAATTCATAATTTATGTCAGAGCTGACAGGTAAACAAGACAAAATGTCACAATAGTCTGTTGCCATATGAATCAGAATAATAGCGCCCTCTTGACAATGATCATATATTCCTGGCCAGGCTTTAGAATATTAGTTTATTGAAGTTTCATTTTTGTTTATATTCTTCAGCTTTTTTTAGACAGGCCCAATATAAAGCGATAGGAGCTGAGCACAGCAATTTTTTAGTATGTAGGTATATATATTATCGTTGCCTGGTACCCATAGTACAAACTTTGATTAGTTTGGGTCTACGTCGATTTTTATACGATTAACCGCAATTATTTTGAAATATGTCTAACACTCACGGGAGTTTTCTATTTAAGGCGAGGTTCTTCCATTGCAAATGTCCCGCTCTAACACGCGTGAGTTTGCAATTGACCATCCCACTCTCAACGGAACTGTGCGCGTAATTTTCGTAAATTTTTAGTACATTTTTCGGTGAGAAAAATACATGGCCTACTATATTAACAATATTAATCCCGACATCCCTCATACCATCAAATACGTTTATTTTAGTATTATTTTCTACTCATCATGTTACCTAAGATTGAAATAAAATGAGTTTTAAGATAGAAAATAGAGGTATGTTTGGAATTTTTTTCTATCGAACAAAGTTTTGCAAATTGTGTAACGGACATCCGACGGCACTAGATAAAGGTCTCAAATATAACATCGTATTTTTTTACATTTTTAATATGTAGTATTTCGAAATAAAACCGTTTACCAAATCAGATTTTTACTATAACCCGGCCTTAAATATATTTTTTAGAGAAGAGTTAAACCGTACTTTTTGCTTCATCATCCTTATAGCATTTTCGCGGTTGTACTCTAAGGGGCTCGGGGGCGCAAGATTTGACGTAGGCGAGATTTCTACAAAACCAACTAACATCTGACCTTCAAACCAAGACGGAAAACTGTTTTCTCAGTGTTTTACCGAAAAGCTACTGTTAAAAACGAAACGGCTAACTAATAATTTGTAAACGTTATTACAACTGCTAAACTAACCTCCTACAAGTCAAGAATTTGTTACATGAACCCCAGGACAGCACTAGCACGTAAACCTGTGACTTCGCGCCCTGTCGCCTCGGCTATAAAGATTTACTGCAAATTGTGCTCAATATCCTTGAGTTTGCTAGCACAACATTTCAGAATTCAAATTGAACGTACACTTACAGAGAATAAATTAAAGAGAACTAAGTGAGATTTAGTAGAAATATCACCATTAAAATTTTATTCTATTCTAAACACGAATATCGCACGGAAATCTGTCTACTAGGGATACGATTTCAATTGTTCAAATGACAGAAGGGAATGTCCATTATATATCGCGTTTGTTTCTAATATTTATGTCATTTTGATTTTGACATACAGATTAAATCCCGTAGGTATCGGGTCCCTGCGTGCCCTTACATGCGCATTTTCGATACTTTTTCTACATAATACTCGTATTTATTTGACTATATCTCTTTGAAACAAAACAATATTATTATCTACAATATCTGGGCGGCCGAGCTTTGCTCGGCGTTCCCCCTTTGTTAGGCATGAGACCTAGCTAGATCGATTGCTCGTCCCCGAAAACCCCCACATACAAAATTTCATCAAAATCGTTAGAGCCGTTTCCGAGATCCCCGAAATAAATATATAAATAAATAAATATACAAGAATTGCTCGTTTAAAGATATAAGATTTTACGGATAAAACATGAATATTTATAAGTAGTGCCAGAAGTCCCAAAGTAATCCGCTTCCCAACTTTCCACCGACTTCCTCAATAAATTATTGTTACCGTCTGCTTATTGTCATGTTGTCTATGAATTAACAAACTTTGGGTTCGATTTTACCTAACACATTGAATTGGAATCAATTGGGTATTTCCGACGCGTTCTCATTATGACACGATCAAATCTCGCGTGTGGAAGTGAGCGCGTTGCATGATGTGCACAAAACCTGGAATAGCAATTCTATTCATATGTATAGTTATCTATGTAATAAATGTGTCTCCTGTTACTGTAAAGTACTAGATATGAATGTGGATGGATGCAAGAAACGAGGTAGGCCAAAGAAAAGGTGGATGTATTGTGTGAGAGACGATATGAACAAAAAAGGTGTGAATGAAGAGATGACGAGTGACAGAGATGTATGGAAGAAAAATACATGCTGCGCCGACCCCAAATAAATGGGGAAAGGGCAAGCGAATGATGATGAAATGTGTCTCCTGTTAACACGTTTAGCTAGACTTTAAGTGTTAGCCTAAGGAATCAATAAAATAAAATAAATAAAAAACTGTTTTTTTTACGATTCGTCGATATTTCCTTGTAGTTTTCCTTTGTACGATATATTTGTCTTATACAATGATTACTGTTTATTGCTATAATTATATTTATCAATTTTAAAACACTTGTCATCTTCCTTATTTTCGATGTTTGCATTCTAAAAGAGGCTCCGCTTTGGGACCTAATCCTGAACTTGGATCCACTTCAATTAAGAATCCAAAATTATATGCCCACTACTGATACCGAACGAACCTAGTTATAAAAAGCATAAAGTTTGTTCATTCCAAATGAATGCGATGGTAAAACACAAAACACCGAGGCAGCCAGATTTCCCTTATAATCACTACGAATTATTTGCTGAATATGTTATAATTTAAGTGTTCAAACCTAAACACAAAATTACAACTAACAAAATTAAGTCCTAACAATATGCAAAACAACTCACTAAATAGTTCGCTTGCGGGAGCATTTGTATGTAAGACCAAACGAGATTCGTTAGAATTCATCTTTTCCTCAATATTATATTCGACTTTTTATTGCTACAATTATGCAAATTAAACCATATTTTTGCATAGCTCGCCTTCGATGGATCGATAAGAATTGCTAACTTGAACGTTCTACGAATCAGTGCAGGATGAAATTCATAAGGTTTTGCAATGTGCTGTTTGCAGTAGGTATCTATGACCTCCAGTTACGAATAGTTGCTATGAATCTACGGGTCAAATTACATTTGGGATGAGTCAAGATGGAAACCGGTTTAAGAATAGGACTAGATTATTCGGGCATTCCAATAGTACGAGAGAATAAGCGGGAAATTTTAATTAAAAGTCAATCCACGTCTGTGTATGTACAGTCGAGGGCATAAATATGTATAAATTTTTGGACCTTATTTCAATGGAATAAGGTGAAAAAGTGTATACATACTGGTGCCCTTGACTGTACAACTGTCGATGAATCTCGTTGAGGGCATTGGAATATATTGGATTAGATAGTTGGATTCGTACTGCTTACAGATAGAGTAAAGTAGACTAAAGTAGATAGAGTAAAGTAGTTGTCTGGAAGAGATCGCTCTTTAGCGATAAGACCGCCTGTTGTTTACCTCTACTTTAAGCCTAATGTTTCTGCACTGTGATCTTTTGAGGTGTGCAATAAAGAGTATTTGTATTGTATTGTATTGTAGACAGGTCTCAGGTGATTTGGAATATCGGGGACCTAATTCTGAAAATGACAATTCTGTTAAATTGAGTAAGATTACGTAATCTATAGCAACGCTAAAAACATAAAATTCAAAAATCGACACCGAGAAATGTCAAAATTTGCTTTGTTGGTTGGAATTAGACATTTTCGGAATTAGTCAAATACACCTAAGAGAAAAATAATTTCTGTTACGTAGTGCAGGAAATTCACTTTGTATTCAAATGAAAATAGAAAACACTCTCGCGTTTTGACTGTAAACCCAAAATTATTCAAATCCAGCGTTTTGAGTTTTTAAAAACCATCTGAGACATAGAATATAGTGTCTTAAAATCTAAAAAAAATATATGTGTTACATAAGGATCTTGTCTAGTCAAAATCGCAGTCAGTTACATGACCTGATGAATTTCACTCGGTAGAAAAAAATCGCGAAGTTACCCCTTTTTGGAATGTATTTTCAATACTACGGCTATATTACTGATATTTAACGTTTTATTTTTGTACTCAATTAAAGATCGTAAATAATTATAGACAAATTCGCAGGGTTTGCTTTGATAGAATGATTGGCTTAATGACTATAGCTAAATATTTACAAAACTGCGCGCAGAGCTTGCGTAGAGAGCGGGATAGTTAATTATAAACTCACGCGTGTTAGAGCGGGACATTTGCGTTGGGGATACCTCCCCTTAATGCAGCATCAATCTCCAATGAAACGAAATGAAGTAGGTAAGTAAAGGCACATCGTACACCACTATCTGCCGCATAAATATCTGACACGCCTGAATTTCTTGGGCCGTTAGGACATGTCATCATGATATTACTGCGCCAGGTCATCAACTGGATTAAAATAAATAAATAAATATTTGTGGACAATCTTACACACATCAACTTATTAGTCCCAAACTAAGCAAAGCTTGTACTATAGGTACGGAGCGACGATATATAAATATACTTATACAGATAAATAGATAATACTTAAATACATAGAAAACATCCAAGACTCAAGAACAAATATTCGTGCTCATGACACAAATAAATGCCCTGGCCGCGATTCAAACCCGGGACCTCCAGCTTCATAGGCAGGGTACTACCAACTAAGCTGAAGCAAAAGCAAAGCACCGAAGGCAAAGCTTATTTTGTGTGACCATGGGACGTGTTAGATATTTATGCGCGCTTTATTGTGGCAGACATTAATGCCAGCGACGTACCTTAACCGCCGTTGGAAGTTACTACCTACCTGTACAACTTAGATAACTGCTGAGAAGCCCACTGATTACAAACAAAAGAATATCAGTTAAAAACTAGAATAAAATGGTCTTTGGAAATCCGCTACAGACATCTGCATCTGAATAAGTCATGTCGTTAGCAAATTCTTTAGTGCTAAAACAAATGCTGTTAACATTTCTTTATCTACACACATATCATAAATCCTCTAATATGCGTTCGGAAACCGTAGAAAATGACTCTCATTTCAACATTCAATGAATTTATGTCAATTTTCTTATCTGTGGCTAAGGCTACAGCAGCAATATAATTTTTTATTTTAATCTCATATATGATGTTAAAATATTAAACGTCAAACAAAACTGTCAAAATTTAAATGTCAAAGTTGACATATCCTTATTCTAGTATCACTGAAAATTCAAATTCAGTTGATGCGAAATGTCAGCTCGATGTTTTTTTAGTATATATCGCACGAAATTTGAGCTAGAACGACATGATAACATCAGAATAGGGACTCTTTACTTTTTAAAATAACATTCAGGTGTCGGTTGCCAGTTCTGATTTCGATATTTCGGCAACCGTGCAAAAAAGGTTGTATTAACACAATTATTATATTTATTTACTACGGTTTCTGAACCCATCTTAGAGTAGTTATAATATGTGTGTAGATAAAGTAATGTATGCAACTGTACATAATTAGGCATTAAAACACTCGTGTGACCTTATTATGAAACTCGCCTTTGGCTCGTTTCATAAAACACACTCGTGTTTTAATGCCCCTTATTATGTACCAGTTGCATAAACTACTATTAAATAAAAACTACAGCAGTTACTTTTTGCGTACTGCTTAAAAAGCCACCTCCGATATAATCATACATTATTTATTAAACAGAACAGTTATTTAATTTCAATTGGAGCAAAAACAGCCGAAGACAGCCAAATAAAGTGTACAATCAAGGGCATAAATATGTCATACATTTATGGACCTTATTTCAATGGAGCAAGGTGAAAAAAAGTATACATATTGGTGCCCTTGACTGTACCAGGTGTTTTGTTCCTATACATAAGTAAGATCGGCAGGCGACCTGAACACTCGCTCTTTTGGCAGGGACTTTCATTAACTTCTTAACCTTTCAAATACACGAAATGCTTCCAGAAATGCTTCCTTCAAATCTAACACCGAATGCTATGCACTAGGTACGTTTCCATGTGTCCTACAAAGTGAGTTGTTATCTAAATCCGGCTGCATTCACCGCATGGTTTAGACTTCCGACTGGCTCAGACAGTGCCGGTTAAAGACGGCTTTTGCGCTGATATCTTGCACACATTCCCTTTAGTATACTACTTAAGTCGTATTGATACGCAGAATTCACAAGCATTTCAGCGAGAATTACTGGAGTTATACATAATTATACATTTGTTTTAAACTCCGTTAGAGCTAAGCGTGAAAGCTTAATAACAAATAACATAATTAAAGGTATGGTCCGGTCCTGCTTATATCTAGATATTGACCAGCCAACAAGATTTCACACTCACGGTTTATTCAAATATACCTTCATCACCTCCAAATTTCAGCGATATTTTTCAATCAATATTTTAACAAGATTCGTTTGTATGTGTTCCTCTTGACATATCCGAATAAAGAATATGTTAGTCCAGTGCCTATTTAGGAGTGTTAATGAATTCCCCACACATAGCAATCACGGGTTAACTACATGATTCTTCAACTTATTTTTTTTTTATTACTTTACGGTGCTGTCTGAAAACCAGCGCTGCAGGTGTTTGACACCTCAGCATAATGCTGAGACAGCAACCGATTTGCTGCCGCGAAGACACACATTATTTTATATGTTCTGAGTTTTGTACGTCTATTATTTTTTGTATCTGTGTGTCTTTTGTGCAGTAAATAAATGTTTCTTCTTCTTCTTCTTCTTTCTTCTAAATTTAACAAGCAATAAAATTCATGATGCTAATTTTATTGCGTATAAACACTAAGGACCTACTTAAATATTAAATGGTAGACACATTTTATCTAATGTTAAAGGTAAATTCATGGGATCCACTTAAATGGCGTGCTACATACAGGCCATTTGTTGCCTTACGTAGCCTTCGCTCATATCTTGGGGAAAATTGCTTTTTCCCTATAAGTGGCTTTAAAAGCATTGAAGAGCATCTCTGACGACAATAGTATGGCTATTATGGCTACATGCATATGGTTGAGAACTTGAGATCTTTTGTGTTGCCCGATAAAAATAATATTATGATTATGAGTAAAAAAATCATAATCATACTCATACTCATAAACGACGAAGGAGCGCTCGTGGCCCAGCGGCGCCTGCGTACCGCTTGCGGTATCTAAGGTTAAGCAACGTGGGCAGCGGTCAGGACTCGGATGGGTGACCGCTTTGAGTGGTTACTAACTGAGCGCTTCCGTGCTTTGGAAGGCACACTAAGCCCTTGATCCCGGTTGCTGTCTATGGCAGCAGTCGTTAAGCCAAGTTGGAGGCCTTCGGGCGGCTTGAGAACTTCTAATAACAGTCAAGTTGACCACTCATTTGACAAAGCCTAATCCCAAAAAGGTCTAGTTTCCCCTCGGGGTTGGAAGGTCAGATGGCAGTCGCTTCCGTAAAAACTAGTGCCTACGCCAAATCCGGCATCCTTGAGGATGCAACTGTACTGGGATAACGCTAGGAGGATGATGACTCATAAACGACTTCCCAGCGATTCACCAGAATATAAATAGAGAAACTATAATTAAATGATTTGTGAAGGTTCCACCAAGGCTTTTATTGACAAAGGAACATTCGTCATTAATTGAACAATAACTAGTTATTTATTCGACTGTAGACGTTGCGCGAAGAACAAAAGAAACGTTGCTTTTATATCGTTTCGTTTGTTCAATGAATTCGTACTGAATGGGTGCAGTCATGAACGAAGATGGGTGTTTCCTGATTATAAAGGTAACTAAAGAAATAGGAGACAATAATAGATTTAGTCGCCGCTTTGCTTATATGAGAATACGGGCCCTTAAGGCGCTACACTGAAAAAATTGGAGACTTTGAAACGCTGTCCTGCCCAGACTAGGAAACAGTTGGGGCTGATTTTCAGATATATAATTCTTGACTATATGATTGTGGTACTGACAATAGCGAAACATGATTGCTTAAAATTTTCTCTATAGAAAATACATCCAAAGTCGAGTCTATATTTTCCTTTTTTTCCTCAGCCTACTAAAACAACGCATTATTAAAAGACACGATTAAGTTAATATGATGGTATTTTACCTCATCTAGGTACTGACAAGAGGAAAATTAATAAACCTGCACACAGTCAGATATTTAACGAGATTTGTCTAAAATGTCATTCTCGGAGAGGGTTGCATCCCGTTTTGTCGTGGGCGAAAAACAAAGGGTGTCTCTTTCAATCGATAAGGCGATAGCCTTAAGATCATTCGTATAAATGTAACATTGGATAATATTGGATATTGTACAGAACTTATCAAATTGGTTACCTAGTTCCTTACTCGAATTATGTAATTGTCTGCGTAAACAGATTATCTTAGATTTGTAATCTTGGTTTATTTACTCGTCAGTTTACTAAGATTAGGATAGATTATTCTCAATTTGCAAGATTATTTATAATGCCGTTTCGTGTCCGCGTTTTTACTCGTTCAGATAAGCATGCAGTTTCAAGGTCACTAGTTTTGTATTTAAGAAAGAAATTGAGTACTAAATAATGCCAGATTAATACGAAATAATCTTTATTTCTGCAAAATTATTATGTTACTGAAATGATATGACGAAATGATAAATCATGAGCGATAATTCAATTCAATCAATTTTCATTGTCGAGGTGTTGTCCCAATGTTAAGTTTAGTTATTCTATTATCGAAGTCTTTGTAGAGTTATTTCTAAGCACTATAAGAGTAGGTACAGTAAGAGTACAATTGAAAATTATAAACATTCACCAAAATAAAAATAAAGATATTTTTAAAATTGAAAATTCGGAAACCTTTTTTTTATATTGTCCAAAATCTAAATAAAAAATTATATGGTAACTATCTACCGAAACGCATTTTTTCACGACTAAAACAGCAAAATACTTATTTTCCCATACAACGGTTGGTTCGGTACTGGGTTGTGTGACGTCATTTGCCCGTGCCAATTTGTAGGAGCACTAGGAGCCTTTTGGAGGGCCGCTAGCGTCGAGCTAGGTTCATCCCTGATTTTTGCCCTGTATTGTGGTCTAATTGTAGTTGGTCCCATAGAGACATTTGATCGTCTATGAAAACTGGTTCAAATGACACCATAAAAAAATAGTCAAATAGCGAATTGTAATTTGCTAGCACAGAATCAATAATTCAAGCTCTCATGCAATGCAAATTACTGATTATAAATGGCGGCACGGCAGCACCATTGCAGGGCTATAAAAAACCACTTTGCGTAATGAAATGGGAGGTGTGAACATATTTCACGAAAGAGCAATTGAAATACCTACTGAGCGTTTTTAACGTTTCGTTAAATTAAAAGTTGCCGATTTGACTATCCGTAAAATATCGGTTTATTTTCGCATTGCCTCAACAATCTAGGACAGAACCACAAATCAGTACTTACTCACGCAAATTCACTAAACCAGACGAAAATCCTCTCATTACTATCAGCGGGATCAAATCATACCCTTAATATAGATACGTCAAATCGGATCGGGGGTAAACCGGCAACTTTGCGGCTTAGAGCCGAAATTGATTACTTACTTCCCTAACGTAATAATGGGTTCATTAGTGGTTTGGCGTGGGCTAAGTACGAAAAGTTACGAATTCCTGGCATGTATGAATAGAATTTGATGACTAAACAAACGTAACTGGGTATATATGGTCTAAATAAATAAATTTTGGCAAGTGATTTTTAATACCTATGTGGTAGTTAATAAAGTATGCTCGGTTTTTGAGTAATAGGTATATATATATATATATATTGTGATAAGTCTGAAAATAGGGAGTACCTAGAAAAAAAAAAAAAGGCAAGGCAAATAGGCAAGTTGGTGCATCTCATTATCACTGATATCCCTGCACGTACTTTCAGCGGAATAGCAAAGGAATATTGTTGAATTTAATACCTAATCATTCTTTAAATTCATCACTAATTGGTTTATATTGGTTCAGGCGTTGAAAGATAAAAGACAGGGATAATTTCGTATTTATAATTGCCGGCCCCGAATTTAGAAAAAAATCAAAGGGAAAGATTTAGAAGGTACCTTCCGTGATCAGAGGGCGTAACTAAACCAAAAACGAAATACCTACCTACTTTTGTTACGAATCAAATTATTGCTGAAGGCTGTGAGCCTTTGAAGAAAATACACAGAGGTCGCTAGTAGTGGCTTAAGAATGCAAGGTAAAGATTCGCTTCATGACGTAGTGATCTCGGTGGTGTGTGGTGTAAAGGTAAGCACGCTGGTCCGGCAAACCAGAGGCACGGCTTCGATTTCCGTCTGACGCTGCGTGCGTGATCACGGTTAATTTTTCCTTTGTATTAGTTCTCTGTATCAAATAATTACCTCTGTCACTCTTGCTATTCAAGTGACAGAGAGGCAGATATTTCGTTTTCGGTGCTCGGTATATCCTAGAGGCTAGGGCCGGCTGGCCTTAACTACATTGCGCGGTTTTATAGACCGATTGAACTCGTAATACCTCCGTGACCCGTAGTGTAATGAAACTTGCGTGCGAGTGTCGTACTTAAGGCTTAAACAAAACAAATAAGAATCAAAAATGTCGTTTACATTATTGGGACCGTGCGCGACGACAACGCCACGGACAGGTGGCCATTATGGACACTTTGTCATAGCTGTCAAGCGAGAAATAAGTAAATATTGTGAAAACAATTAATGAAATCTTGTGTTATTTTACTATATTAGACAATATTGGACGATGGTAGTCTGTAACATTATTGCCAATAACATTAAAATTGTTGTTTTCAGGTTAGGTGACTTACTTTTTTTTCTTACGGCAATTATCCACGTATTTCTTTGGTCTCGTTTCCACCACGGTCTTGAAAACTGGTAAAATTTACAGTCGCTATTCTGTGGTGTTTTTACAATTCACAATAACACATTTTACTAGAGCCATATTAAATTTATCTTTACTGCAATATGGATTTGACAGCTCAAGTCAATAGACCGCGGGCCAACGACAGGTCACGATTACCAATCTCCTCTCGCATGAAAACTACATAGAGTGGTTAAGAAAGATGAATAAAAAATTACTGTGGACGTCTGCCACGATTCCGTTGGTGGGTTGAGAAGCAGCAGCCTCCCAAAGACGTAAAAAAAATAATTAAATTCAGTCATTTCCTCTCGACTGAAACTAGGTTTAAATGATACTTAGTTAAGAAAATACCTTAACGAAAAAAAATCGTCTGCCACTTGTAGGGCGGTGGAATACCCGTCTGCCAAGCACGTGAACATGTAAAAAAATAATTAAATTCAGTCATTTCCTCTCGCATGAAATTTTGTCAGATGATAGTTTATGGCCTATTATGAAGAAATAAATTCGTCTGCCACTTGTATCGCGGTGGAAAACCCGTCTGCCAAGGGCCTAAACATTGTATGGGATGAAAAGAAAAAAACAATGTACATCGGCGTGTGGGGTATCTATGGATAGGTCTTTAAAAATTATATAAGGGTTTCTAAAAAACTTTTCCATTTAAATACAAATACAAATACAAATACAAATGCGTTTATTTTTCCTTTAAATTACAACCGTTGTTGTGTTGTTGTTTAATTCAACCGTTGGTGAAATATTCGCCGTGAAAGTCGTAAAAAGTTCATCCCCCTCTTTAATTTCTAAACTGTGAGATCAAAAATTCTGAAAAAATTGGGAGGGTGTAAATAAATAAATACTCAAAAATATTCGGTTTGAATAAACTACGTCAAACGGTTTTTGAATAAACGCTGAAAAACTGTCTTGTTCAAACAAAACGACTTAAGCGACGTGAGTTTCCCATACAGATACGACCATTTTTGCTACGATTTATTGAATAGTGGTTTAAAATGTGAACTAGTACGTGTGGGTACGGAAACCTTCATTGTGTGTAATCCCAGACGCACTCTAGGACTGCTTGAAAGTTATTCGACATGCCTCAGGTCGTGTCTTCATAGGAAACTCACGTCACTTAAGTCGTTTTGTTTGGGCAAGACAGTTTTTCAGCGTTTATTAAAAAACCGTTTGACGTAATTTATTCAAACCGAATATTTTAAACCGATATCCAATAAATTGTAGCAAAAAAGGTCGTATCTTTATGGGAAACACACGTCGCTTAACGCGTTTAGTTTGGACAAGACAGTTTTTCAGCGTTTATTCAAAAACCGTTTGACGTAATTTATTCGAACCGAATATTTTTGAAAGTCTTTATTTATTTACACCCTCCCAATTTTTTTCAGAATTTTTGACCTCACAGTTTCAAAATTAAAGAGGGGGGATGCACTTTTTACGACTTTCACAGCGAATATCTCACCAACGGTTGATTAAAATGGAAAAGTTTTTTAAAAACCCCTATATCATTTTCAAATATCTATCCATAGATACCCCAAACGCCGATGTGCATTGTTTTTTCCTTTTCACCCCATACAATGTTTAGGCCCTTGGCAGACGGGTTTTCCACCGCGATACAAGTGGCAGACGAATTTATTTCTTCATAATAGTTCATATACTATCATCTGACACAATTTCATGCGAGAGGAAATGACTGAATTTTTTTTTTTACATGTTCACGTGCTTGGCAGACGGGTATTCCACCGCCCTACAAGTGGCAGACGATTTTTTTTCGTTAAGGTATTTTCTTAACTATTATTTAAACCTAGTTTCAGTCGAGAGGAAATGACTGAATTTAATTTTATTTTTACGTCTTTGGGAGGCTGCTGCTCCTCAACCCACCAACGGAATCGTGGCAGACGTCCACAGCAATTTTTTATTCATCTTTCTTAATCACTGTACAAGTTTTCGTGCGAGAGGAAATGACTGACGATTTTAACCTTCTGGCCCGCGGTCTACAACAACGAAATGTAAATTTTAACCGTAGTGAGCGCTGTGATCGTTTAGGCTACCCCCTCCACCCGCTTTGCACCCTGCCAATAATTTGTCGATTCCGGCAGATATTTCGGCCTTGACAGTACAAGTGGACACGACTACATTCAAATGCGTTCCGACCCCGAAAGGAACTTCCTATGCCTCAGGCAAATCTTGGACATTTTAAGCACCAGCCAGTTTTCCTCTCAACCGTTGACTTTGATTGCTAGTGAACTAACTTCCTTTAAATCGAAATAGTGTCCATGCATAAAAACTAACCAGTCTAGCCACTGCAACCGAGCGTTTAACAAGTCATTTTCAATCAGAAAACATCGTGTAATTTTGATTTTTATTTTTGTCCAACATAATAAAAACCATTTATACAATGGTACCTTTTTTTTGTTATATGAATTAATTTATGTATGTAATTTTAACGATTTTTTTTGACGAATGGATTAGAACAATGGTAGAAGGAAAGATAGAGGGAAAAAGGAAAAGGGGAAGACCTAGAATGACGTATATGGAGCAAATGAAACATAAAATAAATGCTTCGTCACACAAAGAAGTGAAGGACAAAGCTGAATGTAGAATAAGCTGGCAATTACTCCACCGACAAGAGCCAAGCTCTTAAATATTATGATGATGATGTAATTTTAAATGGATCTTTGTTATACTTGTAAATCTTTCATTCATTAATTTTAAATAATATTAAAGCTAACTTAAATCTAAAACAGGCCCTTGAGGCATTGTAGGTACCGAGGATGCTGGCGGCATTTCCTCGCTCTATCGCAATGCTGATACTCACCAGTCACGTCAACCAGACGCTAATAGGCTTGTGTAGTACATGTACTAAGAACTAAAAAGACCTAGTTCCCAACACTGTACTAGAGCGAACTATTCCGTAAAGTTTCTGCTCTTAGTACATTTAGTACATGCGGAGCGAAACCTGAACAGAGACAACAATATCCGAATGACCGACCGACCAAAGCAACCGAACGAAACCGAACGGCTCTCGACTGGCGCGAACGTGAGCGTATGGTCATTCGATAGTTCACTCATTCAATTCAGTCAAAGGAGCACGAATATTCACGTTTCTCTCGGTGTACTAGTGTACTAAAAGAACTAAAAGACCGAACTAGTACATGTGAGAGATTGTACTAGTCCGGAGCGATCCGCTCAGTGAACGAGCGCGCACAAGCCTAGACGCTAATCTCATCAAAGAAAGGACTAATTTCCGATTTCGGTTGGATGTTCAGATCAGCCGCTTTCGAAAAACTAGTGCCAATGTCAAATCTTGGGAGGTGCTGAAAAGGTCGTCGGACTCCGGGCAAATTTTTGAATACACTGGTAAAAAGCAAGGAGGATGATAAGTGTACGGTCAACCAAATTGATTCCTGGGCCACTTCGTACCGTGTCACAGTGACAATCTATATGAAAGCCGCTAGAGATCTCATATAAATGTCACTGTGACATGAAGTGGCCCAGAAATCAAATTGGTTGACTGTGCATAGAACTTTAATATGGTAACGCGATTGCAGACATTAACACATTCAGCGCCGGGGATACGGTATCATATCGGGTTCACCGTTTGTAGGCAGTTTTCGCTACAAAGCAGAAAAACATGTTATCGGC
This sequence comes from Cenopis cana, assembly GCA_951800055.1. Classification (NCBI taxonomy): domain Eukaryota; kingdom Metazoa; phylum Arthropoda; class Insecta; order Lepidoptera; family Tortricidae; genus Cenopis; species Cenopis cana. The sequence continues at coordinate 22,124,345 of OX637476.1, read as the reverse complement.
TACGAGCGTAACGAAATGCACTCGTCGGCAATGAATGTAAGTTCGGTCAAAATTTTCCCTAAATTGAATACTTAGGACCTTATCTTTATATTATCATAAATCGGCAATCATTTCCACATATCTCAACTGCAGGTGTGTGAAGATAAGCCTTAAACGAATCGCTATTCTAATAATAAAATGGCGGAATGCACTAGTTAATGCAGTCCTGAGCTTTATTGAAGCGATATTTTCATTAACACACATAATCTTCTTCATGTCCAATAGACTTGACATTTTACTATGCTAAAGAAAAGGGGTGGAGAAATAAAATAATAATTATAAAAATTCGGGGGACCTAATATTCTGGTTTTACTTGTATGTAGTAGGTCCCCCGACTGCAAACAATAGTTATTTGTTCAACAAGAGAGCAAAGTAGATTTTAGCTGCGAGTGTTGATTTTGAGTCCCGAGGAAGCGAAAGATTCTATAATTGAATCACGAGCGTAGCGAGTGATTCAAAATTAGAATCTTGAGCGTAGCGAGGGACTCAAAGACACGAGATGCAAATATCTTTGCTCTCGCGTGATACATACAACTTTTCACCTCAGCGGCGAGAACATATTAAACTTTAATAACATCATTTACGGCTTATCATAGGCTTTTACGCACGTGTCTCGTGATAAATCAAGCAGATTTAATTCAGCATTGATTACGAATCTGCTGCTTGTCTTAACTCCTCAGCTAAGCCAGCACAAGACGAACGCAAGCGCGCGACTCGTCGAGTTTAGGCGCGGCAGACTTTAGGTACATACCTAATCGCGCGAACTAATTCACATGCACACTAAAAATTAGTTGTATTGTTGTTAAAATACAGCCCATGTCAGTGTCACAGATTTCGCTTACCTACGTATTTTAGTTATTTGAACAATATCTGTAGCGCAAGAATGAGACAATAACACTGTTTAAGTAGGTACTCTTCTCACTCGAGCCAGCTCGCGTGTACACTAAGACGCACTGTTTTCTAAGTCTAAATACACCCTTCATCACTAATGTTTTCTAGATATTTTTATAATATTCAACACTGATTATTAATTAATGTCTGTTAGCGCAAGACAAAATAAAAGTAAAAACGAAAAAAAAACGCACAAATTTTTAAAGGGTGCGTTCTGAAATGGCTCCGGTTTTATTCTTCTACTAAAATAAAGATTGTTAAAAGTAAAATTAATAATTAAAGTGATAAACTTTCTGTTTTTTCTGCAATAAAGGTTTTATTTATAAATATGTATTATCATAATAATATTATATTTAAAAGAACCGTTGCCAACAACTTCCTGATAATTATAACTCTTAGGTTAATTTATGAGTTTTCGAACGTGTTTTACGTTCCTTATTTAGCGCGTTTTTGGGAGTCGATTTGAGTCGATTAGAGAATTTGAATATCAAATTAAGAATCGACATATGTGGGCCCTCTCTTTTTTAATATAACGAATTGAAAGGAACAGAGCGATTGAAGGTCAAATATATCGAATTCGTAATATACCCCGAACTACGGAGTGGCAGATCTTGGCATTCGTGGACCAAAAATTAAAAAGCTACTTTGATCCACGCTCGCAGCAAAATTGCATTTTGGCCACTGGTTTCAAGCAGCAAAACAGCCGTGTTCGAGCCGCTGAGGTGAAAATAGTTATTTGTTATACAAGGGTGCAAAGTTGTATTTTAACCGCGAGTGTGGAATTGGAACACGAGCTAGCGAATGGATTCTAGGGTTGAACCACGAGCTAGCGAATGGATTCTATGGTTGAACCACGAGCGAAGCGAGTGGTTCGAAAATAGAATCCTGAGCGAAGCGAGTGGTTCAAAATTAGAATCCTGAGCATAGCGAGTGTTGCAACACACGAGGTAAAATAACTTTGCAGCCGTGTGTAACACAAATCTTTTCACCTCACTAAAGCGAGGAAATAGAAAAAGGAAAAAACAAAAGTAAAACAATAAAAAAAGTTGGGTTTCTTCCAATTTTTCATTTCATTAAAATAGAAAATAAAAACTAAATTTGACCAAAAAAACGCGAAAAAAATTAAGCAAAATTCAAAAACAAATGCTAAAGTAAATATATAAAGCAAAATAAAATTTGAAATCTTTATTAGTCGAAATCGAGTATAATCAAGATTTATTGCAAAAAAAAATTATTTCCAACCTTAAATTCAAAATAAATGTTAAATTTGAAATCCCTATCCCTAAATTAGTCAAAATCGAGTATAATGACGATTTTTTGCAAAAAAAAAGTTTTTTTGCTTAAAATTCAAAGAGTTTTAAAATTTGAAATCCTTATCCTTGAATTAGTCGGAATCGAGTATAATGACGATTTTTTGCAAAAAATAAAAATTTTTTTTGCTTAAAATTCAAAAAATATATAAAATTTGAAATCCTTATCCTTGAATTAGTCGAAATCGAGTATAATGACGATTTTTTGCAAAAAAAAAAAATTTTTTTAGCTCAAAATTCAAAATAGTTATAAAATTTGAAATCCTTATCCTTGAATTAGTCGGAATCGAGTACAATGACGATTTTTTGCAAAAAAAATATTTTTTTTTGCTTAAAATTCAAAATAAATATCAAATTTGAAATCCTTATCCTTGAATTAGTCGGAATCGAGTATAATGACGATTTTTTGCAAAAAAAAATTATTTTTTGCTTAAATTTCAAAATAAGTATTAAATTTGAAATCCTTATCCTTGAATTAGTCGGAATGGAGTATAATGACGATTTTTTGCAAAAAAAAAATTTTTTTTGCTTAAAATTCAAAATAATGATAAAATTTGAAATCCTTATCCTTGAATTAGTCGAAATCGAGTATAATGACGATTTTTTGCAAAAAAAATATTTTTTTCGACTTAAAACTCAAAATAAATGTAAAATTTGAAAGCCCTATCCCTAAATTAGTCGAAATGGAGTATAATGACGATTTTTTGCCAAAAAAAAATTGTTTTTTCTTAAAATTCAAAATCATCATCCTCCTAGCGTTATCCCAGTACAGTTGCATCCTGAAGGATACCTGGGGTCCGCTACCTAATCCCAAGATTTGGCGTAGGCACTAGTTTTTACGAAAGCGACTGCCATCTGACCTTCCAACCCCAAGGGGAAACTAGTCCTTATTGGGATTAGGCTTTGTCAAGTGAGTGGGCAACTTGACTGTTAGAAGTTCTCAAACCGCCCGAAGGCCTCCAACTCGGCTTAACGACTGCTGCCATAGACAGCAACCGGGATCAACGGCTTAACGTGCCTTCCAAAGCACGGGAGCGCTCAGTTAGTAACCACTCAAAGCGGTCACCCATCCAAGTCCTGACCGCTGCCCACGTTGCTTAACCTTAGCAAGCGCAAGCGGTTCGCAAGCGCCGCTGGGCCACGAGCGCTCGCTTTCTTAAAATTCAAAATAATTATAAAAAAAACTTTAATTCAAAATAAATATAAATTCTGAAATCCAAGGACTGATTTTTTTCACACCACCTGAAAAAAAAATCTGATGGGCGATAGTGTGAGCACTAAGCAGTTTTCCAAACATTTTTATCGGTAATGAATCCTACACCGATATTGTATCGGATAGTGGGAACACGGCCTTACATGTTATTATCTTAAAAAAGTAACTAGGAACACGTTCGGATTTCAAAATTACTTTGCACACATGTGGATAAAATGCAGTTTTGCTATCTGTTTTTAAAGAATAAAAAAGGGCTTTCCGAGCTAGTGAGGTGAAAATATATTTCCTTGAGTTCTTTATTTTGAAGCTTGTTTTTTGTCTTTATAATTAAAGTAAACAGCTATTTATATCAATAAATATTCTAGTTTATTTATAAAGAAACGTATGACAACAACAAACGGGACGATAGTCATATTTTTACATAGTTTGAACGACACATGTCACAAGCAGCATAGACACTCTAAGATGAGGTTTTATGCCTATATTTCCACATCCTCCCTTGGGCATAAACCCATCTTAGATGAGCAGTACTCGAGCTTCAGCTGCGGGGTGCCCTTGGTGAGCACGTCAGCGACCATCTCGCTAGTCTGCACGTAGTCAATGACAATCTTCTTCAGGCGCACCTTGTCACGAACAAAGTGGTGGCGTATGTCAATGTGCTTGGTCCTGGAATGATAATTCTCGGTACCTGCAAGTTTAATCGCACTTTGGTTATCGCATAAAATTGTCATAGGCACAGTTACCAAGTGTGGCCAAAATTCTTCCTGGAGCTGTTTAAGCCACATAGCTTCCTGTGTGCAACTAGAAAGAGACATATATTCGGCCTCAGTGGTCGAAAGCGCGACTGTCTGTTGTCGACGTGAGTTCCACGTAATTGCTCCACCCTGGTGAATAAATACGTAGCCAGTACAAGACCTACGATCGTGTTCATTGCTACACCAGTCTGCATCACAATAACCATATACAGGCTTGTCATCTCGTTTATAAGTCAAAGTGTAGCTTTCAGTAAATTTTAAATATCTTAAAACTCATTTCAACGCCATCCAATGCTGCATTTCTGGTCTTGAATTAAATCTGCTGAGAGTATTGACAGCATAGGAAATATCAGGGCGCGTTCCTTGTGATAAATAAAGCAGACATCCAATAATCTCCTGATAGGGATGTTCATCTGAAATTGAATCTGCTTCTTCATTCACAGTAAACTTCATTTTGGGATCAATAGGTGTTTTGACACCCTTACAGTTTGACATTCCATATTTACTCAATATATCTTGAATATATTTCTGCTGGTTAACGCTTAAAATCCCTTGTGCTCTGTCTCTATATACTTGCAAGCCCAGGCAGTACTTCAAATCACCCAAATCTTTCATTTCAAACTTTGAAAACAAGTTCGTTTTAATTTCATTTTTAGTTTCTTTAGAACTCGTGAATAAGATGAGATCATCCACGTAGACTGCTAAAAATGTTATGTCTTCCTTTTGAATTCTGTAGTAAATACAGGGATCGAGTACAGATTGAGTTAAACCGATTTCTTTCAGCGCACCATCCAGCTTTCGGTTCCACTGTCTGCTGGCTTGCTTTAGACCGTATAGAGATCTTTTCAGTAAGCATACTTGGGTTTCATTTTCCTCAAAACTTGTAGGTTGTCTCATGTATATTTCTTCTTCGATATCACCCTGTAGAAAAGCAGCTACCGCATCCATTTGATCTGTATCTAAGTTGTACTTTACTGCCATAGAAAACAAATACCGCAGAGATGAGTATCTGATTACAGGTGCATACAATTCATTGTAATCGCAACCTTTCTTTTGAGCGCAACCTTTAATGACTAACCGAGCCTTATATTTTGTAATGTCGCCTTTCTCATCTCTTTTCGTTTTAAAAACCTCTTGGTGCGTGGGTCCATCAATTTGTATCCTTTGGTATTTTCGCAATATCCGATAAATATCATTTCTGAGGATTTTGGATCCCACTTCAACCTCTTTTCCTTCGGCACGTGCATCATGGCTTTACAGCCGAAAATCCGCAAATGAGAAATATTTGGTTTTATACCTGTCAGTTTCTCAAGTGGTGTCACGTAGTTAAGGACTCGAGTCGGAGAACGATTAATTATATGAGCAGCTGTTTCTAGTGCTTCAGCCCAAAACTTCTTCGGCAGCTCGGCATCCATCAGCATGCATCTGGCACGTTCAACCAGCGTACGATTCATACGTTCGGCAAGTCCATTCTGTTCTGCCGTGTACGGTGCCGTCGTCTGATGCTTGATGCCTGAACCTGTCAAGAATTTTTTCATCTCGTTATTCGTGTATTCTGAGCCATTATCTGAACGAAGAATTTTGATTTTGCAGTCCAACTGATTTTCCATTTCCTTTTTATAAATTTCAAACACTTCCTTTACATTTGTTTTCGTTTTCAAAATATAGACATTTACTTTTCTAGAATAATCATCCACAAATGTAATGAAATATCTTCCTCCACCCATAGACGGAACCTCCATTGGCCCGCATACGTCGGAATGTATAATCTGGAGTGGAGATGTCGCCCTCGTTCCAACATTATTAAAGGGAAATTTAGTTTGCTTACCTTTCAGACACGGAATGCAACCATTGTTTGCATCTGCATTGCTTACCAACTTCACACCTTCAGTACATAAAGGCAATCTGTTGACATCGTTGAAGTTGAGATGTCCCATTCTCCTGTGCCAAATGTCCAAAGTTTGTTTATCTACGGTCGTGGTAAATGCATTCCCTTTATAGGTGTTTAGCTTATACATGTTATTCGTAAGTGTCGCTGTTCCTACTAAATGCCTCTGTGCATTATATATTTCACAGCCAAACTTATTGAATACAACTTGACAGCCATTTTTAATCAACTGACTGACTGACAGTAGGTTAGTGCTCAATTGCGGAACATATAAAACATCTCTCACCTGTATGTGGTTCGTCTTACCGTCTCCACTCAGCAGGTCCAGGTTCACGTTACCCATCTGCTTTACGGCAACTGATGTACTGTTGGCAACCATTATCTGTTGAATCGGAGATGCCCGGACATCGTACATCCCTTCGGAGTTATTAACTAGGTGCTGAGACGACCCCGAGTCCAAAAACCACTCTGTGCTGTCCAGGTGTTGACCAGCGGCTGAAAAAACTGCAGCAAAACCTTTATCATTAGTCTTCTTGCTATGACAGTTCTTGCTAAAGTGTCCGTACTTGTTACAGTTGTAGCAACGCGGTCCCGTTGGCTTCTTATTTTTAGGGGAGGTTTTACTATGCTTTGCATAAAGAACGGACACATTTGACTCCTTCACTTCCTGGAGTAATTTCATTTTGATGAAATCAGTGCTTATCTTTACACCAGAGCTCTCCAGCCCCATTATCATCGGTTTGTATTGCTCCGGCAAACCAGCCAACATTAGAGTACCTAACCATTCATCATCGACACAGAATCCTATATTCCTGAGCTTATGTGCGGTGGTTATTATCTTATTGACGTACTCCTCGACATTCAGACAACTATCTAGAGTAGTGTTCACTAAATTTCTGAGTAACCCAACTCTACGCGACAAACCTGAGTCTTCAAACGCTTTTTGTAAATTTAGCCATACCTCTTTAGAAGTCTTTGCGTCGTGGACGTGTACATAATTTACCGGGTCCACCAGCAAAATGATTTTCGACTTAGCTTTGAGGTCATGCTTCGGATCTACTGAAGAATCTTTCGGAGGCTCGACGCAGTCCCATAAGTCCTCGTGTTGTAAATACGTCTGTACAGCGAACTTCCAGGTGCTGTAATTTTCTCTACCCAACAGTTTTTCTATTTGCACGTTAGACATGGCCATTATATCGGTGCCAATTCAAGATTACGGTGTCTGAACGGCAAACCTAAAAATCAAAACTTCACTCGCGGAACTAGACCGAGTTTAGTTTACTGATATCGGAATAACGTTTACGGTTGACTTTACGAATTATTTTTCGGGTCAATTGCCCATAACCTAAAGTAAACAGCTATTTATATCAATAAATATTCTAGTTTATTTATAAAGAAACGTATGACAACAACAAACGGGACGATAGTCATATTTTTACATAGTTTGAACGACACATGTCACAAGCAGCATAGACACTCTAAGATGAGGTTTTATGCCTATATTTCCACAATAATGCAGTCGTGTTTTTAATTTTTATAATTATTATTTTATTTCGATCTTTTTTTACTAAAACACATAAATTATATATGTATTTGATTTCGTCTCTTCAAATGCTTCATTTTGATACCCCACTTGCTAGGATAGCACAAATAATTTTTTTTACGGAACACACAAAATGGAGTCTACAGTCCGCCATGTTGTTTTTATTGCAACGTATATCCTATGTCACCCGGGATGACGTAAGGATTCCAACGACACCTCACACATCTAAATCGGTTAAGGCGTTGAGAAGTTCTGGGGGAACAAAAAAAAGTTCACATACATACATACATACATACATACATACATGAAACCTGAAAACATTACACTCCTTTTTTTGGGCAGTCGTGTAAAAAGAAAATTCAGTTTTGCACGGAAACTGGCATTGTGACTTATTTTACATACAAAACCCGCTTTTAACTTCCTAATAGCACTGCACTATAGCGTTGAAGAGAATGCATTCTATTCCGTTGAATTTAATTAACATCTCTTTACGCAAGCTGGGTTGGGATGCACCAACCATTTCTTGCTTCAACACATCCCAGGAATTTGGTTTTATTGTACTGTTGGGGATTAGTACTGCAACATGTCTGCACTACTACCTCTCTTGTAAAATATTACAATATAGATAAGATCGAATACTTTTTACATTCTGTGGGAAAAAAAATTGCGCCGTTGTCTTGCGCAATGTTCAAAATCAAATATTTAATCGGCAATATTGCAAGTATTTCTTTGTTGGTTTTCTATGTATATATTCATCTTTATGTAGGCTTCAAGTGCTGTTTTAATTTATTTGATTAAATGAGATACTCGTACTTATCTGACCCACACAGACCAATACCTGGTTTGCCGAATTAAGTCTCGAGTCTCCGGGTCCATATTGACATGTAAAAAACCGGCCAAGTGCGAGTCGGACTCGCGCACGAAGGGTTCCGTCCCATTATCTTTAAAAACTGTAAAAAAATCACGTTTGTTGTATGGGAGCATTGGGAGCTCCCTTAAATATTTATTTTATTCTGTTTTTTAGTATTTGTTGTTATAGCGGCAACAGAAATACATCAGCTGTGAAAATTTTAACTTTCTAACTATCACGTTCAATAGTTCTATTTATTGAGGTGTGCAATAAAGAGTATTTGTATTGTATTGTATTGTATCACGGTTTTTGAGATACAGCCTGGTGACAGACGGACAGACGGACAGCGGAGCCCCCGTCCCCATCCCGTTTTACCCTTTGGGTACGGAACCCTAAAAATTCGTCACTCACGTCTTTAAGATCGAATATCGCTCGACATGTTTCGGGCTAACGCGTGGTCCTTATTCATGAGAACCAGTCGCGGCGGTAGCGCGTCTAGCACTGCCTAGGAGTTTTCTAGGACCTCTGGCTCCATTTCATGACAATACCCGTATAAACTTAATTTATTAAAACGTTGTTGTACATGGTATAAGTTTGTCTATCTTATTCTCGCACTTTTCACTCAATCTCTTAAAGATTTGAATTTAAACTTTCGTGAGTCATGTTAAAACTATATTACACTTCGAAGCATGGCGCCTGGAGTGACAATTAATACGTGAGTTTAACCGTTTAGTGTAATATACACTTAAAGGTTAGCTGGAAGAGATTCCTCATAGGGATGAGTTCGACTTTGTACTTTAACCTTATGTCACATCCATATTGTTTTAACCTGTTTTTGTGTACAATAATAGTACATTACTTACCAAGGGCGATAAAACAAAGAATGTCTCAGATCGCAGGTATTTTACGCCCGAGCCGAAGGCAAGGGCGATAAATATGCGATCTAAGGCTTTCTTTATTATCGCCCGTGGTAAGTACAAAATTTTATGGCACCCCCTGGCCAGGAAGTGGTTTTTTTCGCGCGCGGAGCGTGCGATAATGGCCACTTTATGGCCAGGTGTGACATAAAAGACTTATATACATAGAGAGGCGTGGAGAGTCTCCATAGTCAAAATAGTTCAATTTCTAAATCCTCTCTCTCTTGTCTCCATGCAGGGTCTTCGAGTAACAACGATAATCGGCTCCTTCGGGACATGCCTTGGCGCGTGGCTGAAGGTGTTCTCCGTGCCCCAGGACATGTTCTGGCTCGGCTTCACCGGGCAGACGGTGGTGGCGGTGTCCCAAGTGTTCATACTGAATGTCCCGCCGCGCCTGGCTGCGGTGTGGTTCGGGGCTGACCAGGTGTCTTCGGCTTGCAGCATTGGTGTGTTTGGCAACCAGGTGAGTCCATCATTAATGTCTATACCAGGCCACGTATTACGGTGCCTTTATATCAGAGCTGTGCTATGCTACGTTGCTATAGATGCGTTGATATCCACTAATAATATTGCTTCACATAGCATAGCAATGGTGGAAACGGAAAGCGATCACATCATCGCAGCATAGCTGCATAACATAGCTCTGGTGGAAAGGCAGCCTTATGCTCGTAGTCATCTCGTGATAAACGACAAGATATTTTAAAAGTATCCGACACTTTCTATCTGCGTGCCGCGTGCGGTATCCCAGGTTAAGCAATGTCGGCCGCAGTTAGTACATGGATGGGTGACCGCTTTGAGTGGTTACTAACTGAGCGCTCCCGTGCTTTGGAAGGCTTAAGCCGTTGATCCCGGCTGCTGTCTATGGCACCTCCGGGCGGCTTGAGAACTTCTAACAGTCAAGTTGCCCACTCACTTGACAAAGGGGGGTCGAATTTGTACTACGGCCGTAGGGAAAGTACCCACCGCTACCCTACACGTGACCCGTGGGTGGTGCTATAAGAAAAGCGCAACAAAACTGGCAACCGTACTGTCTTCTCGAAGATCTCACGGTTCTAAATAATTGTCATACGATAAATAAATAACTTTCTATCAAATCTCTTAGGCAGGGTCACTGCTAACTAGGGTAAAACGGTCCTCAAATAGACCAATGGGTTCAAATGTAGGGCATATTTATTTATAGCGATTCAAAAACTGCAAAAAATATTCGGTGTAATCATATCTTACAACGTGTAGGTACTTATGCGGAAAATAAGCAATCCAATCACCGATCAGATTCCTTCAAATCTAATCATGAAAGCCGCCGCGACCATTTTTGATACCATTATCAAAAATGGTCGCGGCGGCTTCCTGATGAATCTGAATCTTTAATAAGACTCAATCTTTGGTCGAACCACTTATAACTTCTTATCATTATCAGGGTCTGCTTCATTGCAATATTGATAATGTTTTATCTGATGTCAATGAACTTATTTCATATTTGATTATTTGCAAAAACCAAATCGTTGGCCTTCAGACACGAGTTATCAGTTTAACGCATTCACTGCCCCCAACGCGTATATGTGTTTCCGTTACTTTCACCCAGTGCCTTGAACGCACAGACGCGTTCATAATATTTGACACTTGCACCCTGTGCCTTAGTGCCTTAGACTTAGAATAGTCGGTTGAACTCACATGTGCGTTTGGGGCACACAGCAAAGTGCGGCACCTGCCGAATGCCCAGGAAAAGAGGGTGGCAGAGAATGTGTTAAGAGTGCTTTCTCTGAAAGTGCCATGTTTCCGCGTTTTACCACGTATTCAATGCAGAAATTCTCAAAAACGGTATATTTTTTTGAAACACTGTTTACAGTCCCGTGAAGAACAACTTATCCTTGGCCCTTCTCCTTCCCCTCTTCCTATTTACAGAGCCGGATCTCGGGGGGGCAAGCCGGGGTCCATGCCCCGGGCGGCAAGTTTAGGGGGCGGCAAATTTAGGGGCGGCAGGGGGGCGGCAATTCGAACTTCTTGACAGGCCAAAATACGTCTTGACAGGACAAAAAATTTCGCGCTCGCTGCGCTCACGTTTTTTTATGAAGTGATGCGTATGAAGTATTTTCCGCATCTGCATCATAATGTTTGAAAATTTTCGCGCTCGCTGCGCTCGCGTTTTCATATATACGTATATGCGTTATGACTTTATGACCCGTCCCCCCTTAGAGTAGATAACTATAGTAGCTACTTTTACTGTTCTGAAATGGTAGAGGTAACAATTTGTAAGACAATATATATGCAGACGGGGGCAGCATTTTGTAGTTTTTGCCCCCCCTCGAAAAAATTCTAGATCCGGCGCTGTCTATTTATCCAGTATTAAATAACAATCATTTAGTTATAATTAATGTTTAACTTGTTTGTTAACGATCGACCTCTTATATACATACTCCTAAAATAAATGGAGTTAAACAATTCTTTTTTTTTTAATTAAAAATGGGATCGCTCTTGGCCAGCATCTAGCCAGGGGGCAAAGATGAGGCCGACGATGAAGCGAGCTTAAAAAGGTCTAGGTTATATGAGCTCGGAAACACAAACGCAAATTCCAAGCAAACTAGTTAAAAAAAATACGTTGCAATCATTCATATATATATCCTTACGTTTCTAAGTCGCTTGATATTATATTTATTTTCTCAAGCCAACCCTAAGAACAGGTGACGTGAATTTTAGAACCAATCGCGATCCATTACAAGCCACCATTGAACGGAGCCGAAAACCCGCTGAATACCCTTTTAGAATACGGAAATTGAAGGAACTTTTACCTGAATGTTTAAACTTCGCCTGTTTTAGCGTAGTTTAATCGAAATCTGTCTTTTACCGTTTATCGGGTCTCAGTGGCCAAGATTAATCTGAGGGATGTTATGGCCCCTATTGAGTAGAAGTTGCGACAGTCAACTTTTGTCTGTTATCAGTTAAGCAATAATCGCAACAGTTGCCGACAAATCTTAAGCTAAGCTACTATAATACTGCCCCCTGATTTAGATACGGTCAATCAATTTGATTTCAGGGCCCCTTCGTACCTTGTGTCAGTGAAAATCTATATGAAAGACGCTATAAATTTATATCGCTGTGACAAGGTACGAACTGCTACGAAGTGGCCCGGAAATCAAATTGGTTGTGCTGTACAATTTTAATGAATGGTACAATTATTTAATAGTCTGGCTAATGACAGTTCAGACTACAGATTTGTTTATAACTTCCTAAATGGCAACTATAATATTAAATTGTGTCGAACGACTTTTAATAATCGTGTCAACAGAGAATTAAACATTAATTGATCAGCATCATAAAAAATAATTCCGCTTCGATATTGACTTCCATTCCATGTCATATTCAGAATTATTTAAATATAATGTAGCTTATTTTTGGTAATGTTATCGCATAGTAAGAACTGAACTATTTACTAAGATAAATTTATGTTGTTGACCAAGTGCATATCATTATTTTCTAGTCACATATGGTAATGTTTAATGCAAATAAAGCTATTCTTATTATTATTCTACTCTCTAGTGTGTTTCCGCTTACATCTGACATAAGCAAATAGGCGCAGTACATAGAAACCTACTGCTAACCAAAGACTACAATGATATACTAAAGCTGCTAACTGAAACTAACACATACCTAGGAATTAACACTTTTAAACGAATACATAGAAATTAAGAAATTAAAACTAAGACAAAAAAACTGATACAATGAATATAACACAGAAATTGATACATTGAGACTAACACAGTATAGAAACTAACCCACTGAAACTAACACATTGAATTTGCACATTTTATTGACGTTTGTTTTACACTTTCTACGTTTCTATATTTTCTTGCACCGCGTTGAGTGTCTCTGTTTCGCCCTGTGGTTGACTGGTAGATAATGCCATTTGCCATTAAGTCCGCCATTTGTACACTGTATTTTATTTCGTGCAATAAAGTTTCAATAAATAAAATAAATTGTAACGAACACATAGAAGCTAACACATTGAAATACTGAGTGCATTAAAATCATTGATTATGCACTTGGTCATTAGCTTACGATCGAAAGATACGGTCAAAAATAGTTTTCCGGCCGGTAAATCTCAAACTATTTCAATTAAACCTTACTTAAGTGCTAACATTGCAATGTAAAAGTGTTGGGGGAGGTCTTTGCCAAAGGGCACACAGAATAAAAGAAAAAACAAAAAAATTGCGCCACCACTTCAAATGTAGGGGGAGGTACCCTAAAAAAAATTTTTTTTCAAGATTTTATTCTACCGTTTTGTCGGCGTCATCAATATCTAAACTCGTGCCAAATTACAGCTTTCTAGTACTAACGGTTACTGAGAAAAACGGAGGTCGGACGGACGGACGGACGGACGGACGGACATGGCGAAACTATAAGGGTTCCTTGTTTACTACGGAACCCTAACAAGACTAGTAAAGTAAACGTGTAACAGAAACAATATTTACTCTGATGAGATAAGGCTATAAAATAAAATAAGTGCTAACATAAACAAACTCCTTTCTCAAGGTCTCTCTTATGGTCCATTTCCGTATTTCCGTGCAATCACGGTATCATCAGAGGAAAACTCCAATTACTTAAGTATTCGTTGACCAAGTCCTGCTACACGCTGATAAGAGCCTGCACACCATTACAGTCTCTAAGTCTATTTATATAATGGCTAGAATACACCGAAAGTGGGCAGACAGTTTTAGTCCTTCAAGAGAGTAAAGGCGTAAATGACTTTGAGCATCGAAGAGTGGCACAACATTATTCTGTTGTGATATTTATTCTCCACCAGTTTTTGGAGATTTAATATATTTTTATCCGGAATCCATGGACGTCTATAGATATTTATTAGCTGAAACGGGTAGGTTATTTTGCTTTTCCTTTGTTATATTAATATCTAAAGAATGATGGCCAATTTCAGGTTATTGGTAAGATTTTTCTTGGGTTATCTTAATTTATTTCCTGCTGGGTCATCGCTGTACGAGTAGGCTATAAATAGAATGAAAGGTAAGTATACCGTGTGTTACCGGCATGCGGGCTTTTCTTTAAAAGTAGCGTATTTAAGGGGAGGTATCCCCAACGCAAATGTCCCGCTCTAACACGCGTGAATTTACAATTGACCATCCCGCTCTCTACGCAAGCTCTGCGCGCAGTTTTGTAAATATTTAGCTATAGTCATTAAGCCAATCATTTTATCAAAGCAAACCCTGCGAATTTGTCTATAACTATTTACGATCTTTAATTGAGTACAAAAATTAAATGGTAAATATCAGTAATGTAGCCGTAGAATTTAAAAAACATTCCAAAAAGGGGTAACTTCGCGATTTTTTTCTATCGAGTGAAATTCATCAGGTCATGTAACTGACTGCGATTTTGACTAGACAATATCCTAATGTAACACATATATTTTTTTTAGATTTTAAGACACTATATTCTATGTCTCAGATGGTTTTTAAAAACTCAAAAGTGGTAATACACGGCCTTAAACGTAGTTTCTTAACCTCCCCTTGCGCTTGATTTCATTATAAAATCAAAATTTAGACTTTACTTAACTAATGGTTCTGGGAACTGTAGATCTCGCCACTGATATTTGTTAAGTTTACAACGCACAGGGCTCCACCATTTCAAACAAAAATGGATTACTTCCCTGTCTGAAAAAATCCTTATAATTATCAAACCACCACACATGTTTCAGGCGAATCGGTCGATAAATGCTTGAGAAATGCGACCTGTAAAGATCAGATACACCCGAACAGACCTACGAAAGCATATGCTGAAACTGAAGCTGAATTAGTTTCAAGTTTTGATATGTAGCGTTCGAAGGTTGGTCAAGGCACAGAATAGTATAATAGTGTCAAAGATATCCAACAAAGCAGGATTAGTTTAGGGATGTCCGTATTGTCCGTCGCTATTATTTTCATTATTTTTCCAATGATCCTTCTGGACGGAATAGTGCGCGCTATCCACGAAGGCGCGCCCCTCCACAGCCCAAGCCATACAACTGCGTACAAATTAGTATGAGATTCGCTGTGGAGGGGCGCGTCGTCGTGGATGGCGCGCACTATACTGGTACAACTATGATTACTTACCATTACCATTAGGTACTGTTTTTACTGTTGTTGTCGCCCGGGTAATTTTGGGTGGCAACACCATCACTTGGTGGCGCTGGCAACACTGACTGAACCAATCCAGTCTTTCCGGTGACGTCACAAAGTCGAGTTCATAAATAGCCGGTCACCTTCCACGGAGCTCTCTCTTGCCAAGCAGCCGTGAAGGTGACAAGAAGTGGATAAAGTGTCAACCTAAGTATCGTACTTGTATTTATTAGGTATCGATATTAATTATGATTGTAAATATTAACAATCATAATTAATAATACAGATCAGCTTTGTAATTAACTTTGCCGTAACTGACTAAGATTATTATCAGATTTGCTATCGAGGAGTGTACCTGTATTATTAGCATGTAATATGTGCAACATATAATATAATATCATCTGTATTGTGTGAAATTGTAGCCTCAAAGATTATTATGGTGGGAATAATAAAGTGTTCGTAACATTAACCTGTTTGTTTCTATCACTGTTTTCTTTTGTTGTGTTGTATTGTCACGAATAAAATGTTTCTATTTCTAATAATAGTATACAAAATTTCTTCATTCGCTGGGTTTCTATTCACCGGGGGAATTTCTGCGTCGTTGTACTGTACCTAAGTTGGGTTGCAGGGAATTCTGCTTTGTTTTTAGAACTCCGTAACCAACGGAATCCTAGTACTAAACTTACGCTAGCAATATCAAGTTTGTTCCCGACTACGTTTTCACATGCAAAAATCAGTTTATCCATATCCTGCGCACACACGGAACAATTGGCCGTAAATCACAGACGTGGCAATTGAAACCGTCTGATTCCACCTATTATCCAATTGGAACCAGCGGAGGGGCGTGACGATCACCGACTCAATAGGAAATGTTATGATATCTTCTGTATATGGGTCGTAGGGTCCTTGTCTCGTGAGCGTCGGAAGATCTGTCAAGTCTGGCTAGCCGTTCGATATGGTAAAGATCTGTCAAGTCTGGCTAGCCGGTCGATATGGTATAGGCTATCTTTTAACGCATTCACTGCCACCCTCTTTTGATGGACATTCGGCAGGTGCCGCACTTTGCTGTGTGCCCCAAATGCACATGTGAGTTCAACCGACTATTTTAAGTCTAAGGCACTAAGGCACAGGGTGAAAGTCACTAAATATGAGACCGTCCATAACAAAAGGGCCCTTATGGCACTTTCTAGTTTCGTAGATATCAGCGTTTTAGTAAAATACGGTAAAATCACATATTTTTTGTTTTTTGCATATTGATAAAGTATAAGACTAGATGTGTATTTCTAGCTTGGTTTCACACGTATAAGTTAAGTATTTCTACCTTAAAATTAGTTGTAAAGTTTAGTAAAAAAGGGCCCTTATGGCAGAGCGCAGATAATAATGATATAAAATAGGTTAATAACTTATTCTAATTACTTCTAACCATTTTCTGTATTATTTATTTGCCTTTTCTGTTTATTGGATTAGGTGGTACACGTTACAAATACCTATTTCTAGTCTCAAGTCAAGGAAGTTCTAGTCGTGCATGACCGTTGCAAAAAATTTTGTTTCTTATTACATTTCCTATTGAATTGTATTTTTAGAGTTCCGTAGCCAAAATGGTGAAAACGGAACCCTTATAGTTTCATCATGTCTGCCCGTCCGTCCGTCCGTGCGTCCGTCCGTCCGTGCGTCAGTCTGCCCGTCCATCCGTGCGTCAGTCCGTCCGTGCGTCCGTGCGTCCGTCCGTCCGTCCGTCCGTCCGTCCGTGCTTCCGTCCGTCCGTATGTCACAACATATGGTAGGAAAGTATTATTCTATGAATTGCTACATAATATAATAGTAACGTAAACTAAAAATAGGTAGTGCCCCCCACCTCTAATTTCCATATGTATGAAAATTCTGAAAAATAAATGAGGTGGTGTACAGTCACCAGCATTAATATCTGCCAAAACAATGGTGGCATTTAAATATCCGACACAGCTCCATTTGTAGGGCCGTAAGGACGGGTCAGATATTTATGCCGCCTTTGTTATAGCAGATATTGATGCTGGTGACTGTACATTAATAAATACTTACGACGATTTTTGGTTTGATAAAAATACGGCTACTGGTTTTTGAGTAATTGCAGAAAAACTGTTTTGTCCAAACAAAAGGGCGTAAGTGCAATGAGTTTACTATGAAGATACGACCTTTTTCGATTCGACGTATCAGATAGTGGGTTTAAATATGGACTAGTAGGTGTCGGTACGGAACTCTTTATTGTGCGTGGTCCGACACGTACTTGGTCGGTTTTTTTATTAATAGAGTTAAAAAATACTTATTACTATGCGAAATTGCTTTTTCGTATAATTTAAAAATTACGCAAAATTCAAAAAACTTGTAATGAAAAGATTTATTCATAATTACGTTCTAATACAAGATTGCTACTTAGATAATGTAAATATTATTATTTACTTACATTTTTGGTTACATTCGTCCATAAGGGCCCTTTTCTCAAATGTATGGAAGTAAACCTTGATTTTCATGTAACTTTAATCGGTCATAAAACTGAAACTAATTGACTTAAAAAAATATTGAAACCTGTGTAATGCTTGTATAGACTTATTACAGGTAAGTATGGTGTACTACACGGAAATTGTTAAATTTATTCGTGACGAGATAGAAAAAATAAAATTTTCTATATTTATTAAAAAATATATATCACGTTAGTTTTTCGTTTTTATTTTCCATTCGAGGTGTAAAGAAAACTATTTTCTAGCATACACTATGACAAAGATCACAAAATACGAAATAATAATTCACATATTACAAATTTCCTTATTTTTTACGATCGGCGCCTTGCACTGATCAAAGGCCATTTTTTCTCAACGGGGAAGTGGAATTGAAAAATCTTTGATCGTTTCCTATAGAAGAGAACCTCAGGATTCAGAATCTACCATCATCTATGTAACTTCCCACGGGAACATACTTTAAATGAGTTTTAAACTTCTCTTAGTTATTTCTCTAAAGTGCATTTTTGGGTTGCGTAACTTTGATGATTTTTTTAAAAAAAAGTATGGTACCTAGGGTCATGGTTTTTATTGTTTTTGGTAGCTTATGTATTGTAGATTATAGATCCGTGCGTAACTCAATACCGACCATAAGGGACTCTGTGTGATGGACGGTCACATATTATGAACGCGTCTGAGCGTTCAAGGCACTGGGTTAAAGTAACGGAAACGCGTATATGCGTTGGTGGCAGTAAATGCGTTATGGCGCCTTACAAATTCTAAAATGTTTTTAACTTAAATTATGCCATAAGTATAAATAGTTGATTAAATGACACATACTTTTAGTTAAATTCTAGATATTAACATAGTATTTTTTTGGATTTTCATCAAGAAATATCGTTTCATACATGACTACAAATCGACCAATTTTTAAGCTGAAAACAGTTTTTTTTCGTTTAAATTCTATTACACACAAATAAATACAACTTGCCTTGTTAAATACTTTCTAAAACTAAAAGGTATCGTATGATTTAATCAGATTTATTTCAGGTTTTTTTTTCAGTATGTAAGTAATACGCTATAAATTAAGTTTCTTTTTTTATATCCAGTTATCCATACCTACTTTCGACATAATTTAAGTAGTACAGAGCAGGTAAACCATAATAAAATCCCTTCGAATCCCTTAGTAGATCCCTTAGAAGCTGAATACGAAAACTGGCTACGAAATGGTAAATAAAACACGGGGGTCCCCCGACAGCAAACAAAATATATTTTCACTTCTCATGCTCGAAAAGTGTGTCATATTAGACTTGTGAAGCGGGGCTAAAGTAGTACATTTAAGCCCTAGGGAAAATTTGACCAATCAAAATACTTCACCTATTAAATCCACCAATCACAGAACAGTAATTTGACAGATTAAAAATTATTTGGTAAAAATATCAACTAACCAGAACACAGCTTTACTAAAATCGACCAATTAGGAAAGACGTTCTTCAGTTCTCTAAAAATTAAGCGGTGTCTATGGTCAAAGCAATTACTCCTCTTAAAAGAAGCGCATGTTGCATCTCTTTCTTTAATATAGCAAAAGAAATGGAGGCGAATACGCAAAGCGTACTACGTTCGGGAAAATAACCATCTCGTGGAAATATGGCTTACTTTAGACCCTTGTCAAACAATCTACTATTCCTTGAGTTCTTTATTAGGAAACTTGTTTTTATCTTTTTAATGCAATCGTGTTTTTAATTTTTATAATTATTATTTTATTTCGAACTTTTTTTGTGTTTCAACACATACATTATATATATATTTGGAATCGTCTTCAAATGCTTCATTTTTATACCTCACTTGCTAAGATAGATTTTTTTTTTTACGGATCACCCAAAATGTAGTCTACAGTCCGCCATATTGTTTTTATTGCAACGTCACATATCCTATGTCACCCGGGATGACGTAAGGATTCCAACGATCTCACACATCTAAATCGGTTAAGGGGTTGAGAAGTTCTGGGGGAACAAAAAAAGTTCACATACATACATACCTGAAAACATTACACTCCTTTTTTGGGCAGTCGTGTAAAAAAGTCTTTTATCTACACACATATCATAAATCCTCTAATATGCGTTCGGAAACCGTAGAAAATGACTCTCATTTCAACATTCAATGAATTTATGGCAATTTTCTTATCTGTGGCTAAGGCTACAGCAGTAATAAAATATTTCATTTTAATCTCATATATGATGTTAAAATATTACGTCAAACAAAACTGTCAAAATTTAAATGTCAAAGTTGACATGTCCCTATTCTAGTATCACTGAAAATTCAAATTCAGTCGATGCGAAATGTCAGCTCGATGTTTTTTTAGTATATATCGCACGAAATTTGAGCTAGAACGACATGATCACATCAGAATAAGGACTCTTTACTTTTTAAAATAACATTCAGGTATCTGTTGCCAGTTCTGATTTCGATATTTCCGCAACCGTGCAAAAAAGGTTGTATTAACACAATTATTGTATTTATTTACTACGGTTTCTGAACCCATCTTAGAGTAATTATAATATGTGTGTAGATAAAGTAATGTATGCAACTGTACATAATTAGGCATTAAAACACTCGTGTGACCTTATTATGAAACTCGCCTTCGGCTCGTTTCATAAAACATACTCGTGTTTTAATGCCCCTCATTATGTACCAGTTGCATAAACTACTAATTTCGTATCCAGCTACTAACCGTGATTTTATATTCCCATATGGTAGCTGGCTCCGAAAGGCCGCTAAATACGGTATTAAACCCATAGTCAAATCAGCAACTTTTTATTAAATGTCAAAAACGATTTGTTAATATGAAGTTTGTAGGGAAATACTGTCTTAGTGACGTCACTAAGACAGTGTGAGTAGGTTTGTTCAAATCGGCGTCCTTTTTTAAATGTTTATGCTTATAAAATCTTTCAATTAGCTAAAATAAATTAATAATTGATGTTTTTCGAGTATTTTCGTTAGAGCTTTTATTAGTCAAGTAAAAAATAATTTATTTGTATCCTGGCCTCTTAATATACATAGTATGTATGTATGTATGTAAGTTAACACTTTATTGTACCTACACAAGACAGGTAGGGCAGGTAGGTAGGTATAGTGATGTTGTCTTGGTAACAAATTGCTACCGTGCAGGAAATAGAAGATTGTAATGGTAAATCGGTGTTGTTGTGTGTCATTATGGCGCTGTGTTTAATGAGAACAATAATACAATACAAGGCCACGATTATGGCTTCACTGAATGTTATTTCTGTATCTAATTATTAAAGGAAAAAATAATAATTAATATTACTATTAGTAAAGGAAAAATTAAGGGCGGGTTGCACCAATTTACGATTACAGACCGATTAACGTTGTACCTTGTTTTTATAAGAATAGAAATTAGGTAAACAAAGAAGCAGTAGTCGTAAACACGCACACATCGAAATAACCTTATTTGCATGACAGATAGACAAGTGACAGTTAGTTACTATGACAAATGACTTTTTTTAAAGCCCGCACCGGCTTCTTGCAATCTCTGCCTCTACGGGTTTTTTATTGTACAACTTTTAGATTAATGAAACGCACGTTATTCAAAAAATAATTGATGCTTTATCAATTATCATTGAAAAATCTATATAAGTAAATTTAAATGAAGTCATATTTTCTTATTTCTAAATGAAAATATATATAAACAAATAATGTAGGCATGAATTAACGGTTTTAATATTTATTGAGATCATTTGACACTTTCACCGCAGAACGTGGCTGATAAAAAACCTCGTAATATGTCATGTGTCATTCCACTAGAGCTATGCTATGTTTCCGTACATTTGACACATAGCTCCGGCTCGAGTTACGCGTAAAATGTATGAAAACATAACATAGCATAGCTCTAGTGGAAAACCAGACTAATGATCCTGCACCACTAATCACTATAGTTTCTGTTTGGCCCACAGGTTGACTGGTAGAGAATGTCTTAAGGCGTAAAGGCCACCAATTGTTCTTTTATTTTTGTGCAATAAATTTGTATAATATAAGTAATATATATTTGTGGTCAATATTACACAAATCGACCTAGTCTCATCTGCTCATCACACAAATGAATCCCCTGACCGGGATTCGAACCCAGGACCTCCATCTTCAAAATTCAAAATATTTATTCTGCAAATTGGCCTCAAGGGCACTTTTACAAGTCGAAATCTATCTGTATCAACAGAAAATATTGCAATATTCAGAATAAAACTAATTACATAGTTAGAAATAAATAAGATTACGCAAATAACAATCCAGATTTTAAGAGCTGTATAGTATTAAGGTCTCTAAGCGTCACAATAAAAATAAAAAGGTACAATAATCATCATAGAATATTATGAGATGTAAGTCAGAGAAGCTAATAACAACACAGATTTGTTACCTACCAACTACGCGGTCGCCAAATACAAAATAAGCCTTTTTGCTTCGCTATCAATCGAACAAAAGCTTCATCGAGCACGACGGACCATTGAACCTGAAATAAAACAGCTTACCTAACTTACAACAAAGCTCCAGAAGTTCGCTAAAGCTTCACAAAGCTCGCTATTGTGGGCCAAGTTTGTAGCAATGGCGAAAGGCGGAGTTTGCGACTTCAGGTGAAAAAATTAGTCGTGTGAAACTTTCGTACCCAATGTTTAAGGCGATATATCGATTAAAAGAAAAAAATCACTCACACTAGCTATAAGATCATGAAATCACTAATAACTACTAGATATAAGATAATTTATTATTAATTAATTGATTACTAACAACTATTGTATTGCCATATGATATGAGTCTTTGTGATACTCGAAATAAATGAATAATAATAATAAAGAGACGCCCTTATGTTTTTCGCTTACGACAAAACGGGATGCAACACTCTCCGACAGTTTTAGACAAATCTTGTTAAATAAGAGTTTAGATGAGGTAAAATACCATTATATTAATTTAATCGTGTCTATATCTAATACTGCGTTGTTTTAGTAGGCTGAGTAGAAAAAGGAAAATATAAACTTTGGATTTTTTTTTCTGTCGAGAAAATTTTAAGCAATCATGTTTCGGCTATTGTCAGTATCACAATCATATAGTCAAGAATCATATATCTGAAAATCAGCCTCTACTGTTTGCTAGTCTGGGCAGGACAGCGTTTCAAAGTTTCTAAATTTCTTGTTGTAGCGTCTTAACAATCGTAGTCACGGGAGTCGACTGAAATAGTATTCATTTAATAACTTAAAAATTAATTTTGCTTATCTTTTTGTGCAGAACTAGCCCTAAGTACTAGAGTTTGCGCTCCAGTGAGCTTGGTTGAGCGATTTCAACCGAACTGAAGTGTGTCAGTGGGGACCGCGTAGTTAATTCTTTATAAAGGAGTATCATTTCAATAGTCTATTATACTTTATTTTCTATTGTTCTCTCTTATTGTGTGTTATCGTAGGATATTGATAACACGAACCACCTAAATGGAAAATAGTATTCGAATAAATACCTACTTAAACGGTTTTTTTTTTATTAATATGTGGATTGCTCTTCACACAACCAAACCAAATAAACACACGCAACCAAATATTAAATCATCATCAAATCAATAAAAACAAAACTTAACCTTTACTAATCTAATAAGTTAATAACCCACTCCGAGTCATTCCAATACCTAACCTTACCATGAGTTTGCAATGTTTGCATTACCGTACTCGCTAGCGACTGCGTAAACGATTTAGTATGGCGATTCTTAGTTCTATTGCGTAACCGCCAGAGGCGCTGTACTTTAGTCCACACTAAATCGTTTACGCAGTCGCTAGCGAGTACGGTAATGCAAACATTGCAAACTCATAGTAAGGGTACTGGTGCAAAGGTGGGCAAGACGCTTGCAGCGTTGCCGCGTTGGACTGCAATCTTTGCATCAAGAATGACCCGGAGCGGGGGTCAAGCCCCCTGTTTCGCATGCGTCTCCCAGCCTCACTATTATTTAGCACATCAGTATTAAATTGACAACACCATTTTCATTTGGTAGGTATCGAAAAAATTGCCTTAACCCTTTGAACGTCTTCTGTCGGTCAGCTGTATATCAGTGCATGGATTACCTCATCTATACTCTGTCAAGAGGAAATTTAATAAACCTTTCACAAAGTCAGATATTTATCGAGATATTCGAGATTTGTCTAAAAAAGCCATTTCCAAAAAAACAACGCGAAAAACATACGCGCGTCTCTTTCAATCAATATATCGCCTTAATTACCTTATTTAATTGTGTCGACAGCTCGGCGTGGCCCTCGGGTTCGTGCTGCCGCCCATGCTGGTTGGCGCCCAGGGCTCCATCGAGCAAATCGGGGCCGACTTCCAGTTTATGTTCTACCTGGTCGCCGGGATCACCAGCGTTCTCTTCGTGTTTATTGTGCTGTGTAAGTATAAGTACCTACTTATTAGGTACATCCCTAGAATTAATGGAACTATAATAATAATAATAATACCCAATAGCCCAGCCATTAGTCCATCATATTCACCCAATAGCCCGGTTCATTTAGACTCCATCAATCAGCAATAGTTCCTATACACCCTGGCGGGTGCTGTCTCTGTGTGCGTCCCATGACACGGGCAGGGACAGCATCCGCTCGGTGTATCCCTTGCATTTCATTAAATTGTCAAAAGGGCCTCTACGTGTTGGCTATGTGGTACTCGTTGGTACTTCGGTGCCTCGGTACTTCGGCTCCGCGCACGCCTCCCAAAGGTCCGGGACACCATTGTCCCGTGAACGGGAAAGACATACAAATAATAATAAAGGACGGTACGGTCGACATTTGTCGGGCATGCCGCCGTCCCGGAGAGTCACTCAGGCATATCATTTCCGGTTGTGGTCATCTTGCGAACGGCGAGTACTTGCACAGACATAACCTTGTAGCCAGGATCATTCACCAGCAACTTGCTCTCCTATACGGTCTTGTGGACGTCGAAGTGCCGTACTATAAGTACACACCTGCGCCAGTTCTCGAAAATGGTCATGCCACGCTCTATTGGGATCGATCTGTCATCACGGACAGGACTATTGTAGCCAATAAGCCTGATATCGTGCTGATAGATCGATCGAAACGCCAGGCAGTGCTCGTTGACATCACCATCCCCCATGACGAGAACCTCGTGAAGGCCGAGAAGGACAAACTCAGCAAGTACTTAGACTTGGCCCACGAGGTAACCGCCATGTGGGATGTTGATTCAACGACCATTGTCCCGATAGTCGTTTCTGCGAACGGTCTAATAGCGAAGAGTCTCGACCAACACCTCAAGAGACTCTCGCTAGATGGCTGGGTCAAGGGTCAGATACAGAAGGCGGTACTCCTGGACACGGCGCGGATAGTCAGGAGGTTCCTCTCTCTGTCGCCCTGACCACCGGTAGCTTAGGCCTTGCCTCGCTGCCGGCGGCACTCTAGGTTAGGTTTTTATAATATTTTTGTTTTGTAAGTGTATTTTTATATTTTACTTTTTATAACAATATTGTAAAAACCCAACCTAAGATTCGAAATAAATAAAGAGCATAATAATAATAACCACCACCGGTAGTTTAGGTCCTGCCTCGCTGCCGGCGGCACCCTAGGTTAGGTTTTTATAATATTTTTGTTTTGTAAAGTGTATTTTTATATTTTACTTTTTATAACAATATTGTAAAAACCCAACCTAAGACTCAAAATAAATAAAGAGCATAATAATAAAAATGCTTTATTGTGCACTACAGGAAAATAATACAATAATACATTATGATCAGGACTTGAAGTAAGTAGGTGACAACATGGTGACAACATGAACTATCTTACAGTCCTGAGCTAAACGATATACCAGCGCTATTGCATTGTAAAATGTCAGAGCATTAGGCTACGTTTCCACCAGAGATGTGCGAGGATGTGTTTTCATATATTTGACACCTCGCTCGGCGCGTTGCGACCTCGCAACCAGACACCTTGACACCAGACATCAGATTTGACACCTGTCAAATATATGAAAACGCATCCTCGCACATCTCTGGTGGAAACTCAGCCTTATGCGGAGTGGTGTCCAATTGCGGCCTTTTCGTGACGACCTCGTGTGTTTTTTTTGTAAGTTTTATTTATTTTGTGTTTGTTTGTCACGTCATGAATAAATGTTTTTCTTCTTCTTTAGTACTTACGTAATTTTTAAGTATTGTAACTCCTAGGTTCTAAGTTTTAAATTGTTTTATGTGGAGTTATTGTGGTTTGCAATAAATTTTGTTACATCTTCTATCTATCTTCCATCTTATTTTTCTTATGCTTTTGTTTAATGTTCAGCCGCGTATCGTTCGTTATACCTACGTCATTGTCAAGCATTGAATTTGGCGCTAGATGGTGCTGTTCTCTCTGCGACGAAACCTGAATCGCGCCATTAAGATTTTTCGTGGTACCTACAATGACCTCTAGCCATACATTTCGATTTTGAAATTGTTTTATTAGTTTAAATTAATTATCCTGTTCTGACATTTAATAGTATGTCAATGTTATTTTGGGACCTCTCTGAACATGGTCTTTCGAACCGGATGTATGGTCCCCTTGATTTTTGGTCCCGGTCTATAAAGCAACAGCCAAAAGGTGAAGGTCTTTTTATCGGATGACAACCAAACATACGTACGATCTACCTGCCCAGCTAGTACGACAGCTCTTATACTCGTAGCGCTCGATTTCCGACCTCATGAATCAGGTTTAATAAATAACCTGTTGATTCATTTTATGCTGCACGAAATGCATTACGAGTCATCGCCACACCGACCATGACCGTGACAATGATATCCGCTGTTTGTATGATTCCATTGTATGCAGGTCTTATTGGCCTTGATGCTACACATAATTGCAAAGAAAACGCAAAGCGGTAGATGACACCAAGTAAAAATAAATTATTATTGCATTAAGTACAATAAACAAAACTGGGGAAAGAAATCGCAAAACATCACCGTTCAACTTATCATGATGATATAACAACAAAGCGTTTTTTATGTTTTTGATTTGGCTTCGGCCGCCGGCCGCCGGCCATCATCCGAATTTTAAGATACTGAGAAGGCGCTTGATTTGATGATCGGGAATTAATGCAAAACTATAAGGAAAAAATGAATCGATTGTAAAGCGACAAGATAAAATTATAAAACGATTAGGTATAAGGAAAAGTTAATAAAATTAGCCAGGCTTACACTGGGGAAACATTGATATTGAGGACAACAATAACCATAATTGTTACTAACTTTATCTTGATGATGTAAATAGCGTCTGAGTAACTCTTAACAATGTCGTCATTTTTACATGACTAATAAGCAAAATATTGCATTAGGTATGTAGCTCATTACGTGCTCAGCCCGCTTAAAACTTAAAACCCGGGTGGAGCCGTGGGATATAATATAAATTTATAAACCTATGTCCATGCCGGAATTCCATTATATATGCTCGTGAAAGAATTTTTGAAATCGGATGAGTATAGGTAGTTCCGGAGACTCCCGCCAATACAAACTTACTAACTAACATTTCTCAAACTCACAAACTTTACCTGTTTACTAATAGTATACTCGCAGATAGCTTGCATTCAACCGAAGAAGTGACTTGAATGTGAAAAAATCATTAGCTGATTACAGTCGTAGAATTCTGTAATACATACTATAAAATATTTTTGAGAAGTTAATCATCGAAACATTTATATTTTTGATACATACAATGACGTTGGATATTATAAAAACAAAGAATTGTGACGAACTACTAACAACGTATTCCTTCACGTACTTGCAGTCTTCAAGAGCGCACCAGCAACACCTCCCTCCGCTGCTGCCGACCTCGGTGCCAGTCTGGACTCCAACTTCTTCCACTCCATCAAGCAGCTCTTCACCAACCGCAACTATAATCTCCTGCTCGTCTCCTACGGTCTCAATGTTGGCGTGTTCTACGCTATATCGACTCTCCTTAACGAAGTTGTGTTGAGTTTCTTCCCTGTAAGTACTAGTTTTATTACCTCTTACACAAAAATAATCACAGAAATAATTTCATCACAGCCAATTCATAAAATATTTTGAGAATAAATAAACAAATAAAAGAAAGCATTTATTGGTATCATGACAAAAACAAACTAAAACAAATAATGTACTTAAGTATATGAAAAAAATAAAAATAGCATAAAAACGCATATCTTTACGAAAAGGTCCCGCCTCTGCATAATGCCGAATCAGAGGGGCGATGCTGATCTTCCGAAAGATGCTTAATTACTGTTCAAAGTTTATGTCCTATTCTTCCATAAGTTTTATCCAACTAAGAATAGTTGGATGATCATCGAGAACGAGAACCATGGAATAAGTAGTTCTCTAATTTCCACTAAGATTTAAAAAAAATAACAAAAATGTAATATTAAATTCCAGGATGCCAACAAAGACGCCGGGCGCATAGGCCTGATGATCGTCGTTGCCGGCATGGTGGGCTCCGTCATCTGCGGCTTAATCCTCGACAAGACCCACAAGTTCAAGGAGACCACCCTGGCTGTCTACGCCGCTTCTGTCGTCGGCATGGTCATATTCACCTTCACACTGGACTGCGGACACATTTGGGTGGTTTACATGAGCGCTATCATCCTTGGGTGAGTCATAATGGAGAACGTGTCTCATTTATTTGACTGGCTCAGCATGTTTTTTCTTCCATACCTCTCTATCACCCGTCATCGTCACTCACATCCTTATCTGGGTGTGTATTTGGGCTCCGTCATCTGCGGCTTCATCCTCGACAAGGCCTCTTTGAAGTCGCCCGAGAAATACAATTTTATTAAGTTTTTGATTCGTCTAATTATTGGTCGGTAATGTAGTTGTTTTCTCCTACTGTAACATAATGTGATATTTCCGTTCCAGGTTCTTCATGAACGGTTACCTGCCCGTCGGCTTCGAGTTCGCTTCTGAGATCACGTACCCTGAGCCTGAAGGAACCACGTCTGGGATCCTTAATGCTGTGGTACAGGTGGGTTCAATTTAATTACCCATTTATCAGTCTATTATTATTTATTGTTGTGTTGGTAGTTCGCTAAGATCTGACATTCGAGACTGTCACACACTATATTATATAGGTAACTCATGTAACCATGCCAGTATTCGAGTTCTCCTGGGAATTTAATTAAAAAAAAAAAACTCGTTATTTGTAATTGACACAACTTTAAATTGAGATAATAATTCTAACAAAAAATATATTGTTTATTTTATTTATTGCAAACAAAACATATTCATACAGCACTACATAAGAAACCAAGGTTACATTACAATTCAAATTATAAAACAGGTAATTCACAATAGGAAGTTCAGGTTACATCAGCTCTCTTCCATCATCTCACAGTATCGCAGACACGTTTGATACACAACCGCCGATCGACTTTCAAACATTTCTATAAATGGCAAGGTTATAACAGACACCCGTTATGACAAATAGTACATTACTTAACAAGGGCGGTAAAACAAAGAATGTCTCAGATCGCAGGTATTTGACGCCCGAGCCGAAGGCAAGGGCGATAAATATGCGATCTGAGGCTTTCTTTATTACCGCCCGTGTTAAGTACGAAATTTTATGTCACCCCCTGGCCAGGAAGTGGAAATTCCCGCGCGCGGAGCGTGCGGTAATTGGCGCTTTATGGCCAGGTGTGACAAAAAAAATGCTTTACCACTTAGAGGTCCTTGTAAAACCCATAAATGCAATAAATGAATATGATTTCTTTTCCCAGTGTCCCCATCTCACCCTATATATGGATTCCAGATATTCGGCATCGTCCTGACCCTCCTCTACGAGTGGATGTTGAAGGCAGTCGGCACCCGCTGGTCCAACCTCACGCTGTGCGCTCTCCTGGCCTTGGGCACGGCCATCACAGCGGCCATTGGCTCGGATCTGCGGCGGCAGGCCGCTGAACAGAAGAAGTAAACTTTGTGACAGTTGGAATAAGGTTCAATATGTAATAGAGGTGGTTGCTAGTTGACTCGCTCGTTGGAATACTTAGGGTTTATTTTGCAACGGAATTAGAGCGTTTGATTTAGATGTTAATTTCGTGGATAACTGTGGATACAAGGAGTAAAGTAGAGCTATTATCACATGAATATAATCCTGAAACCCTGCGTTCTAAGATATAAAATGCCAAAAATGGTCAATGGAAAATGAGTCTAATTTTGAAATAAAAGTAGATATTCAGAAGCGAAAGTTACAGTCCGCAGTAAATATACTCTGTTCCGTTTATGAGAGGACGGTCTTGCCTCGTCTAGACGGTCTTACCTCAGCGGATAATATTTATGAAAGTGTTTTAATTTTTTTGGTTAGTACTCGATCCTTGTATTACTAATCATTTAATCAACAAAAGAGAGCAAATGAGATGGAAAACAGTGTTATATTTCTCTCTGGTTTTAAGATTATTAATGAACCAACCAGTTCTGATTAATTTAAAAAGTAACACATACATTTAAACGAGTACTCGCACTTGTTAGATATGCATAAAAAGCTAAATAAATGTACCTAGCCATTTATTTGAATGCATTTATATCCATTTCAAGTTAAAGTAGATTTTACATATTAATTATATTAGCGTATTTATTTATTAATGATTATATATTTATAACTATACATGAAAATCAGCAACATTTTGTAAAAATATGCATTTAGGTAGCTACCCTTTTGTTCAGAGAAGTATACAAGAAGATATTTTATTAGTAAGATAGTGTTTAAAAAAATATCTATTTATATTACGCATTTTAACGTATTTCTAGATTATATAATGTATTGGATACGTTGAAATTGTGACAATAAAAGGTGTGACTGCGACCAAAGGAAGTATTTTGCCAAAACGTTTTTTAAATTGATATATCGCATTGATAGCTCCAAATGTACCTATCTTGATGTTTGTAGTAATTGGATATAAATTTAAAAGGTAGCCATTTTATTAATAATAACGCGGATTACAAAATACGACGAAGTAGTGTAAGCCACAAGGAAAGATCGGAATTTGTTTTAAAATTTAATGCCATGAAAACTCCGTCAAAACTTTTCTTTATAAAAAAAAATACACCCCTTTTATTGGGTGGGCAGTCGTGTAGAAAATAAGTCCTTGCCTGGACTTTGACAGGTTTTGAATTGCGTATCTAAAGTACACCTTAGTTTATGAAATACAATGATTTACTCAGGCAACGACCCTGTTTCAAAAAAGATGTAAACATCACTATTGCTCGTTAATGGCGATAAAATAAAAACATATAAATAATACGTTAGGCGCAAAATATAAAAATAAATATGCCAAATTAAGTTGCAAATACCGGCTGTGACGATGGAAAGGTATGAGTATGGGATTTAAAGAAGGCACATTTTAATTTTAAAGAAAACGCTAATATGAATTTACGTGTACATAAAGCTACACATTAAATTACCAATACGCATAATTTTATTTTAGGATTAGATATCATTCATACCTACATTATTATGCAGTTGGTCGGCCTAAAAGGCCTATTTATAGTGATTAGGTACCTATTACAGGTTGTTTCCAATATCTTGTGATTTTTGGTGTTAGATTAGATGTAGGTATGTAATGTCAAAATTAATATAGCATAGGTACTAAATACAATTTCATGTCTCTTTGTTCGTGGCTTTATTGAATAAAAATAGCAACATGTTAAGTCGTCATTAGTTATAATGGGGTTTTTCTTATTTTTACAAGTGTAAATAATATTTTAATTATATTACCGATATATATCTGAACCAGATTTGGGCTAGGCCGTGTCGATATCATTTTGACACGAATTTGAATACTATATATTTTTATAATTTAAGTTTATCTATAAACAAGGCTTGTGATTATTGCTACGTCGTGGCTATTGTGTTTTAGTTTATTTTTTAAATTAAATATAATATATTCCAGTATTATTAAGTAATAACAAATTGATTATGTGTTTGGTGCATATAAGTAGGAGGAAAAGGTGAATGTAAAGGTATTACGGCTAGAATAGTTATACCCCGTCACTAAAAACATGGTTTTGTGTTTGTGTATTATGTACCTATATAAATAATATCTACTATTGTGTTGTCATATGAAATAACTGAGTGACTATGGCAATTAAGAATTTACCATCCAAGCTAAGTACGATATATATTTTATTATCACTAGCTACGTATTCAATTTGATTTCACGGAAAATTTAGTAGGTAACAGTTCTAATGCCTAAGATCTTACTGAACAAATCTAGTTACATACCTATTTAAAATAAATATATATATTTACCTATTTTTATGAACCTCAAAACTTATGAACACACGAGGTATGTTACAAGTAGGCAGTTATGAACAATTTTGTAGCTTAGTAAGCAACTTGCTTGCTTGTATGTACATTAAAATAATAACATAGGTACCTGTAGGTACATAAAAAAAGATGTAGGTAGGTATGGACCTGAATATAATTCCGATTTTAAATGTGAATTATGACAATAACTATGCATACATTATATATTGAAATAATATATACATATTTACTACCCCATGTATTAACGTAAATATGCTACCTATATAGATAGGCCTATTCTATCCATTATTTTTGAGCTGTCTGTATTTGAACAGGCTCGTTTAAGTGTAATCATATCAAGGTTTTTGAATGTTTGACAATTCTGGAATAAAGAGAACTTGATAAAGCATTATTATTATTACATAACTGTGGAAATGTCTCTTCTTAATCCCTTACTAATTAAGTGACACTTTAGAGAACGTATTATGTTTTCTAGTGGGAATAAATCTGACAAGAATATGTTTATCGTCACCTTCCAATATAATTGCGTATTTGTCATTTTAATCATTATCTCGAAGAATCAAATGGGGTTAAACTGCGTGTTCGAGAAGATTTTGATTGGAAAAATACAGTCCCCTTATTCCGTGGTTTTAATGTCCAAGCGATTACCGTTGTAACTTTAAAAAAACCTAAAATAGAATAAACGAAGAAAATCTACAATCTTAGTCAATTCCACATATTGAAGTTTAACCAGAGTTTAACTCTCTAAGGGTTCGTCCTAATAGGCGCGCAACTACGCGATTATCGCGCGAGTAAGCGATGCGACAATAATAAAATGTATGGTCGCATCGCTTACTCGCGCGACAATCCAGTCGCACACAAGCATGGATATTTATAAAAAAAATACCTACTAAGTTTTTAGATCCCATCCTTACTCATTGCTAGTCTCTAACGCTACACGCGCACGAGGCAAGTTCGTCTTTCCGCGACAGTATGCCTGCCTCTGTCGCACTTACTAGGTAGGTAGGTAAGTAGTAGTAAGTTAGATATACCTACTTGTATTTATGTATGTATGTATATGTAATAATATATGATGAATTGTATTGTATCATTGTAAGTTAGAGTTATTTCATTTCATTTATTCAATAAAAATTTCAATGTCAACAATGTTAATTATTATTTATCAATTAAAGCCTGCACTACAAACTTTTCTGTTTAGCCCTGCGGTTGACTGGTAGAGAATGCCTTAAGGTATTAAGTCCACCATTTGTGATTTTTGTATTGTGCAATAAAGCTTAAATTAATAAAAATACTGTCGCGCAGACACAATTGCCCCGTGTGCGCCTAGGGTAAATCTATCATTTCTTCAAGTTCCATCTTGCCCGCTTTATACTTACTTCCCTTAGTACCTACCAGTAGTCCGATTATTTTAGTCAGATGATCGGACTAATGAATCTGCTTTTTTCCGCAGTTGATAGGAATGAATGCAGATGGCGATTATTCTATGCAAGTAATACATTTTAGGTGAAGTAGATAAAATTATATGTCAGTGTTACCCAGTGCTACTTAGTTTCCTCATTTATGTTAGCCAGTAGGTATGTTAGTTAAGTTAGTTTACCGTCATAAATGTCATAATCGATATTTTAGTCACTAAGTGTGTTATTGTTTTAATAAAATTTGTTGATGGACTTTGTGTGTTTTTTTAGTTCATATCCCTGTAAAAGTACTTAGTTAATAATAACGGGATATATGTAACTGCACATCAAAAATTTATCAGCCGGCCATTTTATTAAATCAAATAAATTATAAATTTTACAAATTTAAAAATAAAGGAAAAATAGAAAAATTTAGGCACCGCGCAGGATTCAAACTTGCGACTTCCAACTGAGCTATAGGTGCGACCCACGCCTGGGGGCCTACTGGGAACCGAAAACGAAGTATCTCCCTCTCTGTTCCTCCAATATGCAAGTGCGACAGAGAGGCAGATATTTCGTTTTCCGTTCGCGGTAGGCCCTCTGGCCCCCAAATTCTTCAACCATTCCTTCATTTATATACAAACACCGGGAGGGGAGGCGTACAGCGACATCTTAAGCCTGGCCGCAGACGCATCACGGAATTCCGAACGGAAACGGAGGGGAGGGGAGTTGAAGCCTCTTTGATGCTTCAACTCCCCTCTCTCTGAAACCGTATCGGAAAACCGTGCGTGTGCGGCCAGGCTTAGGCTTCAATAATTCCACGACACGACTCCCGTGTCTGTGCTTCGTCCGGCCAGTTGGCGAGGAAAGCATCTAAGTCATCCCGCCACGCCATCTCCGTCTAGGCGTATACACAACTTTATTATATTCCTAATCTGCAAAAATGCTTAAATGAATTTTTTGAATAAAAATCCAAATACCCTGACAATAATTTTTATTGAACATGTAATGTACCTTTTTTATTAAATGCTTTGAACGGTTTAACCTATGTCTCAAACATTCCACCAGTGTTTTTTTTTACATTGACAATGTCAACTGACATTGACAGTTTGGCTGTTGCTATGGCGGCATTTTCGTAAATTAATCGTCGACAAAGCACTAAAATTTTCCAAAATCCGGAACAATGTGAAAACTAATTATCAATATGCATCGTTTGTTAGTGTTTTATGTGTGTGAGAATGTAAATTAAATATGAATGTTTTACGTATAAATTGAAGTGTATTTAGTTTGTATGTATTATTGTTATTTTGAATGTGTTACTATCACAATGTCTGCCAATAATATAGCTAAGTCTGCCAAAGAAAAAGACCAGAATGACAATGATTTGTGCAAAAAACATACTTTACGCTGTGATAAAGGTAAGATTTGTTACTTAAAATAGAAATAGAAAAACGTTTATTCATAAACCAACATACACAGCACCAAAAAGAAAATGAAATATTACAAACAAAAAAGAAACCTAACCTAATTGTAGTGTTCTTATCCTTTGGAAGTAGTTTTTAATTTTTAGGTAGGCCTTATTTTAGCTACAGCACTATGTTATTCAGATAAAAAAAAAATTAAAGGATTTAGCATACAGTCACAGACTTTCTTTGGTTTGATGGGCAAATGGCACTCACTATTTGAACAATAAACCCGTCCTCTCCCAGCAATAAAAACAAAACATTCTTTTGTTATCCGGCCGGGTATAGCAGTCACCGGTAGCTAGTGGCTTAAAGAAATTTTACTTATTAGAATGTAGTAAGTTAACCTTGTCTCTAGGATGGAGAAACTGGACAACACATCACCTCACACATAGTTCCAAACTAAGTTATTATTAGGCTGGTACTATTCTTGTAACATTGTGCTTAACCTGTTCACTGCCACAAAAGTTTCTGTAAGTTGTTCCTCGCATGCCACAGACTGAAAATTAAACTTACTTGATAGCTTGTAGCTTACCTTTATATCAATTTGATCAACTCTATATGTACATGTAGTCATTGGCATGTGGGGCACCTAATGTCCTGACTTTATTATCAAGTCAATGGCGATGAAAAGGTTAAAACCTTACCATGAAATTATACTTCATACGTAATACAGTTAAGAACACTAAATATTTACTCTCTTTTGTAGATTACAACCGCTCAATATGCCCCTCAAAACTAAGTAAACGTGAGCTGGAAGACTTGTATTATACGCTTGTGGAGAATAATTTAGAATTGAAGCGAACAATCAACACTCTCAACGAGAAGAACCGGATACTGTCAACCAAAGTACAGAGGATTGCAGCTCAGACTAAAACTTACATGGGCAAGGATTGCTGTGCTGCGGGGAAAGCGGTTATCAATGAGCAGAAAGCAGTGTGAGTTTTTTACATTTTATTGATTTATTAAACTATTGCACAATTGACAATATTTCATAATTTCCAAAAGTCTTAATTCGAAAACCATTTCGGTAAAAACGTGTGAAGTACACAAAAAACATTTTTTTAGATTTTTTTCGCCGTTAATTTTGGAAAAAATCGCAAATTACTGTAAACCGAAAGTTGACTTCATCTTCCTCGCTGTATTCAGGGAGACCTTAGTACAGAGTACAGACAATCGCTGCTCTGGAGTGGCTCTGGATTCTTGTTGGGACGATGTCGTCATATTTTACTTACGCCCTTTTGGAATGACCTACTTTTCAACGTGTTTTTTTTGTATGAAATAATGAGTTAAATTGAAAAAGAAAAAATACGGGTGGCTTAAATTTTTACCTATTTTCTAACTAGTTCATAAAATAAAGTAGTTAAAAATATGATATGTTGTCAATTCAAGAAATAGGTACAAAAGGCGGACTGATTGTCTTAAAGCCTTTTCTACCCAGTTATTGGGCTAAATCAAAACATATGGTGCCCCACAGGACTTTACTATACCCGGTTTTTTTGGCTATAAAGTACCTACTGCTATAGTGAAACCGCTGTTAAAATTAATACCTGCACAGTGTTTTCTATATGCTCCTATACACTAACCTCTGACATAAGCATATATAGTAGCAATACAAAAAAATACTCACTCAATGAAACAATGACTATTGAAAACGGGCATTCATTTAAAAAATGGTTTTACAGTAATGTCACAGAAGTAACAATAAATATTTGTGGACAATCTTACACAAATCAACCTAGTCCCAAACTAAGCAAAGCTTGTACTATGGGTACTAAGCGATGATATACATTCTTATATAGATAAATAGGTACTTAAATACATACAAGACCCAAGAACAAATATTCGTGCTCGTCACACAAATAAGTGCCCCGGCCGGGATTCGAACCTCCAGCTTCGTAGGCAGGGTCAGTGTCACTAACAACTAAGCTAAAGCGGTCGTCATTACAAGTTATATTATAGTTAATTTTACCAAACTAGAATATGGTTTGTTGTATTTATTTATTTAGTTAATAATCAGGGTATAAAAACATAAAATTAACGGGGTCTCACAAAACTGTCGGAACAGTTTGTCTGGTTTGTTATGGTTGGTAATTTTGTCTCTTATATCAATCCCAACTTTTATTACAGGTTAGAAGACTTGACGAAAGCCAACGAAGCCCTGGCAGACAGAGTCCGGAGACTCAACACTCAGCTGTGCACGGCGAAGCAGTTCCTGAAACAGAACCCCAGTGGTCGATACAAGTGCTATTCCAACACTACTTCTACATCCGTCAAGTGAGTAATGTAGGATGTACTTCTTCTTCTTCTTTAAATATGGCTTTCACCAATCATTGCTTGTTCAAAGACGTTGTTCGGTAACGACGCCATGACAGTAGGCAACTGGTTTTGTTCGGTAGTGGATTCAGCTCGTCGTCGCGCCGCGACGTGTGTTCACCAACGCGGCGACGAGCAAAATTCATGTAAGTAGGAAGTAATTACATTATCTTAAAGACCAACATACTTAACATTTTATTTCCTATTTTTTTAATTATTTTTTTTAGTTTTTAATATAAGTTTGTCTAGAAGAAATCGCTTTTTAGCGATAAGTCCTGTTGATCGCCTCTACTTATTGTGATTATATATAGGTATGTAATTTAATTCACGTGTGTAATACTAAAATCCTTGTAGGTACTATCAGTATCACAATTTAAATGACCATTCGTGAACCATTTTGTGACTTTTTAACCTGATTGTGGCTTTTGTAGGCCGGGCCCATTAAAGCGATAAAAGTGCGCGGCTGGAGAGTAGCCTAGGGAAAATCCAGCGGCAACCTCCGACACGACCACGCGGGCGGTATAAACACTGGAATACTCTAAGAGTTTGCGCTCCAGTGAGATTGGTTGAGCCATTGAGCATTTTCAACCGAATCTGAGGTATCAGTGGAATCGAGCTACTGAGAGTTTTGTCGCTGGTACACTAAACCTAGCCTAGCTGAGAAGAGTCCAGCAAGAAACTCAGCTAGGCCCGACCTGGGTCGGACTGACTCTACCCGGTATGCGGCGGTACCGGGACGAAATAGGACCTTTTTATGACGAGATAAGGTCTACCAATGGTCAATTAACTGTTAGTCTGCATTTCTTATTGTATATAATATCTCTCATATAAAGCCTGACCAGGAATATGATCATTGTCAAGAGGGCGCTATTATTCTGATTTAGGTATATGGCAACAGATTATTATGAAATTTTGTCTTGTTTACCTGTCAGCTCTGACATAAATTATGAATTGTTTTGCAGCTGAATAATAGGGATGTTGACACCAAATAAGAAAATCAATGAATCCGAATTTCTCGAAAAAGGATCAAATTATCTATCAAATAGTGAAAAAAGTAATCCAAAAGAATAAATAATTACATAATTATAAGTCTTCAAAGTTTTAGGAAGGGGCATTTTCTGTCCCTTTTCCGCAAAACGCCCCGTTGTATTGAACGATCGTCATTTACTATGGCGCTCGAGGTCAGTGACGTCACTGACCTGTAGCGTTTTCTCTCTCTAACTAAAAACATTCTAACGGTTGTAGTTTCGTTATTTTTTGAGATATTTGAATATTGGATTTTCACTTTTTGGCATAGTTATATGTATTCTTTCGTATGGAGTATTATAAATTTTGAGTCAACATTTATCATCATACATTGATAATATTCCGCTCTTGGCTATGATTTGTTTTGGTCATTTTTTCTCATTTATTATTAAATATTTAACACATAACTAGTATTCAAATAAACCGCAACAGTGACACTGACGTGTTGACAATGTCATTAAAATTATTGCCAGTGTAAGAAATTAATTCCAATGAAATTCCGCAACATGGCGCATGATCATATATTCCTGGTCAGGCTTTAATTATTGTAATATTTTCTTCAGGAATTCGTCAACAACCTCCTTACAAAAGTCTTCAAATGTGAACCTGAAGTGTACAGCGGTGTCAGCCATTCAACTTGACCAGTGAGTCACCAAATAAATTGCACCAAATTTAATTGCATTATGTAGGTAGCTTTACCTTGATAAAAGTCATACCTAGCCGTCAATTATAGTAGAAATTATTTAAGATGTCCGACATTTTTATAAAACTTGTGATTGGACTTTGAATCTTCACGCTTGGACAGTAAAGTCGCTTTTTGAACGGTTTAATTTGATACAACTCGGACAGTTCAAATAATTTTAAGTATACAAGTCGAAGACGAACTATATAATACTGCGTATATTGACATTCTCAAGAATAAGATACCACTTCACTTTGTCAATTTCAATTAGGACGATATTCAATTGAAATTTTTTCAAACTGTTAAATTGTAAAATTAATCGCCACGCGGTGGGATTTGAACCCACCACTCCATTGCCTTTACTTAACATGATTTGAAAGATTCGTCACCATACGTCACCACATAACAAGGGATACTCACGGTAGCTTAGTTGGTTAAGGGCTATGGTCAGATTACAGATTCGGTCGGATAGACTTTTAATTTTCTTACTATGATTAAAAAATATGATTTCGTTTGCGGACTCTTCCACTTGACATAGTTTACCGATATTGAATAGCGTTCTAAGGTCCAGTTTCCCCGAGGGTTGGAAGGTCAGATGTCAGTGGCTTCCGTAAAAACCAGTGCCTACGCCAAATTTTGTGATTAAGATAAGATAATTTATTCCATAGCAATTTTACAATCGTGTCGGAAATATCATATTAATATTATGTTCAAATGTCACATATTCAAACTTAACTAAGATAAAAGAGATACTTACAATTAAATGTCGTTCAGCTAATACTAGGATAAGAGATTTAATACTAGGATTAGGTGGCGGACTACGGCCATTTTTCAGGATGCAACTGTACTCGGATACATAATAATGATAAATTGATGATTCAATGACAATGAGGGCTACCGCGTATGGATTCGCCGCTAGAGGCGCTAGTGTGACGTCAGTCCTCCGAAATGTCAAATTACATACTTTGTGGGTGGGTTACGCGGGTTATTTCTAATTAGATTTATATGATGACTATTTTGCAATATCTGAGATTTATAATGGCGAATATGAGTTACGGGTCAACGAATTTCAGTGCTTTGCGACAATTTTATCGCCAGTAAACTTATGTCATACTTTTTTCCGTACAAAACGGGAGTGCGCTACTATACGGAATGTTCGATAAAAATATTTACGGTGCGGTTTTATTTTATAAAATACGATTTCAACGTAAATTTAGTTTTTACGCCCGTAATAAACAAGAACAAACTTTGACAGCTGTACTGACAGCACGGCGGCGCCAACTGGTGAGCACAAAAACGGTAGCCCTCATTGCATTGTAACATAATTAGAAACTTTGTGTACAATTGCAGAGAACCTCCTACAACAAGAACTGCTGAAACCAACACTTTAGAAATCGTTGAAGAAAACGTTGAAAAGTAAGATATTTTATTTAGCAGACAGACAGTCACACTTTCGCATTTATATTTAATATTAGTACCTATGGATGATATATACAGGGTGTCCCAGAAGTCGACGTCGTCCCTTCGAAGGCTGTTAGACCAGCTCATGACATGACTCACCATATAACGTAACATGACCTTCGTAAAAAAATCTTTAGTTTTCGAGATATGTCTACCTCGAAAACTAAAGATATACGAAGGTCGGTTACGAAGGTTTTTATATATATGATATGATATGTCTACCTCAAGGTGGACTAATCATTGTGATATAGCGGCATTTAAATAAGCAGAGCAGGACAGTATTGCTCATTTAATTTGTCAACACGAAAGTTAAAGTATGAAATAAATGTTTTCAGGGAGGACGAAGAAAAGGTGTGCAATGAAAACAGATGTAGAACTACCTTGGAACAGTTCAAGCAAAAGATAGGGGATTTAGAAGAGGTAAGATAATCAAGTTACATTCAATCATCTTATTTATTTTCTCGCAATCGAAGTGACAAGTAGAGAATAAATAATTCTGGACTAAAAGCCATATTATTCCTCACTTCGTTTGGGAAAATAATCATCTCGTGCTAATATGGCCTATTTTAGACCCTAGTTATACAGTGTGTCTGGCTGGATAGCGACGTCGGAGCTTTTAAGGGCGTGTAGTACAATCGAACTTTCCACCCGTATACTACCTACAATTTAAAATGGCCAACAGAGGAGTTGGTTTGATTGGTAAAAATTGGTACTTTTGTCCAGCGTGTTCTCATTATCACGTGAAAGTGCCTAACTAAATATACCGATTATAGTTAAATTATGTTTCCTGAAAGTTTCCTGAAATAATTCAAAATGTCGAAAACGTAAATTAAATGGAATATTTATATTATGACTGTAGCACGTTTACCGACGGTTTGAAACAACCAAGTTTTTAAGGTAGGCAACCTTCAAAATTTCTGTTTTATTTTCCACAGGAACTTGCCAAAACTCACGCTGAGTATTCCACCCGTATGACTCAACTGGAATCACAGGTGTAATATTATTTATTTTTTAATTATTTTTCTTCTGTGATATAAGTATGCCAGCCATAGCTGTCCACATAACTTCCACCATCTAGTGCAGAGGCATTATTGGGCTTGGCAGGCCTCGACAAGTCCCGCTCTGCCGAGCCCAATCGTGTAGATACCTATACCATTCATGGTTTCAAGATCTGACAATCCGGATCGTAACACGCGTGAAGTTCCTGTCGACGAGATACTCCCACTTAGGGTCGGTTGCACCAACATACGAACACAGGCCGGTCATCGTCAAATATGGCGCTGGCAGCTGTCATCCCATAGAAACTTTTCAAACTTTCCATACAATCAGATTTGACGAACACCGCTTACGATTACAGACGGTTTGGTGCAACCCAGCCTTGACATCGATAGACTGGTGTCGAAGCTTGTGTCACCCACATTACTAACCGACGTACACCGGGTTGTCAATGTTTTCATACCTGGCAATAGCTCAAAAGTTCAAAAGTGTAAGTGTACCCCGAGTGTACCTATGATGATGACTTATGGTACTGAAACGTAATCGCTCGCCTGATAAGAACGCTTAAAGTCACTCAGAGGGCAATGGAGAGGGCTATGCTGGGAGTTTCTCTGCGTGATCGCATCAGAAATGAGGCCATCCGTAACAGAACCAAAGTAACCGATATAGCCCTTCGAATCGCTAAACTTACTGGCAGTGAGCGGAGCACGTAGAACCGATGGCCGTTGGGGCCGAAAGGTTCTCGAGTGGTGACCACGGACCGGAAGCGCAGCGTGGGTAGACCACCCACAAGGTGGACTGATGACGGTAAAGGTCGTGGAAGTCCGCTGGATGCGGGTGGCGCAGGTCCGGTTATTGTGCCACTATTTGGGGGAGGCCTTTGTCCAGCAGATGAGGTCTTTCGGCTGATAATGATGATGATGGTAATTGTACGTATTGTCAGGTGTCGGTGCTGCAAGCGGGGTGCCTGCGTGCACGCAGCGAGCACGGCGACCGAGAGCGCGAGGCGTTGGAGCGTGCGCGTCG
Source organism: Cenopis cana (assembly GCA_951800055.1). Lineage (NCBI taxonomy): Eukaryota > Metazoa > Arthropoda > Insecta > Lepidoptera > Tortricidae > Cenopis > Cenopis cana. The sequence continues at coordinate 22,081,703 of OX637476.1, read as the reverse complement.
TGACCTGCGTCTATCTGACCGAGAGAAAGGTAAAACCACTCACAGACCCGAACGACGTAATGCCAGCGTCCAACGAGAGATGGAACGCTGGCATTACGGCGTCCAACTCAAACACGACGCGTACACTTAGGCATTCCCGCCGGCGAAAAAAGGCGAAACCAGGGGAAAAACGTGGCGAAAAAGACTATAGACCCGACTGCACTAAAAAGATAAAAACTAGTTTCAAATTAAGAACTTAACATGTATATTATCGTTGTCTTTACAGCGGAGCTAGAAACACGGTTATCCATACAAAAAAAGAGAGTAGCCGAGTTGGAGATGCGACTGAAGGCCGCCGACCTGTCGCAACAAGTCGCTCAGACGGTCGAGGAGCATCTCAACATCGCTTGTCGACGGGTGTGTTAATACTACAAAATCGACAATTTTTACAGCGGAGCTAGAAACGTGGCTATCGATAGGGACATCGCGTACATCACCATTTTGACTCCTTGATACAGCGGGTATTACACTGTCCTGAATCAGGCGTCCTAACTAGTGGAGGGGAGTTGAAGCATCTCGCTCTAACGTATAGGTCGGAACCCTTCTAAGTGTCCTGAATTCAGGACAGTGTAATACCGGCTTACGACACGACGCCTACTGTTTTTATTTGGTCCATGTAAATGCTCCTTGGTCTATCTGTCCTTCCAAAATTGCTTTGAAGAAGTTGTCCTGCCGTATCAAATGACCAATCATTTTCCCTCTCCTGAAGTCTCCTGGCGAAAAAAAAAACAACTTTCTCTTCTCCATCACTCAACATTCAAAACATTTATTCTGCAAATAGGCCACAACGGCACTTTTACTATGTCACAATCTGACTATCAATTAAAAGAATACAATTGTCAAAATAAAATAAAGGTCACCCAAAGGCCATGGGGTAACGCTGCCAGTCTTCTGGGCACCATAACATACGAGGGCGACCTGGGGAGTATTTTCTATTTATAAGTCTATTTTTAAGTTTATTCATAAGTTGTTTATATAGTTACATATATTTTATTGTCTGTATTTATGTTACCTGTGTGTTTTTTGAATATATGTGCTTAAAAAAAGAAAATAGTGACATGTAAAAAAAAAGATTACAAACTAAATGAAATGTATAACAAATTAACAATCAAGATTTGTTAGAGATGTATAAGGTCACGAAATGTCGCGTGCCACACCGCTCGGCCACAATAAATAGCAGTACTTACTCGATTATTTTATATTTTGGCAGGAAGAGAAGCAGCTACGTCGAACGAGTGCAGAACGAAACAGTTATTGTTCTAATGTGGTTAATGGCGACGTATCAAATAAGGTAAGCCAGCTATTTAAAGTCAACGGAACCTCTAGTATAATTTTTTTCGAAACAAATCACAAACGAACGCGTTTGCATTTAGTGCCAGTTGCAGCAACGTATGGACACAGACCGGTCATCGTTAAATATGGCGTCGGCAGCTGTCGTCCCATAGAAACTTGTCAAACTTTCCATACAATCAGATTTGACGAACACCGCTTACGATTACAGACGGTTTGGTGCAACCCAGCCAGTCTCATTTTGCAACGGAATCTGCGCGTCTGGCGGCCTGTAGCCCCTGTAGGTGGTACCTAACAATTTTTTGCCATACCTAAGTATAAATTAAGACTAAACGCAAACGTATGTTCGTTTGTATTTTGTTTCGAAAAAACTTATATAAGAGGCATAGGTTCGTTGAAGTCAAAAGAATCGTCAGTTAGAATGCATTTCCACTGAGACGGAGCGGAGAAGTGTAGAATTGATTCATATTCATTCACTAAGTCAAAGTTAAGAGGAGCGGAAGAAAGACCTTAATTTGATTGGCCATTTCTACGTTTGTTTTTTATACCGAACTGTGGCTTTATGGAACGGACCCCATTAAGCGATACGATAGGAGCGCGCTGTTGGAGAGTGGCCTGCGGAAAATCCGGATAAACTTCCGACACGACCAAGTGGGCGGCTTAAACACTGGAATACTCTAACAGTTTGCGCTTCAGTGAGATCTGTTGAGCGGCTTCAACCGAATCTGAAGTGTGAGTTGCAAATTGTATTATACACACACCGGTAGAAAATTTGGCCCAAAAACTTTTCGTGTTTTCAAACTATAAATTGAATAAATTAAATAATAATATTATTTAAATTCATTTTTCTAATTTGGGCCAAATTTTCTGCCGGTGAGTATATGATATAATATTTATAATTATAATAGTACATTACTTAACAAGGGCGGTAAAACAAAGAATGTCTCAGATCGCAAGTATTTGACGCCCGAGCCGAAGGGAAGGGCGATAAATATGCGATCTGAGGCTTTCTTTATTACCGCCCATGTTAAGTACATAATTTTATGTGGTCAGGGCCAGGAAGTGGGATTTCCAGCGCGCGGAGCGTGCGGTAATTGCCGCTTTATGGCCAGGTGTGACATAAAGTACTCTACATACCTACCAACTTGATGCGTTTCAGTTTAACCCTGAAGTTGATTGGTAGACCACGCTATTTAATGCAACAAAATAAATAATATCTACGAAAACTACATTCAACGGTATTCTTATTAATTTTGAAGACTTAAAACGTAGGATGTTAGATAGATCCAAAATTTAAAGTAAAAATTGTTACAGCTCTTAGCTTCTCCAACCCCAACCAGAACCGCAAACCAGTTGACAGTTCCCGATGACAGAGTTTCGAAGTCTGACGACTCCGGCTATGCGGACCGCCAAGAAACTGACATCGACGATAGGGTACAGTCACAGTCAAAATACCTATACGAAATTATCTATACGCAACGCAATCCAGTAACAAAATATGCGAACATGACTTTAATGACAGAACGTACGAGCGTACAGATGATTTTGTCCTTTTAGGAACTTACATAATACTTATGCCTTTGACTGTACGTTGCCGCACGCGTAGTGCACGGAATACAAAGATCGCAGGTTCAAATCCTGGTCGAACGATATTTTATTCATTTTTACTTCGATGATTAGTTTTAATAAATATAAAATAAGGTTTAACAAATTATCTTCACTTTCATTATCGTTGCAGGATATAAATCATGCAAATCAAGAATTAATGAAAAAGATAGAGGAACTGCAAGCACAATTAGATGCATTGAAATCAATATCGGTAAGTATTCAGGATTGTACTTTTTCATTTGACATTAGCATTTCGATAAAGTTAAACTTAGCGGGGAAAGCTGTAGGGATTTACCAAGGTTAATGTAAAGTTCCCAACCCGCGCTGGGGCAGAGTGGAGACTAGTTACCCTGGACTGGGTAGTATATTAGCTAATGATGAAATTCTTACCAGATAATTTCCATTTCTTTGTTGGTCTCAGGCTGGAAAAGGTAACGCTGAATTAGAAACATCACCCTGTCCTAAAACATTTGATCAGTACTACACACAATCGAATGAAGATCAAGAAATTAAAGATAACCAAAAGGTTCTGCCTTCACACATATCCATTTGTGAACCGGCAGTTACACCGTCTAAGGAATTAATAACTGAAAAAGATATGCTTGTCTGTGAAAAAAGAAAAAACAAAATCAGTGATAACGAAATCGATACAGCTCTGAAAGATGAATATCCTAGCAAAGAAAAATATGAAAGAAATGATTCTGACTTAGGTGTAAGTAATATTTATGGTGAAAATGATACTTCAGATAAAGAACAATCTGCCGTGATAAATACTTGCGTAACATGTGAATGTCAGGAACAGAATAGAGATAAGAATGATAATAATTGCGAATGCAAAGAACATTCTATAAGATGTGCGACTCATAATTTTGATGAAGAAAATAATCTCATTTCGTGTTCATCAAAAGTAAATGATCATGACGAGGTTACTTCGATCAGTTTGGTGCATATAGCTGGAAGTATCAATAAGAAACCTCAAGAAAAACGTTATTCTAATGATGAAGACAACGATTCAGAAACTTCGTCCACTACGAAACGTAAACGGGTCTCGCTAGTAATATATGATGGTGGAACGTAAGTAAATTGTTGTATTTTTTCCACAGTGTATCATTGTTTTTCCCGCAACTTCATCCTGATGAACTTGCATATCTTTTCTTTTTCCATAGGGTTACTGACCGAAATTAGAACATACGAGTATATCATAATATTTTAAAAACATCCATACAAATTAAGAAATATGTGTGCCAAATTTGATCAGAATCCGTGATTGAGTAACCTAACTACTGTTAAATATCTCGTTTATAATATTAATATCTGGGCGACCGAGCTTTGCTCGGCTTTTAGACCTAGCTAGATCGATTGCTCGTCCCCGAAAACCCCCACATACCAAATTTCATCAAAATCGTTAGAGCCGTTTCCGAGATCCCCGAAATAAATATATAAACAAATAAATAAATTAGAATATATAATTGTAGAACTTCTTTGGCTCATTTTTTAGAACAGGGTTACCCATTTCAATTTGAAATAAATCTTCATCATCATTTTCATTCAGACTAGGAAAAAATATATTTATTCTAGGGATAATCGTCCCTCAAAAGAAATTGGGCCGACACCACCAGATAGTGTCCAAAAGGATTCCACTCCTGGAACTTCAAAGGTAAAAGCTCACAACTGCAACTTTCAGCAAATACCAGGGCCTTTACCAGTTAGCATTGAATCCACTGGCAAACGGAAAGTTTCCATAAACGATCAAAAGCCTGATGACTATGAAAACACAAAAATAGATGGTCAGAATAAAGATAAAGCCATTACTACGACGAGACGATATCTCGCCAGAGACACAAAACACCATCAAGACGAAAAAAACAATGGTATCGAAAATGCTTACTTGAGAGATAATGTCTCGATGAAAAAATTAGAAGCCAAAGATGCATACGATGATAGAAAGAATAAAGGCTTGGTAATAGAAGTACAATATCCTGAAGGATATAAGACAGACCAAGAAAATGATTTATTCATTCGAAATCAAGAAAAACTGAGTCAAGTTGGAACTCCCATCACAGTTCGGTCTAATGTTATGACCGAATATAAGGGTGCAAAAGAAATACTTAAAGATGGCGATTACAGGACGGAAAGTTATGACATTGGCAAAGCTACTCAAATAAATGGAATAACGAGGATCAATGAATTTGGTAAGTATAAATATTCACCATTATTTCCTTTATCTACTTTTAATGAGTTACAAAGTGTAAACGTCACTACATCACTACACTCCACCTTGAATTGCCTGACGGATAATCTACAGCTACATAAATAATGACGAGCTGGTTAACTTGACGCAAAGTCCAATAGTCTAAATATTTTACATTTCTAATGTACGAGAATCTATAAAAGACAAAAGTGTCATACTATTACTATCCATGGTTATTTGCTGTTTGAACTACCGTCGTTTCTGCTTAGTGCTTATACCTCACGCCTAATATATACCTGTCAGCACCACGCCTCCATCTGCACCTGTCATGTCCCTCGCTAACACTATACCTTAAGAATCAGACCTTCGCGACCCTGCAAGGAGGCAGGTTTAGGACTAAACATCGCGTATTGTTTCACCTACAACCCATCACAGATATCTGTCAGAACCATGCCTCCATCTGCACGCGTCCTCAGAAGCTTAGTCCCTTCGCTTACCCTGTACCGTGAGTGATCTAGCGGCTGCTGGTTTAGGGCTATACATTGCTTATTGTTGCACCTACAACCCGTCAGATATCTGCCAGCACCACGCCACCATCTGCACGTGTCCCGAGAAGCCCAGTCCCTCGCTGACGATGTTCCGCTCGTGCAGCGGCAGCCAGACCCTGGCCACCCTTCCCCTCGGCGGCAGGTTTAGGAGATGCAGCTGCAGCGAGAAGCCTGCTCGCTTTTCTTGCGGTAGGATCTTACAACTTGATCAAGTCAAGAAAACAATTAACGCGGTTGAGATCACATTTCATTGATCCACTTGGCTTGGTCGGTTAATATTAGTACGCATGATTTAATAATAAATAATAATAAATATAATAATAATCATTTATTCAGAAAATATTGTATTACATATTTACCAGGGGTCCTCGCACTAGGCTTCGCCTGTATCGCGAGGAACCAATTACAAATTATTTATTAGAACTACAAGAAGTTACAATATTATATTAAATTATATTATATTATATTAACTCCAAGAAGTTACAATATAATAATACAAGAAGTTACAATATTATAAAGGAAGTACTTAGGTAAAAGTAACATAATAAGAAAAGTGAACTTAAACTAGTGGTAAAAGTTATGTGGTAAAAGTTACATGTTGCATTTGTGCATATTTATGTATTTATGTGCATATTTATGTGGTTTTAAAGTACATTCTCCATTATGGCTTCTGTGTCGGCATAATTTAAAGAGTGAAGCTGTTTAAAAATGAGTTTTTTTGCTTCCTTAATAGAGCAGTTCTTAAGCTTGCAGTGTTTCAGTATAGCATTGTAGGCAGAAACCCTAACGTATTCTCCAAAACGTTTGCCAAAGCTGGTGAGAACTCTAGGTACTGGTAAGGCAAATTTACGTTTAGAAAGTAATGTGTCATAGGATGGCAAGGATCTAGAAGTTTTGTGTGTAAGTAGTGAAATTCTATATAAAAACAATTATTCATGATGATTACACGCAAAATTTTGTTGCTCAGTATTTTTTCCGTGTTTATGTCTACAGATTTCCATTTCTGTAAAGAGCCTTGTAAGTCCTTTTGGAGTTACTTGTCCGAGTAAAAATTTAAATCAGTTTTCAACCAAATTCAAAATCTTTTTTCCAAATTCTAGTCACAGCAATTAGGTTAGGTCACAAAGTAAATAGCGGCGGCGCGCGCCGGAGCAGAGAGTCCGCTCAGTACAAAGTGCCATTTTCGCCGCACGCACACAGACATAACATTTACAGGCATTCTCAGTTGATTTCGGACGAGCTTAGTCGCGACTGTCACTGTCGCGTCGCGAGTGCTAGTTGTGCGCGCGTTGATCACTTGACGTCGCCGCCGCTACGTAGGTACTTTGTGTCACGTACGTCAAAATGAATAACCGATATTATTACAGTTGGAATGTATTTTATTGTTTAAATACAACAAAAAACTGTGCCTACACTTTCTTCAAATTTTCAAACGATATTGAAAGGTAAATAAAACGGTTTTCTCATTTTGGTAGTTACAATACATAGGTAGTTAGGATTTTTTTTGAAACTAGCCGCTTTGATAACGACGATCAACCATTACACATTCATCTTATCGTTCGCTGGTAAAACGCCAGTATTTAAGATATTCTTTGTTGGCGCTCTCGACCGCCGCCGGTCACAAGTCACAACTCGCAGCGGGTCACGCATCAATTTATTAGGGTTCCTTACCCGAAGGGTCAAAACGGAACCCTATTGGTGTCGCCCAGACGTCCGTCCGTCCGTCCGTCGTCTGTCACAAAATTTGTTTCGAAGAATTTTTAGACTTCTCATTGACCTATGAACTTGAAATTTGGTGACAATTTTCAATATTACGTATATTTTTTTAATAAATCATATTTTTGAGGTTGATTCGGAACCCTAAATGTGCGAAGTCCGACTCGCATTTGGCCGGTTTTTTACCAAGATACGCTGGTTCATATTTAAATGTCATGTTGAAGAATTTTTATTATACCTACTCATTTTAAAATTCAGAAGCAACCCTCAAGTTTAGGTATGTATTTTCAAGAACGGCGGGAACGGACCTTCTGTATATTTTTTATTTTGTGGTTAGGTGTAAAATATAGTCCATAAAATAGCGAATCTATTCCGAATGCTTTCATTCCGCCATCCTATTTTCCCTTGCTGTTTAGGTGTTTGTGCATGAAAGATTGCATTAGTCTTTCGATAACCTTGGTTGTCTGGGTAGCCGACGGGTTTTATGATTTATTTCTGTCAAAATTTGGCAGTAATTTCATTTTGACTAGTGACTCCAGATTAGCCACCGGGTATAGAAAGGTTAGTTACGTTGACTGCTTTTGCAAGAAACTACCTATTTGGTCAGTTTTAGAAATCTGGAACACTGATACTTTGTAAACTCTTTTTACATTACATTTCAACTCCTCAGGCATAAAAGATAAGCCGATAGGCACATCTACACCCAAAGCCGACAGGGCTGCCCCAACCTCACCGCACACGTATACGATAGACTCGGGAAATTCCCGAGCTGGCAGCCCTGCGAACACGGATAACGAGATATCAGTCATGACTGATCTGCCTTCGGAGAAAGATGGTGAGTACTGAGGAGGAATGACAAGACAACAACAGGCTTTCATCTCGGATTTATTCATTGCATAGGTACCTACAGGCGTTTCGCAGCCAAATGAAAAAGCCTCGAGGGTGACTCCTTGAGTTCTTCAGATTTTATTATATTTATATACTCGATTTGATATAAGAACAGTGTTGTATAGCCCGAATTGGTGGTGAACATACCTCTACAAATAGGTAATTTAATCGGTTGTCAACAAAGCGGTACCTTCCGTCTGAGAACCATAGGATTCTATTTATGAAGTTTTTCAAGCTGTGATCAGGGCCGGCCTAATGGTGGGGCGGATGGGGCGGTCGCCCCAGGCGCCGGATATCAATGGGCGCCAAGCGCGGATGTCGAGGGGCGTCAAACTGGCATCGTCGAAAAATTTCAAATCAAAGGGCGCCCAATGACCATCTCGCCCCACCCGGATCTAGGGATAGGGCCGGCGCTGGTTGTGATTAACAGCACTGTATTTTCAGTGGTGCAACCAAGTAGGACAAACTTCGAGCTATCCTGCCTTCCTTATTTTTTTACTCGAATAATATCGATTCTACAGATACGAACGACATATTATCTCCGGGTGAGCAGAGACAGACTGCAACAAGCACCGACACGTTCGACGGGTTGCTGACACTGAGCGAGGGCGAAGTGCCCCGTAGTAATTGTAAGTTAACTCGGATTACGTCGACAGTTATTTACGACAGTCTATTACTAGGCGAGCAGTGTCCCACTACAATAAGTACCGAGACATACATTCGCTAGAATTTTTAAATACAATAAAGTTGAATAATTGTACGCAGTTTGACTATACAGGGTGACTGGTAATTCGACCTATTCCTTTAAGGGGGTTATACTAGAGCTAATTTGCAATGATTTTGACCCAGTCAACCGTGGGTCTCAAATTATTCTCAGTATAACTCAGTGGTTTTCAAATTATTTGGGTTTTTCGATTTTTTTGAAAAATCCCTAACTTTCGACCTAAACATGGTAATTTTGTAAAAAGTACCTGCATTTTGACGGTACAAAACATTTTTCTGATAGCCAATGAAATGACGATACCTACCTAATTTTAAATATATTTTTTTTGTCAGGAATTGCCAACATTTTAATAATAAAAGGGTTTGAAATCACAAGTGATTATATATTTTTTTCAAATGTGAAACAATTCGTGACATATTTTTTTGTTTAAAATAATCGGCAGTTCATTGGCTATCAGAAAAATGTTTTTATACTGTCAAAATGTAGGTACTTTTTTTTTAAATTACCATGTTTAGGTCAAAAGTAGGGGATTTTTAAAAAAAAATTAAAAACCCAAATAATTTGAAAACCACTGAGTTTAGACCCCCGGTTGACTGGGTCAAAATCATTGCAAATTAGCTCTAGTATAAACCCCCTTCAAGGAATAGGTCGAATTACCAGTCACCCTGTAGAAAATCGTGACGTCATATTTTCCTTCATATCATTTTCAGATTATCAAGACCGCAAGTCGTCTAAATGCCTCAGAAGAACAGACTATGAGAAGCAGTTAAACTTGCCTGTATATGGGTATGGTATTAACTGTTTTATTTTATACCGTGTGTTACCGGCATGCGGGCTTTCCTTTAAGTAGTGTATTTTAAACGTACTTAGTTTCTTACCTAACCATGCGCTTAGTTTTATTATTAAACCTAAATTTCGACTTAACTTAATTTTTAATAAAATTTTAATATTTAATTATTAAGTTTCAGAGTAAATTGACAACTCAGTAGGTACCTAATGATGCCCTTAATGTTCTATACTATGACGTTATCTTAAGCAGTGCACCTAGTATATTGAAGGTTCGGAGTTAGGAAATTTAATTTTGAAGTTAATTCACATAATTATGATTTGCTTATACATGGAAGTAATTGCTAATGGAACATATTAGTATCAATTTTTAATAAATACCCGCTTGCCGGTAACGCTCTGTATACTATTAGGTAATTTTCCTTCAAATCCTGCATGGAAGCGTCAGTTTTGACATCCAATAAATACCATTAAAACTTCAGATACATTTATACAAATCTGATTGCTTATGTAATCATCATCATCATCATCTTCAGCCCGTAATCGCCCACTGCTGAGCATAGGCCTCTCTTCTTGTACGCCACCCGTCCCGGTCCCTTGCCAATCTCATCCAGGAGTGACCCGCGATCTTTTTAATATCGTCAACCCATCGTGCCGGCGGACGACCGACGCTTCTTTTTCCTGTAAGTGGCCACCAATCTGTCAACGTTCTGGTCCACCTGCCATCACCCTGTCTGGCAATATGTCCTGCCCAACTCCACTTGAGTTTTGTAATGCTACGTAATAATAGGCATTTTTTGCATTACTATGCTATGCCAATAGGTTAACACTGAATGGATATGGATCCCATAAATAACAGACAATAATGCTAACGCTTTGTCCATGTATTCATGCTCAGATGTTTTTAACATGCCCGCTGTACACATTGGGCCAACGTATTGAGCCAGCAGTTGGGCCAAGACGTCAACGTGTGAACGAAGCGCGCCAAGTTCCTTTGATATGTGCTCGAAAACCGACACCATTCGGGTTGCGAGCCAGCGCTGGCGCCAACTACCAACATACAGCCAAGCTGGTCTGGTCTCGATACGTTGGCCCAATGTGTAGTGCGGGCTTTACATACTTGATATTTGACAGGGAAGCAGAGAAATCGCCAACAGAGAAGATGGAAGTCACATTGCACGCCATATCCCAAGAGCTGGCGCGCTGTCGCTCTCTGCTGCTGAGCCAGAGGCCCACGGAGGTGAAACACCAACTCAGTTAACCTTCTCGACGTCAACGACGGATATATCCGCACCATCGATTCAACGCCAACAACGGATATTATCCGTCACAAGTGTGCAGTACGATATCAACCTGTATGTATTTCTGTATGGTTCATCTTGGCGTTTAACATTACCATGTCATGGCGTGTGAGTGAAAGCTTCTTTATTTGACATGGAGTTGAAAAAGTTAAGATTATAACACTTTAAACTGTCGCGCTTTGTAAGACATTGCTTTGTAATACATAAATATCGCGTTAGACCCGTTAAAACAAACCTTTTAAGAAAGTTAAGACTGTCTACTAAATGCATTTGTCCCATTTTCAAAGTAGTAAGTAGTATACCGTATCCATTGATAATAGTTTACGTATTTTCGCTCAAGAGGATAAAAACATATTTCCCGTAATAAGAGCCTTCTCAACCGGTGGAGTTTCTTAACCTCTTTTTTTTGTATAGAGTCATATAGAGAAGGATATAGTTTACTAGAAAATAATTCAAATTTTCATCCCCACGGCTTTAAGGATTAACAAGGAGCTTTTTTATTTAAATTTCTACCGAATAAGTCACTGTTTGTTAATTTTATTAAATAATGTTTTACCCTTTTGAGTCTATGTATTTATTGTTGTCAATGTTCAGTTGATTACATTTAGTTCGGTTGAGTTTCTAGATTGAAATTATCTATTGGGTTGTTTTAAAATAGTAATGTTGTGTTGTTTTCTCATTTTAAAATTGCATTAAAAGTAAATATAGCTATGGTTATCGATTTTTTATAAAAGTATTATAGTTAGATTTAAGAATCATTGTAAACTTCCTTGCATAGAACAATAAATTGTTTCCTAAATAATAGTTTATTTTTTAGAGACATCTAACCCCTCACACACCTCACCCACCCTCACCTACCCTTCCCCCCACCTCCTCACCTTCCCCCCACCTCCTCACCTTCACGCTTCACATTACTACCCATTTTAGTGTCTTTAAAGAACAGACCACACGCTAGTAGGTAGTAATCAATAATAATATAGTCCTTTGTTTTCCCAGTCAAAAGTGGTAGGTATGTGGTTTAGATGTACGGGCACGCGCGTTAATCTATGACCCATTTCGCAAACCTTTTCTTTAAATTTCTATACCGTTTTACAGGATTGTCAACCTTAAAATTCGTGACTGTACCTACCTAGGCAAGTTAAAATTGCCCACTGTCAACTTGTTTGATAAATAATAATAAATAATAAATATTTTGTGGACAATCTGAATACACAAATCACCCTACCATTATAAACACCACTCTGGTTTAGATTACCATTATAAACATTTCGGAATTATTTTGTCTAATAATACCTACGAGTATTTACCCTTTTGGAATCAATGGCCAACCATCGAATAAGGGATTAATTAATGTTTGAATTTAAACTTTCGTGAGACATGTTATAACTTTATTTTACTGCGACCCGCGCCGATTGCACACTGTCGAACTACCCGCCGCCCGCCGCAAGGCACGTGACGCACGCACAGACAGCGCGGGGGCGGGGGCGGGGGGGCAGCTCAGCGCTGAAGGTGTTGTGAGGGATAGGTCGTGGTGAGCGATCGTCCCCCCCGATCAATGGTAGGCACACTTGAACCCCCCCCCGCGCTGTCTGCGCGTGCGTCACGTGCCTTGCGGCGGGCCCGGGCGGCGGGTAGTTCGACAGTGTGCAATCGGCGCGGGTCGCAGACGCACTCATCCTGAGGAAGAACTCCCGAAGAGTTCGAAACATGTCGCCCGAAGTGACAATACGTGAGTTTTAACCGTTTAGTAAAATATAGTTAATTAATGTTAATAGTAGTTTATGCAACTGGTACCTACATAATAAGAGGCATTAAAACACGGGTGTGTTTTATGAAACAAGCCTAAGGCGAGTTTCATAATAAGGTCCCACGAGTGTTTTAATGCTTTATTATGTACAGATAATTATATTATGTATAAGTCGACGACGAAGACCAATTTAAAGATTAAGTTTGGCAGGTGTGATATTGATCGTTGCGGCGAAGCATCAACCGTTTTGACGTTTATTTGAACTCTATGTACCTAGAAGGAAAGTCAAGTGAGGTTATTACAAACTTTGACACATTCACATGCGTTTGACGTGCCGATTAAGCCTATTAAACGCACTTCAATGTGCTTTCAATAACGTAGATTTAGTTACTGATGGCAGCATTGATACATAATGTAATGTCGGGCCACTGAGGTAATACTAATAGAGCAGACATCTCAACTTGATTTCTTGTCGCATGAGTTAGGGTCAAGTGACACAAGTGCACTCAGTCTGTGCCAGACGGCTGTGATAGTTGGACGGATGACGTTAAAAAAGCGTGCGGGTAAATATGCCTACCTGTGTACTGGAGCACAGCACAAACCATTCAGGAAAATCAAATAAAAGTCAAGGAGTGACTTCTCAGTAGTAATATTACTGGATTTTCGTTAAATTCGCCTATAATAATATTTGTTGTATCAATTTTAAGTCATGCCGACGCGTCATGTGGCCGCCATGAAATCATAGAGTAACGAAAGAACGATTACGCAGACGGGACAGTAGAGACGTGCAATGTTAATAGAGATAATGAAATCAAATATTGTGCTACAGTTTAAAATATTTTATATTATTATATCTACACCAATGCCATAAAACCTCTATAATGATTTTGAAGAAAGTTTAGTAAAAAAATATGCTCTTATTGTAAAATCCACACTGCTGCTTTAAATGCTTTTCATGATGCACCATTACAAAAATAACTATTAATTTTCCCATTGTACATACGTCGTGAATCACTATAAGGTAGGTAGGATAAACTGTATGTTGCATCTGATGCGCGCTCATTCTTTAATCAAGTCTGACAACGTCTTGTGTTTGAAATGTCTATTCTAGTGTAACATATATTTCAATGTGTCGGGCCGACTAAGTTTGTTCCTTTTCACAGCTGAAGGATGTTGGTACCGGCCCCGAGCGCGAACCACTGCCCCTCCGGAAAACAGTAGCCAAGTCCCGTATCGACGGCACCACCGCGCCTACCTGCTTATTCGTTATGCATGTTGTGTCTGTCGTGTTCTCCGATGAAGTAAGTTTCATGACCTTTCAATGGATGGATTATAGACCAACGCCAGTTAAGAAAAGAGAGGCCAAAGCCCTCGTACGTGTACACGTATAACACATCTGGCCAACTCTATTGTCACGCATGGAATAGAGTATAATATTCAAGAGCAAGGTTGGCCTCGCCAGCTATATCAGAGCTCACAATAGGGCAAATACGTAGTTTGTCAGGGTCGCCGTCATCGAAATCGATGAGATATATAGACCAAAGTCAGACATTTTTGAGCCATCAAACTGCGTTCTGAAACGGGGTATCAATTAAGTAGTTTAGCTACTCAGCTATATGTATCAAGGAAATGGCTAAGGCAATTGGTGGATACTTGGATAGCAAAATTGTGACATGTTTTCCCAGCTCAATTGAGAATCGTCAATGGTCGAAGCTCAGCGTAGAGTGCGATGCGACAGCGTCGACTGTGTTTAAGCGGAGTTTACTCCTTGTGATATTTAGCACGCTAACTGGGAGAGCGGATTAAAACTAATCTCACTCGTCACGTAAGGTGTAAAACTAGCTTTACTGGCATAGGATTTGACAGTGACAATGAGGTTAGGCACAGTCGATTATGCGAAATCTGGCGTGATAAAAAGGCAGTTTTTTTCTCTTTACAATGAAGCTATGACTGTAATGTTCTTGATCAATGAAATATTGACGTGAGGGATACACTAAACGCGTGTATAATTATTACTATTTTACAATATAAGGTTTTTATTCGTCATGTTCGTTGCATCTTCCAGTAGTTAGTAAAAAGAGGGCGAGACGCCATCTTTGATTTCCTTATAAAGATCACTCAGGTAGCGTTCGGAGACGCGCGCTTGATATTATTACGTTCGGATACATACACTAATGTACTACAATGACTGCAGGCGGTGCTAAGGTCCCGCGACGCGCATCTGATGCTGTCGTGGCAGTTCGCGGACTGTGAGCGCACGGTCATCGCGCTGGGCGGCGGCCGCGTCGTCCACTTCGACTTCTCTACGCAACACGAGTTGCAGATGACCAAGGAAGTCGTCGACTATTTGAAAACGGTTAACTATAGATAATAATCTATACTAAATGCGAAAGTGTGTTCCTTGGTCTCTGGCGTCTACCTACCATTCGCCTACCTACCTACTAAACCTAGTTATTTTTATACAGCGACGGTAGCAAACAAGCAAACGGTCCACCTGATGTTAAGCAGACACCGCAGCCCAGAAACGCCCGGAGCACCAAAGAATTCACGTGCGCGTTGCAGAAGCCTTTATCAATTTGAGGATTGACTGTGTTGACAATAGAAGGGACAAATTTTAGGTTCATCGCTCTCAACACAGTGCATCCTCGGGAGAGCTGGCTGCTCACCTCCAGGAACACAACACCACAGACCTGTATAGTAAATAGTGTTATTATGGCTGTGGTCTCCTGCAAGGCGGAGGTACTTCCCCAGTTGGGCTCCTCCAAATTCGAGCAAGATAACATTATGCTGTGCCCTACCTCTCTGATAGTTGTAAAAAAGTAGTCATTTATATTCTTAAAATGCCCCGGTATCTCATGCGCCTCATCAGAAAACATTTGAAAAATATATCTAGGTATGCCTAACTAGGCTAGGCTAGGCTGTAGGGAACTCCCTACAGTGTTTTATAAATTCGCAGCATGATAGCGATAAAACGTTTGATTCAGGAGGACCTGTCGATAATGATAAACGAGATAGGCAACGGCAAGAAAAACTTTGCTTCATGCGCATTACCGCTGCGACAAGTATTGCTCAACATCAACAGCAGGATCGACTTATCTTTGCCATTAGTAAGTACATTTAGTTAACTAAATAATAGGTGACAGTATTTACTTTTCAACAGAGATCGGAATTTTTACGGTGAAACATAAGACTGTCGCAATCTAACTAGTGTCATCAAGATATTATTTTTTACCGATGTAGAATTGCCGATGGTGAAACGATCTTCCTCGTTCCTTCTTTCTTTAGCAAGTCCATTTGGGTGCTGAATTTCATCTATCACAGTACACCCACCCACCGCGGCGACAGACAGCGAGTATCTATTTACTGTCATAGTATAATTGACAATATTTCATAATTTCCAAAAGTCTTCATTCGAAAACCATTTCGGTAAAAACGTGTGAAGTACACAAAAAACATTTTTTTCGATTTATTTCTCCGTTAATTTTGGAAAAAATCGCAAATTACTGTAAACCGAAAGTTGACGTCATCTTCCTCGCTGTATTCAGGGAGACCTTAGTACAGAGTACAGACAATCGCTGCTCTGGAGTGGCTCTGGATTCTTGTTGGGAAGATGACGTCATATTTTACTTACGCCCTTTTGGAATGACCTACTTTTCAACGTGTTTTTTTTGTATAAAATAATGAGTTAAATTGAAAAAGAAAAAATACGGGTGGCTTAAAATTTTACCTATTTTCTAACTAGTTCATAAAATAAAGTAGTTAAAAATATGAAATGTTGTCAATTCTACAAGTTTTCTTACAAAATTTAATAGTGATGGCGCATCGTGTCTGACGATTTCTCAACATAATTTGAGACGTTAGTGTCGTTAAAAAAGCCTGAATCTTCTAGGTAGATGACGCTGTAGGCCTCCTTAAGGCGTTATTGTAGGAGGGAATTCGATTGTTCCCGTAGCTCAGTGGCGACTGGCCCCGAATGCTAGAATAGAATGTCGCAGGTTCGAATTCTACTCGGAGACCGGAGTCGAAATTTTTAATTTTTCCCTTATTTAGAAATTTGTAGTTTGCGTTAGTTTACTGCTTAATACAAAATATAATTTATTATCAAGGCGTTAGAGTGCAGGTTCAGATATTTATAAGCACCTTAAGGAGTGAAGATATATATTTGATGGCGACTCAATGAAACCCCATGACCTCACAGAAAGCCGGGCCGTATCTGACGGACTATGCCCCCGGTTCGACCACCGTCGGCGAAGATGTTGGCGTGCTCGACGTGTGGTGCATGCTGCTGTGCGACGAGAGACAAATGTCCGCCACTAATCATACCATTTCTCAGGTAAAATATAATACAATACAAATACTCTTTATTACATACCTCATTTAAAGGATAGTACCTACAGCACAAAATCACAATAAGTAGAGGCAAACAACAGCAGCATACTATACACCATGGCCCTGAGTAACCCGACGAACTGTATCATACCATTCTTCACGTACTAACACCTTGGCCCTGAGTAGCCCAACGAACTTTATCATACCATTTCTCTGGTACTAATACCGTGGACCTGAGTAACCCGACGAACTTTATCATACCTTTCCTCACGTACTAACACCGTGGCCCTGAGTAACCCGACGAACTTTATCATACCATTTCTCTGGTACTAACACCGTGACCCTGAGGAGCCCGACGAACTTTATCATACCATTTTTCAGGTACATACATCGTGGGTCTGAGTAACCCGACAAACTCTATCATACCATGTCTCTGGTACTAGTCTTTAGTGAACTGTGTTAGCATTTGTATCTACCTATATTAGAGATTAGGTAGGAGTAAGTCACTAATCGGATAAAAAATCGTAACAGTGCACTGAAACTCTTAGAAAACCGTACAACGCCGAGCAGCCAATAGAGCAGAATCCAAATAAAGAAGCCGAAACTATACAGCAGAAACAAGAAGTAAAGGTATGTATTATATCATCATCATTATTATTTATTTAATTAGTTTAAGGAGTAGGTACCAACAGCTACTAATTTAAGAGTTTCACTCTTGTCGGCGCAGTTCTCTCCAGTCCTTTCTACTAAACGCCAGTTCTTTGACTTCTCGATACGACACGGCGTCTATCTTTTTCTTTATTTGGTCCATGTAATTAATCCTCGGCCTTCCTCTTCCTCTCCTTCCCTCAATTTTACCTCCTATTATCTTTTTTATTAGATCGCGTCGTATCAAATAACCTATTATTTTTCCCCTTAAAGTTTCTATTGTACTTATGTAACTAGTATAATGCCAATTTCAAAAACACGTGTAAAATGGCGCTCGCTTATCAGAACTCGTACATACCTAGGTACTAATTATTTATCGTATAGTAATATTTTAGAACTGTGAGATCTTCGAGAAGACAGTACGGTTGCCAGTTTTGTTGCACGCTTAGCTTCACCCAGGCGTCACGTTGCCTACAATACAATACAATACAATACAAATACTCTTAATTGCACACCTCAATTGCCTACCTACTATTACTTAATTACTATACTACTGCTAAGTACTAATAGGTACCTACTACTCTACTAGGGCACACCCGTGACACGTGAAGGAACGTAAGCGCTGTGGGTAAGTATGTGTGCGTGCGCTGTCGGTACACGCGTCAATTGTTTGCGCGGGTGCGTAGCGCGTGGCGCGGACGAATCGCGAGGCGCGACGGCACTCGATCGTAACCAGGCGGGCGTCTCAGGGACGAGGTAACTGACCTCGGTGCGGGGGTTCGTGTCCTTTCTGTATGTAATACTATTCTGTGACTAGGGTTTCTTCGATTCACTCAGTGAAACTGGACCCCAAGGCCACTTCAGCCTTTTTTTTTTAGTTAACAGCAGTGCCTTCTTTAATGACACACTTTGACAGACCTAAGGTATAAAACAAAAAGGGTTGATGTCAGTGTAAAATTATCAACAATTTGGTTCCAGGCCTCTTTTCAGCGTCAGCCGTTCACGGTACCAAGCAATGAAAATTCAAACCCTCGTACAAATGTAGAAGTAAGTTATGATTTTACATTGTCATACTAATTTAGAAAAGGTTTGGATGTCAGAGATATGGCATTTAGAGCTGCTGTGTTCAAAATTGGACCACAATACGTCCACCGGAGGATCGGCAGCTACATCCCTGGAGTGCGGTGGATAGTTTGATTGTCACCCCTCAGGCCAAGCGTGGCGATTTTTACATAATCTTGATAATATAGTGTTCAAAAAACAATTTGAATGCTCCACCCCCTCCTAGCATTGCCGGGCGCATCGCGCTTCTAATGACGATTGATCGACAGATAAGCCTTGGTTGCTTGGTGAAACATATAGCAACCCAGGCTTGCAGAAGACCGCAGCCATGATAACATTAATATCTGGGCGGCCGAGCTTTGCTCGGAGATTTCCCGGACATGAGGCCTGCCAAAGATCGATTGCTCATCCCCGAAAACCCCCACATACCAAATTTCATCAAAATCTTTAGAGCCGTTTCGGAAATCCCCGAAATAAATTAATAAATATAGATATATACAAGATATAATATAAGATATACATAGGTACATACAAGTATCGTAGTGTCACAGATTATATAATAGTTCTTCGAACAGATACGTATGTTCTACTAAAAAAGCTCATACCTACCGTTTTAAATGCCTACTAAATTTAACAATGGAGCGACCTTCAACGCTCCGGTCATTGACTGCACGCGCCGAGCGAGCGACGCTAGGGTTGTCACCACTTAGAAATAAACTTTAGTGTTGGTTCTCTATAAGAGCTTTTCTAAAATTCAATGCCAAGTATATCTCTCACCCTGTCTATGGTTTTGTTACAACATGCGACAGAAAGTACTTAATGAATTTAATCTACCACAAACATATTACAAAACAAAACCTTTGTTTAGATAAGTACTAACTACCTATATTCCGACGAAAGCACTAAAGTAGTCACCTGTCTTCGTTATTTATTTATAACGTGTATAACGTAATAACGTGTTTAACGTAATAATAGTGTAAAAGTAGCACTCGAAACTTGAATTAGTCACTAAGCAAAAAATATTTTAATAATAAGTATTCTGATTACGCGTCTCACTTTTGAGGGTGAATTCCAGCCCTTCCAAAAGGTCACAAGTCCCTATAGTAACGGCGATGTTTACGCCCTTTCTTAGTCCGTACAATGCCACCGCAAAACTTGACTCGGAAATCATAGTAAATAAACTTTATGTCACACCTGGCCATAAAGTGGCCATTATCGCACGCTCCGCGCGCGAAAAAACCCACTTCCTGGCCAGGGGGTGACATAAAATTTTGTACTTACCACGGGCGATAATAAAGAAAGCCTCAGATCGCATATTACCTGCTTATATAAAATACCTGCGATCTGAGACATTCTTTGTTTTATCGCCCTTGGTAAGTAATGTACTAATATTTAATACCACTTACTACCCAAGGATAAATATAAACATAAAAACCAATACAAACAACTAAATAATTTGGATATAATGGCAGTTGCGGAGTAAACTTGCTAATTCTTTTGCATCGAAGTAATTTTTGATTCGGTACAACTTTATTACGCGTGGCAGCGTCCGGTCGTGAGCGCGTGTGCCAGCCAACTGACTGAGCCTACCGCGCGCGGCTGGCGAGGTGTAGGTATAATTCTCGGTTCCCACGGTGCAGATACATACCACTGGTAGTGTTATGTTCCTGGAGGTGAGCAATGTATTATATTATATAATTAACGACTATTTACAGGGCAGACATCAAGTCGGATTTGAAGAACCTTATCACAGAGTGAGTATGAGGTCATTCTCAGGGAAACGGTACCTCTTTGTTAATTACTAGGGCAGGGCAATAGCGCCTTTACACGGGTATTACACTGTCCCGAATTCAGGACACTTAGAAGGGTTCCGACCTATACGTTAGAGCGAGATGCTTCAACTCCCCTCCACTAGTTAGGACGCCTGATTCAGGACAGTGTAATACCCGCTTTAGTGACAGATCGGTTTGGAACGATCGTCATTTACTATGGCGCTCGAGGCCAGTGACGTCGCTGATCTCTAGCGCTTTCTCTGTCTAAACAGCAACATTAAAGCGGTTGTATACTTCGTTCCAGTTTAGATGACGAAAATGCATGTAACGTGGGATTTTACAACTTCTTTTGTTGCTAAATATAACAGGAAAAGATAAAGAGAGGTCATAAAACTAAGCAAGTGTACCTACTTTATTGTAAACATATTTAAACAATACACGTCTCCGTAGTCGTTTTAACACTAATATACTTGAAGATAACAACTAAATAATGGATGTTGGTAAAGGTTTAAGTGCATTTTCGTCATCTAAACTGGAACGACACCTGGCACTGGCGTTATTTTTTGAGCTGTTTGAATCGGATTTTCACTATTTGGCATATTTTCTTTGCCTTGTTTCTTTTGAAGTACTTAGTCAAATTTTCAGTAGCAACCATATTTGACAAAAAATGCTTGTGCCAGACTCGTTAGGCGCGAAATAGGTACTTACAAGCGGCGTAAGGCAAAAAGCGTAAGGCATAAGGCACATTTGTATACAAACGTGCCTTTTGCCTTACGCTTTTTGCCGCTTGAGTATGGCGTGGGCCTTAGGCTGCGTTTCCACCAGAGATGTGCGAGGGTGTGTTTTCATATATTTGACACCTCGCTCGGCGCGTTGCGAGGTGTCAAATGTATGAAAACGCATCCTCGCACATCTCTGGTGGAAACGCAGCCTTAGGATGACTCTATTAGTGGTTTCCATACCTCTTTTTTGTTAAATAGGTTTTGATGTGTTTATATTTTGTCTTTTAAGCGCTTTAACTAGTTCTGTTTCTGTTTTAGAAAATATCGCTTTTGAAATACTGGGATGAAAAATATGGTGACAGTATGCAGAGAAATAGTAAGTGGTCATAATACTGTAGATTACTTGAGTTACCCAGTGGTCAGAGTCATCTATACAAAACATTAAGTATATCACCTCTACTTTACGTGTATATTAGGCAGGTATTTGGTATAGGGGAGGTATCCTAATTTTTTTTATACACTTTAATCTACTTTTCTACCGTTATGCCGGCGTGATCAATGATACATTATACTCATGCCACATTAAGCGCTAACGGTTACAGCATACCCGCAGATGGACGGACGGACGGACATACATGGCAAAAGTATAAGGATTCCTTGTTTACTGCCCTAAAAATGTGATACCTACCTAAGAGATGATTGAGAATATGTATATAATATGTGTTACATGTATAGTTGAGATATCTCTCTTAAAAAACTGTAATTGGATTTTGAATCTTCTTATATGCAAATTTAAGTCGCTTTTTCTACTGATTAAATTGACACGACTCGGCCAACTGAAATATTGTTAGGTGTAATACGTCCTGCCGTTATTTCAGGCGCTACCAGCCTCCAACAACCTGGCATGATGAGATCTAAGTCACGATTTTCTAAGGTACCTAATTAATTTCCCAAGACGTTCTATAACCTAAGTAGTTTTAATTATTTAACATTTTCGATTTTTAAAAATATCCCAATATGTCAAGTTTAATTTAGTTTCTAGAAATGAATTACGAAACAATAATAATATATATTCGACGAAACATTTTTCTGCAGAACAAGGGGACACCCTATTCGGTGATATACAGCTACCGCAATCTACAAATTTTAGAAATGAAGGAAAATATGAAAAACTTAGGCACCGAGCAGGACTCGAACCTGCGACCTCCCAGCACTCGCGGCCAGCCGCTCTAGCCAACTGAGCTATACCTATACCTATAGCTCAGTTGGCTAGAGCGACTGGCCGCGAGTGCCGGGAGGTCGCAGGTTCGAATACTGCTCGGTGCCTAAGTTTTTAAATTTTTCCTTTATTTCTAAAATTTATGTTTATCATTGTATGATTGCTTGTTATCGTCTTATAACCTGGTATTTTTATAGCTTGTACTATTTTTCGATAGGGGTCATTTTCTATACTCGATTTTTTTTGTGTCCGAGCTGAAAATCGTATGGTAGCATGAGATAATACGTACCATTTTTTTTTTTAATAAAGAATTCATGTTTCCACGTTGAGGTCCACTCAAATTCACGGACTAATTTGTTTTTAAAATACATTAAAAAATACCTAAACGCTCAAATTAAGACTCCGTGCCCTGTCCGGCATCGAGTTTTGAATCAATCAAAAATTCCTATCAAAAACTGTACATTAGAATCACTGATTTCGTGACAAAAACTTTAACTCGATTATATTTACTATCACTGAGCACAGACACTATTCACTTCACTGTGGTGAATAACTTGTAATTGATGTTTAAAAATCGTCCGAGCGCGAGAGTTAATTTTTGTCGGCAAAATTCAAAGGTCCCTGGCAGCCATCGTTTACATTTGATCAGCTTCGCGTCCTGCTTCACATGTGCTCTCAAATGTCAGCTATTATATATAAAAAATCTATATATAGCAAACCGCATTAAGTTCGAGTAAACCACCTAAGTACTTCGGTTTCTGGGTGGGCGACAATTTTTTTGCTTTTGCTTGCAATTTCGGTGGCCCTTAGAAATTCAAATTTTACATAAGTAATCATTAACATATGTATGCATTATAAAGCACTTTGGTGTCTCTATATAAACGATAACTTAAAATATTATTAACATGCGATTTGAATTTTATATGATTTTTTTTATATAGATTTCCAATTCCCGTGTCCTAATTCCCATAGCTTGTTTACCCAAAACAGCTGATTTTGGGACACGGGAATTGCGAAGGGTGACTTATTTTGTTAATAAACCTCATTTAATAACAATAATTATGGATGAAATGCATAAATAAATATAATTTGTACTAAGTATATCGATTAGAGTTATAGTTTATGCGTTTATTTAAAGAAAACAGGCCAAATGCTACAATTACACTTAGCTTCTTAAATATTTGAAAAGAGTGACCCATGATTGGTAAAATTAGGCTAAATAACTTCGATACAACTGAACTTTATAATTCTTGATAAATTAGATGGTAAATAATAATTTTAATACATTTTTTTCTAAGAAAAGGCAATTCCCATGGACAGATAAATTCCCGTGCCCAGGTCAAATTTTCAAATTGTAATAACTTCCGTAATTTTATAAGTATAAGTACCCCGTAAGAAAATTTGTGTTTATTAATTTTTTTATCAAATTATCAGCATACAATTTTCTATGTATTATTGGTATTTCTAAATTCCATGGGAATTGGACAAAAATGCCCGTTTGGTGAAATTCACTCATAGGTATGTGCCACTCGAATTAATTTCGATAGCGTAGCGGTCCTAGTTTGTTATTTTGTCGTTTCTCCGCTATCAGACGATAAGGAACTATCAATAGCCAAAGGGAATACGAATAGCCAAAGGTTTGCCCTACTATTAAAACTTGGGAGCAGTCATTTCGGGTGAGTTGCTGTTCAGAGGGGTTCCAAAATAATACTACTGACTGATACTAGTTTTAACACACTGTAACTGCCAGTTGCACCAACGTACGAATACAAACCGGTCATCGTCAAATACGGCGCCGGCAGCTGTCATTCCATAGAAACTTGTCAAACTTTCCATACAATCAGATTTGACGAACACCGCTTACGATTACAGACGATTTGGTGCAACCCAGCCTAAGTTGGCGATTTATTAACAGTGCAACTTCTGTACGTAGTAGGTACTTATTCTGTGACCGCGTCTCAGGAATCGTCGCAGAGGGAATAGCGACATCTAGCGGAAAATTCGACTAACATTTATGACACTGACGTTTTTTTTATAAGAAATGTATACACGGCTACACAGTTGCACCAAACTGTCTGTAATCGTAAGCGGTAAAAAACGACGATGTCTCTCAATCTTTATGTTTAACAGGTGCCGGACGACCAAGTCATAGAAATTACAATACTCTGGCTAACCCTGAACGAGAACTGCGATGCCATGATGTCAGAAGGGCGGAAATTGTACGTGGCTTACACATTTCTGGGTCGGGGCGGAGCGGAGCTAGAAACCCCAGTCAGTCTGCCTAAGCCACATCACTACACTGACAAGTGCATCTTTAACTTCAGAAAATGTAAGTCTTTATTAGCCTTTACTTTACCACTGCTGGGCAAAGGCCTTCCCACTTTTTCCATTGCTCCCGATATTGAGCAGTCTCTCGTTTCGCCATCGCCGGTGCCTGCCGCGTCTCCTCTTCGAGCCGTCAATAGACTAATAGCCATAGGCTATACTATAGACTTTAGACTAATGATGAATGAAACCTTTTTTTATACTACGACGAAATGAAAGGGACGAATTGTATCGTTTGACATTACCGATCTCTTCTCGGTGAGCATCCAATTTCGAAATTAGATTATAGGTTTGTTTACGTGTTTACGTGTATTTTTATGCCCTGTCCAGTGGTGTCAGTGTCAATCAAAAACGCGCCAATCTGTCAAATTCTGTCCCTTCGCGCGCAAAGCGCGAGTGCTAACGTCACAATGTATTTGTACACGACAGATATCACACTCACAAACGTAAAATTTATAAAATAAAAAATTAACGTATATTTTTGCGTGATTTCTGTATGAAACACAGCTTTTTATTAATTTTGCGCAAATATATAGGTATGCGAGAATAGATAGATTTGCACATAGGTATTTAAGAAATAATAGTGTGTAATGACATAATAAATGTTGATTGTTTTTTGTATGAAAATCGAACCACATTAATATTTGCCACTACTGTCAACCCTAGCACTGCATCAAAAAAGCTGAAAAATCTAAATCTACGATCATTGATGACATAGGTACAATTTTAAACACATCAGTAAAAAAGAGGTTTTTTTGAAAAGCAAATGTATATATAATTATTTTGTACTGATGTTATCATTATCGTACAGGTTAATTACTTTTTCTCAAAAATGGCCCACAAACTGGGCGTTACTCGCTACATATTGGAAGGTAAAGTGTATAGTTTAAGGTCAGATCAAAATTAAAAAATAAAAAGCATTGCAGACCGCCTGCAATGTCACATATAAATTCCTTTATTTGTCGAGTTATAAACTTTTTAAAAAGTAGAAACTGTCATATTTATAAAAGGAGTTACAGGTCGTATTCCGCCGATTCAGCTCGTATTTTTCTGTTGGAAAAGCGTAGTTTTTTATGTGTCTCGAATAATTTGTGTTTTTCGGTGGAAAAATACACTTGAGATTCTGTTAAAAAAAATAAACGACGGGAAAGCATGATGTTTTTGACGTTTTATGGTTGTTTATCAAATCTTGTTCAAAATGTATTTATTATTTTCCCCTTTTTGAGAAAAGCACTATATTAGCCTCGGCCGGATTGGCAATTGCAGGCTTCGTATTATAATTAAACGGACTCGCAAGCTCGTCCATCTAAACAAATACTCAGCCTGCACGACAATAATAGTTTAACGTTTAACAATGAAATTTTGTTCTTATTCCATTGGATATCTAAACACGCGGCAGGGTGTTAAGCCAAGTTCAAAGAAGGGAACTGTAGCTCTAGTATAAGTTTTTTCTAAACATTAACTAATTCGAACGCGTTTGCGTTTTGTCTCAAAATGTATGAAAACGTGAACAGCGCCTCTGGTGGTCACTAGTGGAAACTAAAACAGCGAGTATACCATTTGTTGCTAACCGATGAACGCGCGTATTTCAAACTCGGTGAGAGCGTTTTCATACATTTTGAGACAAAACGCAAACGCGTTCGAATTAGTTTATGTTTCGAAAAAACTTATACTAGAGCTACTGGTGACGCACAGGCCGTATGTGTTATATTACACGGACCATTTGGAGACACTTTTGACCCCTACGTAACTAAAATCTATTAAACGTAAACAGATGAAATTTGTAAATTTAAATTTTAACTTGGCTTGACACGCTACCGCGTGTCTTGAGTCTTGACTAACGTGAGACATAGTTACACTTAATAAGAGAATAACGGTTGACTTTTCCAAGTGAGTGTCAACCGTCATTCTTTTATTACATGTAATTTTGTTTATTTGTTAAGACCCTTAAGGCTAACGAGAATCCCAAATTTCACGAATATAGCTTTATGGTTTATTAAGATTCAAACATCAAAAAATCGACAAAAAACTAACCCACTTCCAGATGACCTACCAATTTGAAATTTAGCATCCAGCTGGGTAAAAATACACAATCAAACTAACTTCTAAAAATACAAAATTAAACACATTGTTGGGAAGATTAATTATCTTGAAATTTAAAATACCATACAACACGCTAAGAATGTTATACCTAGCACTAGCTGATTCGGTTATTTCGGTTATAAGATACGGTCTCAGTAGCTATGGACGAACGTACTTAAAACAAATCTAGCCAATATATTTAATCTGCAAAAAAACAGTATTGAAAAATATAGTTCCCAAAAATATAAAAACGACATAAAGCAATGGCTACTCTAGCTGAATGTATCCTCTCGTAAATATGTACCAAAACCTTAATTCACCGACATAAGAGCTATAGGACATCTTTTTAATATACAGAGCAGTGATTGTGTCGATATTATTTCCTACAAATAGATGTCTATGCGTTTAATAACCTTCAATGAATCTTGAACATTTGAATTAGCAGTATTTCATTGGAGATACTGCTATTTCCCCACACTTCAATCCCATAGCGAATAATACTCTCAACATACGAAATAGTACATTACTTACCAAGGGCGATAAAACAAAGAATGTCTCAGATCGCAGGTATTTTACGCCCGAGACGAAGGCAAGGGCGATAAATATGCGATCTGAGGCTTTCTTTATTATCGCCCGTGGTAAGTACAAAATTTTATGTCACCCCCTGGCCAGGAAGTGGGTTTTTTCGCGCGCGGAGCGTGCGATAATGGCCACTTTATGGCCAGGTGTGACATAAAATATATAGTTTTTATGGTTTGCTTGTCACATAATTTATATTGATTTTAGAGAGTAGCATGCACTTCCCAATCTTTTCACAACATAGTGAATCATAGTGATCATGCCACTTCAAATACTATTTGATAGTTTCCTTTCTTGAACTGGGATGCGACATGCGGCAAATAAAATTTGAAGAACACCGCTCGTGCACTCTACACAGTGGTCACCATCAGCCATTTCATACCAGCAGTTGTCTTTTTACCAATCTTCAAATATCCGACTTATTCGCGTACGGATATGTCTTTTTCCACTGTCAGATTTACACTAAAGAGATTGTAACCACCAGGGCCACGGTAGATTGACGGAGAATTGGTTCAGCGAATGGTAGTTCTTTATTTTCACATTGTTCTATCTTCATAATGCTGGCTCTGTATTTTTTGCAAGAACGAAATGATCAAACCTCAACTAAATTTGGTGCTCCAACGCCTTTTTCACCATTTGGGTAGTGCGTCAAACCGAAATATCTAAGGATTTCTAATGCTTTTTAATTTTTTTCCAAGGTATTACCCTGAAATAACTGTTTATACATGCGTACGTATGTGTTTTGGAGTATGTAACCAATTTTGCCACATACAGACCGTTTTCAAAAATCGATGCATCGATCATCAATGTGGATACCAAAGCATCAAAATTTACATCGTCCATTTGATAGTTTCCTTTCTTAATCTGACATCCTTGAATTGGGAGGCGGGATGCGCCAAGTATAGTATTAGTAAGAGCGCTTGAACACTTAAAATTATTTGTGACCATCAGCCATTTGATACCAGCAGTTGTCTTTTTACCAATCTTGAAATCTCCGGCTTTATCGCGTCCCGATATGTCTTTTTCCACTGTCACATTTACGCTTATCAGGTTGTAACCGTTAGGGCCACGGTAAATTGCTACATGGAAATCGTAAGGAATTGGATCAACGAATGGAAGTTCTGCACTTTCACATTTTTCAATCTTTATGATGCTGACTTTGTGTTCTTTGCAAATACAATAGTAAAACGAAACGTTCGAGAGTATGAAGATTATAAACGATTTCATCGTTTGGACTCGTGGATACAAACTGAATTGAATGGCGCTCGCATTTTGACCATTATAATGAAATTAATTGGGTATCAAATAACAATTTTAAACGCATTAGTAATAAAGTTTATTTCCGTGAAGCAAATGTATGAATAATGCAGTGTTTATGTTGTCATTATCGTCGAGTACGCCATTATTATTTGCTCTTAATGTGATTTTGTGATTACAGGAAACGTATTTTTTGGGCCATGTTTGATAAATCTTATAAATAATATAAATAAATCTTATAAAAATAAGCATTAATTCTTTTCGAAATTCGGCCCTTGCAAATGTAGCAATGCTTGCATGTGTTGTAATGTAATCTACAAATATGAATGAATGAATGAATGAATGAATGAATGAATGAATGAATCGTTTATTTGTGTAAAAAAGGGTAAAAATTGGTGTTACATATTGTTGTCCATCCTTTTTTTGCCATGATACAGGGCGTACAAATATTCTTAATTAGTCAATTGTCCTAGATTTATGTCTAATATAAAATCGTCACTTACAAATTTATTAACAACAAATAAATAATTACAGAATTAAGTTATAAAATTATACATTAGCATTACCACATACATTACAATTTATCTAACATTGGTTAATAATAATAATACACTATTTTATACATTTTTGAGATAAATATATGTGATTTCTATCGATATTTATTTAATAAATTTACATTTCAATTCTACTATTAACTATAAATTACATGTGCTCATAAACTCGTCAATTGTATAATAAGTATTGTCTACCAGATGGTCAAATAAACACTTCTTAAAAAGTTTCATCGGAAGTGCCTTAAAATTATCAGTAAAGGTATTAAATATTTTAATTGCCATACAGTATACATTTTTCCTGCTCAGTGATAAGTTTGTTTTGGGCATAAATAATTTCTGTCTATGTGCCCCTCTTTTCGAATTTGTGGTAATGGTTTTAAAACATGTCAAATGCTTTTTAACAAAAATACTTATTTCATAAATGTACATTGCAGGTAAGGTCAAAATTTTTGTACGTTTAAATAAAGGTCGCCAATGATCTAAATGTCTCGCTCCGCATAGCGTTCTTATGCATTTTTTTTGTGTTTTAAAAATAATATGTGCATCCACTGAATTTCCCCATATAATTAAGCCATATCTCAGTAGGGATGACACATACCCGTGGTATGCCGAAAGAGCAGCTGCTTCGGAAACCACATTGCGAATGCGATAAAGAGCGTATACGAAGCGGTCCAGCTTTGAGCGTAAAATATCAATATGGCTTTTCCAGTTGCACAAGTTGTCAATGTATATGCCAAGAAATGATGTAGAATTAATTTCTTCAACTTTTAAATCATTATATTCAATTTGTAAGTCAATATGTTTGCTTCGGTATGTCTGGAATTGTACCACTTTTGTTTTATTAATGTTAATATGTAAATTATTCCTTTCTAGCCAGTCGATTACATTTACTAAAGTCTGGTTGATTTGTTTGTCAAATGGTATACTATTTTCATATTTAATGAGCAACGTGGTATCGTCCGCAAAGAGTATGGAGTTGTGGATTATCGCATTTGGGAGATCGTTAATGTATAGAAGAAATAACAAAGGGCCCAGAATACTGCCTTGTGGCACGCCAGTCTTGTTAGGTTTGTAACTCGATTTATAAACTATCTTGTCATTACCATGGATGTTGGTAATCTCTACACACTGTTGACGATCTTTAAGGTAACTAGCAACCCATTGCCATGATGGACCTCTTAACCCATATCGGTATAACTTATGTAGCAATATTTCATGATCTACAAAATCAAAAGCCTTGCTCATGTCTAGGAACACGGCTACTATTGGAGTTTGTTTATCAAGGCTTTCAATAACTTCTCTTACTAAATGAAAACATGCTAAAGATGTTGAGCTATTCCTTCTGAATCCAAATTGATTTTTAACTAAGATTTCATTTTTTGTTATAAATTTTAAATTTTTTTCATACATTACTCTCTCGAAAATCTTCGAAATGACAGGAATGAGGGTAATAGGCCTATAGTTATTCATATCTGTCTTTGTACATATACCGTCATATCCTGTAGAATTTGTGTTATTCAGCTGTTTTATTACTTTTTGGATGTCATCTGAGCTTATTGTCGAAAGAAACAGGGTATTTAAGTTTTGCTGGATAGTTAGGTATGATTTTACCTTTTCTCCCTTTTTATTGTTTGTCAGTTCTATAAAAAAATCGTTAAATTTATTTGCTAAACTATTAGGATCCATTTTATTAGCGTCAATTATGTCATTGTTATTGCCATTACCAGCGCAGTTATTTTTTATTATTTGCCATGAAGCTCTAGATACATTTTTAGAGTTTTTAATAAAACGGTAGTTTGATATCTGCCTAGATTTATGCAGACATCGTTTAAGTAATGTTGTGTATGTCTTATACTGCTTTAATAATTCTTTATTCTTGGAATCCCTAGTTAATGCTCTATATAATTGTCGTTTATTTCTACAGCAGATTTTTATTCCCTTTGTAAGCCATTTATTCATAATCGGCTTATTTCGAGTTGTTTTTTTAACAAAAGGAAAACATAAATTATAAAATAAAATAAAAATGTCATGAAATTCATTAAATGCTTTTTCCGTGTCAGTTTCGTTAATAATGTCAGTAAATGCTAAGGCAGACATACAATCACTAAATTTTTTTAAATTGTCTTGACCATAGTCTCTTGTTATTTCATGCCAAAACTTAGGTCTGTCTTTAATGTTAATGTTAATATTTACGTTGCATGAGATTATTTGGCAGGTTTCATGGTCTGACAAACCCATATTACAAATACTAGGCTTACAATCCGATATGTTACCTGCTATTAAATCAATACATGATTTTTTCCTAGTCGGGGATGTAATATAATTATATATATTGTAATTGGTCAGGATTGATGTTAATTCCTTCTTTGCCTTACTCTCTTTTATAAGGTCTATATTCCAGTCGCCACATATGATAACATGTTTCGATTTATTTCTAGTTACTTTTTGTAGAACTTGACTAAGTAAGGCAAAGAAAACATTGAGGTTGGAAGTTGGTGTGCGATAAACACATACTATTATCATATTATACAGAGGGATTTCTACACCACATGCTTCAAAGTCGCGCTTTTTAGATAATGACGGTATATAATCTAATGCCCTAAATTCAATATTGTTTTTGATAAGGATACATGTGCCGCCCCTTCTTTCTTCTTCTCTACAGTACGATGATGCAACATGATAGTTATTCATAGTAAGATTAGCAATAGCTCCAGATTTGACGAAGGTCTCACTAAGACAAATAACATCGATACTTTCAGTGAGAGACTGTAGTTCAACAATTGCCGCCTCCACTAAGTCTCTTTTACCAAGTATACCAGCTATATTTTGGTGCATGACTGTTATTTTTCTTTGTTTATTCATTAAAGGAACGAAAGGAGCGATTCGCTTCTTCGTTTTCCTGTGAACGAAAGGAATGGTTCGCCTCACCGTTATTTTGTGAATGCGTCGCTATAGGTCTAATGTCACTTATCAAAAGTTTAACATCTTTCAGAATATGGTTTATGCCTATGGGGAGAATTTTTCCCTTTTTTTTTATGTCAACTAGGAATAATCATTTTTTGTTTCACAACGTAATTGTCATACAAACAATTGTAACAAAATGCCTGTCATGTTTATATATGCATTTCTATAGAAAATTATTTTCAAAATTCTCACATGTCAACCTGTCGCTTGAGTCGCTTGACATATATCACTCTACATATTTATGTCACTGACAATTGTCGACTTGGTGAAATAGGGGCCTGACTGTGGCTTCATGGGCCGGGCCCATTAAAGCGTTAGGAGTGCGCGGTTGGAGGGTGGCCTTGGGAAAATCCAGGGGAAACCTCCGACACGACAACGTGGGCGGCTTAAACACTGGAACACTATGAGTTTGCGCTCCAGTGAGTTTAGTTGAGCGGTGTCATGCTAACCGAATCTGAAGTATTTCAGTGGAATCGAGCTACTGGGAGTTTTGTCGCTGGTTCACTAAACCTAGCCTAGCTAAGAAGAGTCCAGCAAGAAACAGCTAGGCCTGACCTGGGTCGGACTGAATCTACCCCGTTTGCGGCGGTACCGGGACGAATAGGGAATATATGTGTTTGTGTTTTCGCAATCACGCCAAGGGGCTTGCAGTGGGCGGCGCGCGTCGCTTTAAATGCCTACCGCTCGCTCGGTCCCGGGCCGGCCGTCAGTCGAGGGCCGCCCGCCGCCGCGCGCGTAAGATGAGGTCTATTTTTTATTTAATCGTATGGCATATATTTACAGTGTAGGAAATTACAATACAACTATAATATCATAAGTCGACATCCAGGTTGCGCAACCAGTTAACAGCGTCAGGTGTTACATTTATATAGAGGTCCTCCGGGTTGCCCTGGTATACAATCTATCAATTAACCCTATATATTATTAACCCTATTAACACTATAAAAGCGAAACTTACCCATGGAGCACAGGTCTGCGCGTACGGCTTACCGAGATGATATGATAGTGCACTTGGCATTTTTTTAAGTACAGCTTATTATGCACGCTCCAGTGAACAACTCTATCGATATGTTTCTTAATGTTGTAAAATGTTTTGTAATATCATTTAGTCGTAAGTTGAACCCTATAAATTACCCTTATGTGTTCGGAAATCTGTAGGGAGACCAGGGATGAACGTAACAATTTTCGATTTTTTCGTAATATCTCACACAACTTTTAGAATATCAAGATTCTAATCAATACAAATGATAGATTAGTCTTTCAGCTATCTTTAACCATCACCTTAAATGCAACTGATATAAGAGATGTTGAGAAAAAACAGCCAAAAAAAAAAGTGGAATCTGTTACAACCATCCCTAGGGGTTGGGCTGGTTGTAACAGTGTCAGGGGAAGGTTGTAACAATGGAAATAAATACAAAGTAACTTTCATAATCAACATTATTATTTATCAGAACACAACATAAACATTCTTCGGACAGGACAGAATCCCAAAAACTCTGGGATGAACCCATTAGCCGAATAGTCCACGAACACCTGCTAGACACGTGTGCCTCGGCCCAAGACGAAGCCCGCCTTCTAGCAGTCTCTGAACGGGAGTGCGGGTATTGGCTCTAATTATGCTCTCCGATCAGCACATTCCGCCACCTTTTTAGACAATAAATTTTTTTTTAGATTGGCTGTTCGCATTCCGCGTTTAGGTTGCAATATTGTAGAGCTCCATCGCTGCTGCTGAGGTGAACCGTCTGGGTCTTCACGGACTTTCATGCGCGAAGAGCGCTGGCCGCCTTTCCCGCCAAGCCTGCCTGAATGATACGTTCCGTCCGGTTCTGTCTGGTCAGTGTCAAGTACCTGCTAACCTCGAACCCAGTGGACTGGCTCGCGGCAACGGCAAGAGACCCGACGGCATGACTTTAGTGCCCTGGGAGGTTGGCAGACCCTTGGTGTGGGACGTGGGACGCCACATGTGTAGATGCTCTGGCGGCGTCCCACCTCCGCACTACATCGCTTCGGGCAGGCGGGGCCGCTGCTACAGCCGAGACCGTTAAGCGCCGCAAATACAAATGTCTCGGTGATGATTTCGTATTTGTGTCGTTTGCGGTTGAAACGGTAGGTCGATGGGGTCCAGGAGCTCACAAATCCTACCAGCAAATTAAAAAAAAACCAGCACCACTGGTGACCGGAGGGCTGGCGTGTTCCTCGGCCAACGTGTAGGCATAGCGGTGCAACGAGGTAACGTAGGCAGCCTTCTGGAAACCATTCCCAGGAGCGGTGATTTTGGGGGTATTGGTTTTATAAGTAGTGGTTTGCATAGTTTTGAATATTAATTTACATTTAGGCTATTTTTTAAGTTTATGTAGGTACTGTTTTAATGATTTAATATGT
The DNA here is from genome assembly GCA_951800055.1 of Cenopis cana. Lineage (NCBI taxonomy): Eukaryota > Metazoa > Arthropoda > Insecta > Lepidoptera > Tortricidae > Cenopis > Cenopis cana. The sequence goes on along the minus strand of OX637476.1, from coordinate 22,046,970 downwards.
ATTTGTAATTAATAAATACCATCGGGATGAAAGTAACAAGTCGTTACTTTCATCCCGATCTGTAAATTTTCCCGAATATGACAGAAACGTGCTTATAACCTGCAAAAGCTGTTATAAATGCACAATTCCGAATGCCGAAACATAAAATTTAATAGTTGTGCTATTTTATTCACACATAACATAGAAGTTAAAACATTACATAATTAAAATTATCACAAATGAAAATAACGGTCAAATCTTACTTTATGCGTGATTTTTCGGCACCGACTCATTACGACCACAACCTGGCGGCACAGCGCCGTGAGCGCAAGTGAGGGAATGGGGGGTTCAAAATGGCACATTTCGGTGAAGCAGCCGTCAGTGTAGCCAACATAATTCGTTCAAAAACTCATTTGTTACGTTCATCCCGTGTTACTTTCATACCTGGTCTCCCCAGCTAAGGACTTGGGCGTTATTTTTGATAATCAACTTTCTTTTCGTGCTCACTATGAAATGAACATATAGTTAGTAAAAGTAACCGGCTTTTGGGATTTTTGATACGTATCACCAAAAACTTCAGAAACCCTAAAAGTATGTTGTTATTATATTATGCTATGGTACGCAGTGTCTTAAAATATGGATCTGTTATATTGGTCACCATTTTATGCTGTACACTCTAATCTAATAAAATCGAGAGTGTGCAAAGAAAATTTCTTAGGGCCCTAAGGTTTCGTTGTCATTATGGACGGTCTATCTCAGGCTATAGTCAGCGTATGGCAAAGTTTAATGTCACATCCTTGGAAGTAAGACGTAAGCAATCTGACCTCATTTATTTATATAAAATTATCCATTCTCATATTGATTATCCTTATCTATTGTCACTTCTGAATATCAATATAGTTTACAGGACTCGTTCTCCAAAAACTTTTTCTCTGGCTGTATACCGAAATAATACTTCATATTACAATCCAATTGTTCGCATGTGTCGAGAGTTTGATGATTTGGCTCAAGCCTGCAAGGATCTTGATGTTTATGTTTCCAAAATCTCTCAATTCAAAAAATATGTATACTTAGCCATAGCCACAAATAATTAGACCACTTCAATAACAGTGCAGTGCGCTGCGCTAGTGTTTGTTTGCCTTTTGTTATCACTTTCTTTGTAATTCAAACAGTTTTTCTTTTTTCTCTAAATTGTAACTCATAGCCATGATGTGTACATATATTTTTGGACTGTAATCTGGTCATGTGTGTATCTTCTATGTATTTTTCTGTACATTTTTATGACTGTCTGTTTTATGTACCTTTTGAAATAAAATAAAATAAAAATAAATAAAGATATCCTTAGCGGTTGGATGCGGAGAGCTGAGGACCGGGTGTGATGGCGCGAATTGGGGAAGGCCTGTCCAGCAGTGGACGACTACAGGCTGAGGATGATGATGATGAAAGATATCCTCCTGGAACTTATGACAATCCGAGATGTCCTTTGATCACGCGGATCAGTTTTAAATCGTCGGCAAACAAAAGGCACGTAGCGTAGAGTCCAGCACCACATCAGGAAGGTCGTTAATCATGAGAATAAATCCTAACGGGCCTAGACTACTTCCTTGGCTTACCCCTGATCTAACGTAATAGGGCTGAGATTTACTACCCGCACAATCCACATACTGCTGTTAATCACGCATATAACTTGCAAAAAATTATCAATGATATTTGATGAAAATATAATAATGATATTTATTCTGGCCAAGCTTGTACCAAAAAAGATAGACTGCGATGTTTAGGCCGATCATATACTATATTCATAATTGTATATGCCACTCATGTGGTTTATTAGATCTGTGCAAGATTGCACAACTTTTTATAGCCTTTTACTTTTTATTGTCTATGATTTTTTATACTTTTTGTCTTTTATTTTTGATTGACTTATTATATCTTTTGTTAGCGGAAAAACCAGTGCCTTTTAATGTAATACCTAACAAATTGGTCATTCTACCGGTAAGATATTATGTTAACTCGTTCCAAAAGTGCGAAAACAAGTGCTCCTGGCGGAATGGGAGACGGTGTGACAGTCGGGGCAAGGGAGTTTACTCCGCCCGCGCAGGCGAGCGCGGACTCCCCCCTTAACGCCGAGCAGTCGACACCTTCCCGCGCAACCAGCGCCGCCACCTCGCGCTCTTCCGCCACCATCGTCGCTCGCCAGCTGGAGGCACAAGCGCAGCACGCGCGCCGTCTAGCTGACTTAGAGCGCCAAGCGGGGGAGCGAGCGGCCGAACTTGAGCGCCAGGCTGTGGAGCGAGAGCGCCACGTTGCCGAAATTCAGCTGAGAGCTGAACTCGCGGCCATTGAGGCGGGCGCGAGCAAGCGCGGCAGCAGCCACGGAACGCGCAGTCGCGCGAGTGTACAGGAATGGGTAAATAATGTGATTCCTAATCCTAATGAACAACATTTATTAAGTGCCAACCCACCTTTCAGATTCGATAACGCTGTGGCCCAGTGCCAGGGACCGGGACCGAATGCGCCGCACGGCCAGGGTGCCGCGGCAAATAGGAACGTTCCTGAGCAGAATCGTCCTGAAGACGGAGGAGTGACGCGCTTAGTAAATTCATTGGAAAAACTAATAAATAAAGTTAATCCCCATACACACGTCACGAAAACGGAATTGCCAACGTTCGATGGCAAATCATATTTGGATTGGCTAGCTTTAAAGCGAGTCTACGAAAATACGGCCGATAGTTTTTCGGCCACTGATAATTTAGCGAGGCTGTCGTGCGCCCTCCGCGGATCTGCGCGCGAGGCCGTGGCGGGGCTGCTGGCGGCGGCCCGCGCGCCCGGCGCGGTGGTGGCCGCGCTCGACGCGCGCTTCGGCCGCCCCGAGCTTGTCGTCGCGCACGAAGTGGCGGCGGTGCGCGCGCTACCTAAGGTAAGTTACGATGGCAGGGACCTAGTAATCTTTGCAAGCCGGGTACGCAATTGTGTGGAAGTGATCCGCTTGTTGAATCAACCGGACCACTTACGTTCACCCGAGCTTTTTCAAGCATTGTGGAGCAAGCTGCCTCCGCTGCTGCGTCCACGGTGGTTGGATTATGCCCATTCATGTGATGGTTTTGTTTCTAAAATAGAAATGTTCGCTGATTTCCTGTCGCGCGAGGTCGATTTGCAGTGTAGATTTGGGGGCGCGATTGATTACACGCCAATCACGCCATCCACTGCAATACGGCCGAGCGGGTTCAGGGAAAAAGTAAACATTGTTTCTGAAAATTATCATATGAATAACATTCCAACTCCAATAAATACGCGCAATAATTCGGACAATAATTGTTCATTGTGTAAACAAAGTCACGAATTATTTCGCTGTGACAAATTTGTCAAAATGACAGTGAATGATAGATGGCAATTCGTCAAAAAGCATAAGGTCTGTCACAGATGCCTGAAAATAGGTTTTCACAAGAATAAAACTTCTTGCATGAAAAAAGTGTGTAGCGTAGAAGGTTGTGGCATGCGTCATCATGCTTTGTTGCACGGGTCGCAATTTGAGCGAGCTGTCACCGCACACATCGACGTAGAGGACGACGACAGCGATGACGAGCCCGCGCCTTCGACGTCCGGCGTGTCCGCGCCCGCGGCCAGTAGCGCGCCCGCGCCGCCGCCGCCCGCAGCCAAGGAGCCGCCATCCGACGACTCGGAACATGAAGTATTGACGCATGCAACCTCATCCTCACTCAAAGAGCCCTCTGCTCGCCCGCTACTAAAAATAGTTGCCGTGACCGTGTCAGGACCTGCCGGTAGCGTTGATACTTATGCTTTACTTGACGACGGCGCGACAGGGACATTTTTAGACTCTGATATTTCAGCTCAAATAGGCGTCATGGGCCCCAAAAAACAAATTCGTTTAGATTGTGTAGGAGGTCTAGGTAAGGACGTTAACGTGCAATACGTCGATTTCTTTATACAGGGTCGGCACTCAGCTGAAACTCACTGTGTCAAAAAAGCTAGATCAATCAGCGGTTTAGGTGCTGCGCGTCAGCATGCGCATCATGACAGCGTGCGCAAGTATCCGTACCTAGCAGACATAGCTCACGAATTTTGTTACGAGGATGTTAAGCCTATGGTGATTATAGGAATTGACAACTGGCATTTATCTCTTCCTAAAGCTACTCGCAAAGGAACCAAGACACAACCCGTAGCTATCTTGACTGCTTTGGGATGGGTTTTGTTTGGTTTCGGTTGCAGTAAAACTAGACGGGTTGACGTTGTCAGCCATACCACATTGAATGAACCTGACGTAGAAAACGATAAGTTTATCTTAGAACACCTTATTAGGGAGCAATTTAAGATCGATTCAATAGGAATATCGAAGAATGAAGCCCGCAGTGCCGACGACGAGCGTGCCATACAGATTGTCGAGCGCACGGCGCGTCGTCTGGAGGGAGGCCGCTTTGAGGTTGGTTTATTGTGGAAAGCTGATAAGTTGGACATTCCTGATAGTTATAAGTTGGCTTTATCTAGGTTTCTCAGTTTAGATAAAAAAATGCTGAAAGATCCATGCTATGCTGACCGCTATCGTCGTAATATACATGACATGCTGTCAAAGGGATACGCCGAACCCTGTCCACCACGTCACAATTCGAGGTATCCTCTGTGGCATCTTCCTCACTTTGGTGTGACGAATCAAAATAAGCCAAATAAGTTGCGCACGGTACACGACGCAGCAGCGAAGTCTCACGGCGTGTCCTTGAATTCTTTGTTATTGACAGGCCCCGATCTTCTGCAGCCTTTGTTGGGTATTCTGATGCGGTTCCGAGAGGGAAAAGTGGCTTTGAATGCTGATATTCGCGAAATGTTCCCTCAAATAAAAATTATTGCAAAAGACAGGGATGCGCAAAGGTTTCTATGGCGCGACACCCCAAACGAACCGATCAGAACATTCCGCATGTCGTCCATGATTTTCGGCGCTGCCTCTAGCCCGTTTACTGCCATTCACATTAAAAATAAAAATGCTCTAGAATGGCAGGAGACTTACCCGGACGCAGCTCGAGTAATTCTCGCAGACCATTACATGGACGACTGCATTACTAGCTTAGACAGTGTCACCGAAGCCGCCAAGTTAGCATCTGATATTTACACCGTCCATTCTCATGCTGGTTTTGAGATGCGTGGATGGATTTCGAACAACCCTTTGGCACTTTCATTACTGCCAAAGGCTTCGCTACTTGAAGTACCAGCTTTGAATGATGTTGATGTAGATTTAGGTCGCCTAGACACGCCCGTTCGTACACTCGGTCTCATCTGGCAACCCGCTCACGACCTGATCGGTTTCAACACGGGAGTAAAAAAAGAGGCAGGGTTGGCAGATAAGCTCACAAAACGTGAGGTGTTGGTGCACGTGATGCGAATTTATGATCCACTAGGGATCCTTGCGCCAATCGTTGTTCGTGGTCGAATTATGTTTCAGGACGCTTGGCGCAAGGGCGTGGACTGGGACCAAGAGCTCCCTCCAAGTGACTGCGCAGCGTGGAAGTTGTGGTATCAGGACTTGATTTCAATCTCCACATTGCGCATACCACGGCGCTATAACTTAAGCGACCTTAAAGTAGTAGGCTGCGAACTTCATTTGTTTTCAGATGCGAGCGAGTCTGCTTTTGCAACAGTCGGTTACTGGCGTTTTGTTTACGAGAACGGTGACGTCAGGCTCTCTCTCATCTGTAGCAAAGTTAGAGTATCGCCACTTAAACCCGTTTCGATTCCTCGTTTGGAGCTTCAAGGTGCTCTGATGAGCGCGCGTCTTGCGGAGTCTATATGCGAAGCCCACAGATTGAAACCCTCAAAACGCGTTTTCTGGTGCGACTCAATGACTGTTCTGGGTTGGCTTCGCAGTGATGCTCGCGCTCTCAAGCCCTTTGTATCTCATCGAGTTGGCGAGATACTGGAGCTTACAAATGTTAGTGAGTGGCGTTGGATCCCGAGCAACTTAAACGTAGCGGACGATGCCACTCGGTTGAAGCGCTCTGTGCTATCTCCGGAATCTCGCTGGGTTGTAGGACCCGATTTCCTTCTTTTATCGGACTGGCCCACTGAACCTGAGATCGACGTCAGTGGACTAGGCCGTGAAGAGTATAAACACGCTGATTTTATTCACCTCATCAAAGAAACCGATCTGCCAGCGCCAGTCTCCGCAAACCCAAACCGTTTTAGCACATGGTTGAGAATGGTGCGAGCAACAGCAAAAGCGCATCAATTCATTTCATTACTTCGTATGCGTAGTCAGCGACGACGAGATCCAAATTTTAACCAACGTCGTCTTGAAGGAAGCTTGTGCATCTTCCAACCTGCTTGCACATCCTCTCCTATTACCCCCAACATTCCTGATATATCGGCAAGAATATCTGCGAGTGATATACGCGTTGCTGAGGTCCACATCCTACGTCAAAGTCAGCTCGACTCCTTCAAAGAGGACTATCTACGCATCAAGAACCAAGAGCCACTACCTCGAAGCAGCCGCCTCTTCAAGTTGTCGCCGTTCATAGATGACCGCGATCAGCTTCGGATGTCCAGTCGCATAGTCGCTGCAACGGCCATCGCTGAGGAGGCCAAGCGCCCATTGATATTGGACGGAAAGCATCCAGCTGTTCGCCTCTTGATAACCAGATACCATCAAAAGGCTGCGCATGCTAACAACGCACTAGTTATGAACGAGCTGCACCAAAGGTTTTGGATTATTGGCCTTAGAAATGCTGTTCGATCTGTGGCCCACAACTGCCAACTGTGCAAACTTCGATGCTCTAGAACTTTTCAACCACCAATGGGTAACCTCCCAGAAGCTCGTTTAGCTCACCATCAGAGGCCGTTTTCTTTCATCGGTCTGGACTACCTGGGCCCAATCAACGTCACTATTGGTCGGCGGCAAGAGAAGCGCTATGTGGCCCTATATACCTGTCTAGTTGTTCGCGCCATACACCTTGAAGTAGTCCACAGTTTGTCAACCGATGCGGCAATAATGAGCCTTCGCCGCTTTATCGCTCGTCGCGGGACTCCAACTGAAATCTGGTCCGACAACGGAACTGCTTTTGTAGGAGCCAGCAGAGAATTACAAGCCCTCTACGGCGAGTCGATCGAGGATTACGCGGCTAACGAGTCTATAAATTGGCGCTTTATTCCTCCTGCGGCGCCTTTTATGGGTGGAGCATGGGAGCGACTCGTACGTAGCGTCAAGAACGCACTGAAGGTCACGCTGCGAGAACGGGCTCCCTCAGATGAGGTGTTGTCTACCCTTTTAGCGGAAGCAGAGGCTGTGGTGAACACGCGGCCACTAACACACGTTTCGTTGGAGCCTGATGCCGAGGAAGCGTTGACGCCGGCACATTTTCTGTTGGGATCCTCGTCTGGTCGTCCTTTTCCCGCCACTCTTGACGATTCGGATCTGAACAGCCGGAGCAGGTGGCGAAGAGCGCTCAGGTTGGCTGATCAGTTTTGGATGCGCTGGGTTCAGGAATATCTTCCCTCCTTATCGCCAAGAACAGGAGGTGGTTCACCCCCGGCTATCGCTGAAGGCGACGTCGTCATAGTTTGTGACTCAAACTTACCACGCGGTTCGTGGCCTAAAGGACGCATAACTCGGCTGTACCCAGGGCGTGATGGCATAGTTCGAGTGGCAGATGTCGCTACGGCTGCTGGAACCCTTCGCAGGCCGCTTAAAAAGCTGGCAAAACTTCTTGTGTCTTAAAAAAGGGGAGAATGTGCAAGATTGCACAACTTTTTATAGCCTTTTACTTTTTATTGTCTATGATTTTTTATACTTTTTGTCTTTTATTTTTGATTGACTTATTATATCTTTTGTTAGCGGAAAAACCAGTGCCTTTTAATGTAATACCTAACAAGATCTATGATCTATCGCATTAAGGGTCTTTATCAGTTTCAAAAACGCTCATCTATTTAGGCAATTTTCTGTTTAATTGACACGTATCTTGACATGTTCTCAATGTCACTATCTAGAACGACTATTGCGACCTCATGACATAAATTTTAAAAGTATTTTTTGTTTTTTTCAATTAAGAAACATTGTTTCAAACATCACTGCAAATCGACCATTTTTTTTAGCTAAAAACTGTTTTTTCCGCTTAAATTATAAACACACATTAAAATCAAAAAATCAGCACTATGTCATTCAGCCGAACGTGCTATAAAGAATAAAAATATTGACTTTAAAATGAATTTTTTAGGTAATATAATGTCCGGTACTTAAAACGTGGGATTGGTAGTGACAAATAAAATTATAAGTTAACAATGTGTATATAAATCTTTGGTCTCCAGCCTTCATCTTAACGGAGATGGACATGAGAGTTCTCGAGCATATGGTCAGCTGCCGGTCGCAGAACAAAAGCGGTCACAGCTCCAACGACTGCGTTGTGTTCACGGTGGTCAGCGAGCCTCCTGAAGATCCGCTGGGTTTGGATAACTGTGAGGACATCGGGTGAGACATATTAGGAATCCTTGAGCATGGTCAGCATCTGGTTGCAGAACAAAAGCGTTCATAGCTCCAACAACTGCTTAGTTTTCACGGCGGTCAGCGAGTCACCTGAAGACCTGCTTGGTTTGGATAACTTTGAGGACGTTTGGTGAGATGTATTAAGAATCCTTTAGTACATGTTCAGTTGCTCATCACAGAACCGGCTATAGCTCCACTGGCTGAATGATGTTCACGGTGGTCAGTGAGCCACTTGAAGACATGTGTGGGTTGGATAATACACTCGCGGATAAAGAATACGGGTTGGTAAAATACCGTTATATTTCCTAAAATACTGCATGTACAGTTTGTTTAATCATGTTAGGATCTTTATTTTAATTTTATACATTTAAACTGCAAAAATAACTATAAAAAAGTAACGTTTCCAGATTTAAATCGGACTTGTAAAAACCCATTAGTAAAACAACGTTAACCGAGTGTGATATCGCAAATATCGTCATTTTTGCATATTGATATTTTTATGATAGGATCCCGGAAATTGCTAATACAGCTGGCCAATACGAAGAATAGTATTATTATGTCAAGAAAACTAATGTTTAATATTAAAACCTATTGTGGCTATTTAATATAGGGTAACCCGAAATTCCAGGTTCGCGTTCCTGTATCTCGGCGACATGTTGGCGTATAGCAACGGGAATTCATTCACGGAGGCACTGCCCGTCCGTGGCTCCCGCACACCGTCTCACGCATGCGGCGTGCTCGCTGTTCGCGTAGACGGACTCGACGTGCTTCGCGCGTGCAGACAGATGACTACTTGACCATGGTAACTTTCCGTTTGGCCCCGCAACTTCTCCTTTTTTCATTAAAAATGGGATTGCTCTTAATAGCCAGCATCTAGCTAGGAGGCAAAGATGACGCCGATGGTGAAGCGAGCTCTCCCAGAAGATACCAATTCACTCGTTGTCGTGCCAGAGGTCCAGGTTATATGAACTCGGAAATACAGATGCCGGCAGGATATCCTTCCTTTCTTTTGGACAGAGCGTGTAGTTTGCAACCACAATTAACTAAGTAAGTACGAGTAAATGATCGCATGAAAGGCGCAGTGTTACGCTCGTATAGTCAGAACGCTTTAACCTCATGTCTACCGGTGACGCGATTACAAGTCAAGTAAACAAAAACATTGTTTTGTTGTGTTTTTTTCGCCGTCAACCCACTGGTTTGTCTAACCACTAGCTATCTATACCAACTATCAGATGCCATCCTCTCTTGTTATAGATTAGGCGATATAGTAAGTACTTGGTTATACTACTGTAAATGTAAAATGTAATTATACCAATACGTTTGTTAACATACGGATTAGATTTTATTATTATGTGCTAATTTGATATCGGATAACTATAAAATTCTTCATATATGTCGAGGAGGAAAATGCTTATATAATTGCTCAAAACCATCACAAGAATGACATCATTGCTAACTACCAAATATCCGTTTTGAACTGAGTTAGATACAACATTAACACCAAAGTGTGAATTTTCCCATACAATATTTGTAAAGTCTAGTATAAATTTGGAAGTCAGATCAGTTGCTATCCCAGTACGCTTCGGTAGCTGTTTGGAATCCAATGGCGTACACATTTGTTGTTTGTGTTATTTTTGCCCTAGCGGCTCAGGGAACCGTGCTAGATACTCAAGGTAAAACTAATTTAAATACTTTTTTTTACTATTGGATATATTTTTTATTCCAATGTAATGGTGTCAGTACTTTATGCTAATCAACTATGCCCATTGTTACAAATATTAAAACAGATCAAAATGTATCAAGACTCCGTCAGTTTTATTTTGATAATGTACGATCCTTTTTGGGGGCTGTATCACCAAGTTACTTCTGCCCCAATGCCCATCTGTCTGTGCGTCCATCTTTACATACGTAGGTATACTGCTTTGTGGCGAATCATCGTCGTGGTTCATAATTAATATATATTTCTCCAGATTCCGTACTTAAGAGGATTGTACGTAGTCCAGGCTGTAACAAGTGCTCAGAACATCCGCCGCAACTACCTCCATCAGCATTTGGAAGGGGACCTTCTTCACCACCTAAACTTCACTCTGCAAGTAGTAGCCAAGCTAGTGCTTCTGCACAGGCTGTGAGCGGTGTAAGCAGCTTTAACAAGCATGACGGTAACAATAAATTTCCAGGAAACCAGCCAAATTTCGGAAGTGGATTCCAAAATAACGGAGTCAAATCTGGATCTAGTGCCTCTGCACAGGCTGTGAGCGGTGTAAGCGGCTTTAATAAGCATGCCAGTAATAATGGATTTCCGGGAAACAAGCCAAATTTCGGAAGTGGATTCCAAAAGAATGGAGTTAACGCTGGATCTAGTGCCTCTGCACAGGCTGTGAGCGGTGTAAGCGGCTTTAATAAGCATGCCAGTAATAATGGATTTCCGGGAAACAAGCCAAATTTCGGAAGTGGATTCCAAAAGAATGGAGTTAACGCTGGATCCAGTGCTTCTGCGCACGCTGTGAGCGGTGTAGCTGGTGGCTTTGAGAAGCATAACAATGGAGGTGGGATCTCCAAAAATCGTCATGATTCAGGAAGTGGATTCAATGCTGGTGCGGTAGCATCAGCTCCAGCTGGAAGTGCAATTGGTGGTTACAATTCTGCACATAAAGATGGGTTCTCAGGAAATAAAAATTCTGGAGCTAAATTTCAACAAAATGGACAAGCTGTTGGTGGTGTCGATAAGCAAGGATGCAGCTCTTGTGCCAAAGGTGGTTCTGCCGTGAGTAATGCGAAGAGCAATGGTGGCACAGCTACCGCTGTAGCTGTTAATAATGGTTAAAAGTATGAAATTGCAAGGTGCAGTTTTGTGAAAGCGAAATCACATAAAAATATCAGTGCTGCAAACTATTATTGTAAATAACTAATTTATGAATTATGATAACTATTGAATTTGTTACAGTAATACAATCTGTTGCCATTATTAAGTCATTATTTATCAATACCATTGGTAACGCCTTGTAACATGTATAAATAAAAATAAGTTTCATCGATTACTGAGTTTACCGCTGAAATATTTCAACAAGTATTCAACAAGTGTTCAGCCAAGCTGTGAAACTCCTTGCCGGAATCCTTGTTCCCTGTGAACTACTTACAACCTTTAGGTTTTGAAAGCGAGAGCGAATCGGTTTTTACTTTAATTTAAGCGCGTTCCATCCTAGACCACAATATCGCTCATATACCATCAGCTGATTTGTGTTCAAGCGCAAACCGCAAACCTATTTAGAATTAAAAAAAAAGTGTGATGACACTGATGACAGAAATATATAAGTTACAGTTTCAATAATCAAACAATAAATCTGATTAGTTTTACCTATGAAAACATGCAAGCAGAAACATGTAAGTAGCTACTCAAATAACAAACAAGCCATAACAATAACAACGTTAGGTCAAACAAAACAATCCGTTTGCGATTTAATGCAAACATTACATTCTCAATTCAGGAAAAACCATTTTCAGCAAGCATGTGTATTCAAGAGCTATATCAACCGTTGAAATGGATCTATAAATAATTGAATATACGCTAACTAGTAACACTAAAATCCGCACCACAATGATCGGTTTTATACCCCATAAATTCACGTATCAAAATAGTGAAGCTGCTGAAACTCCTGCGCTTCAGTTATACTGCCGTGGCGGCCGGCGAAGCACGCGTATCGGTGCCCGAAATACATCGATCGAGACCGTTTCGTAATTCCATTTCGTAACCTATTGAACCCCTCGTAACTAACCCCACACGTGAACATGTGCAGTGACAGTGCTAAACAAAATTATGACAGAAACATCTACTTTTAAACTAAAAAACGCCTTGGCAAGCGTGTAAACAACATTCTTACGAGGTTGATGCAGTTCTAAATATTTGAATGTCAAATGGAAATTGTGGTTTCTAGCTAGCCACACTCCCACTGATAAATCTTCGTTGATGAAGGTTTCATGGATATTTTTATAGAATAGTTGAGTTGAATGTTGACTTTTTAACTAAAGATTAATCGACCTATCAATCTGTGGACTGCATAGGCTAGGCGTCCTTGTCCCACTGTCGTGCCAGGACGCTTTTAGACCGGCCTACCCGGCTTGTCCACCAACAAACTTTCTTCCAACCCCGACCAATCAAAAATAGACCTTCCGACCTCTCGATAAGATTGACAGCGACGCCCTACATAAGTTGGCGCCCTGTAATTTCGACAAGCTTTCTCGTAAATCGGAACATCCGAATTTCGACCTTATGTCTTCGTGGCTTGGGAGTGTGAATGTGAAAAGATAACGTTGTGATAGTGTAAACACACCGGAACGCGGACCTGATTGGTACGCCGTGCACTGACATTTGGCGATCACTTCTTTTAATTGATACATCGCTGTTCTAACTATTTTATTCGTCTGTTCTATATTAATACACCTCATTTTCGGTTAATTGTACAAAAGTTAACTATGGCTATATGATTTTTTTTAGAACCGCAAATCCAGTAACGAGAACTGAATATTCCGAGAGACACTTTAATTTTCAATTACTTCCTTGACATATCGTATTATCCTTATAGGGTACATTGGAATATCTGTTAAATTAAGCCAGCTTGGCAGGAGTAGATCCCACGAGGCAGCAGAATAGGTACTATAACAATTCCGTACTCTTTAAATGATTGTCGTATCTACGCTGATAGGAAATTTTCTTGTTTTTCATTCCTGGGTAAAGAATTGAATATACAGCGTTTTTTCGTCATTATCGTGTCAACATTATCAATAGAGATGATAACAAGATTCTCTCAATAACTTTACTGCTATTAGCGTGAATATATTTTATGAACATTGCAAGCAAACAGACCACACAAATCTTTGAATCCAGTACCAGAATGCTTTACATTGGCATTTTTTCATTGCCATTGCAGTTCCTTCTGGAAGTTGATCTGCGTTAATTTAAAAATACTACTTACAATTGTCGTATTTTCGTCTAAAAACATTTCTTGCTGACTTTTTCCTCTTGAGTCTTTTTAAAAACATTACAGTACTCCTTTTTTTGTGCAATTGTGTAAAACTAAAAATGTACAGGGGATCCAAACATCAATGGGAGTAGGTATTTGTTTGCAGAATTTTATAGTATATCAGTTTATGATAAACATGAAAAATTTAGTTACTAGTAATATTTGTGAGTACAAGTATATTTATATAAATGTACTCTATTAGATAATATGCATTCGTTGCTTACTTCCTTGGACAAACATAATTATACATTGACAGTATTACGATCACATTGTGATGCTAGCAGAATTATCTATTTACTTTACAAGTTGATAGGTAGGTAATTAATATTAGTTCATAGATTTACTGCAAGTGCCTCTATAGATTTTTTATAGACTCACTAATAATAAAATGTATTCAGCCTCTATAAAAGGTAGGGCCTCACCAACAAGCAACATACAATTCTAACATGAATGAACTTCCAGCCATAACAACTATTTTTATTCCCCATTCAGACTCTCGAGACTAAACCGTTCGTACAAAACATCTGTTTATTTACATAACGTAATGCTTGTCGGCAGATTTATTATGATTATCACGTGTAGAGTTTACATTTACTTTAAAATAACTAATACCAAAAACAAATAAATGAAACAATATCTATATATTAGTAAATTGGTGAACTTGACTTTCTCTACTTTACAACTTCACATGTAACTATTTTATACTGTTTATCATCATTGTCCTAGAGTTTTCTTGGTTGTATCCTCAAAAAGACCTGAGTTCATTTTGTCACCTAATTCCAAGTTTTTAGTAGGCACTAGTTTCATAAAAGTGACTGCCATCTAACCTTCCAACCCAGAAGCAAGTACTTTTTCCTAACCTAAAATTTTGATGGCGTATGATTTATGACAAAAACTCTATGAAATTGCCCTATAAATAGATTGAGTAAATTAAATAAAGGCATCGATATTTACATTAGAAATAATAAGTCGCAAGTGTTTTATTAATTTTTAACAATATTTTACAAAAGCGCCCATTTTACTTAGGAACTTTAATCAATTCAGATTTGAGTACTTACTGCAGTGTTTCATAAATATATGTTAGTTCCAAAAGGTTCTTGATTCTTATTACAATTTCAATTCAATTCTTTAAAAAATGGCTTCCATCAAATTTATGATGATTTCGCCAATGTCACGTGTTCAATGAAGTTGTTCGGTAACGACGCCATGACAGTAGATAAGGTTTTGTACGGTAAATAAATTCTGCTCGTCGTCGCCCCGGGCACGTGTGCTCACCAACGCGGCGACGATCAAAATCCCTTATTACAATTTAATCTGAGCAACCTTTTATGCTCTTAACAATTAAGTCTTGTTCACATCGCCTACCTACATATTTTTGATCAGTTCGTCCCTTCACGTAATATATTCGAACTTTACCTAAGTACTCAGTTCATAATCATGCTTTTGATTTCTTCATTAAGAATATGACAGTTACAATCGGTATCTTCACCAACGTTTGGTTCAGATTCTGCAAATAACGGCATGATTCATTTCACCGGTACCGGCCCACCGTCTGACATTTCCCCTGCCACTGCCACCGCTGACTGAACGACTGTCACTTCAAATCAAACTACTTTGTCTTCGTTAATTGCTACTGCATCAATTGTGTCTTGGTTAAGTCGAAGAAAACTAGGCCTTGCAAACAAAAGAATGATAAAAACATTTGAAGACTTTTCAGTCTTTCGGGTTTCAGATTATTTTTTTGTTTTCTGATGTCAATTAAAGTTTTAAGAATTTTAACGTTTAAGCAATTTATATATACCTTTTTTGATACGACTCACTTTTTATACGTACAGAAAAATCTGTAGCACCATTTTCATGGCGAATTTTCTTCTCCGTCTTTCTTTTTTGTTGGTCTGAGAGCTCAGTTCTGCTTAATGTGATCATTGATTGACAGATATTTTGCGTTCTTAAATCGATACATTGTTTAATATCATTCCCACTCGTCACATATTGAAAAAATACGCACGTCCGTTAAGTATTTTCGGAATATCGTAGGTGGGACTAATTTTAGTGAACTATTTCAAGTCCATGCATTTCTTGACTTGGAATTACTCACGTTATTTATTTGTTTTAAATTGTTAGGAATTAGAATACTTTTGTAGGTACGTAATATTATTGTTTGATGTTTAACAGTGGCTTTTTGATGAAGGAATACATCGTGAAGAAACTGGTCTAATCCCAAAAAAGTCTAGTTTTCCCTCTAGAAGGTCAGATAGCAGTCGCTTTCGTAAAACTAGTTCTTACGCTAAATCATGGAATACCATGATTTAGCGTAAGAACTAGTAATAACATAGGTGTCAACGCGGACCTCGGTCTCCTTAGGGTCCAGTGATGAACATTTAGAACTGCTGCTATCGTGACGATGTACATTTTTTGCACGTTTGGATTGTGATGTTTCAAGCACTTGCTGTATTTTTCATTCGGAATTCACATTTTAATTCGGAAACTTGTATTTGTTTGTCGATACTTAGCAAAAACTATACTAGTTCCAACTATGAGTTTGTTCCTTGGGATCGCATAAATGAAAATACATTTTCGTTTGACTTTGGGTCATAACGACTTACATCAGGATTGATGACATCACTTTATACACAACTATTACCAAAGCTGAATCACATGGACACAAATAAAGCGACATATTACAGCTGTACCAAGTTCACTGGCACACCTGGGGAACATCTCTTTTAGGCACGTTAATGCTACATTAGTCACACACATAACTGCCAAAGAGAATAATATAATGATGTTTTATACATCATAGTGTGCCAAAAGCGATTAGTAAGGCGCAGACAGTATTTCTATTTTATTATGCAGTATGCTTGCGATGGTAGAGGTAAACAATAATATTTCAGGACATTCCCGAGACAATGAAGTGACACAACACAACGGAGAGTACCTATTCGTTGAAAAAAATGGTAACATCTGTATGAGAGCTCTGATATAAAGAACTTTTACTGACTTATTACCTGGAAGATTAACTGCTTAAAGTACAACGAGCGAGAGGCATAATGCGGACTGTAAAATAAATAAAAAATGAGAAGGCTTTCGCTGAGATTTCGATTGTACACAATTTAAAACATTTACCTAACGTGTTTTTCCTTGCTTGTTATCACTGATAATAGCTGTGACTTTTTACTTACTACTGGGATAACATTAGCACAATAGGTACCACTAAAATTAAGGTGGTAACACCATTATTGGTGACAGCTAGGAATTCTAATTTTACCAAGTTACCCCTGGTATCAAGAAGATGGAACAAATCGAACTAAATATTACGAGTGGTATAATAAATCGGTGGTATTGGGTGCTGCTAAAAGCTATTTATTCCCTCTTTCGTCTTCCTCACGACCCCAAGACCAAGGTTCAGGCATTGACTGTCAGTTTTCGGAACTACAACATTAATTTTAGAACAGGAAGTCTCGTTAATCTAATTGGAATCTTCCAAAGCCAACTCGCATCCCGGGTATTAAATCATCAAAGCAGTAAACAGGTGACACATTTCAGTTGAATCATTGAATATCTTGCCATAAAACTGTCCCGATTCTAACCTTGCCCCGAATCTAGTTTGTCTCGTCTACATTCTTCGGATGGTTGTATATCTATGGATCGGTTTAAAGTGTAATCTTTTGAAAAAAATTAAAAATCCCGGTGTTTCAAGCGTTATTGCTTACGATCGAACTAACTGTCCAAGAGGAACAGACGTAAGGTACCTATAACATAATTTAAGACTGATCACTATGGCAATAAGATGTTCAAAATATGTTCATTTCATGTTGATAAGGTTGAGGTATGAATAAGAAAAGAGATTGTATCTAGGTTAGATTACAAACTGTCCAGCGAACTGCATTGTAATGTAAAGATTCGTTTAGTACTCTTGTTGTATCTCTTCAACAAAATAAACTTCATTGTCATTGTCTCTTAATCTTAACGCATTGCAATGCTAATATGTATTTTACAACGAATAACAAATGAACTCAACTGCTTTTGAAGCCAGATTTCAATTGCCCATAAACGTCATCATTTTTCCTGCATCTGACTCTTCGGATTCAATTTGGCAAATACCTGCAATACACCTGCACATAGTTAATCCCTCAAGAGTGATGGTCTTCGGGCGGTTAGCGCGGGACGGGAATGTGTGGCGCAAGCGTCTGTCATCGCTGCCAACAGATGCATGCCAAATAGCTTGAACTTGCGAGATTCACAGCCAATTGATGGAATCAGGATTGATAAATTGCGGCACTTAGTCAAGGCCGATGCAGACTTTTAGGTTATGTTCGGACGGTTTTTTTACTTATAGAATTTTTTTAAACTTAAATTCTTACAAAAAGTGTCATGATTTTTCTGTTTCCATCTTTACTCAGTTTTGTTTCCCCACTGGAATCTAGTATTATTTTGTAAAGGTTTGCCATTGTGGCTCCTTCTTGATTCTCATTACAGGGCTGCATTAATGATTTGATTGATTTATATTTATAAATATTTACGTACATTTTCTTGACCATGGTTGGACAAAGCTGTCAAAATTATATTGCAAAGAAATTGTCATCGAGTCGTTGTGTCGAGTGCCTATACACAGTACCTAACTCTAATAGTTCTATTTTAGTGTTATCTCTTGGAAATAAACATAATATATCTTTTTTTTAACTAAAATTTAGCGATCGCAAAAAGAAGACACGCTACGCCAGTTTTCTATAACATAACACACTTCCTAAAATATACCAACGAAACGATAAAACGAACATTACAGTGCCGAGTGAAAGTGGACAAAACTGTCAGTGTGGTGATAAACAATAATTTGTAAATAGGTAGTGATATAAAAACACACAAAATGGACACTGAACACGACACAGATATCATGTCGAATGAAGCACTAGGTCAGTGTTTAATCAATAAGATGAACAATGATGGCGCCGTTAATAACATTATGTTGGCTTCGTTGTACATATTACATTTTTGTTCAAGTTTTATTACTGATCAAATTAAATCAAATTATTTTTCTCTCATTACAATATCTAGGTATCAGACTTACAATATTGTCGATCCTGCTATAGTTTGAATATTGTAGAATTTTTTAGTGTAAGACTACAGAATGGAATAACTTCTTACGACTATTTCTAAATTTTGGTATCCATTCTATTTATTGATGATGATGAAAAATTATTTGATATCGATCACTATCAGTATATACGCCTTCATCTGTACTTAACTATTTATTATTGTTCATCTTAAGCAAAATTGGTATTCGTGTTAGCTTCGTGGCTTTTCGTAACGCTAAATTTATGTAAAATGTTGATGTTGTCTCGAGACGCTGACCGTACTCTTACACTAGCTAAAACTTCTATATTGACTGCTTTGACACAATTTATAGCATTTTCCACATTTGTTTTCTTAGTTATAAATTAAGTGGTTTTAATCATTCATTCATTCATTTATTAATAATATAATATTTCCTTTGAATAAATCTGTTATATTACTAATGGGTTGCTGTAAAATGCTATGATTATGCTTATATATGTATAATCTAAATTTGAGCAGTTCAAATTTATTTGCAATATGTTCGTTTGTATTATTACTAACACATTTATCAATCTCTAAATGATTGTCCTATTTACTATCAATACACGTCACAGATAACAATACCCATATGTGTCATTCTTAAACCTTCTTGAAATGTCTTATTCTCAAAAGGGCAGCTTTCATGTTGTCAATAATGTACCATTTCCTTAATGGCGAAATCAAAAATTGTCTTTATCTGCATTCACAAGGCGGGTCATTCTGCTTGAAACGTTTTAAACGACGCTTATATTAGACAACTTGACCGGCATAAAAACAACTTAATTTTACCCTTAGCCTTGTTTCCAACAACACATACTACTATCACACCTATCTAAGTAACTCTATGATTAAAACGCTACATTTGTACCAGTCTAACCTTAGTGGGCACTAACTCTGATTCAGGATGGGTTGTACCAGACCGTCTGTATTCGTAAACGTTAAAATCCAACAGTACCGGAGGTTTGAGTGTCTATGTTATATTATAACAACTACTGGTGGTATTTTAACGTTGATTGATCTGTAATCGTGAGTTGGTGCAACCCACCCTAAGTCACAAAATCATTCTGAATAAATTCACTCAGTGTAATAACTGTTTTAACCCAAGCCAACCTAGAGGTCCTAATACCTAACGGTGCATTATACGATAACCTAACCGCGACAATGGTAATCTAACGGTGACAATTTCACTTAATGTATTAACTGCGAAGTGCTAACCTAACATAGTTGTCCTAATACCTAACGGTGCGGGCTACGATAACCTAACGGTGTCAAAGGATGCGTGTTAAGTAAGGGTGCGTGTGCGCAGAGTTCGGGGAGTGGGTGAGCCGGGTGGCGGTGCCGGCGCTCCTGCGAGGCCGAAGACGGCTCAGCGAGCGGTGGGCGCGGGCGAGGACGCTTCGGGACAAGATGGACGTGAGTAAAATTTGTATAAGTCAAAATATATATAATGGAACATCTAACTGGGTCATAAACAGATTTAGGTTCGCGTCTTTCCTGTGGACATATCAAAAGTTAAGGGCTACAAAATTTAATTTTGGATTAGACTAGCCCGCATAAACAGTGTCTCCGTTTCTATAAATTCATGTAACAAAAGCATAACTTACTTGCTCATTAAGCCGTTAACTATTGACCGACGACTTTTGTCTTTTCAAGTATTTTTGACCTAACTTGCTCCATTTCCGAAGTCGGTTGTGATGTTCTAGTGTAGGTACCAGTACAAAAACCTCTGATATCCAACAGACTTCATATTCTTAATAAACTGTCGCTCCAACAACCATCTGTCAAAATGTTGTGGCTAGTGATGACTAGAAGCTGAGCAGACTTAATAAAGGCATAGAAGCTGCGGAATAAAGTCTATAAGTTATTCTAAGTTATTTATAATTTGATAATGTTCTTGACAATGTATGATCAATACAATAAATGATATCTATCTATCTATCTATACATTTTGGGAGTCTAATAGACTTGCTGCAACAATTTATATTGTTATGATGATCTTCATCGACTACCTATAGTAATAGTGATTTTGATAAACAACGACACACCGCATCGTCACTTATGTTCTTTTATATTTTCCCAATTTGACATTCTCCGCAGTGTACAGCAGCCTTTCTTATCAACAATTGCTCCCACATCGGTTATTTATTAAATTATTAAACCTTTTAAATACATATTTTGTCGTCTTAGTTTCGTAAAAGTACGTTGACCTAGGAACTGCGTACCTATGATATGTTCCAAGCCAACAAATTATTAGGTAACGTTCTGAAATTACAGTAGAGCTGTCAAAAAATAATCTACTGCGATATCTTCAGCCCAAATACCGTTGTAGCTGCCAATTTTTTTGCGTTAATTTTGTCAATGATGCTGAAAACATTTGAGAATAGTCGTTAACAGTTAAAGTTTTAACACAATAAATTTCAAATTTTGACAGGATTATGAACTCTATAACAAGTATCATAAGACCGAATTTAATGTATAAGACTGTATCGAGGTTTTAATATTTTAACTATGCTGCCTTTGGTTATGTCTAAGCGTGTCTAATAGTTACCTAACTTCATATTATATATTGTGTTTAGGTGGGGGTTATTCTGGTTCTGGGACATGATTTTTCTTTTTTCATTTCAGTCAGTGGTTCAAAACCGGTTTTTACTTACTCTTAGAATATTCCAGTGTTTAAACCGCCCGCGTGGTCGGGCCGAAGGGTTCCTCTGGATTTTCCCCAGGATGCTCTCCAACCGAGGTTTTTAAAGAAAATTTTAAATAAAGTGATCCTTATAAGAGCTTCAATTTAGTGCAATGGTTAATACTAGTGTGAGTAATCAATTTGGTTTGGACATAGGAAGTTATCGGTCATATCCCTATATAAAACTAGTGACCCAGGACCCACGACAACAATTGAAACACAATGTAACTACGGATAATTTATTATTTCCCGCCCGTCGACTATACAACCGTTTTCGAATTTTATCCCTATATAAAACTAGCGCCCCATGGCAACAATTGAAACACAATGTAGCTACGAATAATTTATTATTTCCCGCCCGTCGTTGCTACAACATTGACTGCCAAACTAAATTACATTAGAAGTATTCTTAGTTGATCAGGGTGTTATAAATAGATCCGTTGCAAGTTTTGAAATTCGCGCCATCTAGCGGGGATATCCAGAACTGCTTAGTTAACGGATGAACAAGATGCCGCGTCGTTCCATAATTATAACGGAGTTTTAGTTGGAGTTCGTGATTTTTTCGATAGATGGCAGTGTTGATTCGATTCTTTAAATGTATCATTTCGTCTTCTATTAGTAGACAAAGCTAGGTAATATGTGATTCTAAAATAAACTATAGGACTTCTTGATGGTTGCGATTGTATGGCAGTGTTAATTTCGATTCCTTAAATTTATCTTTTCGTTTTCTATTAGTAGACAAAGGTTAAGATGATTTTAAAACGAGATATAATCTTTTTTTTTTATGTATAAAGTACTAGCTTATATAGTTATAGAACTACAAGAATTGGCAAGAAACAAATGAACGCACCGTACATTTTACAGTGGCAGTAGTAGATTATACATATAAAGTAGGTACCTAAAAAAATAATTATCAAAATCGGTCAAGAATTGACAAAGTTATGATATAGAACAAACATATACTTTTATAGGTAAAACGGATCGAATATACACACTATCGTCTAATATACAAATCCACAGTACTAAAGAGTACAAAAACTAAATGAAACCATCTTGATTTCATGCAGAGTGTAATAAATTATGACATAATTATTAGTAACATTTTGATGTCTGGCGGTTAGGTGGTTGAAACGAACATCTGATCAACTCTATACATTGTAGTCTTTTATCAACTCTACTGTTATATGTATATGCCCCAACCTCTTA
Organism: Cenopis cana; assembly: GCA_951800055.1. NCBI lineage: Eukaryota > Metazoa > Arthropoda > Insecta > Lepidoptera > Tortricidae > Cenopis > Cenopis cana. The sequence goes on along the minus strand of OX637476.1, from coordinate 22,024,508 downwards.
AGTTACGAACAGTCAAAGTCATACTGGTGTTGCCAAACTGACATAAATATCAGGTTTTGTAAATGAGCTCGGGTTCACCATAAATAAATAAATAAATATTTGTGGACAATCTTACACAAATCAACCTAGTCCCAAACTAAGCAAAGCTTGTACTTACTATGGGTATATACATACTTATATAGATAATTAGATACTTAAATACATAGAAAATAACGGGGATGGCAGAATAACAGCGTCTGTCAGCCAAAGCACAAAATAAAGAATATACAGAAGGTCCGTTCCCGCCGTTCTTAAAAATACATACCTAAACTTGCCTGACTCACAGGGTTGCTTCTGTATTGATTCTGAATTTTAAAAAGGAGCAGGTATATTAAAAATTATTCAACATGACATTTAAATATGAACCAGCGTATCTTGGTAAAAAACCGGCCAAGTGCGAGTCGGACTTCGCACATTTAGGGTTCCGAATCAACCTTAAAAAACATGATTTATCAATATATTAGTATTTGTTGTTAAAATATACGTAATATTGAACATTGTCACCACATTTCAAGTTCAGGTCAATGAAAAGTCTAAAAATTCTTCGGAACAAATTTTGTGACAGACGACGGACGGATGGACGTCTGGGCGACACCAATAGAGCTCCGTTTTGACCCTTCTGGTACGGAACCCTAATAAATTGATGCGTGACCCGCTGCGAGTTGTGACTTGTGACCGGCGGCGGTCGAGAGCGCCAACAAAGAATATACCTTATTAATTAGGTACCTACTTAACTAAACCATAGTACTTAAATACTGGCGTTTTACCAGCGAACGATAAGATGAATGTGTAATGGTTGATCGTCGTTATCAAAGCGGCTAGTTTCAAAAAATTACCTACCTACCATCATCATCATTTAACCTTTGTAACTACCAAAATGAGAAAACCGTTTTATTTACCTTTCAATATCGTTTGAAAATTTTAAGAAAGTGTAGGCACAGTTTTCTGTTGTATTTAAGTGTATTTAAACAATTAAATACATTCCAACTGTAATAATATCGGTTATTCATTTTGACGTACGTGACACAAAGTACCTACGTAGCGGCGGGGACGTCAAGTGATCAACGCGCGCACAACTGGCACTCGCGACAGTCGCGACTAAGCATTGCCGAGATCAACCGAGAGTGCCTGTAAATGTTACGTCTGTGTGCGTGCGGCGAAAATGGCACTTTGTACTGAGCGGACTCTCTGCTCCGGCGCGCGCCGCCGCTATTTACTTTGTGCTTAGACCCAGGTGTAGTGACCTTGTTGGCGCAGGCAAAAGCTAAGCATCTTCCCTTTCAGTTATTTGTATGACACTTAGGTACCACATTTGTAACTATAATTGCTATACTGAACTGATACTACGTACCAATGCAAATATAGATGAAATCTCTAAATTTTACACTTAGGCTTCCATAGTTCTGTCACTAAGTCCATGTAGATATTTTCGACGTTAACTATACTTTTATACATAATATAAATCTATGTTCTAGTAAATTTGTCGCTATGATTAAATCAGTTTTCGCGTTAAACTGGGAATTGGAGCGGACACTAAAATCCAGCTTTCCGTTGCGAATCAGACTTATGTTTCCTGCCTGGAAGTTTATTTATTGCCCGTAAATTTAACGAGAATTTACTGTAACACTAGTTTTGCTGATGTTATGGGAACAACGCGTGAAATTAATAGACGCCGTTGACACAATACCTATATAGTTGACCGAGCGGAGCAACTAAGTTCATAAGGCCGACACGACAATTAATAAAAAAATATTGTGGAAGGGAAAGTAGAAGGAAGGCGGAAGAACAGAAGACCAACAAGAACATACATGGACCAACTTAAGGAAAAGTAAACGTCGTGTCGTATTAGGCGGTTAGAAAGGCTCAAGAAAGAGATGCATGGAAATTACTCCCCCGACAAGAGCTTGTCTCTTAAATTAATGATGATGATGAAGGTTTATGAAGCCTTGAGTTTGTCTATTGCACAATGCTTGACGTCAGATGCGAGCGGAAACTTAAGTGGAGAACACTGGAGAGACCCACAGACGCCTCGCTGTGCTATTCCGGTTCGCCGCGTTGGTGCGGTTATTTCCGCTGCATGACGGTTCACTGATGCTGATGCCTATGCGTGTGGTAGCCTATTTCAGGTTTACTACTTTAATTTTATTATAGAAACCGCGTACTGGTTTGAAACATGAGCGATATTCGACTTTATAGACGTGATTGACCCTCAATATTTTTAAAAACAAAAAATATACAGTATTCATGCTCTCAACGAGCTTAAACAACGATACTACACTCGATGGGGTAGGTCAATGTTTTTTTTTCGCGTCCCCCTTTAGCTGTGTGGGAAACGTGTAATAGTACATTATTTACCAAGGGCGATAAAACAAAGAATGTCTTAGATCGCAGGTATTTTACGCCCGAGCCGAAGGCAAGGGCGATAAATATGCGATCTGAGGCTTTCTTTATTATCGCCCGTGATAAGTACAGAATTTTATGTCACCCCCTGGCCAGGAAGTGGGTTTTTTCGCGCGCGGAGCATGCGATAATGGCCACTTTATGGCTAGGTGTGACATAAAAACATTTTTTGACAAATTGTATAGGTAGCTTTGGGTCAACAAAATGTTTAAACTGAAAATTTGATACTATGGCTCCAACCGTTGATTTTTGAGGGGGGCTCGATTATAATTGGCTTTATGGGTGGGTCTCATTCCTTTGTTTCTCAATATTCTTAAAAACAAAAAATACAGTAATTATTCATGCACTCAACGAGTTCTAAACAACGATACCTCACTCGATGGGGTAGGGTAAAAATTGCCTATATACACCCCCCTCTACCCGTTATCTCCATCCCCAACCCCCAGGACTTTTAATACTCATACTCATACTCTTTACTCTTTTACTCATAATATGTTGTTAAGGACATCTTTACCTACAACTAACTATGCCAAAATTTGTTTATAAACGAATTATTTTCGCTAAGTTTTCCTCCGTTGCTTAACCTATGTAGATAAAATGCACTTTTGTTATTTGTTTTTAAATAATAAATAAGGGCTTTCCGAGATAAGTAGTGGGGTGAAAATAAGTTTAAATACTTATGTTTATAGATACAATATCTGGGCGACCGAGCTTTGCTCGGCGTTTTTCCGTTCACTAGACCTAGCTAGATCGATTGCTCGTCCCCGAAAACCCTCACATACCAAATTTCATCAAAATCGTTAGAGCCGTTTCCGAGATCCCCGAAATAAATAAATAAATAAATATATTTATACAAGAATTGCTCGTTTAAAGATATAAGAAAAGATAAGGGTCTCATAAACAGATTTAGGCTCGCGTCTTTCCTGTGGACAAATCAAGTAGGCTGACAAATATAGAAAAGTTTCAATCATCTTTACATATTCCGTGTACCCATAGCCGCTAATTATATGAATAAAATTATGTTTTTATTTACAAACTGTTCAAAATTGACAGTAACCAAAACGATGTCATCATAAAACACAAAATGCCTCGAGTAGCCAAAGGTTCGAAGTGGAATGCCATCCTACGTAAGTAAGCGGAATTAAAATAATGGGAGACAGTTCTATTTGTGACGCATTCCTTGTGGCTCGGTATTTCGCTGTAATAGTTAACAAATAGTTTCATTAGACATAAATGCTTTAAAACGATAAGAAGTAAAGCTGAAATTCACAGAGAATTAGGTAAACATCCTCTCATCTATGAGAGGAGGCCTGTGCCCAGCAGTGGGACGTATATAGGCTGATGATGATGATGATGATAGGTAAACATTAAATGTATGAGGATTGTTGTATCTAAGTACGAAATTATTTCAAAAGTATAAGAGAAGTTATATACGAGTATATCTTATATATGCAAATTTTATCAGTCACATGTTTTGAGGTCACCTGACGTTTCGGATGTGTCACAACATCCTTGGTCTTGAGCTTTCTGTGTTTACTAATAATGCTTGAAATAAATACGAATTAAGATATCTTTCATTATTTACGTCGAAAAGACTGTCATCGGTTAATTATTAACACAAACCACTAACAAAGTAACTAATTATTATATTTTAAAAACAATACTAGACAGACATCGTCTCCATATCTTTCATTCACACGTCACCGGCAATTAATACAAAAGTTTGAAATACTTTTTGTTGAAAAACAAGTTTTATTCTGAATAATATAATAAATTTATATTGCTGAGGCGAAAATATGATATACTTATATTAAATATTTTAATCAACATCGAATTACAAACTTGTTACTCGGAGAATTCCTTTGTAACTAAAAATAAACTATAATAATAAGTACTTTTTAGGTATATACCTAATACGGTAGGTGCAGTCAACCAATTTGATTTCTGGGCCACTTCGTACTTTGTCACTATGAGAACTAAGCGGCTTTCGTATAGATTTTCACTTTCTTCACTGTGACCAGGTGCGAAATGGCCCAGAAATCAAATTGGTTGACCGTGTAATGATAATGCTGTACATTGATGTAGTCCTTTTCATTTTAAAATCAAACCGATATCCACATAAGTAATTACAAAAACTAATTTAATCGTAATGGCGGTTTTCATATACATATTTTAAAACGGTTTTAATTTGATACGCGGCACCCACTTCTTACTTTGTTTATGTATGTATGTATGTATGTATGTATGTATGACACTTTATTGCACATAAGAAAACATTTACAAAAACAAAAATTATAAAATAAAATAAGTAAGTACAAAGGCGAACTTATCCCTCTAAGGGATCTCTTCCAGTTAACCTTCGAGAAAATGAGAAAAGTGAAAGCAACGCACGAAGGCGACAGACAAACTTACTATGCACAAACATGGATATATAAAGAAGCAATACCAAATTTAAATTTAAATACACGTAATCTAACAAATTATACATAAAATTACACAAATATGATTTCTTATACACTATAAACATATATAAATATACATATACATACAATACAGATATTATACATATTTAACATAAACATAAATATAACTAAATGCATGATAAATACGTTACACGTTTTTAATATCATCAGCAGTCAGGATTCCGAGAGCCACATCTTTTTTAGTTTCTCCTTAAGCGAGGCAGCAGATTGTGATTGTCTGATGGACACCGGTAGCTCATTCCATAATTTAACAGAGTAGGCAGTGAAAGATTTTGAATAGCTACGTGATTTTCTGCATGGAGCGGCAAGAGCGAGATTGGCACTAGACCGCAGGCGGTGACCGCTAGCGGCAGCCATAAAACTAAACCTTTCGGAAAGGTAGTGTGGGGAAGCAGGATTGAACAGAACGTTGAATAGCAACGACATAACATGTATATCTCTGCGACGGCGAATTGGTAGCCAACCGAGTTGCGAACGGAAATGCGACACGTGATCGTACTTACGCAAGCCAAAAATGTACCGAATGCAAACATTTTGCAAGCGTTCAAGCTTGTCAAGCAGCTCCTCTCTCAGATCTACAAATGCAATGTCCCCATAATCAAGAAGAGGGAGTAAAAGGGACCGAGCAAGCGAAATTTTAGTAGGGAGAGGAAGAAAACTCTGCAAACGTCTTAAAGAGTGCAGCGATGCAAACAACTTCCTACTAATCTCCGCAATGTGAGATGACCAGGACAGGGTCTGGTCCATGATGATGCCCAAGTTTTTAACTGTAGAGGAGAGAGGGATTGTGGTGCCGTCAAAAATAACATCAGGCATCACCATATCAGGCAATTTGGAGACAAAGTGAGGGCTGCCAATGATGATCGCTTGCGATTTCTTTGCATTCACCTGCAGTCCGAAATTGGAAGCCCAGACACGTATTGCTTCTAAGTCACAGTTTATCATTCTAAACATAGATGGGAGGTCGTCAATTGATGCTGTTGCGTAAATTTGCAGATCATCGGCGTACAGATGATAATTTGATTTTAAGGATTTAGTAATGCCTTCAATAAAGATGGAGAAAAGGAGAGGAGATAAAACTCCTCCTTGGGGGACACCAGCGGAAAGTTCGCACCATTCGGAAAACCGATCGTCGATCCTGACCCTCTGCCGCCTCCCAAAGAGGTAGCTATGAAACCAGGATAGAGTAGGTTGAGAGAAATTAAGATTGCTAAGTATTCCTAACAGAATATCAAAATCCACAGAATTGAAGGCATTGCTAAAGTCTAATAGCACAAGAAGTGTGAGTTTTTTGTGTTCAATATTGAAGCGAATGTCATCGGTGACCTTAACCAAAGCCGTGACAGTGCTATGCCCGGGACGGAAACCAGATTGAAAAGGGTTGAACAATTTGTGCCTATTCAGATGCGATAGAAGGCGACGGTTAACAAAGTGTTCAACAACCTTGGACAGAAGTGGAAGAATGGATATGGGACGGTAATGGGAAAAAGTGACAGGACTAGAGGTTTTTGGTAGCGGGATAACATGGGCTTGTTTCCAGATGGACGGGAAAGTACCCGAGGTGAAGGAGTAATTAATAATATGTGAAAGGATGACAGCAATGTTATCCGCCACGAGCATAACCATGTCCAAACTAAGGCTATCTTCACCAACGGCTTTCGTCTTAATGGTTTTCAAGATGGCTAGGATGTCCTGCGGTGAAATATTACCTAACTCAAAAGCAGATGAGGCAGAGCATGGGGTACTGGCAAGAGAAGAAAGTGTAAGCTGTTTAACGGAAGAGACTAAGGTAAAGGGAGGGGTACTAAAGTGCGAGTTAATGGCGTCTAAATCCATAGCACCAGAGGGACACTGAGAGGCTTTGCCCACACCAAGCGACTTTAAAAACTTCCATAGTTTAGCCGGAGGGCAATCGTCGATGGACTCGTGGATGTATCGACGCCTAGCATCACGGCAAGCTCTGTTGCAGCGGTTTCGCAATGAGCTATAGAGGAGTTGGTTATGCTCTGAAGGGCCAGATCTAAGCCTAATGCGAGCTCTGTCTCTTTTTGCCATGAGACCCTTAATTTCGGGCGTAAGCCACGGCGCAGGATAATGCTTTACTCGCATCGGTGTCATCGGAGCGTGCTTATCAAAAATCGCAAGCAATGTAGCATTGAACGCCCTCAATTTGAGGTCTACATCACAAGCACTCTCGACACACAACCAATCGGCATTACATATATCATCCTTAAGCGCCTGCAGATCGATACCGCCCAAATTACGTCGCAGTATTATTTTGTGTCTCCGTTTCGGTGGGCGAATTTTAAAGGAGGAATAAATTAAATCATGACACGAAAAAGCAGCAGCATTGAACTGTCCATGAGAAGCAACTAAATCTGGAGAGGAAGTTAAAACAAGGTCTAAAAGCGAGGGTGGGCCATTGTGCGGATAATGAGTTGGGCCAAAAGGCAGGATGGTGAGATTCAAAGAAGCCGCAAGTGTTTCGAGTTTGGTGGACCGATGATCTTTTTTGATGAGACACGTGTTAAAATCACCCATAATTATCCGGTGATCAAACTGCGGGCTTAGGTCCACCAAGGTTCCTTCGAGGTCGTCAAAGTAGTCTATATGCGAATTTGGACTGTAGAAGACACCTAAAAGAACCCTAGAATGATGCAGAGACACTTCAAGAAAGAGATACTCGGAGGAATTCGAGTTAGCATTAGAAGACTGAGCAACTACCCGACAAACCAAATCACTTTTTATATAAATGGCGACGCCACCACCACGCATCACATTTGACCCACCAACAACCGTACATGCTCTGTCGTTACGGATCAAACGGTATCCAGGGAGAGGATAAAGAGTAGAGGGAAGAGAAGGCTTGAGCCAAGATTCTGAAATGAGTATAGCATCAATATTACAAGAACTAAAAGAATTAAGAAGCTCTGAGTAGTGAGCCGGTACGCTCTGCGCATTAATATGAACCACGTTAAAATGTTTGGTGGACGAGACAAAAGCAGAGCGCAACCGATCACACAAATCCGGCATGTCTGAAACATCGCTTAAGGAATCATAGTGACTAGAGGAAGAGAGAGAGAAAAACTCACTATCAGCACTTTCATTAAAAACGTCGGACATGGCTAATGATATTGAATATAGTATATAATATACGTTTAAATAATATATATATATATAAATAATTAAAAAATACAATAATGTACGTGTATGCAAATTGCTACGAGCTAAACTATTTAAAACTAAACAAACTTTCTCATTTGCTCGCCAACAGTTAACTTAGATGAGACGAAATAACCTGTTACCTAAACTAAACACCAATTTAAAAAAAAAAAGAAAAAAAAAAAAGAAAAGAAAATTACAATAAGTATACCATTAGCGTCTTTTCTAAACAGGAAAATACGACTAAAGTTGACATGAGTAAGGAACAAAACGCAAACATCATTTCATTTGACTGTCAAAATGACACTGACAGTGACACTGTCCGACTTTTGCATAAACACATTTCTTGACCTGAAGGTATCTAAAGAATATGAAGTTATAATAAACATAACAAGGACAAGCGAAATATACGAAAAACTACCGGAATACGGAGCTGGCAGGCCTATTTCTTGGGGTTACGGGTGCGCAGTCGGGCTGGTTCCGGTTGAGCTACTTGCGCGGGTGCAGGCTTTTTGGATCCCACGACGCGGCTGTAGCCCGAGATTGCACCCTGTGCTTCAATGGGAGCTTCAGCGAAGGCTGCAGTGTCGGCTGCCGATGCCGGCGCAGGCAACGAGCGTAGCTCCCCGATTGTCGTTATCCTCCGTCGCACACCATCGCTACACTGCACAACTACACGGCCATCACTCGTCCAACTGTCTCGGACACCATAGATTCTTCGCGCCTCCAGGAATACTGCATGGCGTGACGCAGTTAGAAACTCCGAGACCGTGATTCCTGTACCCTTAAAATTCTTCTTGGCCGACCACACAGCACCCCGGGTCCGCAAACAATGGAACTTGACCAAAATAGGCCTCGGCTTTGATTTACTGTGCCTCCCCAAGCGATGACAAGCGAAGACAGATTGAGCTGAGACACTTTCAACCTGTAAAGTGTCCCTACATGCGGCAACAATAATCTCAGTGACATTTTCATCCGCAGTCTCTCTGACTCCATGAAAGAGTAGCATGCCTGAACGAGACCGTGTTTCCAGGTCCTCCAACGATGCCAGCACATGACCCATCTGCTCCTGTAGGCTGTCCACTGCCTTCCATATCAAAGTCTTGAAGCTTTTGAAGTCGCTCTCTACCGAAGATATTTGCGGGTTATCTTTCTCTGCCGAAATAGAGCTCTCAAAGGAGGCCATCTGTGTGGTGAACATCTCCTTCACCTCCTCTATCCTTTTCTGAAGCTGTAGCAAGTGGTCCATGATGTGTGTCAGTGTACAGCAAGAATGACCTTTGGACCTCAGTGTTAGTTTAGTGTACTTATTGAGATTTGAGTGGTAATAATAACTGAGGGCAGCAATGAGAAGTTAATTATCTCATGTAAGTTAAATTTAAAACTTTATAATACCAAATAATATTTTTAAAACAAAATTAATAAAGACTTGTCAAAATTTCGTGGTGCTAATTGTATGCCTACCCTCGGACTTCATTAGATGTTTATGTTTATTAGATGTTTAGTTATTATTGAAGTTAATTTAAGAACTGTAAAAACACCTGTGTTACCTCTTTCGCCAGCTGGATATCATTCACAACTCGAGAGTCAAGACAACAAATCTTAGACGTTTTTCCGAGAAGCATATAATTATCGGAGTTGAACCGTCTGAACGACCCTGAACCAGTTAGAGAATAACGCCTTAGATCCCGTTACGTCACTGGAGACTTAATAATAAATTCAGTTGATGACTACTAGAGCATGCAATACCGGACCATACTCAATACCGGGATTGAGTTTCGGTATTCAAATCTCAATCCCGGGATTTCGGTATTAATACCGATGTTTCGGTATTTTGGTGTTTTTTGGGGATTTTTCATCAAAAATCTTTGTTTTTTTGATAATTCGTATAATTCGCCAACAATCTTACTTCCAATTAAATTAAAATAGTTATTTGGCAGCATTGCTCACATAATTGAATTAATCACAGCAAAAATAAACCTAAAATATTTTAAGTACCTACTAATTAAAGCAAAATAAAGTAGGGAATCGCTTAATTTACACCCACATATCACCATAACTTCAAAAACATCCGCCTAACCATTGTACGACGTGCTTTCGTCTAACCTTTTTATATAATTTAAACTTTTCTTCAGTCAATATTTGAATAGCTATTGTCAAACGAAATTTATAGAACAGAAAATTGTAATGACGGATGTCACTGGAAAAAATATGTTTTGATTAATACACTCGATTTGCAAGGAAAAATGTGATTTCATTCATTATAACGGAAACTCAATACTTAAAGGCCTAAGGAAAGTCAACAGAGGCCGAACATGGTCCTTCGAACGGGATTCCAGCAAAAGAAACCATTAAGTTTACCTGAAATCAAACTTATGGTCTCGCTGCTCGGGACAATTATCATCTTGCCAGACCAGCTAACGGAGCTGGTCTGCAAACGGATCCGCGAGCGGTTCCGTAGGGGCGCCCGGTAGCAGCAGCCATATCTTCTGTTTTGAACGGAAGAAGAGCAGGTGAACTGATGAAAACAGCGGACGCTATCAAGTGAAAATTTAGAAACAAAAGTGGACCTGTAAACATCGACAGTTTCGGAGCTCAGGGCAAATCAAGCAGCAGGTTCGACGAGCGAGTCGTAACTGCAGCGGGTCACGGGCAGACCCGCTGGTTGCTCTGCGGCACGAGCTGTCATCAACTTCGACAAGAAGGAAGGGCAGGTCCACGGGAGGTATTTGGTACGTACGGGTGGATAGCCCGACGCACTGCAGCCGCCTGATGAGCATTCGATCCATGTCGAACTAACACTACAAATAGCCTTAAAATGGCGAAATACAATATTAAGCTTCAGTACCGTTATTCGAAGCCTAAAATATATATTTGAGAGTGGCAACACTGTTTGCTGTGACGTGACGGCTGCTGATTGGTCAATACCCTACTCCTTTTTCCCCCCTCCACCAGTTTCCCCTTCCTGCCACCAGGGGGGGCGCCGCAACGGCTGGAGCTGGCGTGCGCCCTGTCCTCATTGGCGTCTTGTTTGTCGAGACGTACGGTTGACAAATTCTGAGAATTTGTAAGTTAAGCTGATTTAGTTTCAAATTTAAATTATTTTAACGGTTTTACCGTTCGATATGAAAAATTAGTTACTAATTTTGAAATTATTTTGCAGAAATTATAATGTCGGACACATCTAGTACCTCGTCTACTAGCTCGGCGTCCGATGAAGAAGATACGATACCCACTCCGGTAGCGCCATGGGAGCCTACTCCGGGGCCATCATCTCAGCCGCCACTGCCTCTGGGGCCGCCACCTCCTTCGAACCATCGAAGAAAAAGAAAATCTAAGGCAAAGTCGGGTCCCAAACCCAAGCGGCAGCGTCAAAGCGATGCTATACAACAATTGACTAACCAGGTTAGCGAAATCAGACATTGTATCGGTAATATGTTGCAATCTATGGGTACTATAACCCCCTCTGTTAATTTAGAGGAAGAAATAGAGGGCAACGTGAGCGGCGAGTTATATGAGGCCGAAGAGACTGAAGCTCCGGTTGTTAACGATAATGTGTCAACATTAAAGTTTGCGTTTAGCACGGTTTTGAAGGAACCCTCAGTTCCGAAATCCTTGCCCGCTCACGTCGACCTTATAAAGTCCGTTCAACATTTTGATTCAGAAGACTGGTCAAGCGTTCGATATTCTGATGTACAAAAGCTTTACTGCTCCCAACCGGCATTTGTAGACCTTGAGACGAATGAGGAGTTAAAACCTTTTGATAGATTTTCAAATCTGAGCATTATTGAGCGTGGCTTTGCAGCTATTACACAGGCATTAATTAAGCAACGAGAGGCGGCTGAATCTGCTTTCGAAGCTTTAGTAACTTGGTCAAGTACCGCTAACACAGACTTATCCCCTCAGGCATTGCAAAGTAAAGTTAAAGAACTTTTTATGGAGGGTAGCTTTCAGAAAATCTCCAATGATGCTTTACAGTTAGCATGTGGTCACCGGGCTGACCTTATACAACAGAGGCGCGATAGTATACTCCGATCAGTTAAGGATAAATTCTTCAAAGAATCCTTAAGAAAGATCCCCCCAAGTCCACAATTTCTTTTCCAAAAAGAACCATTGACGTTAGCCATTGAAAAACACGGGGGCGCCTCCAAATCTTTTTGGCCGGTCCGACCGCCTACTCAAAGTAAACCTGCTGCGCAAGCAGGCTTAAACCAATCGAGCTATGCTCATAAAATACCCGCGCAGGGTACATATGATCCGTCTGGCTTATACATGAACATGCCAAGGGCTCTCTTACCTATGCCTGCGCAAGGCAATTATAATTTGTTGCCCAACAGTTGGCGCGATCCATTTCGCCCAGCGAGACCAATTGCTAGTGCCCAAACAAAGCCCCCTCGCCAACGAAATACAGGGCCAAGACCTCAGGGTCCCTATTCCTACCAGCACAGTGCCCGCGGTCAAGGTAGACAGGCTGGCCAGAACGTCCCGCGTAGGGACTACAATCAAAAGAGGAAATTCTGACTCACACAGTTTTCAAGCGGGGCAGCTAAAGGATTTTGTAAACAATTGGGAATCATTAAATGCCCCACAACCGCTTATAAAACTTATTCAGGGATTTCGAATCCCGTTTTACATGAGGCCCCCGCTGTCGATGCCAAACCTAAACTTTCAAACCCCTTGCTCGAGCGAGATGCAGGAAGCGATTCAGAAACTGCTAAACACGGGAGCTCTAGAACCGGCGGACTATGGTCCCAGCTTTGTCTCCCCTATGTTCCTGACCCCCAAAAGCGACGGCTCGCTCCGCCCAATTTTCAATTTGAAAAGACTGAATTGGTTTCTTCCAATCCTGAAATTCAAGTTGGTGAACATGCATCGAATTCCAATGTTCCTACAACCGTTAGACTGGCTCGTAAAAATAGACCTTTCAGATGCTTATTTCCATGTCCCAGTCGCAGAGAACCACAAACGGTTTCTCAGATTGATTTACAACGGTCAATTACTACAGATGACCTCATTGCCGTTTGGTCTCGCTTGCGCCCCAAAGATGTTCGCCTCTCTGACCAATTGGGTTGCCCAAATTCTAAGAGACAAGGGTTTTCGAGTTTTAGTATACTTGGACGATTTCCTCCTAGCAAATCAAAGCCCCGAGACCTTAGCAAAACAAGCTCTAGAAGCTGTAAACTTACTAAAACATTTGGGATGGCAGGTAAATTATACCAAATCAATTCTAACCCCTCAGAAGGTAGTAGAATATCTGGGAATTTGTTGGGATCCTCACACCAACAGAAAATTCTTGCCGAAAGTGAAATGCTCGCGCCTAATACAGAAAATAAGACTTCTTTTAAAGCGCAGCTCCGCGAACCTGAAAGAGGTTCAAAGTATAGTGGGCTCGCTAAACTTTGCCAGTTTTCCAGTACCACGGGGCCGCTTGAACCACAGAGCCCTATTGATGTTTTGTCAGAGCCTTCTACGCCAGCCCATCCACCTTCGTTTCCCTTTACCGCAGGAAGCCCGGCTCGAACTGTCTTGGTGGATAAGCAATGTGAGCAACGACTCCATGATCCACTATCCCCCAATTTATCATTACCTAGTAACAGACGCCTCGTTACTAGCATGGGGAGCCCAACTAGACCACATAAAGTTATGGGGAAAATGGACCCAGGACGAAGCAAGTCTCCATTCGAATCAGAGAGAAATGCTTGCCGTCCTGTACGCCTTGAAAGATCGCTGTCACTACCTCGCGAATTCATCACTGATGATACAAAGCGACAACAAATCAGTGGTCGCTTATCTGAGGAACGAGGGAGGAACTCGATCACATGCTTTAATGAGCCTCTGCTACAAGATTTTTCACCTGGTAGATCAGTACAACATTCATTTTCAAATTTACTATCTCCCCGGGAAGTTCAACTGCGAAGCAGATCGCCTCTCTCGCCTTTCGGCCAGTCCCGAGTGGCATCTCCTGCCTACCATAACAAAGAATATATTTTCAAAATGGGGCACCCCGTTAGTAGACCTGTTCGCGTCGAAGACGGCTCATGTAGTCCCCAATTATGTATCACTGGACGTGACAGATCGCAAAGCCCAATTCCACAACGCATTCAGTCGAACCTGGTGTTATCACCTAGCCTGGCTATTTCCGCCACCATTCCTGATGCCTCAAGTGTTAGCTCACCTGAATACAGCAGTAGGGATATACTTGATCGTAGCCCCCCGTTGGCCAAAAGTGTTTTGGAGGCCCGACCTCAAAAACCGGGCTCTAGCTCCACCATTCACAATATTCGCCCCGGACCAAGTACTGATAGATACGGCCACGGGCCGGCCTCCGCCTCAAGCTCAAGAGATGACCTTAGAAGTATGGAAATGTGGGGGTGGACGGAGAGCGTAAAAAATTGGTCACAGGAACAAAAGAACTTATTGCTTTCTAGCTGGCGCAAATCCTCCTTAAAGACATACAAACCTGCTTGGGATAGGTGGTGTTCATGGACATCACAAAATGAAGTAGATCCTTGTCAGCCCTCAGCAGCAGATTTTGCTAAATTTTTAATAGATTTACATCAAAAAGAAGGTCTTTCATATTCCACGATTTTAGTGTACAAGTCCGCGATAGCCACCTTAACAAACCCAAATATGCAGGTTAATCTAGCTTCTCACACGCTTGTTAAACATGCATTGAAGGCCATTTCCATTAAAACTCCCAAAGTAAACAAAGTCCCAATTTGGGACACTGAAATTCTAATAGAATGGTTAAAAAATAATAAAATTAACGAAAACAGCCTTTACGAATGTTCAAAGCAAGCCTCAATATTGCTGTTACTATGCTCTGGACGCCGAGTCCATGACCTCACTTTATTATCTATAAACGACAATGATTGTGTTATATCCGAAAATTCAATTACGTTTTGGCCAATCTTCGGATCAAAGACAGACTCTGCTTCAGTTAGACAGTCAGGATGGCGTTTGTTTACGAATAAAGACTGCAAGAATTTAGACCCAGTATTTTGGATTAAAAAAGTTATTTCTCTGTCAGCTGAAAGACGTAAAAATTGTAACTGTCATAATCTGTTTATAACAGCATGTGGACCACCTAAAGCCGCGTCGCGTACTGTTATCGCGAACTGGATTAAAAAGGTACTGCTGGACGCAGGCATCAGGGCTAGTCCAGGAAGTGTGCGCCCAGCAGTAGCCTCTAAAAATTGGGTTCAAGATTTTCCACTAGATGAAATCTTAGCTCGTGGTAACTGGCGCTCACAGAACACATTTGTAAATTTTTATTGTAGAGAAATTAAACAATTAGCACCTACTTCAACATTAACAAAAAGCTTTGCCCCTGTTTGATGTTGATTATCTATATTTTTAATTATAAGAATGATGTAATTAATATAAATTCATAGGACAGGAAATTAAATAAAAACTAGTACACATTGTTTTTATTAACATTTAATACTAGTAAAAACAAAAAATCGAAGTGTATTTTATCTTCCAGTTGATCACATTATGTCACTATCACTGTATTCCTGTTATATTATTATAACCATATGATTATTAACTGGTTATTTATCTTCAGATGATATTATGTTGAAATGTATGTTTTCAATGAACAATAAAATGATACCGATTATTTATGTGTTTTTAATCCTATAGTTCACACTTCACAGTATAGAATACCCTTCCGTCACTTATCTATAATGGTGTCACAAACTTGATATCGTTGTTACAAGTATGTTTTTTATTCAGTTCCTTGCATTAACGTTACACTAGTTAACGTAATTTCACATTGGCGTCTGGCCACCAGGCGATAACAAACAGGTCTCAAATATATATTTTAGGCTTCGAATAACGGTACTGAAGCTTAATAGCAGTGTTTTACCTAAAAATAAAACACTTATTAAGCGAAATACCTTATTCGAAGCCTAAATTTTTATGCCTGCCTGGCGGGTAGATTACATGCAATGATCCACCATCATTAACCTAGTAACAAAATGACGTTCAAGACCATTATTTACACTGCACTTCACTTTGTAGATGATCACTTTGTTGTTACCTCGTATGAGGATCATTGCATTTGATTAAAAATTATGTTATTTGAGATCCAATGAGGACAGGGCGCACGCCAGCTCCAGCCGTTGCGGCGCCCCCCCTGGTGGCAGGAAGGGGAAACTGGTGGAGGGGGGAAAAAGGAGTAGGGTATTGACCAATCAGCAGCCGTCACGTCACAGCAAACAGTGTTGCCACTCTCAAATATATATTTTAGGCTTCGAATAAGGTATTTCGCTTAATAAGTGTTTTATTTTTAGGTAAAACACTGCTATTAAACAAGTAATTTCACTCGATATTAACTGCGATTGTTCATTTTATCGAAAATAAACTACGTGTTTAAATTTTATGAATTTTAAAAGAACAAAAATAACTGAATTCCGGTATTTCGGTATTTCGGTATTAGTCCTTGGAATACCGGTATTGAAATACCGAAAAAATCATGTCGGTATTACCGGGATTTCGGGGTCCCGGGATCCCTGTTGCATGCCCTAATGACTACTGCATTAGATTTTGTTTTTGAAACATGCATATTAATACATTCACTTAGGAAACCGGCTAAGTGCGTGTGGGGCCACTTCGTCAGGAAAAAAATAGAAAACTGCCGCAATTTCACTGCCACTAGAATTATTGAGGTTTGCCAAACATTATTCAGCTTCTTTGTAAATACAGAAGAATTATGGATCAATAACTCACGAAGGGCTTATATTACAATACATTAGTTAACTCTTGCCAAGATTTCAGATTGTAGCTTTTTGAGGTTAATTGTGCTGCTAACAAAAATCGCAATATTGTTTTCGTAAATTACACAATCACACAGTTGGAATAAACAAATGCTAGACGATCGAATTCGTTAGTTAGGTGAACTGAATAATAAAACTCAACTTACTTTTAACTATTGTAAATTATAGTGTTTAGGGGTTTAATAATAAAAACAGCGTGTAAGTATAAATAGCTTTAGTATATTAATACATTTCGATTTGCAGACAACAGAATTAGAAAATAACACCTTTGACTAGAAGTACTACCTACAGGCCCTACAGCATTCGAGAAACATTTATAAATCAGACAAATCGAATTATTTCCACACATTTCCACATAACTAGGGGCCTTGCCTGAAACTGCAATCCAACGTTTCGCGACCGATTGTGGTATTTCCACAGTTATTTCAGTTTCAAGATTCCACGAAAATCGAACACAAAGACAGCGACATTGGCGTATAATGACTTGAAACTTTTACAAAACATTGGCCGATGTAATGTTTCCAAGATAAGTTCATAAAGCCTGAATATTCAGATATAATTGGAATTACGAAAAAGAAATCGAACACTTTGTTCATCGTTTTGCGTTTACCTAAATTAAACGTCATAACTGCTTGAAATAAATAATAAAAGGTCATCATATATTTAAATTTGGCCGGGATGACAAATATCCAATAATATTTCACTGGGGTGATGGGTGATATATTAAATGTTCCCTAATTTAGCATTCTGGGACACAGTAAATACAGATGTGGGTAAAAATGCGGACAATCTTGAACGATGCGTATATTTTCGTCTGTCCCATTAACATTATCCCTTTAAAAGTCACAGTTTTTGACTGCTTATATTATACTTATATTACTTCTTAGTTGTGATAAAGAATAACCAAATGGGATTCTACACATGATTCCAACTCAATCTGTGCCAAAAATCTGCTTATTCAGAATACCTTTTCATATGAAATTTAGCTTTTAAAAGACATGAAGATTCATAGAATATGAATTTGTGATATTTTATCACGATTTATAAACCTTAACATTTTTTATTATCCTTTCGACAATTCGATAATTGAAGCTTTGAATGTACTTATTACAACTGTGACGTATCGTGATATTTAACCAAACAATTTACAAAATTAACTGTATTATCCTAAACAAAATGGAACTCTCCAGAAAACTTCCAGAATCCGCGACAAATATAACACGGTTTGCGGTCAAGGCCTGGCTAAACACTAGTCTAGAAAGATGTGTTGATATATTTGTTTATTGCTGTACCAACATAGAGCGCCAAGTCATTAGTACCACTCAGTCTGGTCGATTTTTCAATTGGATTTCTGAAGCTTGGCCCATGGTTAGCTACATTGGCGACTGAGGTCCTTATTCTGTGGCACAACTAATTCCATTTTTTTTTTAAACTAGAAAGCGATCAGTCCTCCTCTCCTTCCTCCCTCCCTCCTTCCTCCTTCCTTCTCGGTTTTCAATCATCCTTTTTTTATGTGAAAGACAAATTAAGGTTAATATCCTGCCAAGGTTTCGGAGCAAAACTACAAAAACCATTTATTTTTCAATAATGTTAGTCATTAATAAAAAATATATTGGGGTTTCGTTGCAACGAGCATTGGAGTACCCAATATGTCTCAACCTGTTTAAATTCTAAGATCCTGCCGAAAACCAGTGCCATAAATTGTCAGTGCATTTAGGTACTTATATAAGGTATACATATTCATTCTTTTTTAAATTTTACAGTTAATACATGTACATTTAGAGTTCCGTAGGAAAAACAAGGAACCCTTTTAGTTTCACCATTTCCGTCTGTCCCCCGCTTTCCTCAGTTACCGTTAGTACTAGAAAGCTGTAATTTGGCATGAGTATACATATCAATGACGCCGACAAAACGGTAGAATAAAATCTTTAAAAAAAAATTTTAGGGTACCTCCCCTACATGTATGTAAACTGGTGGTGCAACTTTTTTTTCTTCCAAACCCTATCGTGTGGAGTATCGTTGGATGCTCTTTCAAAAATATTTAAGGTTCCTCAAAGCATTTTGTTGATTCAAGAATCGGTTGGCGTGATATTAAGCTTTGAAGCGATAATTTTTGTTATGGTCAAGTGTCCCCCCCCCCCCCCCCCCTGTGAGCTAGTGAAAGTAGTATATACGATGAATTTAAAAGGAAAACTATCACAGCTAAGTAGACATTACTACGAGTAGTTAACGAGTAATAGTCGAACTTAAGAAATGTACTTTGCAAAAGCAAACTTTCGTACAATTTCCATTGGTACCTTAGATAATTTTGTTGATTCTGTCAAAAGCATAGTAAATATAAGTTCGCAAACTTTTTAGTCCACATAATGTAACGGGTGGAACCCTACATTGTGCGTGGCCCGACACGCACTTAGCCGGTTTTTTTTTATTTCCAACACAAAATTATGCGTTTATCTTTGAGATGTTTCAACAACAGAGATAGGCGATACACACAAAGAGACTTTTAGTGACTACCTATGTCTTTTGTCATTGGAATAAAAACAAATATTTCAACAAAATTAACGCTATAGTACAGTCAGCGTCATATAGTGTGTAGCAGGCAAAGTGACCAAATAGTTCGGAACACCATACAAAATATATGGTGTACCGAACTATTTGGCTACTTTGGCTGCTACATGCTATATGACGCTGACTGTACCTATATGATGCATTCGCCGGAAAACGGGTCAAATTGGGTCGCGTCCAAAATAATTATAAGCCTGTAAATCTCGGCTTGTCGTCGATACATTATACCACGTAAAATATAGCACGATTAATGACATGCACTTTAAGTTAACTGCATAAGAGTCATATTCGAACAACTAATGACTGCAGTTTTAATGCTGCACCACATTAATTACCGTGGACAGACAAGGAAACGAGTAACAAATGCAGATTAATATAATATTTACTTCGAGTTTGGTTATTGCTTAATCTCTGAACATGTACAAGGACATATTTACTGGTGAAGGATATTCGACAGTTTACTTAATTGAATAGGGTATTAAACTAAGGTAAAAATAAATTATTTTTTACTTGACTAATAAAAGATCTAACGAAAATACTCGAAAAACATCAATTATTAATTTATTTTAGCTAATTGAAAGATTTTATAAGCATAAAGATTTAAAAAGGACGCTGATTTGAACAAACCTACTCACACCGTCTTAGTGACGTCACTAAGACAGTATTTCCCTACAAACTTCATATTAACAAATCGTTTTTGACATTTAATAAAAAGTTGCTGATTTGACTAGGGGTTTAATACCGTATTCTCATAATCCGTAAAATTGTTGACTTTTTATATAGGTTCATTTTGTATTGAGCAGTAACGCTGCCGCTGTTAACGCAAACTCCAAATTTCTAAATAATGAAAAAAAAAAAATAGGCTCTGAGCCGGATTCGAACCTGCGACTTTACGGCATTCGCGACCAGTCGCTCTAACCACTGTACTCTGACCATGAGTTTGCAATGTTTGCATTACCGTACTCGCTAGCGACTGCGTAAACGATTAAGTATGGCGATTCTCAGTTCTATTGAGTACCCGGCAGAGGCGCTGTACTTTTGTCCATACTAAATCGTTTATGCAGTCGCTAGCGAGTACGGCAATGCAAACCTTGCAAACTCATGTTAAAGGTTCTGAACTACGGGAGCAATCGAGCTCGCCCCCCCAAGTTCTTCAACCGTTACTTCCTACCCCGCCTTGGAGAGGCGAAAAGCGACATCTACCTAGAAGATTAGGCTTCTTTGACGGCTCAAATTATATAGGTTAGGTTATTTTAATAAGGCCGAGTATTACCTTACTTTTGAGTTTTTAAAAACCATCTGAGACATAGAATATAGTGTCTTAAAATCTAAAAAAAATATATGTGTTACATAAGGATCTTGTCTAGTCAAAATCGCTGTCTGTTACATGACCTGATGAATTTCACTCGATAGAAAAAAATCGCAAAGTTACCCCTTTTTGGAATGTATTTTCAATACTACAGCTATATTACTGATATTTAACATTTAATTTTTGTACTCAATTAAAGATCCTAAATAGTTATAGACAAATTCGCTGGGTTTGCTTTGATAAAATGATTGGCTTAATGACTATAGCTAAATATTTACGAAATTACGCGCAGAGCTTGCGTAGAGAGCGGGATGGTTAATTGTATACTCTCGCGTGTTAGAGCGGGACATTTGCGTTGGGGATACCTCCCCTTAAGGTTTCATTTCAATTGGGTTGGAAGGTCAGATGGCAGTCTGTTCAATAAACAATTTAAATGCCCCACCCCCTTATCGCATGCCCGGGCGCATCGCGCTTCTAATGACGATTAACCTACAGATGACCCTTGGCTTGCATTCGAATAAGGCGTATGTCACTCCTGCCTGTGACGTGACATAGGTACCTAAAGTATTGCCCCGCGTGTGAATACTGTGAATCCGTGTGTGTGTGTGTCTGCGACATGAACCCTGGACTTCGCAATTGAGGTATGTGAGCAAGGGACATGACCTAAAGACTATTTTCTAATTCTTTGTGTAAATTCCCATTTTAAACACAGTCGTTTCCTTAAAAGCTGATGCTTAATACACCACATTTTGGGATCAGGTAGTGGACCCCGGGGCATCCGTTAGGATACAAAGTACTGGGATAACGCTACGAGGATGATGACTTACTTAATCAGACGGCTTTCACTTCGTCAGTTCGCCGCGCCGCTGCAAGTACATCCCCGGGCTGCTGCAAGTACATTCAGTGGCGAATTGCTAAGTGGTCGCGTCGTCTCGTCATCCGCTTGGTGTGGCCAATATTTGTTATTTACCTATTGGGTAATTTGGGTTTGTAAGTTGCGATTTGTTAACAGTGCAACTTCTGTACGTACTATTTACTTAATTCTGTGACTTAATACTCAGTACGCTGACCGTGCCACAGAATAAGTAATACTGTGCTCTAACCTGGCCAGCATACCGACTCCAAAAAGTAAGCTTTGTAAAATTACGTCACATTATTTCTGAATGTTTCCTAGTTATTGTACGATATCGGCGTGGTAGCCGAGGCAATGATGTGATGGTAAGCAGACCGTAGCCTATGGACGCTTGCATGTCCACATTTACGACCATTTGTTCTAGCAATCCGTCGTAGCAAGCCGTCCGCCGGTGCACCATACACGGCAACGTGCACCGTACACGGCGTCGTACGCGGCACCGTGCCACGGCACGACGCCGTGCTGTCGCACCGTACACGGCACCATACACGACGCCGTGCCGTCGCACCGTACACGGCACCGTACACGACGCCGTGCCGTCGCACCGTACACGGCACCGTACACGACGCCGTGACGTCGCACCGTACACGGCACCGTAGACGTTGCCCGGTGGAGTGGAGATGTGTCCGGGCCCTCAGACTTCGCGGATTTAGGGTGATTTGGAACCACTGAACTAAGTTGGCTGTTGGTGCCAATTCACTGGTTTGTTGATGCCAATTATACCCTATGTGTGGGAATCGCGCTTTCCAGTTTCCACTCGTGATCGATTCCCGCCCGCGCCCGCGCCGGAAACGTCAAGCCGCAACACGCCTCACCTGCGCAGACGCCGCCGGTTCGTTTCCGCCCGTGTTTAAAATGACATTGAACGAAAATTAGCTCGCTAGAAAATTAGCCTTTAAAATAGTATTTTCATCATTATACGCTTTTTATGAATGAATGCCGTTTATTCGCTTTAAACATATGGTACAAGAATAGGTGTTAAATACAATAAATATTAGTTATCGGTCGTAGGTTCCTTAATATTATATGCTTAGCCTGAATAGGCGTGTGAAAATTGGCATCACATTTGATGTATCGTACAACGCATGCAAAATAATCATATTAGTTAATACTTTTCTATAAATTGATTTAGAAAAACTGTCGTAATCCGTTTCTTAGAAACTCATTCTATTTGAGTTTAACGACATCGTTACTTTATAATGTTTAGATACAAACTGAAAAGAAAAGTCATCACTCTAAGAACGTAAATACTTTCCACGAAGTTGTTTCATGGGTTTTCACGTTGTAAGAAGGAAAATGTTGCAAACATTTAGAAAACTGTAATAAAATGGTGATATTTATTCTCTAAAAGTTCGTTGCTGATTCATTATTTCAGGCATGCCTACTATTAACGGAGATTCAGCCTAGAGGTGAGACGTACTAGGCAAAACGCGTACTGAGTCTTGCGAGTACGCGTCCACAAAAAGACTAGATCCAAAGACTAGGTCCAAATACGCGCTAAACCGACCCCGACCCGAGGTGCCCCGAAAGAATCCGAACGCGCAGACGAATACGAATAGCGCGGAACATAAAGACTCTTAGACGTTTCGAGTCTTCCGAGTCGTCGTACGCCTAGTACTCGATACGCTAAAAGACGCGCGAGCGGGATCGCGTACTTACGCGTCCATGCCAAAACCTATTCCAAAAACCTGCTCCCGTAAATACGTCTCACCTCTAATTCAGCCGACCAAAGTCATGGAAAATTAAATATAATATACCTAGTTAAATTTGCAAAAAGTCGCCTCCGTCACGATTTTCGTCGACACGGCTTCTATATATCTACCTAAAACTGCATGGATGTGTTCCTCTTTGTCTCCAAAATACGAATTTACCGATTTTAAGAAAAGGGTCTTAAAATGGCGGCCGATTTTTGTCCAAATCTCAGGTTCTATGTTAGCAATCGGTACGTGTGAGGTGTCGTTTGAAAGCTTATTAAACGTACTATAATTACTTATATAAAACTTAAATGCCTGAACTAAAATGCTTTGGCCGGATTTACTCTACCCTCGTGCTTTTTCTGCCATACCCATGCAAGTTTCACTTCCATACATCAGCGTACGAACCAGCACTCTGTTGTGAACAGTGATACGAGCCTTTTTTGATATATTTTGGCTGCTCACAAACGCGTACAATGCACCTTTTACGACTTTGACAGCTAATACCTCAACTGTTGATTTAAATGCGTCCCTCAAATTTAACATAATTTTGTAATTTTACATCTCTTTCAAAAAAGTACACAAATAGCGGTTCATATAAAATACCTTCATACCGAATTTCACAATAATTGAGGTGCTTAGTCTGCGATTAAATCGGCTGTGACATATGGAGGGACGGACGGACAGACATGACGACACTATGAGGGTTCCGTTTTCGCCTATTACTACGGCTACGGAACCCTAACAACAGCAGGAAAATTGGTGAGGCATCGCGTCCAACGCTAGTAGATATACGTTATTTACATTTAGAATGACTAACGTTATCGTGCGCGTGTGACTCACAAGTCACAACTGAAGTCTCAGAACTCGTATCACATGAGGAAAATTTTGGACAGTTTTGACAGTGTAGTTAAATAAATGAGTTACCTGTATTGCCAACTCGCTTCACGGCCGTGGCAATGACGTACTGGTGAATATATTTCGTCATTTCTTTAAAAATACAAGAAGCTTTCGGTATGCAATGGAAAATCTTAACGTACCTTGGTAAATTCATCAAAGCGCTTATTGTTTCTCCTTCATCGTTTGCACTATATCTGGTCTTCTATTATATTATTAACATAAAAGGGTCATATATTATAATAAGACGAACGATTATTTATCATATTTTCGTAGTTTTTAACAGTTTTCTTTTTTCAAAATTCTCAACTAGTCATGCCGCAGGCATTAGTAGATCAAAGAGCCGGACATAGGTACAGTCAGATGGAGAAACCCGTAACAATGACAAGATTCGACTTTCTTACGATGAAGATTCTCATGTAAACTTCATGTAATTTTTTCGGGAATAAAGTTCTTTAAAGGAAAAACACAACAAAAATAAACCAATGAAAACAAATACAAGCAGTAAAAAGTAATAGAACATGCAAAATTAGGTCAGGTACCATCAAACTGGAGAAGTTCAAACAACTCTTTTATCCTAGACGTAAATCAATGGATGCAACGCAAAGAGAACAATGAACAAAACCTGGTTTCTAGACTGACTGAATCTAGGACACTATTTTTGGGAACTTATTTCAGTGTACACACACATGAACAACACGTATGAATAGATTGAATAGGGTAGACGACGACTTTTTCTAGAAGACTTGATATTTCAATATTTCAATCGATAGATACCTATATATTTTGATGATGAAACCTGAATTTCAGACCATTTCACAAATTTACATTATATGTTTGTCGTATTTTTCTCGTAACTATGTACCTAATAGGTTTAATTTAAACGACGCAAAATTATTGTTGGAGAGTCCGACTATAGCTAAATAAATCATCACGTTATGTTGGCACTATGTTTATTACTCTAGATAACTGGCATAGACTAATACATAAGTTGTTTTCTTTTTATAATTATTATCTGTGGTCTTGTCACCATTACTACTCTTAACTTTTCCTCCTGTAGTTCTAGTATAAGTTTTTTCGAAACATTAACTAATTCGAATGCGTTTGCGTTTTGTCTCAAAATGTATGGAAGTAGTATGAAAACTTGAGCAGCGCCTCTGGTGGTCACTAGTGGAAACTAAAACAGCGAGTATAACATTTGTTGCTAACCGTTGAACGCGCGTATTTCAAACTCGGTGAGAGCGTTTTCATACATTTTGAGACAAAACGCAAACGCGTTCGAATTAGTTAATGTTTCGAAAAAACTTATACTAGAGCTACTGGTGCAATCGTTGTTGGCGGCAATACATAGTTTCTCAATAATACCATATTTTACTGCTGCTGCCCTTCCCACAACGATAATCACCAATCACAGTATACGCTACAATTATAAAGTTGCAAATTATGCATTTTTTATCCTTGTATCAGGCCCCGAAAAATTAGTGTGAATCTATTAAATTAACTTACCTTAAACCTGACAACGTTAGAGCATTCATTTTCCATTTGATTACGATGCTGTTGGCGGAAAATGTATAGTAAATTTATTGTTAGCAATTTAGGTAAGTAGGCATTTTACTGTTTTAAACACTGAGAGACTTCTCTCTTCTAATCTTTTCCAGTTCATATTTACAACAACATTTTAATTAAATAAATAGACATTACATAATAATTTTCTTACAAATCATTATATTAGAACAATGCTTTCAACGCAACAATCACAGGTGAAAAGAGATTCATCGCATCAAAACAAAAGCAAAACGCATCACTGTACGCCTCCGTAAACGTGAAAGAATGATACAATGTCTCCCAACAAACTACAAAATGCACAATTTCATTTTACCTAATTCCCACCACATCACAACACAAGTAATGAGTCCCCGCTTGCCAAATTGAAAATCCTCTTTTGTGTTACAAAGCCGAATACATATCTAAAATACATGTGGGTATTGTGGATTCAGTAGTGTTGCGTTTAAATTTTCTGGCTGTCCACGTTTCATCTATGAGGCGTGTTGCAACTAGTCGGTGGAGACACGAGTGCTATTGTTTCTGTGACAGGGTTAAAAATAAAACAAGTTAAACATAAACTGCTGGCTTTGAGCTTTCGCTTTTATGATGTGCAAATTATTGTACAGATGAAAATGTGAACACAAACTTCATCGTTACAAAATTTAATGTTTTATTCCCCTTCTCATCAGTTCTGTCCTATTACTAAAATAACAGGGATTAACTGAAAATATAATGATTATAAAAATACGTATCTCCTAACTTTACGAGTAGGTACTATTTACCTAAAGAAAATAAAGTTATAAAAAAACCGGCTAAATGCGTGTCGGAGTCGCACATTTAGGGGTCCGAACCAGGGATCGGATACCGGTATTTGCTCTTTACAAAAAACCGGTATTTATGTCGTTCTTTTTCGTTCTTTGGTTTATAATTTAATTTTTAATGGGACACTCTAATAATACGAAGTTGTTTAGTAAATGCATGATTCAATCCTACGTAAAGACCATACAATAATTCAAAATATTGGACTATTTCTGTGATTTTCAGAAATACCGGTTTCGATCCCTGGTCCGAACCGATGTAGCAAAACTAACTTGGTTTTAATAGTAAAAATAAGGAAATTTCAAAGAAAAATCTTATTTATCAATTTATTAGTATTTGTTGGTAAAATATATACGTAATAATATTAACATTATCAACAAATTTCAAGTTGATAGGTCAATGGCAAGTAAAAAAAATCTTCGGGACAAAATTTAGTGACAGACGACGGACGGACGCGTTCCGTTTGGACCCTTCGGGTACGGAAACCCAATGAAAATGAAGGCGCCAGTTTATGCGGCAGCAGTCGGAACTTAACTTTCCGACGAAAAGTGAAAACTAGACCTTCTTTAGATTAAGTTTTGTCAAGTAAGTGCATTTACTTGCTCATGAGCAACTAGATGACTTAATAAGTTCATGAGATGCTCCTAGGCTTGTAACAGTTGTAACTTGACTTACCTAATGAATGACCGTTAACTGAGATATTAAACCGGGATCAACGGATTAGTGTGCATTCTTCACAACGTTAGGAAAAAAGTATAACTAGACTTGTGAGGACGCAACGATCGCGCGGCCTTGCGGCGAGGCTGAAAGTATTTTCAAGTCTAGGTATTTCCTTTGGCCTGTGCTCTATACTATAATAACTAATAACTCTTCTCTCTTCTAATATCTCTGGTAAATAATAAATATATAACCTAGATCTAAATTTAAAGTTAATCTAGAAAGCTGGGGCGGCCTCAGCCGCCATTCTCGATGCAACAAGGTGAAGCAACTGAACATGATTTGTTAATTTATTTTTGCTTTTTGACATTTTATGTGATCATTTAATAATGATATTTCATATCATATGATATGTTCATGATTTACTAGAGGTCAGTTTGTTAATTTTCTACTACAAAGCTTGGATTATTGTAGACGTAGAACCTTGTAACTCTTACTCGACCTAAGCGCTTTTCATCATTTTTTTGCGCACTGCTAAGATTTGGAATTCTTTGCCGGCATCTGTATTTCCGAGTTCATATAACCCGGACCTCTTTAAGGCATAGGCATTGTCTGGGTGAGCACGCTTTACCGTCGGCCTCATCTTTGCCTCCTGGCTAGTTGCTCGCCAACAGGAATCCCATTTTTAATTTAAAAAAAAACCGTGCGCGGCCTCAGAGTCAAGAGGTGCGAAGTTGCGAACCCCAGGTCGTTTAGGATGCTATCGACAAAACAAACGAAGATAATGTTTCCTATTTGAATGTTTGCTTTAAAAAAAACCATTTACTCAGTTTAATTTAAAACGTAATCAGTGACCAATTGGCAATACTTTCAATGCTATCGGTACAAAACTAAGTGCGTCAATGGTTATTTATTTTGATGATCGGGAGTATCGAAAGTTTCCGTGCAATGTGGTTTTTTCACTAAGTAATCTTTTGCACTGTTAAATCTGGGCGATTTGTCGCTAACTTTCCATTTGGAATAAAATAAGAACTTTACAATATAACATGTTTAAAGTAGAGGTCTCATTCATTCATTTATTTATTATTTGATAAAACAAATAGTTTTTTTTTGTGGCTTTGTCTATTATAACGGCCAAGGTCTCGTTGGGTGTTTCTGAAACGGGTGTTGAATTTGATGTAGATTTTACTTACATTCAATTCGCTATTTGACAGTTGTAAAGATAAAATAATTAATGTGTTGGATACAGTAGCTTATAAGTTTACAATACTCATACAATAGGTTTTTGCTTTAAAATTAATTGAAAACATTTTATTTTTGAAAAATAAATTAAGAGTTTTTTAATCTGTTGATTACAAAAACCGAAACGCGTGTGACGTCACATTTCAAAGTTAAGGTTTAATTCCGCAACAGACCGCAACTGCACTTACTGCACGTTATGTTTCTCCGCACTCCAAATTGAACCGTAACGGTATTCGTAAAAAGCTCTATTTAAAATAAGCGGAGAAGTGTCGCAACAGCACAAGTTACTGTACAATTTGGAGTGCGGTGTAACATGCAGTTGCCGTCTGCTGTCGGCTGCGGGAGTAAACCTTTAGTTTTTTATCAAGTGCGACGTCACAGTACTCACAGTCACATGAACGCCTGTTTTCGCGCGAAATTCAAATTACTTAAAGAAAAAATATTTTTTTTTAAAGAAATTAAGCTCTTTGGGGGGAAAAGATAATTGTTACAGGTATAAAATAAACCTACGTATAATTTAAAATACATTTCCGAAAACTGTCAAGTAGCCAATTTTATTTATTTAAAATAGAATTATTATTTAATGTTTGCATTTGCATTTGGTCAGATCAAATAGTATTTGTCTTTGCGAAAACAGCAACGCAAAAGTTTTCCTTAGGTATTCCGTTAAATACGTTATGTCTCAGTTTCTGGTTCAACTAATATTAAAATTTTATGGCTAAAGCCGTAAGGAACGTGATTTAACAATAACTTTTTTTGGGTTTTTAACTTTTTATGTGTTAATAATGTGCAAAATAGTAAAATTTTACGGATCGCCGATGCGATATCGTTTTTAGGTATACTATTATTTTGAATTTTATTTTCGTATTAAATAATGTTACCTATACCTATGAATTTATATATCATTGGAGCAACAAGTATCTATGGCTTGCTGCTGATACTGGCTTGATAAGTTACAAAAAGAAAAATATATATCACATGTGTTATATAATAAGTAACTATATAAAAATAAATGTCTCACGGTGCATGACATGAAGGTCCATTTTCATGTGACGAATAAATATAACTATGCGAGGCCAATGCATGTGCTTCAAATAAATAGAGTTAATCCGTTCGACTCTCCTTTCGTCAGCTGTTGTTGTTAGTCTAACTTGGGGCCTTATACACAGTAGTTTTAGTATCACGGGACACGCAACATTCAAGGAGAATAATTATGTGAATGTAAATGAGTATTTATTAATTTATGTCACACCTGGCCATAAAGCGGCAATTACCGCACGCTCCGCGCGCGGGAAATCCCACTTCCTGGTCAAGGGGTGACATAAAATTATGTACTTAACACGGGCGGTAATAAAGAAAGCCTCAGATCGCATATTTATCGCGTCAAATACCTGCGATCTGAGACATTCCTTGTTTTACCGCCCTTGTTAAGTAATGTACTATTATTCAGCAAAATAAGGAAAAGAAACACACAGATAAATCCAAAACCGCTACGCAGGCTTCGTCAGGTGGGCACAACTATGAATGAGGGAAATATATTATATTTACCTATTCAGGGAAATAGACATAGACAAGCATATATACATAACACATAAGTACAGTTAATCAGGACTCAAATTCATAAGCTAAACAGTTTTCACTATTAATTAATAACATATTTGTTTTTCTGCCTGAAATAAATAAATAATAATATCATGCATAATCCAAGACGAGATTTCTTATACTTACGTATTTAAGGAAAGAACAAAAGAATAAGGAAAGTAAATATCACGTTAGACCCGTAAATAATAATATTTAATAAAATTGTAATTATTATCTGCTTGTAAATAGGTATAGGTACCAGTGGCGGAGCGTCCATGCAACTCGATTCCCACCGGCTTGCCTAATTTTCAGCCAGTCCTGTTCTTTTACTACGGCTCGTGAAGAATGAGAAAGGCAATATTTTCGGATTCCCTAAGAATATTTTTGACGCGCTGCCACTGATAGGTACCTAGTCAAATCGTGTAGCTTTTCCGTTATTTATGTTTATTTCCGACTGCGGCATAGCAACGACAAGTTTTTAACCGTATGTTGTTCGGTCCGACCGTATGATGTTTACTTCCCATAAATTTGGGTTAAACACTCTCATATGTTTTAATACTTCAAACCTGGCCTGGACTGTTTTCATTTTAACCAAACGTTATATTTATAACCCATACTTACGTAAAAGCTCTCTCGCCTTGACAGAGAGTTAGAAAGCTAACGGAAAACTTCAACACATGAGTGACGTCTTATCTCTGAAAATATTAGGTTTCTCTGTCTGAGGTCAGTCGCTTCAAAACAATATTAATTAATAATGCCTACGCATTTCGTAACAACGGTTCTTTTTGCGTAACTCTGACGTTTGACGGTTAAAAAATTGGCAGTTACATTCTCATTACGTTTAGTTCGCGTTGGTTACGCTTATTATCGATATTCTTAAACTTGTTTGTATGAAACTGTGTCATACGTAAGGAGCAAATTCATCTTTCTTTTGTTTATAAATAACCTGTAACCGGAACAAGCTTTCTGCCCCACACCGTCTGAAAGGTGCGCGCGAGCGCCAGTCTCTCGGCGTCCTCCGCAGCGCGCACGCACATCCACGACAACCAAACAAAACTTTTCTCGAATTTAGTAAACAAATATGATCGCGTGATGTCCTTCTGTAGGATCACCGGCCGCAGCCGCGGGCTGCCCAAGCCAAACTACTTTCCGCTCCTCACTCCGATTTCTCCAGCGGATGCGAAGCGATGCTGCAGGATCACAGGGAAATCCTACGGCCTGCCGTCGCACCACTACATTCCAGTGCTTCTGACCGCCCGTTCCGGCAGTAATAAGTGCAAGATAACCAACGTCTCCGGCGAACTCGGCCCGCACCACTACGCCCCAGAAATTAATTACGGAAACAGAAAACACGATATCCTACCGGACTTTAGATATATTTTCCCTGTTCTGGACGGATCGTCGGAGGCGCAGAAGGCTTTAATGGACATGCTGTTGACTAAACAAGTCGCAGACGATAAGCGTTATGTGTACACGGTACAAGAAAGAAGGTGTAGTTTAGTGTTCTCCGCTCAAATGGAGGCGGCTGTGCGCGACGGTGATGTGAGAGATGTCATGTTGGCGAAGGATTCGGATACAGTGCTTATAAAAACGAAACAGGGTCGCAGTGTTTCTATGGACTTTAAGGATTTCACAGAAGACGTGGAAATGTATGAAGGTGAAGGCCCTAACGCAGAAGTGCTGAAGCAGAGAGAGATAGAAGAGTTAGCGGAGAAGAAAAAGAAGAGGAAGCGTGCCGCTGGTCTGTCTTCTATGAAGAAGATATTTGAAAATAAAGAAAAATTGGCTGAAGTACAAGAGTTGGAAGAGGAAAAGCTACGGCGGGATCGTCTAGCCAAGAAGGCTAAGTTGGAAAGCAAACACGAGAAGCACGACGTCAAAAGCTTTAATGTTAATAATTTTGACGTGAGCCATATGCGCTCGAAGTCAAGTATAGTTAGTTGCACAGCCGAGTGGACGGAGCGAATGCATCCGTTAATAGAATCGTGGGACTGGGAGTTGTTTGAAAAGGAAACGGGAAATAAACAAGTGATTCCGACAGCAACTCAATTGCCTACACCTGTTAAAATAACTCCGTATCATTGTGAAGCGGAAATTTATGAGTCAGAACAAAATGTGAGCGATGTTTCGATACCGCTGGAAAGTGTGCCATGTGTTAATCCCCTTAAAGTTCCGAAGGAGCGCCCGTCCGCTACAGTTCTAAACGCAGTGAAAGAACTTAGCGAAGAGCGTTTAAATGAAACCATTAACATCGAAGAGAAATTACTTTCTGAAAACAAGGTTGACATGCTTCCGTCGTTGGATATATTACCGGATGTTATTAAAAATATCAAGAAAGGAAAGAGAGAAAAAGTTGCTAAAATCTCTGGGTTGACGATAGACATAAACAAAGCAAAGAAGTTTATACCCGGGCAACATGTCAATACTCCACAAGGACCAGTGTTTGTCCCGGGGCAAACTGTGGAAACCCCAGTCGGTCCTGTGTTTGTGCCTGGTCTTAGCGTGAATACTCCCGATGGCCCAGGGCTTATACCAGGACATATTGTCACAAATGAAAACACAAATGAACCTTTCTTCCTCGCGGGGCAAGTTCTTCAAACTTCAAGAGGGGAAGAATTCGTATGTGGACAAGTAATGAAAAACAAAGATAACGGACACCGCTTTACAGAAGGCCAAACAGTCGTATCCGAGGAAGGCTTAAAGTTTGTACCCGGAAAAGTACTACACAGTGGCTCCGAAGAATTGTTTGTTCCTGGCCAAACATTAATGACTCCAGAAGGTGTTCAGTTTATTCCGGGACAGACGATGACGGATAGTAAAGGAGTTATTTTTACACCTGGTCAAAACGCGAAGATAAATAATGATTGGCAATTTGTGCCAGGACAGGTGGTGCAACAAGATGATGGATTGCAGTTTGTGCCTGGAGCGACAATAGCGACACCCAACGGGCTGAAGTTTGTACCAGGACAAACTGTTTCCGTTGACGGTGAAACAATATTTGTTCCCGGCATCACAAAAACAACAAGTAATGATAATTTACAATTCGTTCCAGGCACTACAGTGGAAACAATCGATGGGCCTAAATTTATCGAAGGACAAATAGTGCACACTGAGTACGGAGAAAAGTTTATGCCAGGGAAAACCATAGTGGAAACTAACGGACACGTAGAATTTTCAGTTGCAAAATCGGTAGAAGATATTAATTTCTCAGAATCCGCTCCTACTGGATTACCAATCGATATCAAGACTTGTTCTCTTTCTGAAGAGTCCTTGTACGTTTTCGGACACATGATCCAAACAGCTAAAGGTATTGAATTCTATCCTGGTCCAAGAGTACCGAAAATTGACGGTAAGGTGGTCCCCGGGCGACTCGTTAAAAACGAAATGAACCAATCTCGGTTTGTTCCTGGAATGATGGTGGAAGGCGTTTTTGTACCCGGACAAATAGTATTTACTGAGAATGGAGAACAATTTGTGCCTGGTCAAGTTGTTGATACTGCTGACGGACCGAAGTTTGTCCCTGGCCAAGTAGTAAATACACGAAATGGACCAAAATTCGTTCCAGGACAGACGATACATACAATTGATGGCCCTCGATTCGTGCCAGGACAAATCATTGAAACTAAAGCTGGGCCCACCTTTATACCCGGTCAAGTTATTTCTACAGAAGATGAAGGATCCAGGTTTGTTCCTGGTCAAGTGGTGGACACTGAAGAAGGACCAAGATTTGTCCCCGGAAGAGTTATAGAAACAGATGACAACGGTGTAACTTTCGTACCCGGACAAATCGTTCAAACACCTGAAGGACTAAAGTTTATTGCCCCTGACCTCACAGAAGGCGAAGAAGGTCTTGAATTCTCTGTGCAAAGCTTTGTTGTTACTCCCGAAGAATTGAAACTATTGAAAGTAAAAACTAACCCCAATGATACCACGTCAACTAAAGGAGAGTTGAGCATTGATACAAATATGTTAAGACAATTATCTGAAGCGGGGATGTCTATTGGAAGACAAGTGCCCGCGGAATTACCTGCCATCAGTGTCATCCTAAACCACACGCGCAACGTTGAAGCATTGAAAGCATTTGTAACGGATTATGGACTCAAAGACGATGTGGCAAATCAATTAATGGATGTCATTACGTCAATCATAGAAATGAGTGCACACTTGAAATCTGAACTGCACGAAACTGATGAAGAGAAAATTAATGACAGAAAGGGGAGAGCAAATAAGAAACGAGCTGAAATGCAGGAAGCTGGGTATGTCGGTGGTAACGGACAAACTGCACAACACGAACATGTAAAGAACTCGATAGCAGCCGCGGTCTTGGCTGCTCTTGTCACCGCTGAACAATTTGAAGAAGTAAATAACAATAATAGCAGGGAAAAGTACCAATTAATTTTAAAATCTATCGACACCATTTTGGGCAAAACCATCGATGAAGATTTAGTTTCCGCCATGTTTGAAATTCTGCAAAAGAACGAGGACAAGGAATTTCTATGTGAGGAAATATTGGAAAATACGACTCAACCTAAAGTTGAGTTAATAAAGATCGCAGTAAATAGTTCCTTACATAAACATGCCATCAGCGAAGAAGAAATAATTGAGAAATTTGGCGACTTCCTTAGCAGCGAAAATGAAGTCTTGGGACCAGCATTTAAAAATATCACTAAAAATGACACGAGTATTTTACACCATGTTTTGAGTAACATTTCAAACTCGATCTCGTTTATCAAAACTGAACATGAAGCAACAGAAACGCTCCAGAAAGCTATTGTATCGGCTGTACAAGAGGCAAGTGCAAAGGAATTAGAAATTCTGATAAACGACACAGAAAGTAAAGATTTGAAAGAATTAATAGTCCAATCCATTGGCTTGGCGAAAATTCTAGGAATGCGAGACGTTGCCGCTAGTCTCTTGTCAGTTGCGAACGACGAACAATGTTTATCTAAAATAGCGAGCGACCCAACGAGTCTAAACATTTTGAAACGTCTGACAGTCATGCGGAAACTCGCAGACAAAACACCAAGCTTACACTCAGCGTTAAAGAAATTGGAGACCGACCCAGAACTGGCTCGAACAGATCCTAAATTAAGGGATTTGGTGAGAGAAAGTGGTGCGCTCATGATCATACCAGAGGAGCCTCCTTTGATGACATCAGCAGATGTACCTTTAAGTTTGCTCGATCCTGAAAACAGCTTAGCCATGGAAGATTTCTTATTCCAACACAAAAAGCATAAAGGAGCTTTATTGATCATGAAAAGAGGTCTCCAATGTGTTGTACCCAGAGAAGCCAGCCGCGCCGTTTTGTCTGGCCAAGTGGGTTACACAGTTCTTGATGAAAATGGGATTAGGCATTTCGAGCCTTTAAGCGTATTTTCAGCCTTAAATTTGAGCGAGCCGACAGCTCATCGCTTTTCGATGTACAGCTGTCTTATTGCCGATAGCCAAGAGGAAGATTTAGAAGACTTAACAAGATATTGTAATACCATAAGTAACAACCAGCGAATCAGGCTAGGTGGATGGTCGAGTGCAAGCCGCAGATACAGCGGTGTTTTACTCGACAGAGAAAACACTAGGAGTCGAATGAGTAGTTTGGATTACACGCCAAGTTACAAACGCTATCCTTCAAGATCTCTATCAAGGTCAAGGTCAAGTTGTAGCAGAAGTCCTCCTAAGGTAATCCATACCTTTTTTTTAAAAACTAGCTTTCAGGCGCCCAATTCACGCTTTTGTATCGGCAATCGTAATGGTTTTAAAATAGCTTGGAAATTAGATCCGGTTTATTACTAAATATGAAGAGACACCACGAGTTGCTGTAAATCTGAGTCTCCACTGATTTTCATTAATTTGCTTTTTATCTACAACTAAATCACTATAAAGTAATTTTTACTTACTATAATTGATTGAACAAGGCGCTGCTTTTCAGAATTGTTGTCTAAATAGTTACTAAAACGATATTATTCCGTTATTATATTACGCAAATAATCTTGACCCAGGCAAATTGTGAATAAAATGTAATTGTGGTTTTTATAATTGCTTTATTATATTTGTCATTTATAGGGGCAGGTTTTCCCTTTTTTGTTACACAGAACTACCAATTTCTCACAAAACCATCATTTACTTTTGAAGCTTCACAATCTATAGCTGAACGGGGAGCATTCCTTAACATATTCTACATTTGTTACAGGTAGAAGACGTAGTGGTAGCCACTTCAGACTACACGGCGTCTGCCGATGACGAAGTCTCGCTCAAAGCGGGAGATATTGTCGAGGTTCTCGATACTAAGGCCGCTCTCGGATCCAAGTGAGTACCATCAATATTATAAGCATGAGCTTTGCACAACCGTGCTACCATCGACTTGTGACTAACTGGAGCGTACACTTGCGACACAGTCATTACTTTCTGGACTGTTATCTTTAACCACATCACTCACATTTAACACTAATCTGGGAACTTTAAGTATAACAAATTTAATTTACGTAAGTATACTTGACAGGATTCTATCGATCTGGTATCAAAATTTATATTAATTTGTATTTATTTATATAAATTTATATTTTTAAATTAATGCCTTTAATGAGTCTTCATTCCAATTTACGACATTCATTTCCACTGAAGAAGATCGCGTATATTTTATTAAATTAGTATAATAGATATACAATTTTATGTATCTTGTAATGAGGGAAATAGTATCATAAATTTCATTATAATCTTTAAAGGCAACTTGTAATATTAGAGATACCTATTAATATGTCGTTGGCAAGTAGCGGGATAGAAAATTCTAAGAATGCGTTTATTAGACCCGATGCGTCGAACATTCCGCTCGGACGCGTATTTTTAGCCAGTTCGTTGCACTCTTACGAAACACGAATAACTTCCCAATAAATCTTCATTTCCATACTCGCATCATCACGAGCCATCACCGCCCAACCTCATCACCATCATATTACACGAATAAAGACATAATGAGAGATTGTTGATGCAGGTACAGAGGTCGAGTATATCGTTACGAGAACCATTTCTTCAATACACGAGGACCATCTATTGACTACGTATTTAGCGTTCCCACGTACAGAATGTACTATTACTGATCATGCTTTGAAAGGAGAAGAAGAAAGAAGACCATTGGCCATTGTAAATATCTCGCTTTCCGAAGCTGTTAATGTCGTACGGTTCATTGTGTTGTGATCGAAATTTAGAACTATTGTGATAACTATGTTACATTCATTTGTTTTAATATTATTGTATATACATGTAGCTACGCTATGGGCATTACATTGTGTTCTTTCATTTGTTTGTATTCAACATTGTATTTGTAATCTCTAGGTGATTTAGTTTTTATACTCGTCCAATATGAGTTTGGAAATCAGTAGTTTCTCATTAGTTATCGGCTGTTTTAACTATTTTTCACTGATAAGTAGTACATAAAATATTTAGTTTGTCTAATTTTAGGTGATTAGGTATAATAAAATTTAATGCCTTGTAATTCTTGTTAATTTATTTGTCACCTTTTCTACGTAGAAACGGAGCTACAAAAAAATCTAAATATAAACCTGTGCCAAAGGCCGCATGGACAGCATTATTACCTTGCTTCAAATTATTTTTATCATCGCAATAATAGCTTAGACATAAATCAGTGTGACAGTGTGAAGGAGTACTCTTTATTAGACAGAGATATTAGTACAGGAATAACCAATGACTCATGCATGGCATTTACATTCAGAAATTCTCAAAGAGCAGGCGACTAAATATTTACTATTGGGAAATCTGTCTGTCTTTTCATAGT
This sequence comes from Cenopis cana, assembly GCA_951800055.1. Classification (NCBI taxonomy): domain Eukaryota; kingdom Metazoa; phylum Arthropoda; class Insecta; order Lepidoptera; family Tortricidae; genus Cenopis; species Cenopis cana. The sequence continues at coordinate 21,986,636 of OX637476.1, read as the reverse complement.
ATATTTACTTTCATGAATTACTGAGTAACTTGTATTCCATTATCATAACACTTGGAAGTATGATATACCTTAAATATACTTGTAAAACATAATTTCTATGAGCGTATAATTTCAAATTTAATATGCCTTAACTCAGCACAAGCCTCCATTTTAAATAGTCTTAGGCTGCATTTCCACCAGAGATGTGACACCTCGCAACGCGCCGAGCGAGGTGTCAAATATATGAAAACACATCCTCGCACATCTATGGTGGAAACCCAGCCTAACACAGCCATAAAAAACATTGAAGATCATTTAACTAAAATCTATTGACTCTTTTAAATAAACGATACACACTTTTATTTATTGTACACAAAAACAATTCGGTAATAGTAGTTTATGCAACTGGTACATAATGAGGGGCATTAAAACACGAGTGTGTTTTATGAAACGAGCCGAAAGCGAGTTTCATAATAAGGTCACACGAGTGTTTTAATGCCTAATTATGTACAGTTGCATACATTACTTTATCTACACACATATTATAATTACTCTAAGATGGGTTCAGAAACCGTAGTAAATAAATACAATAATTGTGTTAATACAACCTTTTTTGCACGGTTGCGGAAATATCGAAATCAGAACTGGCAACAGATACCTGAATGTTATTTTAAAAAGTAAAGAGTCCTTATTCTGATGTGATCATGTCGTTCTAGCTCAAATTTCGTGCGATATATACTAAAAAAACATCGAGCTGACATTTCGCATCGACTGAATTTGAATTTTCAGTGATACTAGAATAGGGACATGTCAACTTTGACATTTAAATTTTGACAGTTTTGTTTGACGTAATATTTTAACATCATATATGAGATTAAAATGAAATATTTTATTACTGCTGTAGCCTTAGCCACAGATAAGAAAATTGCCATAAATTCATTGAATGTTGAAATGAGAGTCATTTTCTACGGTTTCCGAACGCATATTAGAGGATTTATGATATGTGTGTAGATAAAGTCTCTTAAACTCGTAGGTAATTCTTAACCCGTAATAGTTAATGATCATAAATATAGACTAAACGAAGGAAATTTATAAGGTATCTAGTTATAAGGAAAACTTGATGGACCATATATGATTTCAAGCGAAGGACAATCCATAAAGTTCAAAATCTTTCTTGGTGACAGTGTTGATAACGAAATAAACAGTTCTGATATTGTCGCTCATAGATCGCTGATAACCACTGAAAATAGTAGGTCACTAAATTCTAGACTAAACGAAGGAACTTTATTATACATTAGGAAAGCTTCATGAATCATATACGAATTGAAGGGAAGGACAAACAAAAAGTTCAAAACCTGTACATGGGAACAGTGTTGATAACCAAATAAACTGCTCTGATGTCGACGGTGACATGATTGCTTAACAACCAATTTGGTCTAGTTGGCATTGAACCTGCTTGCGAAGCTGATGGTGCGGGGTTCAATTCCTGGTAAGACAAATATATTTGTTCCTGAGTCTGTAGTACATAAGTAAATATATTATACCGTCGTTTAGTAGTACCCATAACACAATAAAAGCATTATTAAGCTTACTGCGGAATTAGAGCGGTTTGTGTAAGATTATCCTCTAAGAAAAGCTTATAGCTTTTTAATAGCATTGTTTCTAGAATGATTTATAACTAAAGATCCTAAGGATACGCTCTATTGAGAGAGAGCACGCATTTGTCACAATCTGTCAATACAACAAATTGTCAAACCGAAAAACTCGGCAACGCGTTTGTGAAAATTATGTAAGCGTCCAGGGTGTCTGCAGGCTGCATGCTCGTTTGCCACCATTGTGGTGTAAAAAAGACAAATAAATGGCATTCGTAAATAGGGTCATCGCTCGCCTATCGACAAATTCTAGGTAAATATGACGCGAGGAAGTTTATAAAAAGAGACAAAAGGTAGACAACGTCGGCGTTTGAACTAGTTCAGCAGGCTGGCGGCATGCCAGCCCTGTTCAGGTAATGTGTCATATCATGAAACTAGATTCTGGCAGTGATTTGGATAGGTAAATACAGGGAGAGTCGGGAGAGGCAATCACGATGACAACACGTGATGATCTGACGACGGATTCTAACAAGGTGTAGTTTTCTCTCTGGGTTGGAAGGTCAACAGCAGTCAAGTTCGTGCCTACACCAAATCTTGGGATTAGGGACCAGACCAGACCCCGACCCCGGTCTCCTTATGGGTGTTCCCATGTTTTGCAGAAAAATGTTTCATAGAATTTTTATTTCATTGATACTTTTTTCAGAAACCGTCAACTCTTAGGTACAGATGAAATGCCATGTGTAGAACCCAATTAACTATAAGTACCGGAAAAGTAGGTAAGGATAGGTCAGAACTGCGACCTTCTATGAAATGAAAATTCTGCGAAACAATACATTCTATGACACTTCTGTCTGCAAAACAAAGTAGGACCTTCCTTACGGATTAAAAACCTGGGGAAGTGTAGGACCATGGCGACGTGATGATCATCTTCAACATTATCCTACGTGTTGTCCTATACTCCATTTTTTTAAAGATGAGAATTTTAACGGTAATTTTCGCCTACAATTCTTCGTTTCCCTGAGACATCAGAGGATGATATTGTACTAATTTCACTTATTCCAGTAGCTTATCACGTCTCAAAGAGAGCACGCCGCATTTTTTCCCGTTTCAAGATTGTATTCCCTGAAATCGCATGACGACAATCGCACGATTTTTCTCATCTGAAAAAAAAACGGAGTATAGGTGGGCGAACTAGACGTGAACGCGAAGCGAATTCGCGTCTAGTTCGCCCACCTAGGACAAAACGCTAGCGTTTTGCTGGTTGTAGAAAAAAACAAAACAAGGTGAAGCGAGCTCACCCAGAAAATGCCTATTCACTCATGCCTTCAAGAGGTCCAAGTTATATGAACTCGGAAATACAGATGCCGGCAGGGAATTATAAACCCAAGCTGCAAAACTGCTAAGGTTTGTAATTGCCTGCCGGCATCTGTAAAAGATGATGAAAAGCGTTTGACATAAATTATTCTTCTCTCTCGGACTTATATTCTTGCTGGTAAGGGATGTCTGAAGGTAGGTGTAGAGGTACACGCTACCTACCAGAAAACGGACGCAGATTCGAAAAAACCCAAATCACTTAATTTTTTACTTTGTAATACATTTATCGTTTAATAAGATAAAACTACAAGATTCTTTTTTCTCTTTATTTGCACCCTTATTCCAATTTGTTTAGAAATTATAATCGTTTATTTTTGTCTCTTAAATTGACCCAAGTTTTCCACGCATTGGTAGTTAGCACTTCATGAACCTCGTTTTATAGGTTTCAAATAAAATTTTAGCAAACTCACATACCTACTCGTAGTTCTATACCTTTGTTTTATTAAAATCTACTTTACACGATATCATCTGGGTTGGTTTTGCTACAACACATTTGTATTGTAATAAGAGTTTGCTATAATAATTTATTGCTGAAAGCCCACCTAAGTTTATGACTCAATTTATGAGATATAGAATGCGTAGCAGCCGCACTAAGACACTAATTTCGAAAGAAACGACTGTTTGAATAAATATTTACTGGCATCTGTTTTCGTTGCCCAATTCTTTCGGCATGAAATTGAAAGGTGTGAAAGTGTTAGGTAGTGAAGAAACAGGGTTCACCTGTTGCGTCAGATCACATGATACGTAGTTATCTTTGGATCATGCGTACGCTCAGATATGGTGTTCGAATAATTGGGAACCAAAACTGCACTCCGAAACACGCATTGGCGAGGCTTTTTCACCACGTCGGCGGAAAACAAGCGTACGGCACGCCTGATGGTAAGCGGTCATCGCAGCCTATGGACTCTTGCAACTCCGTGACACTACAGAACGATATCAGTTTCATACATTTAGTACAGTTGGATTCAAATTCATCTGAGGATGATCGGGTATAATTACATATGTCGGACATATAGCATTCATCCCTTTCGCACTTACGTACTTGACAGTAAGCGACGAATGCTATATGTCCGACATACAAGCGATATTAGCCCCTCTGGTGCGCTTGAATATGACGGCTCATACTGTGTAAGGTGTCAGAGTGCACCAGAAAGCAAAAGATCGCGCCAGATAAGTACATATGAATCTGGTTTACGTCAACATCTTCACTGTCCGTAACCCTAGCTGTTATTCAGAGTCACGGCAAGCCTTTATTACAAAGACGTAAGATTTAAAATTAAGATTCGGACAGTGCACGTGTTAAAGAGGGACTGGGGAGGACATGACTTCTGAAGAAAGATAAGACAAACAAGGGATTAATGGGTAAAAGTTACAAGATAAGAAGAAGATAGACGCGTTGTGCAAGGAATGCAATGAAATTTTAATTCAGAGGCTAAATGAAGATAAGTAATGTGTTGTACAGATTGGGACACTAAATAGGCTAGGAAAAATAAATACATTCAATAAATTAGAAGAACCCTAATGTTACTTGAAAGATATTTTTTCACCAAACTAACCTTATTGTGGCTTTATAGGCCGGGCCCAATATAGCGATAGTAGATGCAACCTTTGCTATTCACCTGTCTTTGGCCTACGACTGTGTGCAGATGTTAAGGCGTCATTAGCCAAGTATTTTCTTTACAAGACGCTGACCATCTCCCGTCTGCTTAATGTGCTAGATGCCTTTCCTTTTCTTTTACATATTTAAGTGTTGACTGCTCTTGTCAGTGGATCAAACGCCAGTTGTTTCTGTCCTCTGCCATCAAATTCACTCTGATAAGACAAGACCTTAACCTTCTCTTTTATTTGTTCAAAGTAGTTCATTTCCTTACTTTAGTAATTTTTACAAAGGCACAGATACACAATCTTCGTTACCTAACATTACCAGAAACTTCACACACCCAAAAAACTAGAGCAAACAATAATTAACCAAATCTCGAACTAGTTTCTGACATCCATCCAACAAACAAAACATCAACATCGTTACCCGAGGGGGGGGGAGTTCTAACCCCGATCTGATCTGTGCCACCGTTGACGTCACGGCGTTTGTGGGCCAGCCAGAAATAAGATTCCAGTGCTTTAATGAGTTTTTGGAGCGTAGAGATTGTTAGGAAGAAGTGATTTATTAGGTATACTGGTGATGCTACGTAGGACGTGATAGAAAAGCATTATGTCTGTGCAATGGAATGGATCCTTTTCTTTAAACTACTTGATAATGATAACTCATAAATTTAATTAAAATTGCGTAAATTCATTTAATACAATATTAGAATGTCTTAACAATACCCTGAATGTCTTTTTTGAGACTTGTGTCAAGATTTTATATTCGCTAGCCAGTTGATGCTCACCATAATGCAACTCTTGAACTTAAGCCAGCTAACAGAGATATGAACTTTATTACTCCATCACCTGCTACACTGCTTCAGACACTTGATGAACGAGCAATTATCTAAAAAGGAAGAATATGACTACCATACATACTTATTTTTAGCGTCCTCCTTTGTTTTAAGTCATTGAAACCATCTTAATACAAGTATGGCGCTGAAAATATAAACAAAGCAAAGTGAAACAAAGACACTAAGTGCGATGGCAAATGGGTCTAAACCCATTTGCCATCGCACTTAGTGTCTTTGTGTGTCTTAGTGTATTCTAAAATACATTCCGCATTTCAGTGCCTTGGTTATAATAAAAACTCTTTATCCTTCTTAAAGACGGTATCATGCCAACAGTCACCCGTAAACAATACTTGGAAACTTGAAGGAAAAACATTGCTATTCTACCACATCAGTACAGTAATACAAACCTCTCTCTGATGCGCTTTGGCATGTGACATAGTATGAATCACGTCAATCTGACTCTAAGGGTGGCTATATGCAACAGAGATGTGCTATGCAGCTATGTTGCGAACATGTGAAAGCTTTCCATTTCCACTAGTCCTCACTGCATCTATAGGTAGCGGAAAGGCACCCTAACCGTTAGTAATAAATATATGATACCCATATCAGTCACATCAGCTAAATATTAGGGCATTTTCACTTTAAAGTATACTAGTATAGCTGGATCGCTTGCTTAATAATTGCATTCGTTTTGTGTTTTGCCTCAGGAAGTTTGATCATGTCTCCTCATTCCGATCTCAGCTTGGCTGGCTCCCAATCCGTCAACGTCGTGATATTCGCATTCTCTGCACACTCTTCTCTATTCTAAAAGATCCTCTCTGTCCCGATTACCTCAAATCCCTGTTTAAGTATCTTGATGCTTCCCACAACCGTCATCTTCGCTCTTCTAGCAATCTCTCTCTGGCCATACCACTTCATCGTACCGGTTTTATATCAAACTCCTACGCCGTTCAGGCGGCCCGCCTTTGGAATAATCTTCCTCTTCAAATTAAAAATGTACCCAACAAATTTACTTTCAAAAAATCTGTACGTAATTTTATTGCTGGTAGTAAGTAATTCTTTGAGTATCCGTTTAGCAAGCCCTCATCATTATTTATATAGAATATTATGTATGTATATTATGTATGTATATATTTATTTATTTGTGTAGGTCTATGTAAATATATTCTGTATGTATAGTACATTTTCCAGTCGGTATTTTTTCTTTTCTTTTCTTTTAAATTTAGTTGCACCGCCTACAATCTTTCTGCTTAGCCTGGAGGTTGACTGGTAGAGAATGCCTCATGGCATTAAGTCCGCCTTTTGTACTTGAATTTATTTTTGTGCAATAAAGATTAAATAAATAAATAAATATACCCCCTACTTGTTTTTCGGATCTCGGTGATTTTGGGTATTCTGCCTCAGAATCACGAGTACTATCCATTTCCGCGAAGAAAAAAGTGTCCCCCAAAAAAAAGTCAGTTTTGTGACGCTTTTGTTCATACAGTTAATATGGCTCGTCACAAAACTGACACAGAAATGTATGGAAAATCAAGGACATCTTTTTTCTTCATCTGAATCAATAGTACTCGTGATTCTGAGTCAGAATACCCAAAATCACCGAGATCCTAAAAAAAAGTAGGGGGTAGGTACACTTTAATAAGAGAATTCTCAAGCCCAATAAAAAGTTTAAAGGGGAAAAGGAAAATGTCTGACTATACCTAGTATTAAATTTATGTGGTCTCCAAATGACAAAACTATAGTAGCTCCACAAATTTCTACGCTATCTCAGTTGCCCAACATATAAAAATAGCGGTGGGATCACATGATGCAACTCGAGAGGCTCTCGGACCCTGACATTGCGGCGCCGACTGTCACCAGTGATTGATGGACAGCAGCTATCTTTAGTCGAGGAAAAGTTCGAGTTTCGTTTTTGATTATTGTGTGTTCTGTATCTGAAATTGTAAGCGTTATTTTGTAAAAAGATAATCAAAAGTCACGCCTGTATTAGTAGGCGGTAGACAGCAATTTTGACTTATATAAATTTAACGTTCGAAGAGAATAGATATTACCTAAATGAGGGATGGTGATAACATGTTATTAGTTATTAGCCAATCGCCTGCAACTCACTTCATCTCCGTCCCCGTATCAACCAGAGGATCCTGTTATAAACCGACACCACATTTCTTGAAACAATCATTATGTCTTTATTTTTATATCATAATTGCCGAATCTAGTCCTCGTTATCTCTACTGCACTCAGCTCTCTCATTACTTCAAAATTTTCATTGTACAATAGTAAAAGGACGCTTCCATATGTTGATTATACTTTTCGTGTTCACCGTACTTAAACTCACCACCAACTAACTGTAACTTCATGCACGAGAAATTATGCCCCAAACCCGCCAATTGTTTATAACTCCATCAAATATTTGTAACACAATTATTTATTTAACCCTTCCTTATCCCATGACCCTCTCTACTCCCAGGGCCCGCCTGAACGACCCAGGACTTGACTTGAAAGTGGAACTCCTGGACACCAGCGCGGCAAAACACAAGGCGGCAGTCAGGCCTAAGAAGAATTATCCTAAAGGGAAGAGTAACGGGAAGACAGAAGAAAGGTAATAGCTTATGGTGGCTGCTGGAACGCTTCGCTTTATGTTTCTCTTTTGCTTCATTAGCGAGAAAACAAATTAGGCATTTTATTACTTAGATAACCAAATCCGAAGGCTCAATAAAAATGCAGAGAAGTTGATCGTAATAGGTAATTTTTTGTGCAAAATCTTTTAAAACCCGGCAAACCTCTTTTCACAGAAAGTTGCGCATGACATTTAAGTACCTCAATCGACTATACTTGTATGCTCGTCGACTGTGAGTAAGCTGCAACCAAACTGTCTGTAATCGTAAAGTCATAATCATCACCCTGGCAACGGAAATCTTAAACTTCGTCTCAGTGAAAACAATTAATTAATAGATCTCCATGTCCAATTATAAGACTTTTCTTTGCCTACAAAATAGTTCAATGCCTCATAATAACAGAAAATCATGTATCACACGAATATAAAGAATGCGAACGGAATAAAATGATAGATATAAATGACCGTTCCACTAACCGCAATGTATTTATCGTGTTAGCATAAGTTCCAATAATTCTGCAATTATATAATGTACGTAATACTAGATGACCTGATTGTTAAAATAATACCAAGGTCTCCAGATGTAGTTCTAATGTTCTGGCTGAAGTCTGCAATTAAATTGATTTTGTTTTTGTGATATTACATTGGTACGGATCGTGATTAATCGTCTCTTGTTTTATAACGGGTTCTTTTTTATATTTTTTGTTATTCTACATTTTAACTTGGTTCGTATTATTTTTGTTTTAAGGCTCCGTATAACATATTCTGACGATTTGGCTAAGATTGATGAGGTCGTATCTCATAATCTATTAGTATTTATATACATTTTATTACAGATTATGAAAGATCATTTCATTCTGAATGGAATAAGTGTGCTACTTTTTAAATTTTCTTATTTAGTTTCGAATAATCTTGCTTAACCTAACAGCTGTTTCCTCGATTTGCGCTTGAAGAGGCTTTCAAAACGACCTAGTTAGGCTATAAATTGGTGCCAAACCGGCTTGAAAAAAATATGCACATGTGCAATAGATACTCCTCTTAGGGATGAGTGGAAGGGTTTTTACAAGTTTCATACAAAAATGTTATAAAAAAAGAATATTAAAATTGGTAAATTTTCTGAAAAACTTCAAAGTTCATTGCATCTTATAGTAATATTAAAGGTAATAAAAAGGTTTTTGAGCATATGATTATGATAAAATAACTTCTATTTTATGACTTGAGATAATAAAAAGTAGCAACTTAGATAGAAATATATTATTTCTAAATGATTTACAACATGCCTTTTTTACGACATTTTCATTGACACGGTCATGGTGACTCAGTACCGGCCGAGCGGCCTTCGGAGGAGGACGTATATACCGTTTTTTTGTGGCTATTCACAAAGCTTACCACAACCCCCTCAAACAAACCAATACAAATTGTGACCTCCCATTATGTGTATTTACTATGAAAGTCGCAGTCAAAGTATACTAGGAACGTAATTGTGAACTAAATCGAGACAACTTATGAATCACATAGCTGATAACGCAGTTGTCATTTGATTTTCAAGTACTGTCCTTGATACTTGGTGGATTTAATTTATTTGTCTACTCGTGACTTTTTTATATTTAGAAAAATGCTTTATTTTGATGAGCATTTCATTATGATTAAAGTCAGCGATCAGCATCTAGTGGTTAAACCTGTAGCTCTAGTATAAGTTTTTTCGGAACATTAACTAATTCGAATTTTGTCTCAAAATGTATGAAAGTGGTATGAAAACGTGAACAGCGCCTCTAAAACAGCGAGTATAACATTTGTTGCTAACCGATGAACGCGCGTATTTCGTACTCGGCGAGAGCGTATTCATACATTTTGAGACAAAACGCAAACGCGTTCGATTTAGTTAATGTTTCGAAAAAACTTATACTAGAGCTACTGGAAGGTAATAATTTAGCAACTAGACAATATTGTCTCTCAGAATGCTACAATAAGCATCTGATAAAGTACGGAGATTCTCAAAATGTAGTCGCACGATTCTATCCACCAAAATTCGGCTGCAGAAAAACACAAAAACTGACTCGACAAATAAATTTATTTTTATTTACGAACCTGTTCACCAAAATTCACGAGAATCGGTTAAAAACGCGACCTGTAGACGCGGACAACCGGAAATCCGGACATACGAAAGCATTTATCTGGAAGCTAAAACAGAGACCTTCGTTTCACCCGGTCAAAAAAGAAATACTTCCCGACCGAGGCCTTCAATTTTGTACGAAATTTCTTTACAGTTCTCTCGGGTTATTCCGTCTGAAACGTAATACTTTGAATCCTGTTATAAAACGCACGTAATGACGACAGTTTATTGTACGTTTGAGAAATAGTACCGTTTGAGAATAGGCCGAGTACATATAGACAGCCAAGCGTAGCGAGGCCGGATAGTTACGAGGCTGGCAACTCCTTTTCACACCGAGGTATGTATAGTGCTTTTCTCAAACATGCAATGAAATAAATCAAAAAAACCGGCCAAGTGCGTGTCGGTCCACGCGCAAGGTAGGGTTCCGTAGTCATCCACCCGTTACATTATGTGGACTAAAAAGTTCGCAAACTTATATTTACTATGTTTTTGACAGAATTAACAACATTATCTAAGGTATCAATGGAAATTGTACGAAAGTTTGCTTTTGCAAAGTACATTTCTGAAGTTCGACTATTAATCGTTAACTAGTATAATGTCGACTTAGCTGTGATAGTTTTCCTTTTAAATTCATCGTATATACTACTATCATGATTTTTTTCACATGCCTAGTAGCCACCGTTTAACTGGCAGGGGGGGGGGACACTTGACCATAACAAAAATTATCACTTCAAAGCTTAATATCACGCTAAGCAATTCTTTAATCAAAAAATGCTTTTAGTTATAATATTTTTAAAAGAGCTATCCAACGATACCCCACACGATGGGGTTTGGCAGAAAAAAAAATGCACCACCACTTTACATGTTGGGGAGGTACCCTAAAAAAAATTTTTTTTTAAGATTTTATTCTACCGTTTTACAGCTTTCTAGTACAAACGGTTACTGAGAAAAACGGGGGTCGGACGGACGGACGGACGGACGGACATAGCGAAACTATAAGGGTTCCTTGTTTACTACGGAACCCTAAAAAGCTCCTAGAAATCAAACTTTAATCTCTATAGAAACTGAAAGTAAACAAGGAAAAAAATACCTGATCTTATATCTTTAAACGAGCAATTCTTGTATATTTATTTATTTATTTCGGGGATCTCGGAAACTGCTCAAACGATTTTGATGAAATTTGGTATGTGGGGGTTTTCGGGGACAAACAATCGATCTAGCTAGGTTTCATGCCCGGGAAAACGCCGAGCAAGGCTCGGCCGCCCAGAAATTTACTATTTATTTGTCGACTTCTAAACTTTATTAAAGTAGAAACAGGCGTATAAAAGAAGGCACAGAGTGTCTACTCCGAAATCTATACTTTGCACATGCCGTCCTTTTCACTCTCGCGTGAAAGGGAAGCCACTAATACCAAGCACGATTTTCGAATTTCAGAGTACAGGCCCGGTCGTATTCAGCCAATTCAACGAGTATTTTTCTGTTGGAAACGCTACGCTTTTGTACGTATACGTCTTAAATAATTTGCGTTTTTCGGTGGAAAAATACACTCACGATTCTGTTAAAAAAATGAACGGTGGGAAAGTATGAACTTTTTGTCGTTTCAATACTTTTGGTTATGTAATTATCAAATCTTAATTCAAATTCCGTCTTATTATCTAACCGTCTCATTTCCGTTCCGTCTTATTTTTGAGAAATTGTTTTTTTTTAAATAATCGTAGTGGCAGAATGTTTTAACGAACTAAAAATAAATTATTGCTTATAGTTTTCTTCATAGCTGAATGCTGTGATGCTGAGTCACAAATGAATAACTATAGGGATTATTTTTTTAATATTTTTGTATATTCATCACAGATATAAATAAATCAAACTACATATATTTTTTTTAAATAAAACGTACGGCATATGATTGTACCATATGTATACATATTTTCGAATCAAAATGGGCATTTTATTTACTTTTATTATATGTGAACTTCTTTGAAATGTTCTTTAATAATTACATTGACAACAACTATTATTGCATACAAAGTAATATTCATTTTTAAGTACTAAACAAAACGATCAAGATTTTTACGCCAGGCAGTAGGTTACTTAGGTAATTAAGTAATATTCTGCAACGCTTTGACCTCACCGTTGGAGAACCAATGCGTCAGACCTCCGATTGCGTGTAGTCATTACGTGTCCTAGTGTCAAGATATACTAGGGGTAACTAGTGAGGTGATCGATGCTTGACTATTGTAAATAGCTCGCCAACGCCATCTATCGAGTAATATTTCATGAAAATGATGAAAGCGCAAAATTTGACGGCCTCTTAAACTGTGTTTTGAAATTGATTCCAGTTCTTTTTTAAATACTCGTATATATAATTAACTTGACAATGAGCCGCGAAGAGACAATGACTTATACAAGGCATTTTTATTTAATGATTATCTGCTAAATGCTGGTTTCTGACAACATTCACAATCAGATCAAAATGGGGCTTCATCATATCTAGCCAAGAAAACAAATCTCTCGAGACTCATTACATTTGTTTGTTATTTCGACATAGAATAATCGTATGTATCATCTCCTACGACCAATTTACCAGTCATCGTCCCGATTTGCTGAAAAAAACAGTAGGTACGTACACGATCATTCATTCCACGACACCATTTAACAATGAGCCGTCATACATGACAGTTACAAGACTTTTTGTTTGAAGACTTCAGTGTCGTGGGAAGGTGCGAGAGGTCAGCGTGAACTGGCGGGTAGTTCTGCGAAATCTAGAAGTGGATTACGGTCTGGGCGGTCCATAACCACTTCAACTACTTACATAAACAGACCAGTATAAGTGTGGTCTCCGATTATTGATAGTTGTGAGGAACTCAGAGGTCGAATTATACTAGAAGAGTTTGCAGTCGAGCGACAAATGTTTTCAACCGACATGTTGGACAGTTACGCCCACTGCAGCTAATGTAATTGCCCGGTGTCGGTTTGTCCCAGATTTCGCGGATTTTGGTGATATTTTCAAAATGGAAAAACCTTTATTAACACGATGAATCATGCGGTCTGGTAAACTATATTAACTAACTAGACAAGAATAGAAACAGACATTATTTATCCAAATCTCCAATGCCTGAAGTGTCTAAAATTTGTTAATATGTTTGTTTTTACTTGTTTGTACATATTGCTTCAGCTCACCGAAGTGAACCATCGACTTCAAAAATATATACGTCCCCAAAGATTCCAAAACAGAGCAACCATTGCCCTTAAAAATAAAGTCGGAACTATTCCATATTCGGATCACTTTGTTCACGCACACATTTTGAAACTGTGAAACTCGACTGTACGTTGATTACTCACGCTCATGTTTGCATAGCTCATGGGCACTGGAAATCAAACTAGGCATTAGATTTACTTTACATTTCTACTTTAGGTACTTAGTAAGTTTAATACGCTCGTTAATCATTATCACACTTTTCTCTAGAATTACAATACCTACTTTGTGAGCTTCTTTAAGTATACAAAAATCAACAACAACAAATACTCTTTATTGCACACCTCACATAATCACACATACAAAAGAAAAACAAAGAAACAGGGATACAGAGGTAGAACAAAAGGCGGTCTTAATCAATCAATCAATCAAATCATTTATTCGTAACAAAAGGGAGAGAATGATTAATGTCTTCAGGAAGAGTTTGTTTACATGATAGGACGTAAAGACTTTAAAATTCATTCATTACTCATCTAAATCGCTAGTATCTAGTTCAAAATGATCTATCTGTTATTTTGAAGCATTCTGAGAATTTTTTACGTCTCATATCATTCTAAACAACTAACCAGTCATTTGTTTTCATGACAGCTATATTACGTTTTTTGGAGTAGGTAAGTAGGCAAATGTTGTTTTTTACCCTATTGATATGAATCAAAAGACTAAGAGCTACGGTAGCCTAGTAGTTAAAAATTGACTACGGGTAATTTTAAGTGACATTGTATATTGTGAAATAAATAAATCATATCATATCATATCATATCATGTGACCGTCAAGTGCGGATGCGTACGAATGTCTTTTTCAGAACTTAATGTACGAAATGTTATTTGGCTTATTTGATTAACCGTTAGGTTTTAGGTGAAAGTTTTAGTAACTGGGATAACCCTACGAGCCATTTGCCAGCCGAGAAAATCACGACAGGAAGGTTCGAGGGAGGAAAATCTATCCTGAGGAAACCTGCATAAGGTTAACGGCGTATACTCGACACCCTAATTTTCAACACCGGTTGTCAGCTATTGATAACTCTGTCCTTACGGCATTAGGATTGAATTGGCCATGCATTGAGTCGATGTCGATTATTGGGACATTTAAAGCTGAGGAGGGGTTCAGCCTTACTTCCATAATACCATATACCGTCGTATCCTCCATGCTTACCAGGCCGAGATACTTTTACGAACCAAACGCTTTTCATCATCTTTTATAATGCGCACTGTTAAATTCCCTGCCGGCGTCTGTTTTTCCAAGTTCATTATAACCTAGACCTTTTTAAGGCACTCTTCTGCGTGAGTTTGCGTCACCGTCGGCCTTTTTTAGTAAAAAAAAAATGCTGCAATGAAACTTTCATTGAAAAGTCGACAAATACCTATTGAAATTGTAGCCACATTTGCCCTTTGCGGCCACAGCACAATTTAAATCCACTTTGCTATAATGACTTACGGTACTACTTGGGTATTTTACGAGCTTTAGAAAACAATAAACCGACTAGTTTACGATGGTTACTTTTTAACACACCGAACTCGGTGACGATGAACTCATTAAATCAATTTTATAATAGCTTTTAGAACGCTGTTAGACGGTAGTACGGAACAGAAACCGTGCTACAAAATACCGCGATAGTGTAGTTGGTTTTTTGGAGTGTTATGCTCCTCATCGTCATAAAAAGGCTTAGTTTAATCAATATCATGGTTTTTACCTGTTGTAGCTTGTAAACGTAGTATGTTGCATAGTTGGAGGCTGGTTTTTGGAGTGCTTATCCTGATAAATAGTTAACAAAAGCTACATTATACTAAGTATAATGGGATTGTCGATCTGTTGTTGCCAAAACTTGATTTTTTAGGACCAATTTTATTTAGCATCATACATGAGCCTAGGGTCCGCTTTGGCACCTAAACTTGAGAGTTGGCGTAGGCACTAGTTTTACCAGTACAACTGCCACGGAACCAAAAGAGAATATAACTACAAGCTTCACCTTGAATGGCCTGGCTCAATATTTATTTCAATTTAGCTAAAATTTATGGTCATCTAATAAATACTCATGCTTTATTGCTGCAAAATTATTTCACTCGAGACACAAATAAGTATAATTTCATACGGCAACTGAAAATAGCTCGTCATGCCAAATAACATTTAGGCCTTCGCAATAACTAACCTACATTGAAATCAACGTCCTATCAGCGTCAAAATAAATGGAAACATTCAATAAACAAACCAGATTGAGAATGTAAGTTGGAAGAATTTAAATGTTTTCGGTAATAAAAACAGAATTTCAAAATGGCTGACTTAACCTAAAAAAATCAGTTTAAATTGGCGCCAAACGACTGGCACGGTCCAAGTCAGCCGTGCGAAATTTATGCGTTTCTTTTGATGCCTTGATCACTGCGGGTTGGACATGGAATTAGCAAGTATTTCGTTTAACTGGAAAGCTTAATTTGTACGCCCCTAAGGCGTTTATTTAAGGGAAGGTTTGAGGAATTTGGGGAAGGTCTCAGGATCGAATTCTTATTGTATATGTATTTGGAATTTTTTAGTTTGCCTTAGCACTTTCAACTTAAGAGCAAGTCTTGCTGACTTGAAGCCAAAGTATTTTTTCTCGTACCTAGCAAAATATTTGAAAGATATAGACTATGAACTTTTGCTGCATAACAATAATGATAATACTGAAGCAAACAAAAATCATTGTTTCAAGTATTTTATTAAAACAGAAAATTATATCGATTGATTTCATTTTATTTTTATTAGTTTCCAAAGTGGAAAGGCTAAAGACGATGATGAAGATGAAGATGCTCTCCCTAGCTTGCTGGGGTGGGGTTTACCTACTCGCTTGCTCTGTACTTTGAGTTGAGTCGTAATGGGGCCATTTCACGGAAAGTTGTACACTCGACTTTTTTTTTTATTTGGATAAAATCTAGTTTTTTCTGCTCAGAATCGAAAGTAATTTCGAACCTAATAGGAGAAAAAATGTATCTCAAATTGTAAGTATTGATTCTTTTTCTATATTTTTAAGCTCTAAAGGTAGGTTGTTATAAACTGTTACTGCCATATGGTAAGTACCAGAATTCACTAATTTTAATTTTGTGAAAGTGCTAACTAATTTGTTTCTTTTCCTCAAGTTTTGGTTTCTAGGACAGTTATCTCTTGTACGTTCAAATAAGTGTTTTTGTTTTTTAACGAATTTACATAATTCAAAAATGTACAGTGAAGCTACAGTCAATATTTTAAAGTTTTTGAAATATGGGCGGCAACTCTCTCTGTCATTTATATCTATTTGCCAGTATTCTGATACACTTTTTTTGTAGCCTGAACAATGATTCTACGTTAGTGCTATTTCCCCATAATATAATAGCATAAGACAGCCAGGAATGCGCATAGGCATAGTAAGCAATCGTTGCAGCTTTTAAATCTGTACATTTCTTCAGCTGGTAGAGGGCATATGTAAATTTTGATAATTTTAACGATATTTTATCAACATGTGCCCTCCAATTCACGCCGGAGTCTATTTCCACTCCCAGTAAAGAACAAGACTCAACAACCGCTAATGGTTCATTATTGTAGGACAGGTTCATATCAATTGAAAAGGTTTCATCTGCATAACTTTGGTTTTTGAAATATTAAGTTGAAGATTATGGTCTTTTAGCCAGTCTAATATTAATTTTAAAGTAATATGTAATTTGTTATTTAGATCATTCACTATCGTTGCATGGAAATATTAAAGAAATATCGTCTGCATATACTTACTAAGTCCATGGTCCCGTTAGTACTGCGATGTACGCTTGAATCGGACAGGCAAATCTAGAGCGTTGCTTAATGGGTAGTAAATGAGGAGGAAGATTTATTAGGTCGTACAAAGGATCTCAAACGAGCGTGGAACATAAATTTGGATTACTGTCTTCGATCAAGTTGAAAATTGTTTTTGATCGGGACATAATGGATAAAGAGATCGGAGCCAACGGTTTAATCAAGGGCAAAAAGCTAGTAGAATCTTCGAATTACAATATGCTAGTTGACAACAGTACTTACTTAAAAAAACGCTTATTCTCACATTACCGATAAATACTTAAAACTCTCGTAAATACTCGCAAAACAACACACATCAACTGAAATATTTGACAAAAAAGAATGAAAGAAAGGTTCTCCTTTCTTTCTCCTGCTTCTGCAGATAGGTTACCATAATCCCTACAGACTTCATACTTACAGAAAGTTTCATACAAAGTTGCTATACAAACCCGGGTTATTCTAGTACACTCGGAGAACTTCGCTCGTTCAACCATAGATAGATTCGTTTCTATAGACACACGTGAGAACAACGAACACAATTACATTGCCCCAAAATAAAATTATAAAAAAATAAATAACGACATGGCAAAATAGCTTGAGGCCGTCCATATGTGTCCCGTCAGTCCAGCCCCAATTAGTTATAATCCACGATTAGCGATGTAGTACACAAATTAGTATGGTTTACAAGCCCGTCCATTAGGCTCTTGTCGACCCATATCGTTCGAAATCTTCCGGATTTTGAAGTAGCGGGATTATCGCACTCATTTGGCAAGAAGCGTTTCCTAAAACGATTTTTCGTTCGTGTTTTCATTAAAATAACATTGAAATATTAATAATATTTTTGAGATAATATTCGTCAAGGGATATAGGGTGACACCACCAGTAATGGACAAGGCCCAATGATGTACATTAACTCTTATGTAAAAGAAAATAAGAGTCATTAATTTTTTATAGAACAATCAATTTAAAACCGTATGATCTTTGAATAAGGGTTGAAGTGTCCATTATTGGTGCTTGTTCTTAAAGTGTCCATAATTGGTGGTGTCACCCTATTGCGTGTCATCCACGACAACGCGCCCCTCCACAGCGAATCTCATACTATGCGCAATTGTACGGATTGAGCTATGGAGGAGCGCGCCTTCGTGGATGAAATTGTTTATTTTGCTATTACACTTATGATTTTTGGTCAGTATGCTTATTTTTACGGTTCCGTACCCAAAAGGTAAAACGGGGCCCTATTAGGTACTAAGACTTCGCTGTCCGTCCGTCCGTCTGTCACCAGGCTGCATCTCACGAACCGTTGATAGAGTTGAAATTTTCACAGATGATGTATTTCTGTTGCCACTATAACAAGAAATACTAAAAAACAGGATAAAATATGGTTTTAGGTTTTATTTACTAAATGTGGTTTTAGTGAACTAAAAGGGTTAGATAAATATGTTTGTACTTATCTGTTAAACTGTATGACTGAGTGACATTTACGTTTTAAAATTAATTTTAAGTCGTAGGTATCTCTAATTAGTACGTTCCATTTGTGCTCTCAAAATAAACGCACACCGAAACAAAGCTTGTAATTAGCTCAACAGCTGGAGACCCGTCTTGGCTCGGCAGCCATTGTTTTATGTTTTTTTTGTTTTAATAAGACTTGAGCCTCGTGAGGTAAATCACGCTTAGCAAAGCTGTGGTAACCTTTTTTGTTTAGGTGGGAAAATGCATAAGGCTAGAACTAATTCTAATTCTAGTCGCCTGAACAAGAAAACGAGTAGAATTACTGGACTGGTGCAGGAGGTGACCCAAGTGGTTATTGTGGGACTCCCGTTTAGGCTAATGAGACCCACAGTGTACGCACTAAAGACCCCCATCTGCCGCCTCGCCGCCTTGTGGCGAGGTTACGGGAACGTTTGCACTTCCACGACCCCGCCGGCGGCAGCCCAACGTCAGGCACGCTAGATGTTTCGGCGCGCATTCCACCTAGACCTCCAACATGTAGAGTAGCGGACCCCCCCGAGTCCGCTACAAGGAGGTCGGCGCCAAAAGACTTCCGGCACCCGGTGGCGGATCAAGTCTGTGGTTCCGCCACGAACCACACCTTCGCCGCAGAGGATAGGGAAAGCGGGGCACCGTTATACCGCCATTCCTCTTCATTTGCGTTCCCATCGACGCCGTTACTGCGGAACGGCCTCGCCAAATTTGCAGACAAAAGCATCACGCCTCTCCCCCTGCGATCCCGACTCGGCCACAGAAGATAGGGAGAACGGCGCACCGCTATACCGGCACTCCTCTTCTTCTGGGGTCCCACCGTAACGCATCCTAAGCAGGCTAGCCACGCCTGCTGGGGCCGCCCTCCTCGGGCCAGCTGGCAGCGCAAACAGGCCAGCCCTGGGTGCTTCTTAGCTTCACCGTGGATGACTAGTCTACTGTTAACTATTGCTACTAAGCCCCCGCCCCGGCAAGGCGGGCATCCTCGGGGGGAAGCTGCGATAGCTTAGT
This sequence comes from Cenopis cana, assembly GCA_951800055.1. Lineage (NCBI taxonomy): Eukaryota > Metazoa > Arthropoda > Insecta > Lepidoptera > Tortricidae > Cenopis > Cenopis cana. The sequence continues at coordinate 21,967,011 of OX637476.1, read as the reverse complement.
AGTTCAGCGGTCAAGCGGCGGTCTCGGTTTCGAACACACATGCCACTGAGTTTTTCAAAAAGCTTACAAAATACTATTTTGATATTTTACACTGGCTTTTCGGTTAGGAAGCCGGTCTAATCCCAACAAGTTCTTCCCTCTGGATTAGACAGTCGTTTTCGTAAAACTAGTTCTTGCGCCTAATCCTGGCTTAGGAACTATTTACGGGTTCCTGACGCCGAAACCGAAAATCGCTAGCGTGTATAATCTTTGCAAACTCATGAGATCTATCTGTAATGTCTTGTCCTACATTCGATATCAAAAGGAGCGTAACATCAACATTCGATCATAAAGTTGCGCAAAGGGCTATACCAGCGCGCGCGCATCCGTCTGGTTTATGGTTATTAAATATGTGACCTTACATATTTAGTTAATCTAGTTTATTTTATCGAAATATAATGGGGTTATTGCAAGCTCAAAGTCACTCAGAGGGCAATGGTGTGAGACCGCGGAAATAAATAAAATTCGCTAGGAGCGAGGCTCCATCAATTCAAATCCAGCATCTTTGATGGTAACCATCGCAACTCTTGACTTGTGCGGGGGCGTTGTCTTGGTAAAACAAAACACCTTTGGAAAGTTTGCCTCGTCTTTCTTGTTTGCATGAATGAGCACATTTTTAAGCTCAAATTAACTGACACAAGTAAAAATAGTCATCTCGTATTGTTATCTTCAGCAAAAACAAATGATCTGCTACTTTTAATAAAACCCAACATATATTATTTCGAATAACAAATTACGTAACTGTGGTATGCGATGTCATAATTCGTTCCAGCATTTGATTTACTGTGATAGCTGATTTTCGAAGAATTCAGGCCTTTCTATATAAGCCCGGATAATAGAACATTGAAGTCGGTCAATATGTTCTTTTGTAAAATATCGTAGGGTGACACCACCAGTAATGGACAAGGCCCAATGATGTACATTAACTCTTATGTAAAAGAAAATAAGAGTCAACGGATGGGTATAGCTATCCAACGAGGAAATGTGGCCAGCCTTATGGGCACCAAAGCCAGTGACCTTGGGGAATGTATATATATTAGTTAATTTTATATTTTCTATTGTAAATATAGGTATATTATGTTTTACAGAGTCATTCATTGTTTATAGAACAATCAATTTAGAACCGTATGATCTTTGAATAAGGGTTGAAGTGTCCATTATTGGTGCTTGTTCTTAATGTGTCCATAATTGGTGGTGTCACCCTAATGTTATATTTAATAAGATGTTCTTGCTTATTATAATGCTCGAGTTTTTTTATTTACTTTGAACTGTTTTCTACGCTATTTTGCTCTTTCCATATGTGCATTTACGGCTCTAAATTATATATTTTATGAGGCGCAATATGGCAATGCATCTTGACAGCTCATTATACATATAGTTATCCCCAATCTTTCCACGTTGTTGAGTGAGGTGTTTTTTTTTTGTTATTATTTCATTTTTTACTTCCTATGACAACCAAAATTGACAGCAGAAATGGCAACCGAAGACGTTACCATTTTTGTAAACGCCACGTGATGGCCATGTAATGATTTATATTTTACACAAGTCGAATTATACCCCAAATTCATACCGGTTGTATGTATGTAAAATGTTGACCTAAAATATATTGTGACTGACGCTTTGAAAATTAAGATACTTATTTCAGATCTGAATCTAGCTAATATGAGAGATATGATCGCTGACCACATTCGTAATTTGTTGGACAGAAAATCCTCGCATAAAACTACCTACAGTGTCTATTGAACTCTGGGTCATTGACTTGACTAGGGTTGGCACTCGCGATAATATTATTTAAATGTCACCTCTGTCCGTAAAACTCATGGCCCACGCTTATTGGTCCCGGCGCTGCGGAGACGCTTGAGTTGCCAGAGGGACCTGTTCTTGTCATTAGCTGTCAACACAACGAATCTTCAATCCAAAAAAAGCTCGGCAGCGCGCTTAGGTTTGAATAATGAGCGTCCTCTCCTTTGGCCCCTGGCCAAGAGCAATCTCACTTTTAATAAAAAAAAGTCCGTAGGCCGTACGCTTATTTGCAACGGTCGTAATTTTAAAAATATCTCGTGCGCTGGCTGATAGTTGCTATGCCACAAATTAATGGCATTTTTATTGAGGAAATGAGTAGGGCGGGCAGATTCATTTGAAGATACTGTTATTTTAAGACCGTGTTGACATTTACACATATATCGCGAAGATATTTACGATGACGGCCCAGCCATCGGAATGCTTCGCGCTGTAAGGGCAAATATTTCTGCGATGGCCACGATTATTTTCGGAGTCTTTGGAATGTTTATTTTTATTTACCTTCCCTACTGATTAATTAGTTTATTGGCATATTTCAATGCTCAATGAGTCGATAACGTAGGCCAAATTGAGGGGCATTGAGACGAAAAGCTGAAAATAAGTCAATGTCAAATCCTTTTTCGAAGAAATTCGCAATGTAGCTTTTAATCATTTATAATAATAGTTTATTAGCATCTAATTAAGTACGCTCGTAGCCGGGTTTCATTTAAATAGAAATACGTTAATATATCTATCTTATATTATTATTTTAATTTATAACCGTCCACAAAGTTACACTGAACTAAAAATAAACATTGCAATTTTACGCGTAGCAATTTTAAAATAACTCGTCAATGTCGTTATTGACCCAAAAAGGATTTTGCAACGAGCGCTGTATTTTTAACATGTTAATTAGAGTGACAACCCTAATGAACTGTGTGACGTCACGCGTTTGACGAGCTAAAAGCTTCCGCGTGTCGAAGTCTAAAGCTGGGTTTATGATGCCAGTGACGCAGACGTGTCGTACGAATGGCGTTTTTTGATTTGTTGGCGCAGAATAAAAGAAACTGTAATGAATATAAATGGCATGAGAGACGTTTGGCCGGGATTTTCACCTCAGCTTTGTGAATAAAAGTCAGCAATTTAGCGTCTTGAGTCTTAATTTATCAAACAATGTAGGTATTACCTTCGCCTTAGATTAGAATACAATACAATAGTTACTCTTAAATATGTACAAAAAAAAATGTTTTCTTTTAATATAGGTATAATTTTTTTTGTGAGCAATGAGGAAAACCTTTTTGCCTAACCTTTGGTTGGTCATTGTTGTAGTTGTGACACTTGTGACACATACGAACATTACGAACACATAAGATAGCGTGAACTCATAGCTCCTACGCTGACTCACACATAGACATTGTCCATGTATGGCTCAACACACAACCATGGCTCACTCGCGCCCGTGAGATAAAAGTAGGTACTCTACCTGTGCAAACGAAGCGATTTAGCGCCTGAATGCTATTAATGGGCGCTTGATGTCACTACATTTAACACAGGAATAACCCAGGACAAGTATTTGCTTTCCCTCGCGATACCATGCGTATGTAGAAGAAATTCCGTAGTGCTACGAAAAGCTTAGCAGCGAAAGTCTCCTTATTAAGGCGATATATCGATTGAAAGAGACACCCTTTGTTTTTCGCTCACGACAAAACGGGATGCAACCCTCTCCGAGAATGGCTTTTTAGACAAATCTCGTTAAATATCTGACTGTGTGCAGGTTTATTAAATTTCCTCTTGTCAGTACCTAGATGAGGTAAAATACCATCATATTAACTTAATCGTGTCTTTTAATAATGCGTTGTTTTAGTAGGCTGGGGAAAAAAAGGAAAATATAGACTTGACTTTGGATTTATTTTCTATCGAGAAAGTTTTAAGCAATCATGGTTCGCTATTGTCAGTACCACAATCATATAGTCAAGAATCATATACCTGAAAATCAGCCCCTACTGTTTGCTAGTCTGGGCAGGACAGCGTTTCAAAGTCTCCAAATTTCTCAGTGTAGCGCCTTAAATTACAAGAAAAGAGTGTGACATAGAATTATTTCCATTCCAGATGGTTGGTCCGCGTGTTAGAAGATGTGGACGCTGGCGAGATCCGGTCCCGACAGGGGCTGGTGCCGGCCAGGGTGCTCCGGGACACGAGAGCGGCGGAGCGGGACACCACCGCGTCAGCCGCCAGGCGACAGTATGTATACTACATTACGCGTGCCACACACTGCAGCGGCCTGCGGTGGCGGTCAATTGTACACTATGACTATCCTAACATTCAGACACACGCGGCGTTAATTGTCATACTGGCTGGACGCCACCGCGGGCGCCACCGCAGGCCACTACAGTGTGTGATAGGCGTTATAAAACCACCGTTCCGTTTGGGACCCCCGTTCCGGGTCATTCCTGGTGCAAAGGTTGGCGGTCGCCATTCAACGGGGCTGATAAGGACGCTCAGAACGGCACTGTGTCAGATACATATGTACAAACATAAAGGTTAAACCACTGGGCATGTGATGATATTATGCCGGCTGTACAAATTGGGCCAAGATGTTGGGCCAGCATGTTGGGTCAACGGGCCTAAGCTACCGGGAAAAACTACCAACATACAGCCAAGTAGATAGATCCCTACACGTGGGGCCATGTGCTGTTCCAACTACCTTGGCCCAAGGTGTACAGCCGGCATTATAAAAAAAAAAAAACATTTATTGTCTCATAAAAGAGAAAAAAAAACAATCGGCAATACACAAAAAAAACCAAACACAATTTAAATTTAAAGAGTTAGAAATTGAAAATTATAGAAATACAAATTTAAGTTGGTGCTACAAAGGGCTCGGGCTCAGCGTTTGCTGTGAGCCTGGTCGGCTGCACAGCGCTGTTTTTCAGGCCGCACCCACTTCACAGCACAGCTGATCAAAAATGACTATACATATAGGAAAAACAGGGGAACATTCGCTACAATTTGCTACAATATTTTATACAATTAATGACACAATATTTATATTTAAGATTGACAACAATATTTTATCTTATATTATACAGTGACGCCGGCGACCCTCTTAGTGCCCACACGACAATATTACTTTCACCAGAGTAAATTTTTATAACCCATAAAACTCTGTAAAATAGACTAAGAATAATGTCTAAGAAAACTTCGCAAACGAAATTAACGGCCTTAAAAAATTCACATACTAAATTATTTTTGCCACTTTTATTGCGATTTTATTCAATTTCCCTGAAGATTAATATAAATCGGGTCTTTCATCTGTGCAATTATTTTATGGTCGAGCGTGTTTTCATACAAACGGGTCGGATCATAAATAATATCACTAAGGAAAATAATTGTCGGAGGCCAAGACTCATTTTGGGTCGTCGTGCCAGCCCAGTTAGGTAGTTAGTTTAGTTAGTTAAGGAAAATAATTACAGTAGCTCTAGTATACGTTTTTTCGAAACATTAACTAATTCGAACGCGTTTGCGTTTTGTCTCAAAATGTATGAAAACGCTCTCACCGAGTTTGAAATACGCGCGTTCATCGGTTAGCAACAAATGATATACTCGCTGTTTTAGTTTCCACTAGTGACCACCAGAGGCGCTGTTCACGTTTTCATACCACTTTCATACATTTTGAGAAAAAATGCAAACGCGTTCGAATTAGTTAATGTTTCGAAAAAACTTATATCATCGCTGACTTTGCAGCACCAGAACTGGACAGTGCAGCTGTCGGAATACTCCCTCCAGCAGGAGTCATCTGAATGTCCACCCAATTATATACTAGATATACAGAGATATACTAGAGCTACTGACACAAAAACTGCTAATGAACTTAAAACATTAGACTGCTAATGAACTTTCATGATGAAAGAGTATTTTGTAAAATGTTTCGTTAATTTTTAGTATAAATTCTACTCCCGTGTAGTCCCTATGCTCCATATTGTGTAATCATGACAAAAACATATACCCATATCTTTCTAGTAAGTAGCAGTGGTAGCGTTAGAAATTGATGGAATTTTATTTTCTTGTAACTAACTGGCTCTCCAACCTCCATACTGCTGGTACCTACTACTACTGTTAAAATACTGGCCGTTAAGAAAAACGAAATACCTATCAGAGATTTTTTTATTTTGCGATCGTTTTTTGTTTTTCCTTCCCATAAAACGGGGGTGTGGGTACATTTTTATTTTACTTCAACTTCTGACAATGTTTGTGAAGTTGTGTGAATTCATTCTTTCATAAGTACTTAGTGTGAAGTTGTGTACATTCGTAAAACTAGCGCGTACCTACGCCAAATCTTGGGATGTATTGACCAACCAACAATACAATACAAATATTCTTTATTGTTCACCAAAAATTACATAGAAGTTGGGCTTAAAACTAAACATTCCAAATTCCAACCAACCAACATTCGTTACATCCCTTTTAGGTGTTTGATTACATCCCTTTTAGGTATTGACAGATATAAGTAGTTTATCTACACCCATATAGTAAATCCTCTTTTATAAGTTCAAATACCGTAGATAAGACCCCGCTTTATAAAATACTGTGCGGCTGTTGCGTGCGTCCCCTATTAGATCACGAAATATAACACTTTAACGAGATCACGTACAAAATTAAGACACAGCTGCGGGCTGGCGGCGGAGGCGCGGGCCGGCCTGTCGACGCAAACATGGCGCACGCCGGCGAGAAGTGCCCACACGAAACAGGATTTAATATATGGATGTAGATAAAGTAGTGTATGCAACTGTACATAATTAGGCATTAAAACACGAGTGTGACCTTATTATGAAACTCGCCTTCGGCTCGTTTCGTAAAACACACTCGTGTTTTAATGCCCCTCATTATGTACCAGTTGCATAAACTACTATTATGCAACTGGTACATAATAATGTACAGTTGCATACACTACTTTATCTACATCCATACATTAAATCCTCTTTCATGTGTTTCGTGTGGGCACGTCTCGCCGGCGTGCGCCATGATTGCCTCGACAGGCCGGCCCGCGCCCCGCCGCCAGCCTGCAGCTGTGTTCTTATATTGTACGTGATCTGATAAGAGTGTTCTATTTGATGATCTTATAGTGGACGCGCGCAACAGCCGCACAGTATATTATAAAGCGGGGTCTTATCTACGGTTTTTAAAGGATTTACTATACGGGTGTAGATAAAATATTTAATTACATGTGAGAGATCATCGTCATCCATTACTTACTGATGACGTCCAACGGATGACGTGGATACATTCTATTAACCGTCTAATATTTAGAAATAGGGAGAGAGTGGGAGCGGTATGTTCCGTAGGCCGCTAATAAGTAGCCAATAACTTCGCGTTGTTATGAAAAGCAATGACGTGATTATTTCATCAGTTTATATTTGTTCTGCTCTATTTTCTACAGTGTAGGAGTGTGTAATATGTTCGTTCCATAATTTAACTAACAAATGAACCCAGCAACTAAATCGGTATTTATTGTCCAATGCACATTTTAATGGCTGTATGTTTTTGCAGCGAAATTGAGTGTAAATACTCAGTTAAAAAATTGTAATAATAAAACATACTAATACTCGTTGGCACTTCGGCTCCGCGCACGCCTCCCAAAGGTCCGGGACACCATTGTCCCGTGAACGGGAAAAACATACTATAATAATATCCCAAATACTGTACGCATTTTAAATTTAATTTTATTCCTAAATGTTATTTCTGAAACAATCAACAACCGATTTTTACAATTATTTACCAGTTAGTTTCACCGGTATCGATCATTCTCTCTCTAAATTGTATGTAGGTATGCAGTCGACCTAAACTCAGCCATTTTTCGAGTTTAAACGCAAACGAATGACCGTATAATGCCTACATTATAGGTACATCAATATTGGCCAGGTTTTTATAGTTTCGCGCCTCGTTTATACGAGTACGCTTCAAAGGTAGACTCATAATCGCTTGTGCATGTCCAAATGCAATTTGCCATGTGCAATATATCACCATCTGTCTCATTACTGTCGGAATCTTGCCAGGCTCGACACTATGCTCGCCATAACTTTTGACATTAATGTTGAACTGTTAAGTGCCTTATGGACAAATTATTCATGTGACACCTCATGACTTTTAGGTCTGAAGAGAGTAATCACTATTTATCTATTTTGACAGAGACTGTTCATTACAAGGAATAATGGCTTTCCTTGCATACTAAAATGGTGCTTTTGATTCATTCGTCTAGTGATCGTTAGTAACTGGAAAATTAATTTTCCGACAGAGAAATATCATTAGTCGGGTAATTTATTTTTTTGTCTTGGTCTTTTTCGTATTTTCCGGTAATTTCTTGGTATTTTCTGTATCACATTAACATGCGCAAACCGAGAAATTGATAGTTAATTCAGTAGGTACTGTCCGTTATTATAAAAGATTGATAACTCTATAGCCTGCTTTTTATGTATAAAGTATCTACTACCATAGTAAAATGTATGGCGCGTTCGTTTGTTTCTGCCAATTCTTGTATAGAACTTGTATCGATATCATATCATATCATATCATAATTAATGATGATAAAAACGAGTATAGCTTCTAAACAATTGAAAGTTGTTTAGCACTTTAGTATCATCAATATCCGGGCGACCGAGCTTTGCTCGGCGTTTTCCCGGGCATGAGACCTAGCTAGATCGATTGCTCGTCCCCGAAAACCCCCACATACCAAATTTAATCAAAATCGTTATAAATAAATAAATATATATATACAAGAATGCTCGTTTAAAGATATACAAGATATGCAATTTTAAATAGAAAACTTCCGTGAGTCTTCAGAGATATTGAAATATAATAAATGGGCTACTCACGTCTTTATCGTTGAATATCGCTCGACATGGTTCGGGCCAATACGTCTTAGACGCGAGGCCGTCGCGACCACTCATGATTAAGGACCACGTATTGGCCCGAAACATTTCGAGCGATATTCGACGATAAAGACGTGAGTGACCCGTAAATTATTCAGCTCCAAAAACAGACTCCATCAAATCTGGACGGCATTTAGTAATGAGGACACAGCAAACAGATGTGTAACCAAGTCAGCCGTGTCACATCACACGAGCGACTGTTGACTGGCAACTTTGTGGTGCGCTGACTGTTTTAAGCTTGCCCCGAATTTACGTACAAATTTGGAGCAATGTAATAATCTCAATAAAAAATGCTTTTATTTATTATTTTACTGTATGTTTGTTTTCATGGAAACGACACAAAGCGTATGCCCTGCCTAATGGCAAGCAGCCATTGGCGGTAGCCGGACGTGTAAGACACATTACTTCGACACTTTTTTGACTATCATTCCATCGTTATTCTTTACATTAAGCAAGTGGCCGTCTCACACATTTTAGCAATTGCATCCTCTAATTGCTTCGAGCCACGACGGGACGCTCATCTCATTCTGTAATTTTTCACTCCACTTGGAACGGTATTCGGCATTCTTTGTAGTAAGTTTAAGGCTTCGCATTAGTTCTTCTCTTCTTCTTCGTATAGATACGTGACGATTGAGGGCATCCTTCACCACCGCTCTCCAAGCTGTGCGGTCCTGGGCTTGGTGTATGCTGGCCTGTAACGTTGCTCTCGTCGCAGATGTTACTGTGTCCATTAGTTATAAGTAAGTAACAAAATAAAGGCCCTGGTCTAACTGGCTGTTCTTTTCAGAGCCGTAGTCCGTGAGCTGATCGAGACAGAAGAGGAATTCGGGCGTGACATCCAACAGGTGGTGTCTCAGTACATGCGGCCCATGGACAAAGCCACCACGCCGAAGCCGGTCTTCGACAATCGGGAGCTGCTGTTCTCTAACTTCAGGCAAATCGCCGAGTTTCATAACACGTGAGTATTGAGAGGAATTCGGCGCAGACGTCCAGAGATGGAGTCCCAGCAGTGCATGAGACCTATGGACAAAGCCACAACGACGAAGCCAGTCTTCGAAAATAGAGAACTGCTATTCTCACTTCAGGCTGATCGCCGAATTTCATAACACGTGAGCACAAAGTAAATAGCGGCGGCGCGCCGGAGCAGAGAGTCCGCTCAGTACAAAGTGCCATTTTCGCCGCACGCACACAGACGTAACATTTACAGGCATTCCCGGTTGATCTCGGCAATGCTTAGTCGCGACTGTCGCGAGTGCCAGTTGTGCGCGCGTTGATCACTTGACGTCCCCGCCGCTACGTAGGTACTTTGTGTCACGTACTTACGTCAAAATGAATAACCGATATTATTACAGTTGGAATGTATTTTATTGTTTAAGTACAACAAAAAACTGTGCCTACACTTTCTTCAAATTTTCAAACGATATTGAAAGGTAAATAAAACGGTTTTCTCGTTTTGGTGGTTACAATACCTAGGTAGGTAGGTAATTTTTTGAAACTAGCCGCTTTGATAACGACGATCAACCATTACACATTCATCTTATCGTTCGCTGGTAAAACGCCAGTATTTAAGTACTATGGTTTAGTTAAGTAGGTTAGGTTTAGGTAATTATAATTAATTAGGTATATTCATTGTTGGCGCTCTCGACCGCCGCCGGTCACAAGTCACAACTCGCAGCGGGTCACGCATCAATTTATTAGGGTTCCGTACCGGAAGGGTCAAAACGGAACCCTATTGGTGTCGCCCAGACGTCCGTCCGTCCGTCCGTCGTCTGTCACAAAATTTGTTCCGAAGAATTTTTAGACTTCTCATTGCCCTATGAACTTGAAATGAAATTTGGTGACAATGTTCAATATTACGTATATTTTAACAACAAATACTAATATATTGATAAATCATATTTTTAAGGTTGATTCGGAGCCCTAAATGTGCGAAGTCCGACTCGCACTTGGCCGGTTTTTTACCAAGATACGCTGGTTCATATTTAAATGTCATGTTGAAGAATTTTTAATATACCTACTCCTTTTTAAAATTCAGAATCAATACAGAAGCAACCCTGTGAGTCGGGCAAGTTTAGGTATGTATTTTCAAGAACGGCGGGAACGGACCTTCTGTATATTTTTTATTTTGTGACGTGAGTAAGTATTGAGAGGAATTTGGCCCAGACATCTAACTGAGGTCTCAGTACGTGCGGCCTGTAGACAAAGACCCAACACGAAAGCCTTCTTCGATAATTTAAGATCAATAGCCGAGTTTCGTACGGGAGTAATGAAAAAAGTTGAATTGGTCTATTCCAAACTCACGCTCAAGCGCTCAAAGCGGCTGAGTATCTCCAATGGCGCAAGAGTCGTAGGATCCGATGCACACTGCACTTTAAAGGAGCAGGCAAAACGTCCTCGCCGGCGACAGGTGACTTCGATGGTTATGTCCAAGTGATTCATCACGGCAATGCCGCCAGCCCTCAGGGAGCCCTACCTCGGGCTCTAAAAGCATATTATATATTCCGTCCTTTCGAAACACATGGAGCATCTTATATTAAAAGATTGTTTTTTCTCAGGATACTCCTAGAAGGCATCAAGTACTACGCGAGTGAACCAAGAATGTTGGGTCGTGCACTCCTGCGTATGGAGCGCGAGTTCGATAAGCACGTGGCGTACTGCCGCGACGAGCCGCGTGCGCAGCACCTGCTGGCGACCGACCCGCAAGTCGCCAAGTACTTCCAGGTCAGTACCTTCTCGCGACCGACCCGCAAGTCTCCAAGTACTTTCAGATCAGTACCTGCTCGCGACCGACCTGCAAGTTACCAAGTAATTTCAAGGCAATGCCTACTTTGCAACCGACCTCCAAGTTGCCAAGTACTTCAAGGCCAGTACCTGCTCGCGACCGACCCGAAAGTCGCCAAGTACTTTCAGATCAGTACCTGCTCGCAACCGACCCGCAAGTCACCAAGTAATTTCAAGGCAATGCCTACTTTGCAACCGACCTCCAAGTCGCCAAGTACTTCCAGGTCAGTATCTGCTAGCGAGCGAACCGCATGTCTTCTTACTGATCATGCTACAATTTACACATCTGTAAAAGCTGTCAACGCTGAGTATATAATTATTGCCGCCAGCCATTGCAGGTATCAGTGCCACGGTTTCGTCATCCTTAGTGGCATATAAACTTTTCAGAATTCCGCAATAGTTTTAGGTACTTTATCTACAGCCTACAAAATCATAGCTACCTGCTTGTGTTGAAATAAAATGAGCTCTAGGGTTGCCTTTCCACCAGAGCTATGCTATGCAGCTATACTGCGAGGATGTGATAGTTTTACGTTTTCACCAGTGCTATTGTATATGAACCAAAGAAATATTTAATAATGATTAGTGGATATCGACGTATCCATTTAATAGCAACATGTAGCATAGTACAGCTCTGATAGAAAGGCACTCTAAGACTTATGTAAAAAAATCTTGAAAGTTTGAAATTATTCATCATCATCATCCTCCTACGTTGTCCCAGTACAGTTGCATCCTGAATTATTGCCGTAAAATTATGTCCGTTTATTGCCGTAAGGCATGAATCTTTTGATATTGGCATGAATTATTGAAATTCATAGATACTCGTAAGTTTCATGATACGCTAGCGCCCTCTAATTATCTTCACCAGAAATTTGTTCTTGTCTTGAATCCCACGGGTGCAGTCGAGCTTGATTGGGACAAAATTAGAAACAGCTCCGTGACGCCATCTACTGAACACCCGCAAACCAAACTCAAATAGATTTTATCGTATTCACAACGCCACCTAGAGGGATCTAAAGACAACTTTTACTTTGTAAATTTGCAGTTTAGTTTAGATGGATCTCAGCTTGCTCAGCTACAGCAATGGGAGTAGAATATTTTCAGTAGTATGATACAGTTTTACACAGGTGTCGCCACTGGTATAAATCATTTTAAGCTTTACATTTAAATATTACTGCAATCCATAAAATAATAGCAATACACCTACTTAACCTGCAGACCTAATCTGCCCAATTGAGATATTTAAATTTATAAAAAGATATTATCAGTTTTAGGGAATACTGTAATACGGCAAACAAACCTGTGATAATAATCTGATGATATTTTAAGTATCAATAATGTTATATTCTCCATTCTCTGCTAATTTGATATTTCGATTTTCATAATTATTAAAGTCACATTAATTACCTATTCAGAAGCCAGAAAAAAATATGAGCATACATTTCAAATCCAAAAACTTAGTGACTTTTGAAAACAATTTTTTGAATAAATAATTGATAAACAATAGAATTTCGAGAGTAAAACCTAAAACAAATGATGATAGAATTCAATTGCCAGTGTCTTTGAGTTATTACATTTTAGATCTAAACTAGAGTTCCGATCGTTCATTATAGCTGCGCGGGCGCCGGGCCGCAGGCACTCCGCCAACACTAGAATAGTTGTAATGCCACGACGAAATGACGGCTGTCAGACAGAGATGCCAAGGGACGCGCCTGGTAGCTTTAGGTATCCTGTGGTCCCGACCCAGTATTATGGTCGCATTTATAGCGTGATAACTGATAAACAACAAGATAAACTGTCACTTTCTATCAAGTGGTATCAGAAAGTGACAGATGCTTTATCTTGGCGTTTTTCGCGCTATAAACGTGAACGTAGATATCCATCATCAGACCTCCTGACTTAATAAGTTCTTGGCATTTTGACAGTTCTCAGGAATATCTAAACAATTGTGATAAAAATATCACGCAAACAACAAATAAGACCACTGGAGATGATGAACTCATTTTTGCAATGAATGCGGCCTATATGTTTAAGGTTTAAACACAAACAATGCAGATGTAAGTCATAACTTATCTACCTGATCAATTCTGAAGATTTACTGTCCCAGTTACTGAGGAGTAATCAACCCAGAATGCAGCTTTAACAACCAGGGTCCAAGTGTACACTATAAAAACTTGCAATCGCCCACTACTGTATTTTACTAAACGGTTAAAACTCACGTATTAATTGCCCACTACTGGCTGAGGATACTCGAAGACCTTCGAGTACAAAACTTGTCTCGGTCGTCTGTTAAGTCTCTTCCAACAGGTACCCTCACTAACCTAATACTATATTATCCTGTGCCACCACTTATAGCGAATTCCTCTGCCAGCACTTCGGAATTTTAATTACTCAATAAGTATGGTTTGTTAATTAAATTGAAATTGTCAATTGTTTACACTGTAGGTTATCGTGTCGATATAAAATGTACAAAGTCGAACACAAAAAAACGTTTGAATTGAGAAATTTTACGTACCTGAACGCATTACTCTCATTAGGTAGGTGACATAGAACATGTGTGGTCTATAAAAACCTAATGGCCCATTTTTGGGTGCAGCAGCCCTAATGCCCCCCCCCCCCCCCCCGTCATAAGCAATCATTATCGGGGGCAATCGCCCGCTCACGTAAACACGATAATATTAGAGCGCTCTTGGCTGCAGTTCTGGCGATATTGGAAGACGTTATGGAGGCTCAATTGCAGATAATTATAAAGGATATGTTGGATAACCATGCATTAAAATTCAAATATTCTTTATTGCACACCATAATTAAATTACAAAACAGTACCTCCATAAAATAGCGAGACATAGGTAAGCAGAGATACACAACAGGCAGTATTTTCCCTAAAGAGCGATATTTTGTTTATTTAAAAAATGACTGGTAACTATTATAACAAGCAGAAGTTTTTTTTTTCGAATGAAAGGGGTTTCGAATGAAAATATACTTCCACTTGTAAAACCATTTAGTTCCAATCTTACAATTCACTATGTACCTAATAAGCCCCATCCCATATGTTACTTTATTACACGCCACATTTAATAATTTATTTTTATTTTATTTATTTATCAACACTTACCACTATTTTTACAGGTACTTAGCCTAAGACAATAGTGTAACTCCCATTTATAGTATATCTACTTTCTATTTTTCTATGCTAGAACGCTATAATATATAACCTTTGCCAAGGAATAGAATCCACTACACTATCTCAATCCCATCCCATCGCAATTGAAAGAAATCTAAGGAGCTGCACTGCACTTTGCATTTCTGGCATATGTAAATCATTAAAACTAAAGGACCTATTTTTGACAAGGAATAAATCTTGAAAAGTGCTACGAAAAAACTTCAATGTCTATTAGAATTGACCTTTCCTTGGTTTGATTACCTTCCTCGTACATTGCTCCACATTAGGTAGTACCTTTTTAACTTATTTTTCACATTACAATTTCCAATTTAATAATTTTTTTGTGAAAATTTCTGTTGCTTGTAACTCTAGTAGGTAGCTTAAAACATAAAACACTGAAAAGAGAAATGTTTACGATGTCCTAATGTGAAGTTGTTGGCAAGGTCAGTGAGGAATTCCAACGAAGAGCCAACATTTGTGACATATATGTCGAGAGAAAACTGTCTACATCCACTAAATGGAAAACAGCCAACTGACGAAAATGCGCCATGATAAGGGGTAGGTATATTTACCAAAAATCTTAGTTACTAACGAAAAATTTAAGCATTTAAAATAAAATCTTAGCTCAAACACACACCACATCACAGATTGTGCACTTTTTCAGATCAGAAGCAAAATCCAACTAATGGTGATTCGGTATTATGTGAAGGTATAAATTTTATTAAAAATTAAAGATGTTACGGTGGCAGGAAAAACTGCGATTCTTTTCTTCATTGATACAAACAAAAAGTGCTGTTGCAAAATATTTTTATCACAGTAAGTCCCTACTCGTGAAGTTAATTTAATTTTGGGTTGAAGAAACACTCATCTCTCACTCACCAAATCTAGGCAATAAATATTGATATAATTATGTTCTACTGAACAATGAATTACATGAGTTACATAAGAGATTACATTCAGTAACCTAGTTATATTGAATCAGTGAATCACCAACAAGATAAAGAGACATGTACATGTTGTTATGTTCTTGTTGACAAGAATTGCAGGAAAATTGAAATTGAATGTGCGACTACAAACGATTACACTGCTTCTGAATGTTTACGTGATGCTTTTATCTAAAATCTAAAGATAGATCACAGAACAACTTTAAGACAAATTACACTGCTATACATAACATTATATAATCTAATATGAGGTTTAGAGTCTCAAGTGGGTAGATCATGTGTAGATTGTTTTGTAAGGAAATGACTAAGGCTATGTCTGGCATGTTCGTCACTGATGCTGAATCAGTGTTGAAAATACACGCATTTACGCATTTTTCCGCTGTGGCTGGACAAAATAAAATAACAAATACGTCCTTTAAAACATTGTGTCATGTCATCATTTCCATTCAAAACTCAATAAGGCTCAGTCGCAAAACACAATGTAACAAAGTTACGACTGAACCTTTAAAACATCTACAGAAAATAAAGCGTAGTTACCTTACGAATATTAAAATTATACGAAATATAAATACATCGAAAATAGAAGAGGAAATGATTGGTAATCTTAAACGACACGGCGCTTTTATAATGAACATCATAGAATGCAAAATTGGAGGTAAGCGAGGAAGGGGAAAACCGAGGATAAGCGATATGAAACAAATAAAAGGAAAATTAGCAGTCGTGTCATATAAGGAGGTCAAGGAGACGGCCAAATAGAGCCAGATGGAGAGAGCTACACCGACAAGAGATCTTAAATTTATGTTGATAAACACATTATACTTAAGCGGCGGAAAGCAGTAAGGCGGGGCTTAAGCTAATACCGGTGGTAACGGCGACTAAGATACGAACTCCTGGACTATGCAAGCCGAGTATCGTCTGAGTGGTAAATATTTACTAAGGTGAATGTACCGTCTGTATCTGATGATCTGATCCTTGATTTAATTTTATTATTGAAGATCATATGAAAAAGTTTCGATATGGAAGCTTATTTAAATGTCAAATATTGTTCCTGTATATAATTTAACAGGCATGTTTCCTAAAAACAATTTGTTTGGTCTGAATTTTGAACTTCAAACGGTGCAAGGATGCACCAAGGTTTGTTTTGCGACCTTGCATCACGTCACAGGAGAAATGGTACCGCTTGATTCTATCTTTAGTCCGGCCGCAGCAGATACAGGATCCGACCAGTCGCTCCGACACCGCGCCCGCGACCACCGCTCCAGCGCGCGACCTTCGACCACTCAACGAGTGAAGTGTGTGTCTGTGATTGTGTGTGTCCCTTTCTCTCCAGGTATAGTTACATGTACCGCTCCTCTAACATTCGACGCATCGTTACAAAGTACTAATTCACAGGTACCACTCACCTCAACAGCCTTATTGTCAATTACTCGTAATCTGTGCTTGCCTATTTCAATGTTACGCGGTGTAGTGTTACCATTACGTCGGGTTTATTTCTAGTCGTTGTGTGGGCGGTTTCGCATGGTTCTTGCAAGTTTCCCGCCGTCGGATCTTTCAGAGATATTTCTGATGACCTTGACCCACTTTCACCCTTTATTTCAAGTACTACATGTCCTAAAATTAGGTCTTAATCAATCAAAACTTTCACTCTCGATATAGTAATTGCATTTTCTTGTCTTTTGACAAATTTCTTTAGAATTATATATGTCATTCGAATCCGCAGCAGAAAAAAAACTCCCTAATCAATATTAAAACTAGCTAATGCTTTTGTTATTAGTCTAATTACAAGATAGCGCGAGCTTCCACCGTGTCAAGGTGATCTAAAAGCGTGCGAACAAAGCTGCGGCGAGCGAGCTTTTACGAGCGTTTTGTAGCTTTTCGCACAGATTATTCGTTACGGCGATCTGTCGATATTTATGTTTCATAACATAATGGAATGCGTGTTGTTATGGCTACGAGTACGCCACTTAGTGTTTCAATGTTTCACTAAATAATAATTCATCTGTGTAGGTAAGGTATACAGAAGTTACCTCGTAGTCATATACAGAAGTTACCTAAGCCAAAATTCATCCTGCCAAACCGTTAATAACATTATTATGGCACATATAATACATAAGCCGTATCTTAAACAAAACTTGTCATACAACATACAAGTTACAACATACAACAGCATAACTGAAAGCATTCAAACTGGCGAAAATTACATTTCTAATGACATATCCGCGATTTCATCTATATTTATCTTTGGTTAGTGTAATTTTCGTGGGGATTTTCTTATCAAAGCGAGATTATTCACCATTAAAATTATAACAAACGTACTACCGAATAGTTATTGTGTATGTTATGCTAAATCGCCGGCTTTTTACTCTTCGAGCATGTACGCGGTGTATTCAGTTTAAGTAAACACCATTAAAAACGCACGTGTGGGTTGCAAACATTACCTACCGGGCTACCGTGAGTCATGTCATTTTCACGTGTGGATCAACAAGATTGTATAATGTACAATGTCTGATTAAAATTAAGGAACATATATCCGTTTTAAACACTAATAATAGTACATTACTTAGCAAGGGCGATAAAACAAAGAATGTCTCAGATCGCAGGTATTTTACGCCCGAGCCGAAGGCAAGGGCGATAAATATGCGATCTGAGGCTTTCTTTATTATCGCCCGTGGTAAGTACAAAATTTTATGTCACCCCCTGGCCAGGAAGTGGGTTTTTTCGCGCGCGGAGCGTGCGATAATGGCCACTTTATGGCCAGGTGTGACATAAAATTAGTTTAAGAACTTTTCTTTTTATCAAGTAATATTGTACCTAATTCAAACACTATATGTACCTACTTGATCAGTCAGTGATGTTAAATGATGATGATAATGTTAAATACATGCGCTTTTGGTAAATGAATAGTAGTTTAATGCAACTGGTACATAATGAGGGGCATTAAAACACGAGTGTTTTAATGCCTAATTATGTACAGTTGCATACATTACTTTATCTACACACATATTATAACTACTCTAAGATGGGTTCAGAAACCGTAGTTGCGGAAATATCGAAATCAGAAACTGGCAACCGATACCTGAATGTTATTTTAAAAAGTAAAGAGTCCCTATTCTGAAGTGATCATGTCGTTCTAGCTCAAATTTAGTGCGATATATACTAAAAAAACATCGAGCTGACATTTCGCATCGACTGAATTTGAATTTTCAGTGATACTAGAATAGGGACATGTCAACTTTGACAGTTTTGTTTGACGTTTAATATTTTAACATCATATATGAGATTAAAATGAAAATTATATTACTGCTGTAGCCTTAGCCACAGATAAGAAAATTGCCATAAATTCATTGAATGTTGAAATGAGAGTAATTTTGTACGGTTTCCGAACGCATATTAGAGGATTTATAATATGTGTGTAGATAAAATAGTTTATGCATACTTAGTTAGTTCATCCTACGGTTTTAGTAGGTAAATGAAAATATAATGCATACTAATAATATTCGAACTATTTAGATAAAATAACATAGACCTCTTCTAGGTACAAATGTTTTCAGTTTATTTAAAAAAGATAATATTATTCAGGAGGGTTTATTGAATAAAATTCTACTTGGATTCTCAGTAGAAGTTACGGTGAGAAAAACGAAACTACTTGAATGACTAATTTTATTGCAATTTTATACATATTTTACAACCAAACTAATTAGGCAGGTCAAACAATATTGATGGGAAATGATAAAGCCGCGACATCAATAAAAGAAAGTGAAATTGCAACACCCATCGATCGATCGGCTCCCAGCCAAGCAATTACACCGACATCCGACGAATTATCGTCAATCAACCAATATAACGCTAACACGCCCATCTGTGATATGATATTTATACTTTAACATTTGAATTGAATCGTGATGCAGTAGAGCGTGAAGATATTCCTACCGTATTTTTGTATTTGATCAGCCTCGCCAGCCGAGGTAAGCGCGTATATCAAAAAACATCGAAACCTATAGATCATACATCATCATCATTGGCCTGTGACATCTATAAAAGATGATTTAAGCAGCGTCCATTAAATTGCGGCACTTGCGTACATGGCTAGTAAGGCCAATAGATCATACAACTAATGAAATAACATGCTACATCCATCACTGATCCATGTAACAAACGAAAACACATTGTATACTGTACGTAGTTGTATAATTACTTGCTTCGAATGACTAAGCATTTAAAAACACCAATTTATATCAACACATCTGAAAAAATAAAGATAAATAAGGTAAACTAACCATATTTTTTAATGACGATACTATATTTTATAATCTTGATGCGAAAAGAAAACGAAAACGAATCCTTGGGTGTTTCGATTGAAAGTAATATACTATACTGTAGCAAAGTTAGTCTAAAAAGTCTAAATCAGACACAGAATTTGTAATTGATGAGACTACATCACACATCAGCTTTCACTAATGTCTGCTCCACAAATAATGTAATATTTGAAGCGTGCGTAATGCATCTCGCCTACGAGTTTATGCCAGGTGTATTATATTTGAAACTCTCCCGTTGGAATGTTGTCTCTACCTAGCTTCCAATAGAAACAATTAAATAATGATTTATTCTTTTGAAATCATATAATTTAGAACAAATGTGTTGTTGTAGTACAAAACTGTAAGGCCAAGTGCTGTCAAATTAACGTAAAAATCTACCTTTCAGTCAGAGCTCTAAGTCTAGTTTTTCTTTTGTTCGTTTGACAGAATTTAGCCTTAGAGTTGTGTCCGAACTAAACCTGTATAAAAAATGCTAACCTTTACTTGTAGGTAAAACAGTTTCCCTTTTCAAATTCAAAACTGTCATTACTACGTAATTCTCTTCAAAACAAAAACAATACAAGGATGACGTATATTTATTAATAGCTAGTGACCATGTAAACAGGTATTTAGAGTATTTTTAACATCGATAAAATACTTTAAATTATGAAATCTCTTACGAAATGTAGAGATGACCCAGAAATTTCGATGCGTGCCATCCGATAAACGCTCTTTGTCAAGGTCCCATTTAGGTCCGTCATTTTTATATTTTAGGAACAGACAGACGTTCCAAATAGTAACATGACTGATTTTTATGCGTCCAGAGTCCAGAATGTAGAATTTATGCTAAGTAGAGTTGTTGCCAGTAGCATTCTAATCCATTGAAAAACGAGGTTGTTTCTTAAATGTTAGTGATGATTAAGGTTGTGTTAGGCAAAGAATCAAGCACCGTCAAGTAGGGAGAAAATATATTTACCGAAGTACCTTATTCCATATAGGTCTTTTGAAGGTTGTACTGATGACCGTAAGAAGATTGCTAGCAGTGGCTGGATATGGAAAGCGCTTAATCGAAATTGATGGACGCTACGTTTAGCAGTGAATGGACTGTGGTTTACGATGAGGATAATATTGATGAGATGTTTTTAGCTGTGTTTTGAACAATCGTCTTCATTTTCAGGATCTAGCCGACGACCTCGGTGACGACAAGGGTATCACCGAGCATCTGAAGCTACCGATACAGCGGATCAACGACTACCAGCTTCTTCTTAAGGTTGGTGATCATTGTTTTTTTTTCTATTCTTGGACACTGTTAAATAGCTATTAAATTGTTTGAGTTCTCTGGTACAGCTTTGCTAGGTATTGATAAATAATATTAATTTATTTAAGTACTAAGCGGTTGCAATTCTACTGTGAAAATACATAATATCTGGGCGGCCGAGCTTTGCTCGGCGTTTCCCCGGGCATGAGACCTAGCTAGATCGATTGCTCGTCCCCGAAAACCCCCACATACCAAATTTCATCAAAATCGTTAGAGCCGTTTCCGAGATCCCCGAAATAATTATATATATAAATAAATAAATATACAAGAATTGCTCGTTTAAAGATATAAGATTTAGTTGATTTTGATGAGGAAAATCACAACTTCAACAATTAGAACTTTCACAAAAAACAAATCTATCACTACGTATTGGTAATAATCTGTGGTTTTGGTACCCTAATATGTACTGACTCCGGTTACGCTTCTATTTTATAGAAACAAACAATACCGAGAAAAATGTCTACAGATGATAAACATGTTATTTTACAAATTTCTGGCACGGTAATGTGCGAAATTTCGCTGTGACAATAATTAGCGATGCACCTGACACCTCATCAAACTCTGTGTCATGCATAATTAATGAGTTGTAGTAAATATAATTTCAACTTACATAAACTAATGAAATAATTCAAGTAAAAACAAGTGCATCGCTTGTTCGACCTACAATAGGGTTATCGAATTATACTTTATTATGACCTAATTCTTCAAAAAAAGACCAAAAATATATTATAACAAATGATGTAAATTGTTTCCTTATATCTCGAAAAATTACCAGGTTATAACTACTTTATTGTTGCTAGTGAGAGGGGGTTAGGGCCACAGATGTGACGTCACAAATCTCTAGCGCTATAGTAAATGACGATCGTTCCATACGTAGGTACGTTTTGCGCAAAAGGGACAGGGGATGCCCTCTCCTAAAGCTTGGAACAATATTAACTTTTTGATTATTTATCTCTTAAGCTGCTGTTTTGATTCTAATTCGCATACTCTCGAGGAAATTCAAAATTATAGTTTTTTTTCATTTGGTGGCAACAACTCTATTAAGCTAAAGGTTCCAAGAGATTAAGTGCCAGTTGCACCAACCTTCGAACACAGACCGGTCATCGTCAAATATGGCGCCGGCAGCTGTCATCCCATAGAAACTTGTCAAACTTTCCATACAATCAGATTTGACGAACACCGCTTACGATTACAGACGGTTTGGTGCAACCCAGCCTTAATCTAGTCCGGATCCTGGACAGCTAGGGTTTTGATAGCGCCTTAATTAATGGGAAATAAATTGAAATAATGTATCGTTATTATATACACATATCAGCACTTCACACATCCCAGCCTAAGGCTGGGTTGCACCAAACCGTCTGTAATCGTAAGCGGTGTTCGTCAAATCTGATTGTATGGAAAGTTTGACAAGTTTCTATGGGATGACAGCTGCCGGCGCCATATTTGACGATGACCGGTCTGTGTTCGTACGTTGGTGCAACTGGCACTAAGTCAGACAAATAGTCAAAAGGTTTCACGTGGTTCACTCTGAAAGTCACAAGCTAAGTGTACATTACGGCAGGTCTAAGGAAAGGACCTTGATTTCCAAAAATGCAAACCTCCTAATTCGTTATGAGTACTCAGTAGTAGTTCCTAGTAGTTATTCTTAATGGGTAGTTTATTTTGTTAATTCATGATTTCCAATCGCAATACCGATTAACAAACGGCCAAGTTTTAAATACCGTTTTGACTGTGTTGGCTTGGCTATCGTCTGTATTTGACAGCTTGCATAACACATTGTTAGATTATTCTTGCCTAAAAGAAATTTGTTAGGTACTGTTGAATCCGCTAGCCATGTTCATAATTTGTCATTCGGTCTCAACAAATGCCAAATTGCATACCTCGCTTGCATAACTGAGTCGTTGACCTATCACGATGGTCACAAATCTCTCATTTAACGATCCATACGCGATGTCTGCATGGATATACGGATTAGATTTATATGCAGGATATATGAAAATGTTCTAGTCGATAGAGACGTTAACAATACGTTACATTAAGACTTAAAATGAGATGAAAATTGTAATTAATATTAACTTATTTATCAAGAGGACTAGGCTGATAATAAGGAAGTAAGAGCAAACGGTTATGAAAGCAGTAACGAATTAAACGATATAGATATAATTCCTACACATTTGGGATGTTGTAGATCTAGAAAGTTAATCGCTAAATTAAATATATATTTGCAATAGATACCTAAAGTTGTATGTATTGAAATCAAAGAAAGAACCCATCTTACAAATCACTCACTTGTCCGTCCATCCGTCCGTCGACTGTCACACAGGTTTTACAGTTTAGCTGTTGGAGCTGCAGTCTTCAAATTTTCACAGTACAATCATCTTGTTGACCCGAAGCCATACAAATTAATTAACTTATTTTTAAATGTTTTTTTGTTACAGGAGCTAGTAAAATACTCTAAGCGCCTCGGCGAAGACTGCACGGACCTTCAAAAAGCTCTAGAACTGTTCCTTGGTGTTCCCAATCGAGCTACCGATAACAAATTTATAGCGAGCATCGAAGGTAAGGTAACCTTAATAAACATCATCCACCAGCAATAAAAGTCTCACTAAATACCAAAAACTTAAGAGTAAACCCAAGTGGAGAGCAACATAATGAAATGACAAAAAAAACCTCAAGCAATAATTCTCGTTTTCAATAAGGACGATTGCTAGGTGAATTTTTAAGGAAATTCAGCCTTATCGAGCCGACTAAAAATATACCATTTGCTTGAGAATGCTATAGTACATTACTTAACAAGGGCGGTAAAACAAAGAATGTCTCAGATCGCAGGTATTTGACGCCCGAGCCGAAGGCAAGGGCGATAAATATGCGATCTGAGGGTTTCTTTATTACCGCCCGTGTTAAGTACAAAATTTTATGTCACCCCCTGGCCAGGAAGTGGGACTTCCCGCGCGCGGAGCGTGAAGTAATTGCCGCTTTATGGCCAGGTGTGACATAAAAGATATTTTCTGTTTTCATCGCGATCTCCTTGATTTTATTTATTTTTAACTTCCTTTTTTGGATTTTTCTGATAGTCGGTATTCTCTTTTATCTCAATTGCGATTTAAAATTCGCCTAAATTCGGGTTTTTGCCTTAAAGCTATGTCAAAAAGGAAATCATCTTGCTTTAAAAATAATTGCACCATTTAAATTCAGACAAATTGTAGGTTTTACTCAAACCCTGTACACTACAGTACGATTTACCTTGAGTTTGACACTGAAATATGCTGTTATTCTATTCGATATTCCACTGTAACGCTAATGTAATAATGCTTATATTAGCAACAAACGATTTTTGACAGTGTGTATATAATAGAAACTCTATTATTAGTGTTAAACTAGAATAGAACTAGAATAAGAACATATTTATCGTCATACTTAAAGTATAATTTGCAATAAACAAATTCCAGGTTACCGTGGTAACATCTACAAGCTCGGCCGACTACTAACCCACGACTGGTTCACCGTTACCGACTCCGAGGGCAAGTCCAAGGAGCGCTACCTCTTCCTCTTCAAGGCGAGGATACTGATCTGCAAAGTCAAGAGGGTCTCAGACGACAGATCGGTCTTCGTGCTTAAGGATATTATCAAGGTTGGTGATCTCATGTTGCTTAAAAACTTGTAGTGCTGGTAGATTTGTACAATTCACAGAAGCATCTCTCACTTCTACCAACACGGAAAACTAACTGGAACTAACTGGTAGTAGGAAAATGACTGGCGCGCTTCTTCCTGTACATTAGATACGATCTGCGCTGGCTTGTAGGATTTTTCTGATAATTTCCAATAATGTATGGCTTCTGGTTAAATCTCAATAGGCTTTTAAAGTTTGATTTAAAAACGCTTGGTATTTTTGATTAACTTTTTAACTCTAAGTATGAACTTTTCCACCTTATTAAACTATCCTAAGAAGCTAGCTCTGTAGTGTCACGTAGTATGTAACTTAATTTCAATAAATATCCAATCGACACAGCGGATTAGTACTGTAATAAAACGAGATACTAATGAATCGAATTAAACGTACATCGACTCTTGCGCCATTTTACACGCATTACGTGCATGCGTCATGAACACAAATAGGTGTACGTTTCATTGGAAAGAAAAGTATTGCAATCTGTTAATGTTACTATATTTAACCGAATATTCGCTATTCTAACCGAATAGCTTTTACTAAATTGCTAATTGACATGAGCTTTACAAAGTTCATTGTATTCTAGAATCCAATTAGTTTCCAAGCAATAAACATTCAGTAAGAGTTGTTTCTAATTCAACAGTGGATTGGATCAATGCCAAAAAACTCAGTTATGTCACAACCATAATGGTAGTTGGAATAGTTGGTTTTCCTTCGTTCATTCACTTAATAATTTTGATAAGAAACATAGCCCAGATTGCTTACTATGTTCTCTAGTAATATTCTCCTTGATGTATATTGCACAATACACGTAGAGAATTTAAAATAAAATTATCATTTGGAGGCTAAACATGCCATTTTATCTCAAGAGCGCGGGTTGACCCAAACACTATAATGTATATACTAAAGTAGGTTGACCATTGTTGTAGTTACTCGTATGACACATACAAACATAAATAGACATTGGTAGCTTTTATACTTTATCGTGGACGTTCACGTCCACGGTAAACTCTATGGTTTCATTCATTATTAGTCTAAATTTATAGTCTATGGTATATATTTTTTTTTTTAATAA
Source organism: Cenopis cana (assembly GCA_951800055.1). Taxonomy (NCBI): domain Eukaryota; kingdom Metazoa; phylum Arthropoda; class Insecta; order Lepidoptera; family Tortricidae; genus Cenopis; species Cenopis cana. Next base: position 21,941,030 of record OX637476.1, on the reverse strand, counting down.
GGCACAGTTACAAGCTACAAACTTGAGAATACGTTTAAACATCCTGTAATATGGCATTACAATAATCGATAGCTCAATTATAACTAGGTATGCACAACATGAAAAAGTATTTGCAACGTACATGTTTGTCAGTGAAACCATAGAGTTTATCTTGGACGTGCACGTCCACGGTAAAATATAAAAGCGTCCATTGTGAACCCCCTCTGCTAACGCAAACATAGATGAGCTACCTACCTACCTATAGCTCGACACACAACTATGGCTCACCCGCGCTCGCTCGAAATAGTAGGTAGGTACTCCAATACTTTTTGAATTCATGCTTATCCGACGTAATGCTTTCTTATGCGTTTTGGCACCTGACCTGACACACTATGATGACCCTTGACAACAGACGTAAGACCAATATGAATTCGGATTAACATTGCATTGAAATTGGTATTTTATAATTTCAGCTACCAGAAGTCGAGGTAAACGAACTCGGGACTGAGCCACTCAAGTTTGAGCTCCACCAGAAATCGCCCCCGCTCTCCGTCACCTTAGCGGCTCATAAAGAACAAGTCAAGAACAACTGGCTGAAGGAGATTTTGCAGAATATCAGCGACGTTGGTGAGTTTTAAGTTAAATCCTTGTATCTATATTAGAATAAAATCTATATTACTTGCAAACATTTGATGACCTGTGTGTCAGCGTGAGAGGTAGCATATGATTCAAGAATATTAGCAGATGTTTGTTACTGTGCAATAAAATTTAAATAAATAAATATTAGCAATTAATTTTAATTTGTAAGCAAATTCTGAATCCTCCATTACATGACATTTTTGTTATTGTTTTGTTTTTTTTTTTCTATTATCTATTATGGATAAATATTTTTATATCCTATTCTATCATATTCTACTTTGTGGTCGGTCCTACTCGTTTCAATGTTACTAAATAGATTTAATAAACAAGAATAGTCCAGCAGGAGTCGGAGGAACTCAGCATGTACAAAAATGCATGCATTCAGCATGTAGTACAATTAGATAGGTTGTACATACATATCGACCAATCATAATACCTAACAGTATTAATGGTTCATGTCTTTGTATCTTTTTCAGTTGCTTTAGCCGAACACGCAGCTGATGACTTACAGCTGTTAACACCAGACGTAGTTTCTCCAGCAGTTAGTTCTCCACAAGCAGCTTCTCCGCAAGTAACTTCTCCACTAGCGGCTTCTCCTGAGCCAGCAGAAGAGAAGAAGAAAAAGCGAGAACACGCTAAAGACGCCAAAGCAGCTGAGGTTCAAGAAAAACGTACCAAAGTTGAAGCTGAAAAGCAATCAAAAGTTGAAGAGATCGAGGTTGAGGAAGTGTTGACAAGAGAGCAATCTCTGCAACAACTGAAAGCCAAGAGAAAGGCATCTTTAGAACACGAAGTAGCTAAAAAACTTTCAAAGACCGAAACCAGTGAACTCATCAGTGAAGTACAAGAAGTCACCAGCGCACAAAGTGAACTCACTACTGGTTTAGAAACTAAATCGTCTGTGAGCCACGAAAGTTCGAAAGTTATCGAGTCGGTCAAAACTGGCAAAAAAGCGGGTAAAGCAGAGATTATAGAAGGAAACGTTGAATCATCTGTCACATCTATATCATCTGTTCGTGTATCATCAGTTGAACAAATTTCACACGAAACTGTACTTCAGAGTTCAACTGTTGAACAAACTGTTCACTCTTCGTACGAGTCAAGTTCTGCAAAAGAATCTGCTCAATCATCATCCGTTGAACAAAGATCATCAGTTTCTTCTGTCGAAGCTTCAAGAGTCGACCAGACATCATCCGACGCAACTGTAGTCGAACGGAAGTCATCATTATCCTCTGCAGAACAAAAGTCATCCGTATCTGCTTCTGAGCGAAAGTCATCAGTATCTGCTTCAGAGCAAAAGTCATCAGTATCTGCTTCTGAGCAAAAATCATCGGTATCTGCTTCTGAGCGAAAGTCATCAGTATCATCTTCTGAGCGAAAGTCATCACAAGATACGGTTATCGAAAAAAATTCAACGCAAGCCAGCGTTGAGAAAACATCGTTACAAGCGACCGCAGATGAACAACAAAATTTATCATCCACTCAGAAAACCGTAATTTCATCTGAGCAAAACTCACAGGAATCCGTTAAAAAATCGGTTGCACAATCTGAACAACGATCTGAAGAGAAAAGTATCGTTCGAGAGAGTGTCCAACAAGGAGGGACCACTGTAGAGAGTAGGGCAGAGGTCAACGCCTCCGGTGGCGTTACTATCGAAGAAGGCAAGACAAACAGCCAAACTGTAGAAGAAGACGAAATGTCGAGGTACAACCGCAGTTCGCGGCTGTCTGGAGGTAAGTCACGATTACATCTACAATTAAAAAAAACTATTTACTGGCGACATCGTAATGTCTTTTGTTGGGTTTGTAATTATTAGGACCATTCAGAACAATGTTTGTGTGAACGAAAATGTTTGAAAACTTGTACGAAAAATATCTTCATACTTATCCTTTAGCCGCCCGAAAAAACAAAAGCAACTCTGTCCCAATTTTGAAAGATATAAAATCCATCGATGAGGAGGATAAGTTTAAATAGGTCTTTGGGTGGCTACAAGATATTTATAAAAAAATAGTAATTTTTATTCCATTCTCTTCATTAGTGGGTTCCTATGGGTTTACCCATAGGAAGCCAAGGTGGACTGGGCAATTATTATTATTTTTTTTAATGTAACATGTATTATAGAAAGCATGATTATTTCTTAAAGATGAAACCTACCTACATGATGAATTGTTCATATAATGATCCGAAAAAATATTTCAGAATACTCCAGCAGCTCCCGCAAGCTATCATCAAGTGGAGGTCGCTACGAATCGTCCTCCTACGAGAGCTCCGGCTACTCTCGCCGTGAAAGCGGCTCCATCGAGGGCAGCACTCGCTACGAGTCCGCCAAGTACTCCTCCTCCATCGAAGGCAGCAAATACGAAGTCGAGTCGGGATCGAAAAGCAAACTCGATAGCATCGCTTCCAAGTACGGCATCGAAGGCAGCAAATACGAAGTCGAGTCTGAATCCAAAAGCAAACGCGATAGCATCGCTTCCAAGTACGGCATCGAAGGCAGCAAATACGAAGTCGAGTCTGAATCTAAAAGCAAACGCGACAGCATCGCTTCCAAGTACGGCATCGAAGGCAGCAAATACGAAGTCGAGTCTGAATCCAAAAGCAAACGCGATAGCATCGCTTCCAAGTACGGCATCGAAGGCAGCAAATACGAAGTCGAGTCGGAATCCACCAGCAAACTCGATAGTATCGCTGCCAAGTATGGCCTTGGAAATGGAACTACCAGAACAGAAACTTCCATAGAGTCCAGCTATGAAAGCGCTAGAAATGGAGAGAGCAGATACTCCAAGATCGCCAATGGCACTATCAGCACCGGAGAGTTGCCAACCTCGAGGATTTCTAAGTCAGAATCACAGGATGGCAAACCGGTGTTCTCGAAGACTCTGGGAAGCCAGAATATCGAGCGTAAGTGGTGTGCACACGTCCCTGGTAGAACACACAACTAGTGCTTGTACATAATGCTTGTAGATACTGACATACACAACACATTACTAACGCTTTTAGTCTTCTTCTTTTTAAGAGTCCGTACGGTACTGAAAACAAACTTATTCCAGCCAGACAATGAACAAAAAATTAGCAGATTTCTGACTGCCTTTGCCCTCTAGCAAAAAAAACCCACATAAAAATACATGGAAAGGAAAGAACAATAAAAGCAGAATAAATTATAAAACAAAGCACTAAGTAGTACAGTCAACAACTTAATATCTATACAGGAAATCAAAGGCCTCTATGTTATTAATAATAGAGGCCTGTGTAGATATTTTTTCTGTATCATACAGAATTTAAAGTGGTTCACTGTAAGTACGTAATTTACCATCCCGTACGGACTCTCCTAACCAACTTCTGATTCCTCAGCCGGAGAAAATGCAACCTTCGAATGCGCGCTCCGTTCTTCTGAGGCCGTGAAAATCACGTGGCTTAAGGACAACAGGCCATTGACGGATCGTCTGATGGACCGAGTGAATATCACCAATGAGGCGCACAACCATAAGCTGGAGCTGATGCATTGTATGGAAGACGACTCTGGATTGTATACTGCGAGGGCGGAGAACGCTAAGGGAAATGCGCATTGTACGGCGCAGTTGGTCGTCTCTCAGTGTAAGTTTTTATTCCTGTTGGATGGAGTTTGAGCAAATTGATAATTTAGTTTTGGGACGAAGAGATTGTGGTTGAAGATCAGTTTTTCAAGATGCTTCAAACCAAAGATTCAACAAAATATTTTAATGAGACTGAATTCTTATAGATAGATACATAGATAGATATCATTTATTGTATATGTAAACATACCCAAGCACTTTTTAACAAAAAGTATAAGTAGGTACTTACAACACACACAAATTTCAAAGATTCAAAGATTTTATTTGCTCAGAATACATGTTATATATAAGATGTTAAAATTAGAAGAAAGTCCAGTGCATTCAGCCTGCATGCAGGCGTGCAAACAATTCGTAGGAGCGACATAATTAATACAATAATAATAATTAAATATATCCACATAATTATCAAATTTTACGAAACAATGTCAAGGTAGTCAAAAAAGTCAAAAAAGTTCACTACATACATTCACATTCACTGCACTTACCTACGTACAATTTACTTTAAAAGCACTCCAGGGTTGAGTTTAATAAAACTTAGTTACTAGAATTTTATTGTAACTAGACCTACTTAAATTCGAATCTGGCTGAGATTACAAAGACTCCAAATAAGATTATCAATTTGCTCAAAAATAAAATTAATAATAAAAATAATTAATTATAAGTATTTCCGAAACTCTCATCATATCTTTGCATGTTCGCGTCATCAGTCATCGAAATACCTAAGACATTGTAAGCAGATAACAAGTAGAATCTGTAAAATTTTATAATTTTCCTGTATTTTCACGCAGATCACGAAGTATTTAGATGTTGTTTGCATGAAATGTTGCCACAGCACCTATAATGAATATGGTTACTAGTTTAACCAAACAGTTAATTTCGACGGGCACTGCTTTTACTATTCTTAGTTTAATTGGACTGTAACTGAAAAGTACGTTCAATATTGAATTTTTACCTAAATGGGATTCTCTACTTTTCTTTCTTGATATGTTTGGTGTGTACGTTTTGTTTTCTGCGTTCTTCAGTATTGGGTTTGAGACTTCATGTGATTTTCTGATCTTTATTTCACTGTGTTAGATCAATACCAAATACTATCAAACTATCAGATATATATATATATTTAATTCAAAACGGCAATACGATTCACAAGGTTATCTAAAATTAAGGGACTTATTTACAGGCGACCAGTTCGGGGACTGTTGCATTACCATAGTCACAGTTCAATAAGGAAGTCTTGAGAGGTCCAGGGATGTTTTTATTTTGATATCTGATACCTTATAGATACATTTCGTTTGTACTTCCTTTTCTGATGACGTTTCTATTAAACCCCAGTGACAGATGAGGAACGCAGAGAGCGTAACGCTCTGAACGCGCCCTACTTCATCGTGGCGCTGAAGGACACCGAGATCATGGAGAACACGTATCTACGCTTCATGGTCAAGGTCAAGGGTGACCCCACCCCGGAGGTCAAGTTGTAAGTACTTCTCTACTTTAATTATGTAATTCTTCTTACAGTTCTGGGAATGTTTAGTATGTGATTAATGGTTTATCAGCCTGGCCACAACTTTGCACATGTCGATACGCGCAACGCGCAGCGGTTAGTTGGGATCACACGCAATGTATTAGAAAAAAAAACTGCCGCTGCCAATGCCGCCGCCGCTCGAAGTCATCGCCTTGCTGTGAGCCGTTTGTCTAAGATACGAAGACGCTCACTTTAGATTGTTTGTCACTTTGATCTTATACATCACATCATATTTTTCATCAAACGTTCTAAAATTTTATTCAAAATAGCACTGAACTAGATACGAGTACGAGCTCTAAGAATTTGATATGCTTTCATAGTGAACAAGTAGATTATCAATCACGTCTAAACGAATTAGAATTTTAGAGCAATTCTGAGAGCATTTAAACCGAAAACAGAAAGAAACCTACCAGTTATTAGTGGGAAAACCTTCCATTTCCCGTTTCCGTGTAACCCTTTCATTTGCAATAACATTATCGTGAATAAATAATGACTGTATAAGGGCCTTTTTACATTTTTTTATGGCGCAAAATGTTTTCAGTGTACATACAGGGGCACGAGACTTGAATTAGATTAATTTTGATCTTCTCCGTTAAAAGATGTAATAAGCGTCCTAATTAATAGTCGTGGCATATAACTATGCTGTAAGACCACCTGTTGTTTGACTCTGCTTATTGTGATTTTATACTGTACTCTGTCCTTTAATTGAGGTGGTGTCATAAAGAGTATTTGTGTTGTATTGTATAAATCTTTCTCCAGCTTCCGTGACGGCAAAGAGATCAAGGATCGCTCCGACTCCGGGTCTGAACGCATCTCTATCATCCGAACCCGTGCAGAGAAGGGTTTCTTTGAGCTCGTCATCGCTGACGTGGTACCCTCTGACGCAGGCGTGTATTCCTGCACAGCTATGAACATCTATGGAGAGTGCTCCACTGAGGCCAAAGTCACTGTTGTTGGTAAGTATCGTCATATCAACAAAAATTAAAAAGCTTCAAGGGCCTCCGAAAGTATCCATCACAATTATTAGGTACCTACAGCACATGTTTTAGCCCCAGACGTAAAAACCCCCCTGACATCTTGTGCTATGGAAATCTTAACGAGGACTCCATGGAGGGACAAAACCTACTTACCACGGGCGATAATAAAGAAAGCCTCAGATCGCATGATGATGAGCTCCTGACCGATTTCGGCCTCAGCGACTGTATATTCTAGGTTTTGGTTAAGACTTAATAGGCATGATAGATAGATAGATAGAAACATTTATTCATTGCCACAGAAGACACACAATATTAATATTGTGTGTGTTCTAAGTATTGTGTGTTTTGTAATTACAAAAAACAAAAGAAGAAAAACATACACAAAAGCACACGTGTGTCCCCGCGGCAGTGAAACGGACACTGGCTCAGCATATAAAGAGCAATGCAATAAAGAGTATTTGTATTTATCGCCCTTACCTACGGCTCGGGCGTCAAATACTGCCCTTGGTACCTACGAGTAAGTAATGTACTTTTCAGTGCGTGATCTGGGCATAGGTTTGCATTTTGCAAGTACTTGATGCAATTAAGTATCTATTTTACTAAAAAAGACGTAGTATCTTTTTTGAAGTTGTTGCATGATGCAGCAAGGTATTCAGCATGCAATATAGCAGATTATAATCACCGTGAGACCTAGTTTTTTACGATTTTGGACGGGTTCCAGTGAATTTATGTCTGGACTAAAAATATACAAAGCGCTCAAATTAGATACTTGTTGATTTTCTTCAACTATTATTAGTTCCTTAATGACTGGAATAGTGGTTTGTATCTTTTCCAAATGCTTGTACAATAAATGATATAATTTGAATGAATGAATGAAATTGTAATCAAAAATTATACGTGACTGTTCAAACTTTCATTCCAACATATAAGTATATTCAGTACTTAAAAGTCGTTTGGAAATACATATCAACAATATTCTAATTAAAGTAATATATTTTAATTAAATATTTCAGTAATATTTAGAATGTATATAATTAATTGCAAGCATCTAATTCATTGATAATCACGAAACATCTGAACTTCTTTTAACAAATGTAACTTTCCTTAGATGACAAGAACATCTTCTTCGAACTGCCACCCGGCGGCGAAGGTCTCCTGGTCAAGGGAGAGAAGCCAAACTTTACCTGGAAGCGAGATGGTGAACCCTTCGATCCCGAGGAACGGTTCAAGGTAAATAACACAAAAAACACTATGAACAAAGAAACTGTGTAAATTTTGCAATGAATTCCCGACCAAAGTTTACCCGATCTTAGGAACTGCTGACGTGAAAACGAACTTTAGCTTGATAATTTATGAAGTAGGTACTCAAGTTATGCCTTTCCAGTGTATGTACTTCTTTATCATCTTGATAACGTCTAATAAGAGAAGTCTTATTCAAGTTGGAGCTTACCACAAATGGGCCCTAGCCTTGATGAACCAGAACCAGAAGGATACAATATTGAAATATAATAAACGGGTCATTTCACGTTTTTAAGGTCGGCCGCCACACTGGCCCAAAACATTTCGAGTGAAATTTGATTTTTAAGATGTAAATGACCTGTTTCATCATCATTATCATCATCATCAGCCTATATACGTCCCACTGCTGGGCACAGGCCTCCTCTCATAGGTGAGAGGGATTGGGCAGTAGTCCCCACGCTGGCCCAGATTGGGTTGGGGACTTCACATACAACTTTGAATTTCTTTGAACATCGTGAGGAAACCTGCATACATCCGCGAAGAATGACCTGTTTATTGCATTTCAATTATGTCTGAGACTCGTGGGAGTTTTCTATTTATAACAGAATTATGCAGTTTTTCAAATAGGACACAAAAAAATTGTTCTCCTTCTTACGCGTGACTAGATCTGACAAGTCTGCCCAAGTTTGGAACAAGTTTTGCTATTTGCCTTCCATTTCCTTTCCAGGTGTTGTTGGGAGACGACGAGGACTCCCTAGCGCTGGTGTTCCAGCACGTGAAGCCAGAAGATGCCGGCCTTTATACCTGCGTGGCCAAGACTTCCACCGGCAACATCTCGTGCTCGGCTGAGCTCACTGTCCAAGGTCAGGCCCGATAGGATAGATAGATAGAGACCAAAACTATCTATGATCTCAGTTATTACGTGATAATCGAGAAGATATTGTTTTAACCTGTTTTGTGTACAATAAAGTGCTTACATACATACAAACATACGATAGAGGCTTTCGTTGTCTATCAATTGTCAGAAAGTAATAGATGGGTATATGCATAGTAATAGAGTCCATGTTTTGGACCCTAGGCTTTTAATTCGTCTTCAATATAATTGATTCCGTTGTAACACGTAAGTGTAAGTTGTAGGGTATGACTTCGTGTCACAGAGAGGAATCAAATACATTGTCGACGAATAGCCTTAACTATGATCCTAAACTTTGGTCCTCACCCAGATGCTTTATTTTGTCGTCTATCAAGTGATATAAAAGACCATCGACAATAATATTTTAACCAGGCCTGTTGTTACTTTCATCTCTCGTTTGGTTCCTATTTTTCACTCACTATCGTTTGGTTCCCATTCTCCACTCAATTGCTCAAAGATTAATTGAAAGAGATCCCTTACAGAGACAAGTTCGCCTTGGTACATGTATAATCTGTTCTGTGTGTATTTTTTTCTTTTTGTCTTGTGTCAGTAAAGTAGGTATTCACATACATACTTCGAGCTTGTATATCTTTTCTTTCCAATAGGTGCCGTGACCGTCCTCCACCGCGAGCCCGAGAAGCCAAAACTAGTGATCGAGCACAAAGAAGCCGTGGTCGCTCTCGGCGCGTCCGCCATGATCGAGCTCACTTGCAAAGGCTACCCCAAGCCGGAGATCGTGTTTAAGCACGAAGGGAAGGTGGTGGAAGCCGATGCTAGGCACAAGTGAGTCTGTTTTATATTAAGGGCCAGTTGCACCAACATACAAAGACGAACACAGGCTGGTCATCTTCAAATATGGCGCCGGCAGCTGTCATGCCATAGAAACTTGTCAAACTTTCCATACAATCAGATTTGACGAATTCCAGACGGTTTGGTGCAACCCAGCCTAATTCTAACAGTTTCGTGAGCTGTCGACTTCGCGAGTGTTTTACTTAAGATTTCCAAAAACTGATTCCAAAAAAAATCTACATAAATATCGAACCTGCACACAAAATTTCACTATAGAGGAAAACATCTGGGTAGCATATAGGAAAGCATTTTTGCCAAGCTGAAACAGAAATGCTTCGCTCGCTCGGTCAACTACCCAAAGTCAAACAAGCATACGAGCTGCCTGATGGCAAGCAGACGATGTAGCTTGTGGACGCCACACTCTGTATTGATTTGTGCGATATTGACATCTTTTGGTACAAGTATTAACTGACACATTGATGCTTGACAGGTTCCTCTACGAAGATGACGAGACCATGTCCATAGTGATCAAGAACGTGACCAGCGCGGACGCGGGCACGTACCACGTGACCGCCTCCAACGAGCTGGGAGAGGACTCTACCACCCTACAGCTCATCGTCAAGGCCGCCCCCAAGATCAAGAAGAAGATTGAGAACCAGACGTGCATGGTGAGTACAACTCTCACAGTTCAGTGGCTTTAGTGGGCGGTACGGAGATCGGCGGTGTATGGCGCAGGCGCGTCGCAAATGCACTCATCCTGCGGAATAACTCCCGGGCACGTACCACGTGACCGCCTCCAACGAGCTGGGAGAGGACTCTACCACCCTACAGCTCATCGTGAAGGGCCGCCCCCAAGATCAGGAAAAAATGGAGAACCAGATGTGCATGGTGAGTACAACTCTCACAGTTCAGTGGCATTAGTGGGCGGTACGAAGAACGGCGGTGTACGTCGCAGGCGAGTCGCAAATGCACTCATCCTGCGGAATAACTCTTGATGAGTTTGAAACATGTCGCCCGGAGTGACAATTAACACCTGAGTTTTGATCGTTTAGTAAAATATAGTCAAACTTCAATCTTTCTCTTTGTGTCTACTGTGTCTCTGAACTGTAACATTGGTGAAGTTTATTGGAACGATATCATCAAAACAGACGAAGAACTTACCCAGAAGCAGGCAGTTCATTTCTCTGCAACTAATTCCCGCTGATTTCTTAATTTCATAAGTTCACTCGCCGTGTTTCTTATTTGGGTCACTGTGAGTTGCGCGCCCGAATATCAAAAGTCGCCGTCAATTTCCTATACAAATCCCATTACCGACCTATAAAATTAGCGACATCTCGCAACGATGGGCTTCGTCGTCCACTACCGCAAACTTAGAAGTTAGAAAAAATATACATTCAATTTATTTCCCAGATGTCCTCCACTCACACCGTCACCATAGAAGTGGAAGGCACGCCGGCGCCCGAAGTAACCTTCTACAAGGATGGAGTTGAGCTGAAGAGCTCGGATCGCATCCAGATCGTCAAGGAATCGGACGAGATCTACAAGATCACCATTAAAGACGCCAAGCTGACTGATACTGGCTCCTACTCTGTCGTTGCCAAGTAAGAATTTCTTGATAATGTACGCGTCGATCCCAAATCAACGTTTGTTCACACCAATAAAATGATTTCTAACGGCGGGTTGCACCAACTTAAGATTACATAACGATCAACGGTAAACATGGCGCTGGCACCTGCCATCCCCTAATGCATTCGTAAGTGCGTCGATAGGCGTACTTCAGCCAACGAATGTGGTTTTCAATTAGATCATCCGCTTGTTTTTTTATACCATGTCTGTGGCAAACAAGCGTACGGCCCGCATCATGGTAAGCGGTCACCACAGTCTATGGACGCTTGCAACTCCAGGGGTCTCAATTTTTTTTTATTCCACGTCGGTGGCAAACAAGCGTGCGGCCCGCCTGATGGTAAGCGGTCACCACAGTCTATGGACGCTTGCAACTCCAGGGGCCTCACATACGCGTTCCCGACCCTTTAAAATTTTATACACTTCTTTCTTGAAGAGCCCCATACTGTAGTCCCTCGAGAAAACCTCGGAAGGGAGCTCATTCCGCAACCGGAGCGTCTGAGGGAGGAAATTCCTCTGAAACCGTACCGTACGCGACCATTTACGTTCTAAGGTGTTATGTTAAATGTATTATTCTTCATTTTAGGAACGAGGTGAACCAATGCAGCGACTTCTGGCAGTGGCACGTGACGTCACCGCCCAAGATCACGAAGAAACTCGGCGAGACCAAGATCTGTGACGAGAAGGAGACCGTCACCTTCCAGATTAAGACTGAAGCGGAACCGGCGCCTACGGTTACTTGGTAAGTGACAGATGTCTTTTTTTTTTCAATTCAATAATTGGTTTAACTAAAACATTCTATATAATTCTCTATATCGAATCTGTTCACAAATTTTCAAAAGAATTGGTTGAGAAATGCGATCTTTAGAGAAGAATCCGGACATACGAAAGCGTTTGCAAAGCTGATGCGATCGTCGTTTCACTCGGTCAAGAAATTGGAGTTTTAATGAGTATTATGATAGGTACTTACAATCAGCTGCAGATTAGCTTGACCCTCCGGTATACATTCTTCTATACAGTACAGACCCCTCCACGTTTCTCTGCAGCTGACCGCACATCACGAATTTTAAATTTGTGCCCAGGTTCAAGAACAAGGTCGAGCTGCAGGAGTCATCGACCGTGAAGATGTCATCATCAGAGGGCGCACACAGCCTCGTCATCACCTCGGCCGCCAGGACCGACTCCGGAGAGTACTCCTGCGAGGTAACATAACCAGTTTACTTAGTATTTCAAATCCATTTTTTTTCTACAAGTTTTGGAGATTCCTCCATCCTTTTAGAGATTATACAATACAAAACAAAAGGACATAAAAATAAGGAAATTACAGTTCGTGAAGTTAAGTCCTAAAAACTAAACATAATGAGCAAATTAATGTAATGAAATACACAGTAATCTAAAACTAAACTATAGCTCAATATTGGTTCAATACACAACCATGGCTCACCCGCGCTCGTGAGATGATAAAAGTACTCTATTATAAAATCTGTCCTCTCTTCGTGTTAATAAATTAGTCCTGACTTCTTTAGCGGCTCACACAGTCTACTTACGTGTTTGGTGATAACTATTATAACTACCCGCAGGTTCGCAACGTCCACGGAACAGTGACCGACGAGTGCTCGCTGCGCGTGCGCGGCGGACCGATATTCACGCAGAAACTGAAGGACACCGTCGCAGCCGAGGGAGCCAAAAACATCGAGTTCACCGTCGATGTGGAGGCTTACCCCGAACCACAGGTCAAATGGTGAGCGTACCCTATAAAACCACCTGGCTTACTAGAGCGCCTGCTCCAGTGTGCCTATTACCACTAATACCCCTGCTACACACTCGTCTATTAGCGAGTAAAGGAGGCAACGTAATTAACTCCGGCTGGAGAAACTGTGACTGTGACTCACTTCTGATTCGAAATGATTAATATGCTTGCGGCGCATTCTTGGAGTATTCTGGCCACGAACTATGTCTAACGCGAGACTGTGCCAGATAACGAACCAGAAGCCGATAAGCCAAGAAATCCTGGAACGGAAATGGCGATGGATTGGGCACGCGCTTCGACGATCGAATGACCGCTTGCCCAAGCAGGGCCTACGCTGGCAATCTACTGGCAGAAGACGGCCGGGGCGTCCTCGAATCACATGGAGGCGCTCAGTTGAAAAAGAGGCTGGTTCAAGTGGCCTTGGCTGGGAAGAGCTGGAAGAACGTGACAAGTTAAGAACTGTTCTGCGAGCCCTATGTCCCTAATGAGGTATAACAGGAACTCATCATCATCATCATCATTTTCAATTTACTTATTTGGATTTTTCTTTGAATGAAGGCATCGATTCCATTTGACACCTTATTCTGATTGACTCATCAATATTGTTCTTCAGGTACCTCGGCGACGTGGAGATCTCCGAGAAGAAATCCATATACACCCGAGTAGACAACGGCAGCCAGCACAAGCTGATCCTCAAGGAGGTGACCGCTGAGCTCTCCGGAGAATACTCCTGCAAAGTCTCCAACGAGCTGGGCGAAGACTCCTGCCATGCCACATTCACCGTTAAGCGTATGTATTTGTCTTTCAATAGTCTTATGGCATAATATGATAAGTCGATTAGTTGATAATTCTACATCGTACTGTAAGTAGTTTATATTACGTTCATTCCATTATATAGAGTCATCGGAGACGTTACGGGTAGCCTCTTCGCAACACCTCACGTTGATTTCCTTTTTGATGCAACAACAATCATCTGAAAAAATGCTGTGGCAAATGAATACATTCCAAACTTAAGAACAAATTCGCTGACTATATTTTGGGAAGCGAGTACGTAAATACCAAACCAAGGATTAATTTTCAGTCATTTCTAGTCTTATTTTTCATGTTTACTGAATAGGCTAAATCGCCAATAACTGGCTACTTAAGAAAATGTTATCAGCCGCTGTCCATCAATCTGTCCAGTGAATACTGCCTTTAACAAAATACATGAAATCAGCTCTGCAGCCAGTTATTTAAATTTTATTTATTTAATTGGTTTGTTCTGTGCATTTTTTGCGAAGTGGTCAGTTATTGAGCGGTTGCCAACAATAGGTAATTTACCCTAACTGTCGATACCTCAAAAATAGTTCAATACGATTTATGTAAGACTTCCAAAGGGGTATTTTCCGAACATGATACAAGTAGGTACTCATAAATGAACATCTTTCAGGGAAGCCCCGCATCACCAAGAGCCTGGTCGACATGACAGTGGATAAGGGGCAGACGCTGAAGCTCGAGGTCGAGGTGGAAGGCTGCCCCGAACCCAAGGTCAAGTGGTACAAGGACGGCAAGGAGATCACCACTGATGCCAGGATCAAGATCGAGAGGGATACTCAGAGGTTAGGAGTTAGGAAATTGTTTCTCATCGTCTGATTGTTAAAAGTGTTAGATGACCGTTTTGTACCTTGTCCCTACCCTGTACCTAAAGCGATCAGGAGACAAGTACTTCCTAATGATATAAGCACTCCCTCACGATAACATGTTTACCTCAATACAGGTCTATTGTGTATCATCATTCATCAATTTGATGTATTGCGATTCATGTGTAAAATAAAATAGAATACTCTTTGAATAATATTAGTAGTCACCATTAATGAATAATGACTAATGAGTAAGACTAATATCGCCATGTCAAAATAAGATTTCATAGAAAATTGTTTTTTTTGTTTTTTTTTACAAATAGATAGTTTAAAATCTGATTTGCTTTACAGACTCGAGAACTACAATTTAACCGTGACGTTAGTGAAAGAGGAAGACGGCGGCGAGTATGAAGTGAGGGCAGAGAACGAGATGGGCAGTGTATCGTCCCAGAGCACAGTCACTATACACAGTGAGTATTCAATTAATAACTCTCTGGGCAAGGCGTAGGGAATCATTTGAATTGAAATTGGTGAAAGAGTATAAGAACTTGCGAGTCAAATAGAAAGTTGCAACAAAACCTGGACTTAGTTTTGAAGAAGTATATATAGATAATGAAGATAGGGACACTTTTGAAACGTAGGAATTGGTTGCAAAAGTAACATAAGTGGTTAATTATACATATGTACAAAATTGAGCCTTTTTTTAATTTAAAGAGTGAACATTTTATAAAATATGACGATATGGGGTCAGATATAAAAATATTTAAATATTTGAGAAATAAGGAGGTTCATCAGTTAGAATACTCACATACCAGCGAGAGACACATACACAACACAACTGGTAACGTATTCAACATTGGCTCACAGGACAAATCCTACGTAGGTACAGTAGTTTGACTATTAACATAGAATGAATTGCAGTTTAGTAAAAGTTGCATTACTGCACGAATTAGTTTGTGGTGTAGTGCCATATGGAATTGGTAGTGATACATCAAAGCATCCATAAGACTGGATTGCTGTTGCACTTATGAACGTTGAATACTCTATAAAATTAACGATATTGTCAACCATATCAATTATGTGTACTAAATCTATTTTCTTCATGTGGATAGACAATTGTATGTAAGTTTGACAATATCGTTTAGTTACCTTGTATTCGTCCCTTCACCAATCATAGACACTTGTGACGTCCTTAATGTATGTCCCCATTTAATATAACCCTTTTTTATCATAACCATTTTATTCATGTCCAATAGCAAAGTTAGTACATACGAGACTTCAAAAGGAGATTGTCGAAAATGAATTAGACGAAACGAAAAAAGCTCTCTTAGAAGAAGAAGTTACTGAAAAACAGGCAGTGGTAAAAGACAAAACGAAGGCAGAAACGGCTGAAGAAAAATCAATATGGGATGACGATGATAGTGCTCAACCTAAAAAACCAGAGGCTAAAGAAGTCGAACAACCAGGAAAAGCTAAAAAATCGGCAACAGAACCCGAAGTTGCTGAGGAAAAGTCATTTTGGGACGATGTGGCGGATGAACCTAAGAAGTCAAAGGTGGAAGAGGCACCTAAATCAAATAAGGCTAATAAATCAGCTACCGAGCCTGAGGTTGCTGAAGAAAAGTCATTCTGGGATGATGTGACGGATGAACCTAAGAAGTCAAAGGTGGAAGAGGCACCTAAATCAAATATGGCTAACAAATCAGCTACCGAGCTTGAGGTTGCTGAAGAAAAGTCATTCTGGGACGATGTTACGGATGAACCTAAGAAATCGAAAGTGGAAGAGGCACTTAAATCAAATAAGGCTAAGAAATCAGCTACCGAGCCTGAAGTAGCAGAAGAAAAATCATTCTGGGATGAAAACCATAATGAAAAGGAAAAACAGCCTATCATCGAGGAAGTGGAAACAGAAGAATCGCAAGTTGGTAAGAAACAAGTCACCAAACCTGACATCATAGAAGAAATCCCTGTCGAAGAAGAGTTTATCACACCTAAAAAAGCTAGAAAAGAATCTACTCAAGAGCCCATGAGTGCTGAAACTGAAGGTACATTCAAGACCACAGCTTATTTCTTCAAACAGCTTCTATCCCGTTTTTGAATATCCAATAAAAAATCCTCGATTTATGAGTGCATGTTTGAATGAGAATTGGGTATTTTTCGTTGGATATGAAAATGTTGCATGCATTTAATCTGTGTTCTAACAACACAAGTGTGGTTCTTCTTTAGGCCGTGTATTCGAAACAGTAACTACCTTCAAGAGAGGTGACGACGGGAGTATAGTTATGTCTAAAGTCAGCAGCACCAAGTCTAACGGCGCGATCATAACAGGTCAGTATGCAGCTTCCTACCTTCTCTTCCTACATCTAACTTTATAGTCCATAATTAACTTAATTCTATTGCTTTTTAGATATGTCAATACAATACCGGACGCAACTTTTTTTTTATGAGATTGGTTTTTCACAGGTTGAAAATTAATTTAACAAAACAGAAAAATCATCAATCTAGTTTACCTAGCCCACACCAAATACAATATCTTATATTCATTTCACTGCATGGCTTCGTATAAAGTATTGTTTAGAGCAAACCACACATAATAATATCTTAACTGTTAGGTCCGGCCGAAACTCGCACGTTACACAAAATGACATCCACTGCAGTTTATTACGACGATGACGACTTTAGCAGAAGAATAATACCCCCTAACAAACCACATACGACATCTCTAGAAGTAGAAGAGATCGCTAGCCACAGTTATTTCCTAACTGATTTCGGACAGTTATCTATTCCCGATCATATACGTAGGGGCGTCTACGGCATCATTGAAGAACCAACAACTGACTCTGAAGCTGAGAATAGCTCTCATAG
The DNA here is from genome assembly GCA_951800055.1 of Cenopis cana. Lineage (NCBI taxonomy): Eukaryota > Metazoa > Arthropoda > Insecta > Lepidoptera > Tortricidae > Cenopis > Cenopis cana. The sequence continues at coordinate 21,923,525 of OX637476.1, read as the reverse complement.
AGGCAGATATCATACCAATCGAACCATGTCTATTAAATCCGTATCAGAAGATGAAACTAGCTGGCAAAATGAACCCCTATCTAGAGACATTTCCATAGAAGACCTATCGAAATCAATATTCGATATAGATGATACTACAAAAGTTTTCAGCAAAGATTCCTACGTACGGCAGTCTTCGTTCCAAGAAGAATATTTCACGGATGAGGGGGAAGAATCCTTTGTTGTCAAAGAAACTTCACAAAAAGTGTACGAAAATGATATAACAGAAAAACTGATTAATATATCAAGAGAGTTTGATGATGAATGTACAAACCTAGAGAATACAATTAAAGATGTTAAAAATAAGTTAATGGAAGAGTTAGTTCTTGGGCCCTTGAAGAACTCCGATAACTTAACCAAAAATGTAACAGAAACCAGTTTTGAAAGGAAGAGAAAGCATGTTCCAAATCTTCACTCTGTGGAAGAAGAGAATGACGAACTAGAAGCGTTATTGAGACGTAGTCAACGGCAAAGGAGTATTCTAGACGATATACTTAATCAAGAAGATGAAAAAGGTAAAAATGAGGATATAAGACAACTTACAATACAATGCTACGCAATGTTAGGGACTGTAACCAATATAAGTGCTTTTGAAACACCAGCTACAGTAGATATTGCTTAATATAAAAATCTGTCATTTTTGAAACCATATTATACTTTCATTAGCAGATTTTCTTCGATTTTTATGTTTTATTTATATACATAAATTTTAGTACTGACCCGAAAATGACAGATTAAAGTCACGTATCGTCCAACATGATTAGTGTACTGTACTAATGCATTGTCGTATGTCTGTTTTAGAACGCATGCGTAATAACATTCCCTTCTGGCATACTAATAATTGGGGCTCGCTGCGCCGGCGGTACTAGATCCTGGAATCCACAGAGTTCTGATCATCATTGAGGTAAAAATTTATTTTATGTAGCATGGTGTTCGCTTTCGAATTTAACGCTTTTATTATAAGTGTGATTTTAAGGCAGAACTGCTTTTATATCAAGGTAAGTAACATACTCGAACACTCCACTCTGTACAATACTTTACACGTTTGGTAAGTTTGACAAGAATTCAATAACTGCTGTATATAAGCGATATATTTGGGTTACTGTGTAAATAATGTTTTTTTTTTCTCTTTTTAGGAGCTTTATCTGGCTTTCAGTCTGTGCGGGCGATTTATATTTTTTCTTATTAAACTACAGCATTATAATCTGTTTTATCTTCATGTACATTTATTTGACAGGAATTGACAGGATCCTCTATAAATTCTTTTAGTTTTGATCTCATTAAATTCAAATATTTTATTTAGTTTTTATCCATATTTTTTAATTATTCTAGTCAGGTAACTTTGTCAAGTTGGATCAAAATTTGATAATTTTAACACTACTCTTTCTGAGAATTACTTCAATTTTATTTCAATCTTGACTTTACTCCTCGTTTTACCACCAGTCTTACTATTTTTAAAGCAACTCGCGTCCATCATAGTTTTTCTGAATTTGAAATCCAATTTTCAACTATATAGCATCTCCATTCTCCATTCAAAATCTCGCATCATCGGCAGTTAATATCTCATATTTTACCTTTCAGCGCCCCCCGTAGTCAAAGATAGCAACTTCAAAGACCAGAGCGTGTACGAGTCTCTACCCCTGTGTTACACAGTGACGGCCACTGGAGTGCCTAAACCTACTGGTAAGCATTAAATAACATTGTAACTGTTCTACTTCTAATACATTAATTATGTCCTCTATTATTATCATGGTCAACACATCTTTTTCTTCACTAGCAACGTCATTTTGACTATCTTTGTTTAAAGAAATCTCCAGTACTTATTGGCTGAAAATCGATAATCTCTTTGGCAGATTCTTTCTCTTGAGGACTTGTTATTTTTATGCTTTAGAGCGTTTTCAAATAACTTGCACGAGTAGATTTCCTGAATCGGGCCCTAAATCTACTATTATTTACTTTTTCTAGTGCGCTGGCTGCATGATGGCAAAGAAGTCAAGCCGTGCAAGCGGGTCCAAATCTCCAACGAGGGTGACGTGTATAAGCTGGAAATCGCCAGTCTGCTCATGTCTGATGGTGGAAAATGGCAGTGTGAGATCAGCAACGATGTTGGGAAGAAGGTGCTGAAGGCTGACCTGTCTGTTGCTTGTAAGTATATAGTAGTATCTAGGGAAACATAAGAAACAGGCTCATTCTACAGCCAGTTCAATGAAGGAGTAAGTTTATGAGAAACTCGCATACTCTCTATTTGCAGCCCTATCTTGATTAATAACAACAAATAACAGGGTAAGATGGTCGCAATTCATTATCTAACGTCTTCTTTTTAACCTCAATGAATGAAAATTGTATCCGGATACCCTCCGTGCAGCTTGATTTATCACATGGACTCACTTCACTTCTTTTAAAAATCCAAATTTCCATCTTTATGATGATTTCGCCAACCACGTGTTCAAAGACGTTGTTCGGTAACGATGCCATGACAGTAGGCAACAAAGACAGTGTACGGTAGTAGATTCCGCTCGTCGTCGCTCCGGGCGCGTGCACTCACCAACGCGGCGACGAGCCAAATCCATCACATGGACTCATCATAAAGAGTTAGACTCTTGTCAGTGTCAGCTCTCTCCATCTGACTCTATCTAGGGCTCTCTATCTTTGACCTTATACGACACGACTGCTATTTTTCCTTTTATTTATTCCAAGTAGCTTATCCTCGGTCTTGGACTATATAATTATATTGATTGCCTACCTCGGTGGGGTCCAACTTGCCCAAGGTGCGCTCGTACCTTTGTTAACAAGATAGGGTACGTGAGCCACTTGCGAGCGCACCAGAGAGCGGACCAACCCAATACTCGTACCTAAACCAGATCACAAAGTCGCTGTGGCCGAAATCGGCTATGAGAACATCATCATCATCATTATATTGATTATAATCATGCATGTTTTTCTTACTAATCTATCGTCTTTTACAGCCGTCAGTGAGTTCCGCAAGCCTATCTTCACCACCCCTCTCGAGGCGCAGCGCGTGATGCAACGCGAGCCGGTTACCATGAAGGCGGTGTGCACGGCCGACCCTCAACCCCACGTGTCCTGGCTGCTGAACGGAGTGGAGCTCACTCCTGACGCCACGGTCAAGACCACTGCTGACGTGAAGGAAACTGAACATGGGCTTAAGGAGTGTACTTTCACTCTGTCTATACCTACTGGTCAGTACCTAATGAATTATATTATTTTTCTTTTTTGATATTTGTTCTTCTTGGTTTTGTGTCTTTCACAAAACCAAGAATCTCTGATAAGCAGCTCTAGGCAGAACTGTGTCAATACAGAACTTTCTCGTGCTGGACAAAGTTAGCCAATCATAAGGCCAGTGATAATTTAAGATAATCATCGTACAGTGAAACAATGGCAAAGTTCAGAAACAGATAATGTCAGATTCCAAATCTTACGAAAAATGTTTAGACGATTGTCGTTTTGAACTTCCTTTACGTAATGTACAATGAAGTCACAGATATCAACAACTAACACCAGAATCCATTTTTACTCGTCACACCACTACCAGTAAATAAGTTTACTGAGCTGTAAAAAGTTGTGTTACTTTTAGGTAACATTACACAGGTACAGTCAGCATCAAAAGTAACTACGCATATGACGATGTGAAAAGTCTTTATTTGAAGGTGTTAAGAGCTATAGATAGGCGTAGTTACTTCTTTCTCCGTTATTCGAATCGTCTATTTCATCATAATCATCATCATCATCATAATCAGCCGAACGACGTCCACTGCTGGACATAGGCCTCCCCCAATCGTCTATTTACTGAGCATATTTTCGTCATCAGGCCGCCATTCGGACACGGGCGTGTATACGATCCAAGCCAAGAACCAATACGGCGTTGGCGAGAGCTCCGCTCGCCTGGACATTCTGCTCCGTCCGGAGATCGAGGGTCTACACGACATCACGACCACACCATACGAGGAAATCACCTTCGTCGCCTGCATTCACGCCAATCCCATCGCTGAGGTCAAATGGTAAATACTTCAGATTAACGGGATTCGACATCAAATAATAATGCCACTATCAAGCTAGGTCAAGGCTGTCTCCATCACTGCTCATTGGGCATACCTTGTTTGAGAAACATCGACACGAAAGAAGAAGAAGCGAGGTCGTGTACAACATTCTATGAGAGCGACAAGAAACATCATTTGTTGTCCTTGCTATTGTTTCACTTCTTTTTTAATGACTTTGTGATAGTCAAACGATTCTCCTCATACCGATAGCTCAAATTAAGAAGGTTGTTTATGGTTAGAGTTCTAAAATCTGCATTAGAGCTTTTCCATCCTTCTGACGTACCTCTATGCCTTGGCTAGATCGAGACACAAACATTCAAGCCGTAGGTAATAGGGATGACGACACTATAAAAGAAAATCAACAAATCCAAATTTTCTACATAAAGGCTCAAATTCTCTATCAAATGGCGAAAAAAGTCATTCAAAAAAATTAATAATTACGTAATTTTAAGTCTTCAAAGTTTTAAGAGTGGGTATGTTCTGTCCCTTTTCCGCAAAACGCACCTTTGTATTGAACGATCGTCATTTACTATGGCGCTACTTAACAGTGACGTCACGGTTAGGTAGCACTTTCTCTCTCTAACTACGAACATTCTAACCGTTGTAGCTTCGTTATTTTTTTAAATATTTGAATAGGATTTTCACTATTTGGCATAGTTTTATGTCTTCTTTCTATTGAAGTTATTAACAATTTTTGAGTCGACATCCCTATTATAGTATTCGAATATTATCGGTCCCAACTCATAAATAATAATATCGTTAAGATTTGCAATGAATGAGAATGAGAAGTACAGTATCACTAGAACTTGTTCAAATTATGGAGCAAGTTAGAAGAACAAGAATCTATATATCTCGTCAATTATGTTTCGTTTAAATGTTAATTCTCTATTACAGGAGCAAAGACGGCGTAGTAATTCTGCCGACCGTGAAACATATCGATATTGTCGAAGACCGTTTCACAGAGAACTTCCAACTTAGCATCAAAAAGGTCAGCAATTTTATCCAGTTTCTCATTTCTAGCAGATATTTCATACACAATATGAATGTTTTAAGACTCATCACATTATTTGTTCAGGTGGGGGTAGCTGATGGCGGCAAATATACATTGACTGCCACAAACGAGTTCGGAGAGACGTCAGCGCATGCCACCCTTACCGTACACAGTAAGTTTAATAACTGTATCACCTCTGAATTCACCACAATCACTAATGGCATAGAACATTGGTCATCCTGCTGGCCACCTGACCTCGGTTGACTATCAAAACTCACTTAGTAACGAATGCCTACTTAAAATAATGCTCGTATCTCAGCAACATTTAATGACAGAACAGCCGTTGAATACAACGTGTAACGTAATGACACCAACCGTCGAGCGGCCTCAAATGAAACCATACAAAATTTATTAGCTGACGATCAATTAGTTTGGTAACGACCTGTGACTTGAGTTTTTGAATTGGTTAAATCGTTCATGTCGAGACAGAGCAATACCAATCATACTCGTATCCACCTACGAGTACGTATCGTAGGTAAATCAGATCCCCCAGTGTGGTGCCAGGTTCGAATATCACTACCCCCTTTCTTCCCGTGAGCGTCGTAAGAGTCGACTATGGGAACCAGCTTTAATAGTGTTTGTGAGCGATGGGCTAGCAACCTATCACTGCAATTATCACACTTTTTCCATCTTTAAACCTACAATTGCTAAAAGTGCCACTGAAATTAAATTGCATGTGCTCTGCCTACCCCTTTTGGGAATACAGGCGTGTTGTATGTGTGTAAAACAGTCACTTTCGCCGTTATCTTTTTAACCATAAAATCTTCACTCAGCCGGAGAGCCAGTGTTCACCAAGCCTCTCCAGAAGCAAACAGTCAAGGACCAGGAGGACGTCTCCCTCAAGGTCCGCTGCGACGGCGTGCCCAAGCCAGACGTGCAGTGGTTCAGGGACGGGCAGGAGATCAAAAACGATGACAGACACAAGATCACCACGGAGGTCGGCGGACAGGTGGACAGTGAGCTCGAGATCAAGGCGTTCGATTCTAGTGATGCTGGAAAGGTAACAATATTATTCAAACAATATTACTCCTAACATCCAATAGTAGTGCCTTAATATTAGTGGTCTTGTGAGCTGTAGAAATGTTAGACCTAGCGACGGACTTTATAAAAATTTCCTAAACTGGACAAAAAATCCTCATCATAAAATTTTGCGACGATCGGTTGAGAAATGGGACCTGTAGAGAAGCACAGGTGAACACCGAATTTATTTTTGTCGAAGCTAAAACCTTGGTTTGACTCGCTCAATTATAGATAAAGACATTTAGAGACGTCAATGCTAATAATTTGGGAAAGGCAAAAGTAGTACTTTCCTTCCCCGTACGGGCGTATGACTTAACCTCAATAATTTTGCTATGTGTGTACCAAGTGTGTACAGTCAAGGGCATAAATATGTATATATTTTTGGACCTTATTTCAATGGAATAAGGTGAAAACGTGTATACATATTGATGCTCTTGACTGTACAGTATTTCACTGACACACTCGTGACTTTGTTTTAACATAAGAGCAGTTACTTTAGTCTTAAAATTCGCTCTGCTTCTCATCGATTGGCTTTAAGATTGCTGGTAAGATCGCAATATAACATTTAAAAGAGTGGTCATCTATGTTCAGTACAAAGTGCGCGCCGTGAGCATGGCCGGCGAAGCCTTCTGCGAAGCTCCCATCTCGCTAGCGCAGTCCTCGCCAGGATTCGCTCACCGGCTCGAGCGACAGAAGGACGTCGACGAGGGTGAGCCGCTCGAACTCAAGGCCAAGTTGGACGGCAGCCCTATTCCTACAGCCAAATGGTGAGTTGGACACAGACACAAATAGTCCCTATTCGTTCCGGTACCGCCGCATACCGGGTAGAGTCAGTCCGACTCAGGTCGGGCCTAGCTAAGTTTCGTGCTGGACTCTTCTCAGCTAGGCTAGGTTTAGTGAACCAGCGATAAAACTCCCAATAGCTCGAACCATTGACACTTCAGAATCGGTTGAAACCGCTCTACCAATCTCAGTGGAGCGCAAACTCTTAAAGCCACAGTCAGGTTCAAATAAAAACAAATGAGTCGTCGCCTGTGACGTGACAGGGGAAACAGGGGAGACGTCACGCGGATAGCGCCCGCTGCCCTTCCACGGTCTCAGTTAAGCGGTCGACCTGCAGGTACTATGGGCATTACAGTAAACTGATCATTGGTAGACCTTATCTCGCTGCAATAGGGTTATTTAATGGTCAGTTTTAACTGTGATGTTGATAGTAAGTATCGGATTCGAAGTCCAATATCTTAAAGATACACTATATTCTAAACAATTACATACGAAGTATAAATCTTACCAAACGTTCCATGGACTTCTGATCACTATTCTGTCCAAATTAAAATGTTCAAACATGACCCAGGTTCAAAGACGGCATCGAGCTGTCTCCCTCAGACTCCCGCGTGCAGCAAGTGGCTCTGCCCGATGGCACAGTCAAGTTGAGCATCGCACAAGTCACTCCGGCCGACTGCGGGGCTTACAAGCTGGTCATCTCCAATCCCAACGGAGAGAACTCGGCGTTGTGCGCTGTTGCTGTCAACCGTGAGTGTGTCTGTGTATCTTTATTTAATGGGATTGCTCTTGGCCAGCATTTAGCCAGGGGGCAAAGATGAGGCCGATGGTGAAACGAGCTGGGTGAGCACCCAGGAGATGCCTATTCACACGTGCCTTAAAAAGGTCCAGGTTATATGAGCTCGGAAATACAGACGCCGGCAGGGAACTCCAAACCTTAGCAGTGCGCATTATAAAAGATGATGAAAAGTGTTTGGTCCTCCCTCCCTGCGTGGGTACTTTTTCGAAAGACATGCGTAGCAAAACGAATAATTTTCTCAATGTTTAAACTGTCTGCGTGATTGTGTCGGAGGTTTCCACTGAATTTTCCCCCAGGCTACTCTCTAACCGTACTCTCCTCTCATTTTATTGGACCCGGCCTATAAAGTCACAATCACGTTAAAAAAAAATCTCAATAGTTTTTGTAAAGCCACAATCCCCTACAAATCTCAATAGTTTTTGTAAAAATACAGTCCCTTACCGTTTATGTAAAAGTTGCCTGAATCCAGTTGGATTCCAGGTTTACTATCTGTCTAATTAAGCAGTTGCTTAATTAGACAGATAGTAAAAAACATCGGCCTTTCCATCAAGTTGGTGTGTGTAGACAACGCGCCCCTCCACAGCTATCAGTCTCATACTAATCTATGCGCAATTGTATCGATTGGGCTGTGGAGGGGCGCATCTTCGTGGATGACACGCTATATATGTATGTTTTATCTTCTTTTTATTACTTGCCACAGCAAGCCCGCGCAAGCCGTCGTTCAGCAAGGAACTGGAAGACGTGAAGGCAGTGGTCGGACAGCCGCTGAAGTTAGAAGCGCGCGTCATGGCCTTCCCCGCGCCTGAAGTCAAATGGTTCAAGGATGGTCAGTACTTCCTTTTTTTTTACTAATCTATAGCAGAAGTGAGATTGAAAGAACTCGGAAGGCATGAATGTGGTCTGACTGACAGTAGTGACAGTGCACACGGTACCTCTTCTGGGAGTGACAGTTTATGATTGATCTTTCTGAACATTTGGTGCTTCTAATTTTGAGACTTTTAAGGAGCTTAATACTAATGCGCAAATAAGCTAGGTAGCAAACATCTGAACACGATCTCACTGTCACTGCGATAGTTAGAGTACTTTTATCTCACGAGCGCGGGACGGGTGAGTCATAGTTGTGTGATGAGCTGTACATGCACATTTGTCTATGTGTGCGTCAGAGCGTAGGTGCTATAAGTTCACGTTGTCTATGTGTTCGTATGTGTCACAACAACAACAGCAATGGCCAACCCGCGCTCGTGAGATAAAAGTACTATACGAAACAATAAAATTGATGGAGATCAAAAGACCAAAATAATCTTGATATTAGTTATTGAACAATCAAAGTCAACTGCAGTTTTTCAAACTATTTTTTCAGGTCTCCCAATTCGCCCATCGCAAGCGGTCAACTTCATCAACCAGCCTGGCGGCCTAATCGGCCTCACAGTCGACAGTTGCAAGCCTGAAGACGCTGGTGTCTATAGCCTCACTGTCACCAACAAGCTTGGTGACATCAGCTCTAAGGCCAAGGTCGAGGTAAGTCAAATTCATGTTCAAACAGTGGTTAGGTCATTTGGTGACAAGGATCTTCAAGCAAGAAGGTGGTGTACCAGTTAGATGCATTACAACCCGGAGAATTCTTGACCCCCATTGGCAAAATTTTGCTGTATGAATTCGGTGAGGACGTCAAGTTTCAGTTCGAGGTCAAGGCGATGATCTTCAGTTGAAAAATAATACGTCACTGTTATATTATCGGTCAGTAATTTCGGCATGAAAACCTTAGCGACTTCTCATGTCCAAGCTGAAAGCTGCTGCCGCTGAATTGCGGTTCTTCAGAAAGAACAAAGGCAATATCAACTTCAGGCCCATCATTATGATAATTTCAATCAGCATCTACAATCTCACCTACATCGTCAAAGATGACGTCAACTTTAAGGTGAATTTGGGGTGAGTACCTTCAGAAACAACTGAAGAGGTGGCATCGTGAATTGCACCATGCAACCGCCTATTTTGCCCTGGAGGGTAAATTTGCCCATTGAGAGACTATGAGCAATTACCCAATGCGCACGTTCCCAAAATACCTGCATTTCCAAAAAATCTAATTAATAAATATAAAATGTTGCATCGTCCAAACATATGTGACTAAAATATCCTTCAATTTCATTATAACATTTGAAATATTGAAAAGTGACCAGTGATAATTTTTAAAATACAGTATTTTGGGAATAAGCGCTTACAGGGTGTTTCATCTCCGGGCAAATTTACCCTGCAGGGCAAAATTGGCCAGTCTCACGGCCTCATCGGCCTGGTGTTCGATGACTGCCAGCTACAGGATGCTGGGATCTATACAATCTCCGTCATCAACAAGTTGGGTCGAATCAGCTCTACGGCAAAAGTGGAGGTGAGGAATAACCCGCGGAATAGTACCTTCTAAGAGTGCCAAGTACCTACTCAAGCTTTTGGTCAAACTCTTTGGTTCATCAGTACTCCCTGTCATTGAATTTAACCTGTCATTTCATCTTTCTAGGGTCAATTTCTGAAAAGAATTTGCTTTTGTTCCTACCCTACTTATACATACGAGACTCATATACTTATACGAGACGCGTGCCGTTCCTAAAAGAAATCTGATAGTTTGAGGAAGCAACAAGCTCAAAGGTTTGCGTATCCACATTGTCAACTGGATGCTGTCAAATAATTATCGAAATTGTCATATCTGCTATCAGATTTTGTAAAGCGAGCACAGCTTATGATTACTGACTGAACCCTAAGTGTCGATGTTATCAGTAAATATGCCGTGTAACTGATGCATAAATTAATCTATCAATGACAACATTACAAACCTTTTCACTCTTCTAACTTCAAATTTTAATGTAACTTGTTCAGGTACAACAAAAGGAGAAGAAGCCCGCGTTCCTTGCGGAACTGCAGCCAACCAAAGTGATTGAGGGCTTCCCGGTGAGACTGGAAGTCAAGGTGCTGGGTCATCCGCCACCCACTATCAAGTGGTAAGTTACACAACACCAGGAAACTTCATGTACCTACAAGAATCCTCTCCTGCTAGAGATCTGCCGCAAGTCTAGTGTTTTCTGGGGCAAGCAGACTAAAAGTCCTATATGAGACGAGATATGGTTCCAAGTTGCATTAATGCAACTGACTTAATAGGACTCCGATAATGCCATTGTAGAGATCATGCCGGTGTGCACTGTGCATAGATGACTGAATATATGCCACATATTTAGTTCGTTTACTTCGGTACTTAGTTCCATGCTGTCTGCCTCACAAGGGTCTTCACACCTTTCTCGCCTTTTAACGGCATGTTTAAGGTGTCATACTTAATTTCTAACGGGTGAAAGTGAGAAAGTACCAAAGTGTCCAGCTAATTATGAGCCCGATTGTGAAAGAAAGTGCTCTACCACTTTTGGGCTTTAACGTTCACATAATAGAGTCGAAAAGTGGTAGACCACTTTTTTAGAGGACTGACGCAAAAACAAAAAGTCCTCTCCCAGCGAAAAAAAACAAATAGTATTTTATACAATCGTTATATAATGAATGCTTTTTTAGTCGAGAACCGCGTTTAGACCACGAGGCTTGCCGAGTGGTCTAAGTAAGGTTCGAGACTCAAAAAGCTAATTATATAACTATTGTATACAATACTTTTTCTACGAGTCCACGAAAATAACAAAATAACAGAAAGTTGCCGCTGAAACGATCTCATTAGTGCATGAGGGTTACACGGTGATTAATAGCACGTGGTCTGCACATATCACAATACGTATCACGTGGGTATTGATGAATATTAAAAACAAGTCTAAATAATTATGAAATTTACGATAATATCACAAGTATTGTAAATTTGTAATAACAATTCTCACAGGGCCGGTGCCCTGTTAAGATGAAAAAAAAATCAGTCCATGCCCGCCTTTGGCATCATGTCAAATTTCGACCAATCACGACACAAGAGAATTTAAGTTTTTTTTTTAATGATTATGGCCAGTATCCAGACGACCGTTTAAGTAGGTAGACATTTGACAAGTGCATTGACGTTTTTACGTTCAGAAGCGCGCGAAGCACTATCAATGTTGAAATATTCATAAAATGAGTCTCCTTAAACTTAATTTTTTTCATCAAATTACGGCGTTCTATTTTTGAATGATATTTCGATTCTCCGCGCAGTTGTACAATGAAATATTATATTACTCCATAGAGCATAGACTTTTAGTTCAGCTTAAAATGTATAATATTGTGCAATGGTCTATGAAGTTGTAATTGTAATATTGTAGTCGACGAGTATAAAAACATTATTTTGTCATCCGGCCGGGCATCCCACTCACCGGTAGCGGACGGCTTTCACCTTTGGCCATCAGTGTCCCTCTACCAGCGAATTTTAAAATAGTACATGGAAATTCTCGTTCATTTTTTCAGGACTCACAACGGCGAAGAGATCGTTCCCGACGGCACTCACATCCGTATCGTGGCGCAACCAGACGGCACCCATGCGCTGCTGATCGACAAGGCGACGGCAGAAGATGGCGGCGACTACGGAGTGGTCGCTGTCAACGACCAGGGCGAGTCGGCTAGCAACGCGAAACTTACTGTTGCCAGTAAGTCTTTGGTTTCGAGCACAGAATAAGTAATAGTACTACGTACAGAAGTTCCACTATTAACAAATCCTGCAACACCTAACACTATTACAACCCCACATTAAAATAGGTAGGTAAATAACAAGCGAATGACGCGACGACGCGACCGTCCGGTAGCAATGTGTGGCAGCCACTGAATGGTACCACCTACGGATGTACTGTTGGAGTGAGACCCCCTGCATCGAGTGAAATTCCTTAGGTATAGATGTAGTAACGGGAAGATTGCAAGAGCTTACGAACTGTACCTACTAGCTTACCAGTACTTGCTTACAGAAAGACTTCAATAAGATCACTTTTTCCCCTAGTGAACACTACGTCAATCCGATAGTCTGCTTGGTGTCTGATGTTGTTATACTAGACACTGGCTATTTCTGGATTACACTGTCACTGTCACCTTTAGTTGTTGGGAAAGTTTTGTGCCACAGATATAAACAGATTTCGTGTCCCTAGCGACCCACATAAACCTTTAATCATAGGTTGCACTGGCCGTATAACGGTACAAAACGTAGCTCCTCACAGAATTAAGTTTCCATTGAGTATAGTTGACAACATCTTCCTTGGGCTCGGCCGATAAAGCCACAACACAGTAAGGTTAAAAAAAATCCCATTCCCAGGTCGTCAAGACGACTCCTCTCCACAAGAGCGTCCTCAATTCATCCACGGTCTTCGCGATGTGACCGCCGAAGAGGGCCAGCCCTTCAGCATCAGCGCGCCCTTCGTCGGCAACCCTGTTCCTGACGTCACGTGGACTAAGGACGGTGTGCCTTTGAAGCCTAGTGACAAAATTCAGCTCACTTGTGACGGAAAACGGGTAAGTTTGAAGTTACGAGTAGATGTTAGATGCACTTCCGAAAATATGAACATAAAATATGGCGTTGCATAAGGCTCCACGGTATTCCCAATGATATTCATGCTGCTTGCTACACCCTTCTATTCAAACAACTGCAACACCTCTCACTCCGTTGTTAGAGATAACGGCCCGGGTTTGTGACACCCTTAAAGTTTCAAGCGTCCATAGTCCTATCTTCCTAGGAATGCCCGAGCTTCCTTACAGTTTACAAATTAAAAGAAAATCTTTCTGGCTTATTCTTGGTAAATCATCATATACCATGCTTGATAGTTGGTTTCTATTTATGTATGCTAAAGTCAGGATAACAGAGATGAATATGTCACGTCTTCAATTTGATAAAATTTGTACGTGGAATGGAATGGAGATATCAAAGAGCGATCACCACTGCAGCCACCGCTCGAAATCGTGGCCGGACCTTAAATCGAATCGCAATTTTAATTCGTTTTTTTTATCAGGTTGGCTTGGAGATTACTCCCATGGAACTGCCGGACGCTGGTGTTTACGCCGTAAAGCTCGTCAGCCCACTGGGAGAAGACACTACGCAAGGCAAGATCGACGTCCGCAAGGTTTACCAGCCACCCTCGTTCTCGCAGAAGTTCACTGACTTGCAGCAGGTGAGTTTACGATGATTAAATTGAGGACATCTCTTATACGCATAAGAGTCCTGCCGTAACGGTGACGCGAATCGCCACAGCTATATAAACGCCCAGTGCAAGAGGAGCCCTCTAGTACCCAGGACTCCCAGGAGAGTGCAGAACAGTGGTGGAGCGTCCATACAACCCGATTCCCATCGGCTTGCCTAATTTTCAGGCAGTCCAGTTCGTGTACTACGTCATGAAGAATAAGAAAGGCAAATTATTTCCGGCATCCCTAAGAATATTTTAGACGCGCCACCACAGGTGCAGAAGGAATTCAAATGAATCATAAGACGTGGTACTCGTAGAAGATATAAAATGTTGATCTTTGTTAGAATGAAAGGCCTTATAAGTTACAAAATATTTGAACTCAAATTACGTTTTGTTTTGTTTTAATGTTTATTGGGCAAACAATGGTACAAATAATTCTTAAAAATTATTAGTTACAATAGATACATCGACCAGCAAAGCTGCCACTATTTTGTAATACATCTAAATTATTGACATAATCGTGATGGTAACCAAAAACAACATATTTAGACTTATTAACATATTATGACAAAAGCATTGATAGTACCAATACATAAAGATCGTAAAAAATCACAAATCCAAAAAAATTGGTATCCTTTACTGGGTTGGTATAATTGCAGAACTCGTCAATTAATCGGTGCATAAAGTCGCCCTGGATTACGTTTCTAAGACAATTTCTCATCCATATTCCTCCAACAGCTGCCAACCTTCGACGCCAAATTCCCCGCTCGTGTCATGGGAATCCCCGCCCCCGACATCACTTGGTACAAGAATGGAGCCCCTCTCAAGGAGTCTGAGAAGTACCACATTAAGAGAGATGGAGATGCTTGCTGCCTCTACGTGAGAGATCTGGAGTTGGTAGATTCTGGCACGTACAAGTGTGTGGCGAAGAATCGGGAGGGAGAGGCTAGCTGTGAGGCTGCGCTTGAAGTTGTTGACAAGATGTGAGTATTTATTCGTTTTGTATTATTAATTATTACCATATCAGTAATAGGACACAGATAATGTAGGCTGATGGTGAAAAACACCTTCTGGAACAACGGAAGTCCCTATAGCCGCTCACCTAACAGTGGTTATTTACTTTCTTATTAACCGCGGAAATCAACTGAGGATTAAGCAATTTCTGATGATTCTGAGACATCTTCTGGATCATGGTTACGGGTCAGACTCTATAGGTGATTAGAGAGATATTTTGTTATCGTTCCACACGTAAACTATAACGTTTTTATCGCATCACATCACGCATCACATTTCAAATGCCGAAGGCACCTAACCTTTCGCATGTAATGAATGACACAATCAGTGCTCAGCTTAAGTAATCTGAATTTAGCGTGTCTATCATAGAGTTATTTTTTGATGCTGATCCTTCATTTATGAAAGAAAAATGTTCTGATACTAATTTGTGCCAGAATGTCACCTTAATTAATCCCTTCATTTTCAGTGGAAAGAGACAGAAAATCGAGCCTCCAGCGTTCTTGAAGAAGATCGGCGATTGTGAGGTGTACCGCGGCATGAGCGCCAAGTTCACCGCCTGCGCCACCGGCACTCCCGACCCTGATGTCGAATGGTGAGTCTTATTGCATGGAGTGACGATGTGGCAAGGTTTTTATGGACAATGTGTCATTAACGGTAACAATCCCTACTCAGCACAAAGTATCCTAAAATTGTCCCGAAATGTATATCTATTTCGTCAATTTACGTCGACTTCGGCCACAAAAGTGAGGTGACACACCACTGTGTCCGGTCTACCTAACTTTCGGTGAAGCTTTTATTTCACAAAAGAGTAGTTACCTAGTTTGTATAGGCAGCTTTAGTTCCTATTCAAACATGCAGTCGTTTGAAAGGTATCCTCACTTGGTTACCAAAGAAATCCATTGCTTTCTAATCGTTCGACGGCATTCGACCTCACAAATAATTGAAAAATTGCTTTCAGGTTCCGTAACGACGAGAAACTGTTCCCTTGCGAGCGCATCCGCATGGACAAGGAAACCACTGGTCTGCTACGTCTCACCATCAGCGGCATTGACCCCAGTGACGTGGGCACCTACCGCTGCCGCATCTTCAACCCTCACGGGGAAGAGTCGTGCACCGCCACTCTCAGCTATGATAGTAAGTTACTTGTTCCTTCACAAGGAGACCACCAGTCTACTGGGCATAAATTGCTGCCGCAGCTTCAACTCTCATGGAGAAGAGTCGTGCACTGCCATGCTCAGCTATGATAGTAAGTCACTTGTTCCTTCACAAGGAGATCACCGGTCTACTGAGGTTGACCTGATGGATGAGCAGCATCTACCCTAGTGACGTGGGCACCAACTGCTGCCGCATCTTCAACCCTCACTATGACAATAAGTTAACTGTTCCTTCACGAGGAGACCACCGGTCTACTGGGGTTGACCATTAGAAGAACTAGTGACGTGAGCACGTACCGCTGTCACATCTTTAACCCTCATGGGGAAGAGTCCTGCACCGCCACGCTCAGACTTGCTCCTTCACAAGGAGACTACTGTTCTACGGGGACTGAACATCAGCAGCATCGACCCCTACTGTAACTGGAAGAGCCCTGCTCTGCGAATCTCAGTTATGCCAGTTACTAATATAGCTATTTTCACGTGAAATTGTCATTTAGGATGTGGGTTATAAAAATTGTATACACTCGAAGAATTAAAATAATGGAATGCTAACAACTTGAAACTGATAATGAGTTAATGGAGTGAGTCTGATACAATTACACTCTCCACAGCCCTGGAGCCTCGTCAGAGCAAGAAGCCCATCTCGGACCAGTACTCCGACTTCGACAAGATGAAGAAGACCGGCGTCCCCATGCCGCTGGCCGACAAGCCGATCATCTCGCGCATGACGGACCGACGACTGACGCTCTCGTGGAAGCCGTCCATCCCGCACGGACCACGCTTCCCTGTTACCTACCAGGTTAGTTACCGATAGCAGACTAGTACCTTCATTATTCCTTAGGATAGAGCCACCAAGTGCAAATTTGTGTCATCCTACGAAAGTCCAGTTTTGAAAACCCAAAAATGTTTATCCCTTTATACGCGAATTGGAACGATTGTGAGGTGTCATTGAACTGCCAATTTTACTACAAGTCACTAACTGTGTTTTAAACTTAACTGTAGTTTTGTAAATACTGGTCAGAATGTCAAAAATTTCAGAATTTAAATTTAAAACATCTGCAGTTCGAGTTGGATTCGAACCAGTGACCTTCTGGCATACGCAGCCAGCTGCTCTCAACCCACCGAGCTGTCGCTGTACTCTTTCTTACTCCACTCTAATCAGAGGCGTATTTAAAGATTTGGCGCCCTGGGCCAGTTAGATTTGCCGCCCCATAAAGTGACGATAAAATATTATCTATATATTCAGAAGGTCTTCCGCGAAACGAAAACAAAAGATTTGCCTTTCTGTCACACTTGATTCTAGACGAGCGACAGAAAGGGAGATAATTTTCGTTCGCGTTCGTCATCGCGGTAGGCTCTTAGAGCAGCTAAAGAGAAGAGATACCTACTCGAAAATTCGCTAAGCATTAAAATGGAAGAAAACTGTTTTCAGCGTTTATCAAAATAAAAAATGCAAACGCGAGCGCAGCGAGCGCGAAATTTTTCGAACACTGATGCAAATGCGGCAAATACTTCATACGCATCAAGTCATTAAGTGATCATAACCCAACTAGATTAAAATGCGAGCGCAGCAAGCGCGAATTTTTTCGAACTTTAGGATGCAGGTGCGGAAAAAACTTCATACGCATACGCATCAAGTCATGTAGATGAGTGAATTTCACCAAACGGGCATTTTTGTCCAATTCCCATGGAATTTAGAAATACCAATAATACATAGAAAATTCTATGCTGATAATTTGATAAAAAAATTAATAAACACAAATTTTCTTACGGGGTAGTTATACTTATAAAATTACGGAAGTTATTACAATTTGAAAATTTGACCTGGGCACGGGAATTTATCTGTCCATGGGAATTGCCTTTTCTTAGAAAAAATTGTATTAAAATTATTATTTACCATCTTATTTATCAAGAATTATAAAGTTCAGTTGTATCGAAGTTATTTAGCCTAATTTTACCAATCATGGGTCACTCTTTTCAAATATTTAAGAAGCTAAGTGTAATTGTAGCAGTTGGCCTGTTTTCTTTAAATAAACGCATAAACTATAACTCTAATCGATATACTTAGTACAAATTATATTTATTTATGCATTTCATCCATAATTATTGTTATTAAATGAGGTTTATTAACAAAATAAGTCACCCTTCCCAATTCCCGTGTCCCAAAATCAGCTGTTTTGGGTAAACAAGCTATGGGAATTAGGACACGGGAATTGGAAATCTATATTAAAAAAAACATAAAAAATACAAATCGCATGTTAATAGTATTTTAAGTTATCGTTTATATAGAGACACCAAAGTGCTTTATAATGCATACATATGTTAATGATTACTTATGTAAAATTTGAATTTCTAAGGGCCACCGAAATTGCAAGCAAAAGCAAGAAAATTGTCGCCCACCCAGAAACCGAAGTACTTAGGTGGTTTACTCGAACTGAATGTGGTTTGCTATATATAGATTTTTTATATATAATAGCTGACATTTGAGAGTACATGTGAAGCAGGACGCGAAGCTGATCAAATGTAAACGATGGCTGCCAGGGACCTTTGAATTTTGCCGACAAAATTTAACTCTCGCGCTCGGACGATTTTTAAACCTCAATTACAAGTTATTCACCACAGTGAAGTGAATAGTGTCTGTGCTCAGTGATAGTAAATATAATCGAGTTAAAGTTTTTGACACGAAATCAGTGATTCTAATGTACAGTTTTTGATAGGAATTTTTGATTGATTCAAAACTCGATGCCGGACAGGGCACGGAGTCTTAATTTGAGCGTTTAGGTATTTTTTAATGTATTTTAAAAATAAATTAGTCCGTGAATTTGAGTGGACCTCAACGTGGAAACATGTATTCTTTATGAAAAAAAATAAATGGTACGTATTATCTCATGCTACCATACGATTTTCAGCTCGGACACAAAAAAAATCGAGTATAGAAAATGACCCAGATGTAAACGCGAGCCCGAAATTTTTCGAACACTACGATGCAAATGCGGCAAATACTCTATACGCATCAAGTCCTAACGTATCCCGATGAAAACGCGAGCGTAGCGAGCGCGAAAAATTGCGAAATTTATGATGCTAATCTAGAAAATACTTCATACGCGTCAAGTCATGAAGATGCAAACGCGAGCGCAGCGAGCTCGAAATTTTTTGAACATTGAGATACAGGTGTGGAAAATACTTCATACTCTCTAACCGCTCTAAAGAACGCAAACGCGACGAGTGCGAAATTATACAAAAAAAAATATGATTTGTCCCATCGAATTATAGTTTGACCGATCGTTAAATAGATAAACCCTTTGGTCTGTCTTTTCGCTTTCGAAGGTGCATGCCCGCATGCGGCCCGCGGGCTGCCTGTTGCCGACCGCTGAGTTAGGGTATCTAGTGTTAATCCAAATTTGTTAAGCAAAATTTTGGGACACTTCACTTAATTTTCTAAAAGTCATTTTGCAAATTTGGATTAACACTACTTATCTTAACTGATCCATACAGCATATAGGTTAGGTACTACAAAACCAGAACTACATCACACTTTGCGATTTTAATGTCGATTTGCCGAGGAGGTAGCGAATGTGCCGCGCCTCGCAAGGCACGTGTATGTGGCATTTGATATTTTTTGTTTTATATTGGCCTAGAGACTACTGGCTAGATTTGTTACTAGAATTGTGTAGGTGACAAGACAAGGCGCCCACAAATTGCCGCCCCTCTCAGCCTGCCGCCCTGGGCCATGGCCCCCTTGGCCCTAGGGTAAATACGCCCCTGACTCTAATGAGCAGTGAATTCAGCTCGGAGCTATTCATTTTTCAATATTTAGGTATATCCTTAATTTGTAATTGATAATTTTGCTTACTAAATGCTACTGAATACTACATAAAAAATAGCTATTCCGTCCAACCAAAAAAAAAAACGAATAATACATAACAATAACACGTGGACGGTAATTAATTTACCAAGCTCGTTAGATGATGGATTCATCATCATCATCATATCAGCCGCAAGACGTCCACTGCTGGACATAGGCCTCCCCCAAAGAGTGCCACAATGACCGGCCCCGCGCCACCCGCATCCAGCGGACTCCCGCGACCTTTACCAGGACATCAGTCTACCTTGTGGGGGTCTACCCACGCTGCGCCTTCCGGTCCGTGGTCGCCACTCGAGAACCTTTCGGCCCCAACGGCCATCGGTTCTACGCGCAATGTGCCCTACCCACTTCCACTTAAGATTAGCGATTCGAAAGGCTATATAGCCTAGCCTGGCTTATATAGTCAGACTTTATTACGAGTAAATTGTAAATTGACATGTAAAAGTGCCCTTGTGGCCTATTTGCAGAATAAATGTTTAAATTTTGAATTTGATTTTTTTGAATATCGTAGGATGACGGATTAACAAGCTCTATATTACCAGGTGGAGATGTGCGAGCAGCCCGACGGCGACTGGTTCACGGCCCGCACCGGGCTTCGCTCCTGCGTCTGCGACATCAGCAACCTCGAGCCCTTCCGCGACTACAAGTTCCGCATCCGCGTGGAGAACAAATACGGCGTCTCCGACCCTTCGCCCTACGCCGTCACGCACCGCGCCAAACTAGAACCCGACCCACCCAAGTTCATCCCTTACTTGGACCCCGGCATCGATTTCAGACCGGAGACATCTCCCTACTTCCCCAAGGTAATATATTATCTGAGATGAGAGAAATATATATAGATATGTGTGTTTTCGTCTGCAAAATCCGATCATACTTCAAAAAACGTGCTGAAATCATCCACAAGCAAGCCAAAAATTTTATGAATCTGTTGCATAAACCTCGTGCTCGTATCGTATGGCGATGTACGGCAAAAATGTGTTCAACATGTGTATAAAACTATTTAATATCGTACCTGACGCGATAAAGTTACTACAGGGCAATAGTTTTAAACACAGACCACTGGTTTCTGGACAAATGCTTTTATAGTGTTAATATAGTTATTTAAATCAAAGTTGATGTAGAAAATTTAATTTTGACTCCATGGGTATTTTGACATTTATTTTATGACTATTACTGTTTGATTATTGTTTACTTTGCTTATTTATTATCAATGAAATATTGTACCGTAACGTAGCATTCTTAAATTTGCACGCCTGCATGCAGGCTGGATACATGGAACTTAATTTTAATGTGGGTACCTATAGTACCTGTACCTACTGTATACCAGCAAATAAACGATTTGTTTGATTGAAGGACTTTGACGTGGAGAGACCGCCTCACGACGGCTACGCTTGCGCGCCGCGGTTCCTTCGCCAGGAGCACGACTGTCAGTACGGAGTCAAGGGCCACAATGTCAACCTGTTCTGGTTCGTGTACGGGTACCCGAAGCCGACGATGACGTATTACTTCAATGATGAGCCGATTGAGATCGGAGGACGGTTTGATTGGAGCTACACGAGGAATGGACAGGCTACGCTGTTTATTAATAAGTAAGTCTGTTAATACTATGCAATGCAAACTCTCGCTTTGTATACACACTGAACAAAAATCACACAGGTTTATTTAAGACAATATTTATTTATTATTTCAAATGTTTCTACCCGGACTTCACGTGTCATGGTCGCGAATGACATGCGTTTCAGCAAGTTGTCAACGCTCTGTGTACACAACATTTAACCATCCCACAAAAGTCTTTAGAAATATGAAGGGTGTTCCTAAAAGAATATTACTACCAATACCTACTACTAATTTTCTAGAGCACGGCACCTAACACACAGTATCCGCGAACAGATTCGAAAATATATCCCGGAATTTTAATCTCTAAATCACCTGGTCCACTGTCTTTAAAGGTTTTTCACTATATACATCTTACCCAGGATGCTAGAACGTGACGAGGGCTGGTACGAAGCCGTGGCCACCAATGAGCACGGTCAGACCCGTCAGCGCGTGCGACTACAGTTCGCGGAGTATCCCACCTTCATCCGCCGCCCGGAGGAAACTGTCGCCTTGCAGCGCCGTACCGCTAGGATGGAGGCCAGGGTTACTGGCGTGCCGTATCCTGAGATCAAGTGGTACAAAGATTGGCAGCCGATCACGGATAGCTCGAGGATCAAGGTACGTTGTCCTACTGACCAAAGAGCCTTTTATACGACGCCCTGAGGAAACTATCGCCTTGCAGCGCCGTACCGCTAGGATGGAGGCCAAGGTTACTGGCGTGCCGTATCCTGAGATCAAGTGGTAATAGGACTGGCAGCCAATCACGGATAGCTCGAGGATCAAGGTACGTTGTTCTACTAATCAGATACCCTTTTATACGGCGCCCTGAAAAATTACACTACAATGACGTACTGCTAGGATGGAGGCCAGAGTTGCTGGCGTGCCGTATCCCGAGATCAAGTGGTACAAAGACTGGCAGCCGATCAAGGGTAGCTCGAGGGTCAAGGTTTACCAAAGACCCCTTTATATGGTATCCTGAGGAAACTACTACACTACAGCACCGTACTGTAAGTTCGAGGCCAGAGGGGTGCCGTTTAGATACGGCTGCAATCAAAAGCGGTGCTGAAGAGACGTCAGAAATCGTGATACAAAGCCATGATGAGCATTGAGGCTTGAATGCTGGATTAATCTAGTCTGAACCCCGCGCCCTAAGTGGTCTAGGGATTTGGTAGTCCCTAAATTGATTGGGAATAATGTTTCGTTATTACTCTTCTTAGCATTGTCCCAGTAAAAATCTAAAGGAGCTTAGGGTCAGCTTGCTAATCCCAAGTGTTGTAGAGCAATTTTATTGTCATCTAACTTTCCGATCGAAAGGGGTGATTAAACCTCGTTATTGTTGCGTATATTTTTGAGTTCCCATTCAACAGACCACCCCAAAGCAAAATGCCTAGGAGAATGTGTTGACCCTCAGTTTCCCCCAATTGGTCTGTTTTTTTTTACCCCTGACGCGCAACGCAAAAGGGGTGTTATAAGTTTTACATGTTGTGTATCTGTGTATGTGTGTGCCTGTCTATGGCATCGTAGGCGAGGCGGTTTTTTAGTCAAAATCTTAATGGCGGCGCTGGTTCTTACCTATGTTTTGTGTCAGGATTTTTCTTATTAACTTTTCTCTGATCAGATCAAATTCATCGAGCCCGACACCACGATCCTGGTGATCAGCGACGCGATCCTGAAGGACGAGGGCCTGTACTCGGTGTCGGCGCGCAACGTCGCCGGCTCCGTCAGCTCCTCCGCCATGCTCTACGTCGAGGAGGACGAGTATGAGTACTCCTCCAGGTAAAACCCGACGAGAGGTACTCCTCTATTCACAGAATAGTATAATGCCCGCTCTACATGTTAGCCCAACGTCGGCCAATCTACGGGACGCAGCTATACGATAGAGGGAGCACGGTGTATTACCATCTCCTTCTATCGTATAGCTGCGTCCCGCAGATTGGACGACGTTGGGCCAACATGTAGAGCGGGCTTAATAGTATTACATACAGAATGGACACGAACCCCCCGCACCGAGGTCAGTTACCTCGTCCCTGAGAGACCCGCCTGGTTATGAGCGGGTGCCGTCGCGCCTCGCGATTCGTCCGCGCCACGCGCTACGCACCCGCGCAAACAATTGACGCGTGTACCGACAGCGCACGCACACATACTTACCCACAGCGCTTAAGTGCCTTCGCGTGTCGCAGGTGTGCTCTAGTATAAGTTTTTTCGAAACAAAACACAAACGCGCGCTCATTTTGTAAGGCACGCAAGCAGCACTTCTGGTGGCTTTAAGTATGTACCATTTTTTGCCATATAAATTAAGAAAAAGAAGAACGTGTTGATTTGTGTTTTGTTTCGAATAAACTTATGCTGGAGGTACCTAGTCAGCAAAGAAAGTCCTCTACCACGTTTGGACTTTAACATGTACGCATAATAGTCGAAAAGTGGTAGACTACTTTTTTGGTCGACTGTACAGGACCGACTGTACTGTATGACCATGCACCATTTTGCGGAATTTCATTGAAACTAATTTCTTACACTGCCAATAATATAAATGACAGATTGTCAGCACGTCAGTGTCACTTTTGCGGTTTATTTGAATTATTAATGTGTTAAAAAGAATACTAAAACGATTCATAGTCATTAGCGGAACATCTTATATCTTTAAACGAGCAATTCTTGTATATATATTTATTTAAATAAATAAATAAATATTTGTGGACAATCTTACACAAATCAACCTAGTCCCAAACTAAGCAAAGCTTGTACTATGGATAGTCCCAAACTAAGCAAAGCTTGTACTATGGATACTAAGCGACGATATACATACTTATATAGATAAATAAATACTTAAATACATAGAAGACATCCAAGACCCAAGAACAAATATTCGTGCTCATCACACAAATAAATGCCCCGGCCGGGATTCGAACCCGGGACCTCCGGCTTCGTAGGCAGGGTCACTACCAACTAAGCTACAGCGGTCGTCAATTTATTTATTTATTTCGGGGATCTCAGAAACGGCTCTAACGATTTTGATGAAATTTGGTATCTGGGGGTTTTCGGGGGCGAGAACTCGATCTAGCTAGGTCTCATGCCCGGGAAAACGCCGAGCAAAGCTCGGTCGCCCAGATATTTATTAATAATGTATAAAATGTTTGCCCTGTCTGGCCAGGGTCCGCGAGCACCCGCCGCGCGTGAAGCCGTCGACGAAGCCGTTCGGAGACTTCTACGACCTCGGGGACGAGCTCGGCCGCGGCGTGCAGGGCGTCGTCTACCACGCCGCCGAGAGGCTCAGCGGTAAACACCACTTCTATGTTAATTTCGTATTAAGCAGTAACGCTGCTAACGCAAACTACAAATTTAGAAATAAAGGAAAAATTTAAAAACTTAGGCACCGAGCAGGAATCGAACCTGCGCGTGCGACCTCCCGGCACTCGCGGCCAGTCGCTCTAGCCAACTGAGCTAAAGGTGCGATTACTACCCGGCTTGAAATTCGTCAATCCTTCCTTCATTTAACTTATTTTTCTGTACGCCTCCCTTAGGCTGCGTTTCCACCAGAGATGTGCTAGGATGCGTTTTCATACATTTGACACCTTGCAACGCGCCGAGCGAGGTGTCAAATATATGAAAACACATCCTCGCACATCTCTGGTGGAAACGCAGCCTTAAGGCTTTGTATAAATGAAGGAAGGATTGACGAATTTCAAGCCGGGTAGTAATCGCACCTATAGCTCAGTTGGCTAGAGCGACTGGCCGCGAGTGCCGGCAGGTCGCAGGTTCGAATCCTGCTCAGTGCCTGTTTTTCATTTTTTTTCTAAACTTGTAATTTACCACTTCTATGTGCCTTGCTTTAGCTAAGGCTAACTGCCTGCTAAGCCTCTGTCAGGTCGACCGTCCTTGATGACACATTATATTATAACTCTTCTTGGGTTTCTCTACTAACCGATGGCCTTAACAATGGTTGACAAAATCAACGTTTTAGGATATTTACGATAAACAAATGAGTGTTACTAGTACATATTTATATTATTTATAGTATTACACCATTTTTTTATTGCCCTGTAACGCATGCTAGGTATTATTATTATTCATTTTCATATTCCTTTTCACAGGTCGCAATTACGCCGCGAAGATAATGCACGGCCACTCGGCCCTCAAACCGTTCATGAAGAACGAGCTAGAGATCATGAACTTGCTCAACGACAACCACCTGATCCGCCTACACGACGCTTACGAGCACGACCACACGCTGGCGCTGGTCACCGAGCTGGCGGGCGGCGGCGAGCTGGTCAGAGACAGGTCAGTACAACTACGTAAGGCACATCCATCATCATCATGTCAGCCGAAAGACGTCCACTGCTGGACATAGGTCTCCCCCAAAGAGTGCCACAATGACCGGTCCTGCGCCACCCGCATCCAGCGGACTCCCGCGACCTTTACCAAGTCATCAGTCCACCTTGTGGGGGTCTACCCACGCTGCGTCTTCCGGTCCGTGGTCGCCACTCGAGAACCTTTCGGCCCCAATGGCCATCGATTCTACGTGAATGTGGCCCACCCACTGCCACTTAATTTTGGCGACTCGAAGGAACATCCAAGATACTCGTAATATTAGTCTGACAACTGACTGGTGTAGTCTGCATTTCAGAAAAAATCTAGGGACTATTCACACGCACCACGACCACACCACAAAATCAAGTCATGCTGTGAGAGGCGAGCGGGTGGTCGGTTCAATGCGGCCTTAATTTGGTCAGCCCACTTCATTGGGGCACCTGCCACGTGGTCTCGTGCCCTCAACTCTGCCCACGACCCGTTCGATCGGCAGATCTCCACATAGCCGAAGAATTACAGAATCCTTGACTTCACCATACGAGAGATGCGTAACATGAAGCTTGGTCATAAACAGATTTAGGTTCGCGTCTTTCCTGTGGACAAATCAAAAGTTAAGGGCTACAAAGCTTAATTTTGGATAGGTCTCGTAACCCGCGTAAACGGCATCTCCGTTTCTATAAATCCATGTAATAAAATCATAACTCACATGCTCATAAGCCGTTAACTATTGACCACAGGAGGGACGACTTTTGTTTTTTCAAGTGTGTATGACCCAGCTATCGAAATAAATGAAATAAATGAACTTTATTCTGTAAGTAGGCCGCAATGGCACTTTTACAAGTCAAACCCTACTAGAAGAATTAAAACTCGTACGTTGGTTCCGAACCAATGGTTCGAAATACTGTCAACGGTATTCTTAGCATCGTTCACCAACACCACACTGCAAGAGCAGCTATTCTGCGCTTCTCGGTCTTTCTTAGCGACCTTGGTGTACTAGGTCTCTGATTGATTATTGATGGCCAGTGATGTGACTAATGGGGTATTTTAATGTAGGTACAAATATTCAATTGTAAACTTAATATAATTGTCAACAGACTGCTCCGCGGCACCGGGTACACCGAGAGCGACATCGCGGGCTACATCCGACAGCTGCTGCGAGGACTCAAGTACATGCACGATAACAGCATCGCGCATCTCGGACTCACGGTAAACTACTTCCATGACGCTATTTGTCTTATCTTTTATAGATGAGGGCCCTTGCGGATGCAGTTCAACCCAATGGGAACTGTTTTACAATACGGTATTTTACTCATAGTCAAATCAGCAACTTTTTATTAAATGTCAAAAACGCTCTGTTAGTATTAAGTTTGTAAGGAAATACTGTCCTAATGGCGTCACTAAGACAGTATGAATCGGTATGTTCAAATCAGCGTCCTTTTTAAATCTTTATGCTTATAAAATCTTTCAATTTGCTAAAATAGATTAATAATTGATGTTTTTCGAGTATTTGCGTTAGATCTTTTATTAGTCAAGTAAAAAATAATTTATTTTTACCTTTGTTTACTACCCTATTGTCCCCTTTTATATCTACTCCAAGCTGCTCTCCAACATTCACACAAACCGGATGATGACTCATCTTGAGTACTCTGAATTCCTGTTTCTGGGTAGCCATTACATAAATAAATAAATAATAAATAAATATTTGTGGACAATCTTACACAAATCAACCTAGTCCCAAACTAAGCAAAGCTTGTACTATGGGTACTAAGCGACGATATACTAAAGAGCCAAAGAGCATCAGTCCAAAAATTCTATCTTCACTATTAGAGTGCTCAAAAGTACTATTTCCAGGCTTGTGTGTAGCACAAAACTTGTGATATAGGGTCCTGTACACATTTATATGATGACAGAAGGTGTCTAGGAATACTAATACTTAGTACCTTACACTTTACTTTTCAGATCGGAGAGCTGCTGCTATCCCACGCCGGCTCGGACCAGCTCAAGATCTGCGACTTCGGCCTGTCGCGCCGCATCATGTTCAACAAGCTGGCCTCGCTCGACTACGGCTTCCCGGAATACGTCGCACCTGAGGTAAACTATCTTTGATCATGATGTCATCTCTTTGTTCAATGTGTTTTTCAATTACCCGTATCATTTCTAAAGCAGCCCTAGTTTTATTCTAAAATGGCCATCATCATTAATATTCATCGGTATATTTATTTATCGTATGGCATTTATTTCCAACCGTGAGATCTTCGAGAAGACAGCACGGTTACCGTTTTTGTTGCACTTTTAGAACCACCCAGGGGTCACGTGTGGGGTAGCGGTGGATACTTTCCCTACGGACGTGGTGCAACTTCGACCCCCCTTTGTCAAGTGAGTGGGCAACTTGACTGTTAGAAGTTTTCAAGCCGCCCGAAGGCCTCCAACTTGGCTTAACGACTGCTGCCATAGACAGCAGCCGGGATCAACGGCTT
The DNA here is from genome assembly GCA_951800055.1 of Cenopis cana. Lineage (NCBI taxonomy): Eukaryota > Metazoa > Arthropoda > Insecta > Lepidoptera > Tortricidae > Cenopis > Cenopis cana. The sequence goes on along the minus strand of OX637476.1, from coordinate 21,895,263 downwards.
AGCGTGCCTCCCAAAGCACGGGAGCGCTCAGTTAGTAACCACTCAAAGCGGTCACCCGTCCATGTACTGATCGCGGCCCACGTCGCTTAACTTTGTATAACGCTTGCGGCACGCAGGCGCCACTGGGCCACGGGCGCTCCTGTATAACTAATATGTGACAAATCCAGATTCAACACAATTGATGTGAAACGTTATGTTACCATCAGGCGACTCGTCTGCTCGTTTGACCCCAATAACATTTTAAAAAAACATAATGGTGGTGGTTCAAACATCGTGGTGGGAATATAGAAAACTATCCGAAACTTTTCCGTGCCCAAACGTGTTTGTCATGATAAATTCAAGCTTATCCCTTCCCATCAGAGCGGTGTACCTACTCTGCATTGGTTTATTAAAATATTTCAATCAATCAATTAAATATTTATTGATTTGTCGATCTAGCCGATCACCAGCTTAGACTCACCTTTGGACCTTCACCTCTTCTCCTCTTCTTCGCTTTTCACCTTTCCATCGTCGGTCATTCGAGAAAGTTACATTCTAAAATCTTTCTCCTTACGTCAAATACATCACATAGGTAATGAACTTATGCTTCCAGATCGCGAGCGGAGAAGGCGTCTCCTTCAACGCTGACATGTGGAGCGTCGGCATCATCACCTACATCCTTCTGAGCGGACACTCCCCCTTCCGCGGCCCCAACGACAGAGAGACCCTCATCAGGATCCGAGATGGCAAATGGTCCTGGCATGACGAAGAATGGTGGTCCAGACTCAGCCTCGAATGCAGAGACTTTATCTCGAAGCTGCTGGTGTACAAGTGGGAGGACAGGATGGATGTGAACGCGGCTCTGAACCATCCGTGGTTGACCGGAGCTGATCGAGTCAGGGACGAGTTTGTTATCGGCACGGATCGGTTGAGGAACTACTATAACTTATACAGGTGAGTCTTATTTTGTCAGAAATTGGTATCAGCTTTTGAGATGTTACTACTCGAAAACCGCTGGGAGACTGCAATGGAATTTTCAATCAAATTAGGTAAAGTGGTAATTTTCTAATATGTCCGAGAAGCAGCAGTAGCAGTCTTTGTTACGCCGGCCGACTACCTGCGCAAGCTTCGACCACCGACTGTTTTATTGCCAAGTCACTACAACTTGAACCTTATCATTGAGAATGGAAGGTAGCTATATGTGCGGATAATCTTTTCTCATACTTCCTTTCGTTTTGAAGTGCTAACGATAAGCGTTTTATGGTTTTCGGACATATTAGAAAATTAACAGAATATCATATTTTTTAATTCTCAATAACATGAAAAATTATTTGCCACAAGCAGGATTTGAATCCCTGGTCTTCGCATTTTTGGGCTGCTCATGCTAACTGCGTTATCGTAGGCCCCACTTGTAGCAACGAAATGTTTAATCTCGCCAGTCTTTTAACAACATCATAAAGCCTCGACGCAACTTCTAACGCGTAGATGTCACAACTTCATAAAGCATCGTACTTATAAAGCATTTTTTGGGGAAATCTTACACGACCTATCAGCACGTAATGTCCGAACATTTCTATGATTACTGACTTAGGCTGGGTTGCCCCAACCCGTCTGTAATCGTAAGCGGTGTTCGTCAAATCTGATTGTATGGAAAGTTTGACAAGTTTCTATGGGATGACAGCTGCTGGCGCCATATTTGACGATGACCGGTCTGTGTTCGTACGTTGGTGCAACTGGCACTTAATGTTGTCCATATGTCCGTAGGGACTGGACAAGCAACGCCCATTGTCGCAACTGGTTCCGCCGCCGGCCGCTGAGCGGCGCCTTCGAGCACCCCTCCAAGATGGTCTACCCTCCCGGAGAAGTCTACACACCTGAAGGTAAACAACTCTCAATTTGATCTACACATTTTATCTACGAAACCTTGAGATCTATTTGTGCAGTTTCGCCGTCCCATCAGTGGTTTTTCGATTTCATCTGAGTTATGTAATGCTATGGTACTTGAAAATATAAACTCTAGCCAGGGCTAAAATAAGTCAAGGAGGAACTGAAAAGCAGTAGCTTATGGCAATTAGATAAGGCCCCCTTCGGGGGTAAAGACATACTGTCTTAGTGACGTCACTAAGACAGTATGAATTGGTATGTTCAAATCAGCGTCCTTTTTAAATCTTTATGCTTATAAAATCTTTCAATTTGCTAAAATAGATTAATAATTGATGTTTTTCGAGTATTTTCGTTAGATCTTTTATTAGTTTAATTTATTTTTACCTTTGTTTAATACCCTATTGTGCAAGCATAAACAGCATTTCTATTGGAATTTACCTATGCCCAATTTTTTTTTATTTGTACCTGACTGTGGCTCTATAGGCCGGGCCAATTAAAGCGATAGGAGTGCGCAACTGGAGAGTGGCCTGGGGAAAATCCAGCGGAAACCTCCGACACGACCACGCAAGTAGTTTAAACACTGGAATACTCTAAGAGTTCGCGCTCCAGTGAGATTGGTTGAGTGGTTTCAACCGAATCTGAGGTGTCAGAGGAATCAAGCTACTGGGAGTTTTGTCGCTGGTTCACTAAATCTTAGCCTAGCTGAGAAGAGTCCAGCAAGAAACCCGGTATGCGGCGGTACTGGGACGAATAGGGATATGCCCAATCTATGTCTTCAGGGAACCTAGAGAATTGTGTCATTCAAACTTGAGTCATCGCTAATTTTGTCAGCGGTTTATTTCGCGCATATTATTTTGTTTACTAATACATTCCTATTGACAGGTACTCCAGAGCGTTCGTCTCGAGACCGCGGCGGTAGTCCGTGGGACCTGAAGTTCAAGCAGTACGAACACCCCGACTGGGAGGTCACCGCCACATCGGAGAGCCAGTGAGTATCTTATCATGGAGCTCATTAATCATTTGCCATTTTATAGTGTCACAAGGATTTCAAATTAATCGACCAACAATGTCACAGAATACTCCGAGTAGTACTAGTGGTATTCAGTATGATCCTTGATGGTAGTGGTACCTACGTTAATTATTAGTACCATTATCCAATACCACATGGTATATTAATACCGCATTGCTGCTTGGCACTTCAAACCTCTTTCCCTACCCAGAAGATTGAAAATTGCTGCTCCATTATTGAGCTGATTTTTTATCTCAGGCACCAAAAACTGGATTTCCGATGGGTGGTCCTTTTGGCACGGAAATGTGGCCATCCGCGTCTCCACTGTGAAAGTTGCTGAATGATTGTTTATCACACATCTCTGAAATGTCTATACACACACATTCACAACATCATCATTGATTTCATGTGTTAACATTTTCTTTACATCTTCTTAAAGCACTAAACTGACCATGAACGGCATTCCACAGCTACCAGAACGGCCCGGACACGTATCTGCTGCAACTCCGCGACGTGGGCTTCCCGGTGCGTCTGCGCGAGTACATGAAGGTGGCCTGCAACCGCTCCTTCGCTTACAATATCAGCGTCAACGACTCCTACGACCCCAGGGTGAGACATACAACCATCATTCATATTTTCAGCCAGTAATCGCCCACTGCTGAGCATAGGCCTCTCTTGGAGTACGCTACTCGTCCCTTGCTAGGCAGAGAGATGGCAGGTGGACCAAAAAAGTGTCGGACTGGTGACTACATCGTGACAAAAAGAGCGTCGGGCGTCCACCGGCTCGATGGATTGATAATATCCGGTAGATCGCGGGTCACTCTTGGATAAGACTGGCTCAGGACTGTGACATAAAATACTAGCTGTTTTTGTGATTTCCCTATTGAAACAACTCCTTGTAAAGTACAGTATTCACTAGAGAGCTGTACTGACACCCAAAAGTCACAGTACCAGTGCATACTGATAACGACGCGTGTTTATTAAAAAATAGGACTCAAATTTGCATCGTCGAAAAGATAACAAAGCTAAGATTAGGTGAAAACGACTTCATTGGATACTTATTGTCTATGTTAGCCAATTCTTGCCCTTGGTTACTAGGTATCACGCTCACAAGAGAAAAGAGTTGAACTCAAAACAGTTGGTAATTTTCCTTTCAACACTGACACTTTGGTAAATCCAAAATCTTTAGCGATTAGTTAGAAAATCTCGAAACTGTTCTCATTTGTCTTTGTTTCTTCAGACCCCCATAATCCGCGAGCGTCGCCGCTTCACCGACATCATGGACGAAGAGATCGAGGACGAGCAACGCGAGCGCATCAACAACTACGGCACCGAGTCGTACACCATCCGTCGGCTCAGACATGAGCTGGGCACCAGGCTGGACAGCTACGCTGAAGCGCAGGCCTTTATGGAGTCTAAGAAGGATGGACAGCTGCCGTTCTTCAGAGAGAAGCCGCAGATACTGCCCATCAGGTAACTTGACGGAGCCATCCAAAACTATACAAACCGTATGTACCTAATCGTAAGCTGTTTGCGTTAAAATCTGATTGTATTGAAATTTTGACAAATTTCTATGGGATGACAGCTGCCGGCGCCATATTTTACATTAGTCGGTCTGTAATCGAAAGTTTGTGCAGCCCTTAGTTTAGTCTCTGTAAGTGTATTCCTCATCTCTGAATAGTTTGATTTGACTAAGTATGGTTGGAAACCAAAAAAACGTAGAATTCAACATGAATCATTTTAACGAAATTTTTTTTTGTTACTAGGGAGGGCGAACCTGCACAGTTATCGTGCTTCGCCGTCGGTGACCCGAAGCCTTCAGTCCAGTGGTTCAAGAACGACATGGTCATCGCTGAAGGCACGCGCATCAAGATTGAACAGGACGAGGAAGGACGGTCCACCCTCAAGTTCGACCCCGCCATGCACCACGACATCGGCTTCTACAAGGTCGTTGCCAGGAACAAAGTAGGACAGACAGTCGCTAGAACCAGGATCGTCGAAGCGACCACTCCAGACGCACCTGACAGCCCCACGTACGCCGATATCTCCGACACTGAAGTCCTCCTCCGATGGAAGCAGCCCAAATACGACGGCAACTCACCTGTCATCTGCTACAACCTACAATATAAGGAAGGCGATAGCGTCGAATGGTTGGACGTAGCTTCCAACATCGACCACGAATTCTACGTGCTTAGAGACCTGAAACCGGACACCAGCTACCAGTTCCGCTTGGCTTCTAGAAATAGGATCGGCTGGAGCGACAAGGGAATACCAACCAACTTAATCAAGACAAAAGAATCCGGCACTCCCAAAATCGAAGTCACCAAAGCGATGAGGCATCTACAACAGATCACAGAATCTGGTCAAGAGGTTGTTTTAGATGAAGAAAGACCCAAGCTCGACTACAGTACAGAAGAAACTCCAATTGAATGGGAATCCTCTGACACATTCACGGAACGCTACAGCTTCATTTCCGAGCTTTGGCGCGGAAAGTTCTCTATTGTAGTGAAAGGCGTCGACAAACGCAACGACAGCGTCGTAGTTGCCAAAATTCTAGAAAATAAACCAGAAAACGAGGTCCTAGTTAAGAGGGAATTCGAATGCTTAAGAAGATTAAGGCACGAGAGGATATCGAATCTGTTAGCAGCTTACCAAGCACCTGGGTCACCTGTGGCTGCCTTTATCATGGAGAAGCTTCAAGGCGCTGATGTTCTTACATACTTATCTAGCAGACACGACTACACTGAACAGATGGTAGCCACAATAGTGACCCAAATTTTGGACGGTCTCCAGTATCTCCACTGGAGAGGTTACTGCCACTTGGACCTGCAGCCTGACAACGTAGTGATGGCGTCGGTCAGGTCCATCCAGGTCAAGTTGATCGACTTCGGCTCCGCGCACAAGGTCACGAAGCTCGGCACGAGTGTGCCACAGGTCGGAGATTTAGATTATAAAGGTGAGCTATTAGAATTTTACTTGCAAAATTTCAAGGGCAATACTGACTTGGACGTTGATTGTTGATTAACCTCTTTCCACATTATTTCTTCCCTTAAGGTTTCCTGCGTTAGGTAAACGTTTTCTTCAACCTCTTACCTTCCATCTCATAACATCCTATCCTTGCCACGTAATCCCTAGAATTGAATACAATAATACACATAGGTACCTACTTTTATTGATAACTTAAATACATAGAAAACACCAACACTCATAAACAAAACTTCGTGCTACTTAATCGCGCAAATAAAGCCCTGACCGGGATTCGAATCCGGGACCACCAGCTTCGTAGGCAGGGTCAGGTTCAGACTAAGCCAAAGTGGTTGTCAAATCATCAATGACTGTGCAATAATGACATCGCTGACAAACCAAGCGCTTTTCATCATCTTTTATAATGCGCACTGCTATGGTTTGGAATTCCCTGTCGGCGTCTGTATTTCCGAGATCATATAACCTGGAAATTTTTAAGGCATGAGTGAATAGGCATCTGTGTGAGCTCGCTTCACCTCATCTATGCCCCTAGGTTAGATGCTGGTCAAGAGCAATCCCATTAAAAAAATATATAATAAAAAAAATCTTTCCAGCGCCCGAGATCGTGACAGACGAGCCAGCGTTCCCACAGACCGACATCTGGTCGCTAGGAGTGCTGACGTACATCATGCTGTCGGGAGTGTCGCCATTCCGCGGCGCCGACGACGCGGAGACCAAGCAAAACATCGCCTTCGTGCGGTACCGGTTCGAACACCTCTACAAGGAGATCACACAGGTACCTAGTGTACCTACCATTCTGTATGACAGTTACCCTAAGACAAGTCTAAAGCCCGTGCCAGATGGTCGAAAACAAGTCCCAAAACCGGGCGACCTTGGTCCGCAGGGACCGTGTGGACAGTTGTTAACAGCAAGATTTCCTTTGAAAACCGGTTTTTGCGGACCAAGTTCGCTCCGTCCTAGGAACTTGTCGGCGACCGTCTGGATCGCGCTTAAAGTTGCATAAAACCATCTGTAATCGTAAGATCTCTTTGAAAACTGATTGTATAGAAAGTTGGACAAGTTTCTATGAGGTGACAGCTGCCGGTGCCATATTTAACGTTAATTCATTTGTAATCGTAGGTTGGTTCAACCGGCCCTTAGTAGTCGCTTGCTTTCTGATAGAGCTTTCGGGTTCGAATCTCAGACAATACTAGTCAACTAGACTAGGCGTTCGCTTGGGCCAGCGGCAGAGTAGCTCTTACTTAAAGTACGAGACTCGCGAGATTAACTACATCCGGCGGTTTGATAGATCGATTGAAGTAATTATTTAGTGATCATTACTAAACGCCACAGGCACTTTATGAATGTTTCCATGAACAGGAGGCGACCCGGTTCCTGATGTTCCTGTTCAAGAAGGTGCCCCTGAAGAGGCCGACGGCCGAGGAGTGCCACGAGCACCGCTGGCTGACGCACTCCGACTTCATGAACAAGAAGCGGGAGCGGGCGGTCTTCCTTGGAAACAGGCTCAAGGTAATGCATTACCTGTTGTAGAAGGGTCAATCGACTATTTCTTATAGCTCGTTATAGTTGATGAAATATAATTTGCATCAATTCTTCGAACAACTTGTATGGCGAATCGGTGCAAATTATATTTCGTCAACCACACCATGGTTTCATCTCCTGGGTCACTCTTTAAGTAAAACTTATTTTACAGACTTTAATCGTACTAAACATGATTTTTACCGGTTCTTGAGTTATGAGCATGCTAGAAGTCCATATTATAACATTTTTTCTAAGAAACTCGGTAAGGTACTGTTGTCTCTTAGGTAACTGATGGGACAGAATAACAAGGAAAAGTTGATTGACCCAGAAACGACCTAATTTAGAGCCTTGTGTTGTCTTGTAGATACCTAAATTCCCATTAGATAAAATTCTTTAGATGTTGTTGAAGTTGGTTCGTAAAGATGCCACCACGACAAATTATCTATTGGACCACTAGCATAACGTGCCGTCAGTTTTGTTAAAATTGGCAGTAAATTGATGTTCAAGTTTCACGTCTAACCTTAGTAATCCATTTTGTTACGAAACGTACCTCGATGCGTATGACATTGATATTAAGTTTTGTGCCCATCCGTAACCATTCGACAGAGATATTTAAAATGAAAATGCCCACGTACCTACTTGTCTTCTTTTTTGACTTTTCCGTGTCGAGACGTCTTGCGTCGGGCCTGTTTCTTATATCTCGATACTAAGGCTGGGTTGCACCAAACCGTCTGTAATCGTAATCGGTGTTCGTCAAATCTGATTGTATGGAAAGTTTGACAAGTTTCTACGGGATGACAGCTGCCGGCGCCATATTTGACGAAGACCGGTCTGTGTTCGTGCGTTGGTGCAACTGGCGCTTAATCTTCGATAGGTACACATGCCAACAGTAGAGCCAGATTGTGTGTTCCGTTTTTCTGTGACACGATAACGTATAGCTAGACGCTAAAGGATTTAAACCTGCCATCTTACCTGTATATTCTCTCCCAGGAATTCTCCGACCAATACCACGAGAGGAAGACGGCGGAAGCATCGCAGTCCGACATGGAGGTCAGCTCAGCCTTCGGGCAGGCTCGCCGCCTCATGCGGTCCAACAGTGTTCAGGACGAGCTCATGACCAACTTCAACACGCATTAGACAACAACATCGCTCATTTAAAATGTACACACTCGTACGAGACACATCCGAGTTTGACTACACTGCGGAGGCAAGGGCGTCAATGGGGAGTAGGGAGGGGCAGCTGCCCCCCCTAAAAAAGCTTCATATGATCTAGACTGTACACACGATCATACTTTCCTCGCCCTATAACGAAATCAATCGCTGTATAAAACCGCGCAATGTAGTGAAATACGCATGCGATCGTACAGTCAGCGTCATTTAGTATGTAGCAGCAAAGTGGCCAAATAGTTCGGTACACCATACAAAATATATGATGTACCGAAATATTTGGCCACAGTGGCTGCTACATACTATATGACGCTGACTGTACCTAACGTGTAATAGGGCCTTAAGGCAGCAGTCGGCAAGCTCTATACCAAAGAAATAAATGCAGTAAAATTTTTAGGCACTTCGGAGCCGCAAATATAAAGAGACCGAGATATTTCAGGTATGGCTGCCGGCAAACATCTTGAACCTAACCTTGTGTGCGCAGTAGCGGATTTACGTACAAATTACGCTACTGCGCAGGTCAATCAGCCCCTCTAGCACAACATGCATTCCGTATCTACTCGCGCGCGAGATAAGCTACCTGTCACTTTTTGACAGTATTGATCAGACAGTGACAGGTAGCCTATCTCGCGCGCGAATAGAGACGAGATGCATGTTATGCTAGCCCCTCAGGTTCAAGATATTTGAGGAGTTTGCCGACCACTGCGCTAAGGCAATAGGTTATAAAGAACCAACGTTTTTTAAACAAGTCGAGCTTTTTCATTGCTAAGACGGATATACGGATAAATACTTAAGATGTTCTAATAAGTAAAGACAAATATTATATGTTAGTTGGATCTTGTTTCAATTTTTAAACAATATAATTCGATACAAAACCTGTATGGTTGGCGAAATATAATTTGCACCGATTCGCCATACAAGTTGGTCGAGGAATCGGTGCAAATTATATTTCGTCAACTATAAATGTATTGTGTATTTAAAAAGAGGACATAAAGTGTATTTATCTACATACGGAATAAATATAAGTCCATTCTTAGCGGTGAAAAAGTGGTATTGACAAAATCAATTCGGACTTAAAATCAGGGTTGCCAAAAGGTATTTCAAAGTGATGTTTCCACGAATCATTCATCATCATCATCATAAGAAGTCTAGTCATAAAGGGAGTTTTGTTACGACAGTTTTGTTACTTTTGTTAAGCTATTTATTGTATACAATTTTTACTATTTATTTATATTTATACTAATTCGTATGGTGCTCCAGTATTAATGTAATTAATAAAGAGCATTCATTTGCAATTACGTTGTTTTACTTACGACTAAATGTTCTCACACGCCCGCGCTACGTCCAGAACAAAATGGAAAGGCATGGAAGAGATATGTCCAGCAGTGGACGCAAATATGCTGAAAGAGAGAGAGAGAAGAGAAATGTTCTCATGACTAACATTCAAATATTGTATTAAGCACCTATACTCGAATATCAATCATCAATCAATCAATGATCTTTATTGCAGACCAAAACAATCCAGTTTGTTAGCTTAGATTACATAACTACCAAAGAGTATAATAATATATGTCAGGTATAACTACTTATATACTAGGGTTAGGGTGACTAAAACATTTAAACATGTAGTTCAGGACCAAAAATAACTACGACAAATCTGTCACAGTGGTGTTTTTTTTACATCAAACAATGTAAAAAGGTTGGCTAGATATGAAATATCCGGTTGACAAGTAAATCAATGACATAAGTGACTTTGACATTGTTTGATGTAAAAAACACCACAGTGGTGACTTTCGCCGCCATCTTGGCGAGAGTCACATCTTTTTCTTCTTACTAAGTGGTTTTATTCAATTTTACTTAATTTATCCCTTCGTGTGTCATTGGCAAAAGTCCTTAAATGAGGCTGCCATTTCTCTTTTATATCTATCTATCAGTGGCAGAGCTGTTTTTTTGTATTGAATTAAAAATTCGAGTATAGTTTTTATAAATACCAAAATGAAACAACAATAGAGCGTGCATATTAATTTATTATAAAATTCTATGTAATCGATTGGAAACACGCGTTATTATAAAATGGCCACTTGATGCAAACAACTATTTCGGATTCACAGCTTCGATTTGTATGTGACGCGTCGTGTCTTGTAGCTCGTGATTATATACCGGCCAACCAATCGTGCCAGTCAAAGGTAGCTGATAGGATATCAGCCTCTTTTTAGATAAGACTCAGAAATGGCGATAAGTAGGAGAGAACCAAGGTCGTCGACATAAGTCAGCGAGTCGCTGGATCTAAGTGGCAGTGGGCAGGGCATCTTGCTCAAAATCCATACTAATATTATAAATGCGAAAGTGTGTCTGTTTGTTACCTCTTCACGCTTAAACCGCTGAACCGATTTACATGAAATTTGGTATGGAGCTAGATTGAGTCTCGGGGAAGGACATAGGATACTTTTTATCCCGGAAATCATCCCTTAAGGTGGTGAAAGTTTGCGTGGAACAGCGATAACTTGGTAAGCGCCTGATATAAAACAAATAGCAATTAAATACTATCGCGATAAACGAGATCCACGCGGAAGAAGTCACGGGCAAAAACTAGTACTCTATAATCTACACTGATTCGAGTATTTTGAGCAAAATGAAAAATTCAGCTACTTTTTACTGACGCGATCGACTAGCCCAACTATGAAATGTAACTATTATTTGTATAGTACCTTACGAGCGCGGGTTGGGCATAGTTGTACAGCCTTGGCCAAAAGTGTTGAGCACTCGCACGTTTTCCATATAAAAGTTAAACTCTCAATCAAGCATTTCATATCCTTTTATTAAAGAAAATCAATTCAAAAACTAGCTACTTTCGTTGACGTTAAAGATAATTGCACGGATAAAAATGCAATTTGTCCTTTTATTTCAAACCCGTCTATCATTTTATTAGTCTTTAGTTAGCAATAGCTACTTCGAAATGATATTATCTAAAGTTCTTTAGTATATACCTTTTCATATTTTACGTCAATGTGCATTTTTGTAATTAAAAAATAATATTTTTTTTTATAAGTTGCAAAGGAAAATAAGGGGTGCTCAACACTTTTGGCCAAGGCTGTAGTTGTGACACATACGAACACATAGACAATATGAATTTATAGCTCCTACGCTGACGCACACATAGACAATGTGCATGTATAGTTTAACACACAGCCATGGCTCACCCGCGCTCTTGAAATAAAAGTACTCTGCTGCCAACGGAATTAAATATTAGTTTATAAATATATCATTCGATTTTCCTCAATTAATTGTAATAATTACGCATTTTAAACAGAAAAAAAAATTCAGACTAGATACCTAAAAAAAACACAACCACATGAAACCACAGCTACAAAAAACACCACCATTTACATTAATGTGAATTAATTAAATATAGATTTATCACTTTTGGAGTATTAAATATTTACCTACAAAATAATGGTAGATAAAGATGATGAATAATGTACATAGTTTCCTAAGAAGGGGGAGGTGGCTAGCCGAGTTTCATCTCTTGGATTTGCCGCCCGATATGTACTCCTGAACTTTCGCTTGGAAGTCGATTTTGTTTTTCTTGTACATCTCCGCTGCTTCGATGTTGAGAGGGTCTTCGAAGTTCAGGAGATCCTGAAATTACAAATAAAAATATTATAAATATTTTTTTTGTTAACCAGATGACCGTTTACGTACAACAAAATTATGCATAAGTAGTTAAATAATCACATAACAAAATCAGTTACCATATTATCACCTAAAACTCTTAAAATATAACTAAATTGAACTATGAAAAAAAAAATCCTAAACACCTAGGTCGCTCATTGGCGGCTTTTACTATATTTCATGTAACTGCTTCATTGAGTCATACAAATGTGAGTGTAGTCATTCATATTCAAGATCGTTGCGCATCTGCCAATTGCATTTCTCGACGCAAGGCTTCATTTTCTACGATTGTCTTTGTATAGTATGTGTCATCTATGACGACGCGCCCCTCCACAGCGAATCTCATACTAATCTACGCGCAATTGTACGGATTGGGCTGTGGAGGGGCGCGCCTTCGTGGACGACATGCACTATAAAAAAAAATTCATATTCATTTGTGACCGTCCATCACACAGAGGCCCTTATGGTCGGTATTGAGTTACGCACGGATCTATAATCTACAATACATAGGCTACCAAAAACAATAAAAACCATGACCCTAGGTGCCATACTTTTTTTTAAAAAAATCATCGAAGTTACGCAACCCGAAAATGCACTTTAGAGAAATAACTAAGAGAAGTTTAAAACTCATTTAAAGTATGTTCCCGTGGGAAGTTACATAGATGATGGTAGATTCTGAATCCTGAGGTTCTCTTCTATAGGAAACAATCAAAGATTTTTCAATTCCACTACCCCGTTGAGAAAAAATGGCCTTTGATCAGTGCAAGGCGCCGATCGTAAAAAAATAAGGAAATTTGTAATATGTGAATTATTATTTCGTATTTTGTGATCTTTGTCATAGTGTATGCTAGAAAATAGTTTTCTTTACACCTCGAATGGAAAATAAAAACGAAAAACTAACGTGATATTTTTTTTTTAATAAATATAGAAAATTTTATTTTTTCTATCTCGTCACGAATAAATTTAACAATTTCCGTGTAGTACACCATACTTACCTGTAATAAGTCTAGGCAAGCATTACACAGGTTTTAATTTTTTTATATGTCAATTAGTTTCAGTTTTATGACCGATTAAAGTTACATGAAAATCAAGGTTTACTTCCATACATTTGAGAAAAGGGCCCTTATGGACGAATGTAACCAAAAATGTAAGTAAATAATAATATTTACATTATCTAAGTAGCAATCTTGTATTAGAACGTAATTCTGAATAAATCTTTTCATTACAAGTTTTTTGAATTTTGCGTAATTTTTAAATTATACGAAAAAGCAATTTCGCATAGTAATAATTATTTTTTAACTCTATTAATAAAAAAACCGACCAAGTACGTGTCGGACGACGCACAATAAAGAGTTCCATACCGACACCTACTAGTCCATATTTAAACCCACTATCTGATACGTCGAATCGAAAAAGGTCGTATCTTCATAGTAAACTCACTGCACTTACGCCCTTTTGTTTGGGCAAAACAGTTTTTCAGCAATTACTCAAAAACCAGTAGCCGTATTTTTATCAAACCAAAAATCGTCGTAAGTATTTATTAATGTACAGTCACCAGCATCAATATCTGCTATAGCAAAGGCGGCATAAATATCTGACCCGTCCTTACGGCCCTATAAATGGAGCTGTGTCGGATATTTAAGACTGCGTCGTGCAGGGTAAATTATCAGCGCCTGTCAAATTTCTATTTTTTTTAATTATTTTCCCCAGTAACTCACACATACATATTTCACACACACACTACTTCATTTTGTTGGCCCGGGTCATTGACTTACATTTTTTTTAATAGGTATTTTCGGTTGTGTATTGCCACCAGTTAATCAGAGTTAAAACTCCTTAGAGAAATCGAAATTGTCATAACTTGTCACTGTACAATGACAATGCTCTGTCAATTTCTGTAAGGAATACAAAGTTTTGATTTACAATATTTGATGATTTATTAAGGCATGACAAAAATGTAAAAATAAAAGTCAAGTTCTGAATTCTGATCTGTCACCAAAACCTTACTTCTGAAAATTGGGATTTGATTTTAGTAAAACGCTCCTAATTATTCATATACAAATAGATTAAAATACCTATATTTAAGTGTATCAATGCCATGGCTTAACCTGTTATGTTGTTAAATTATATTTAATTGAATAAATGGTGAATAAAACTTAAGAATGTGTAATCTTTCTGCAGGCAGGGTCACTACCAACTAAGCTAAAGCGGCTTTTATAGGTAATGCGAGTTTTAAGCGAAGATGCGGTTGTTTTATTTCGATATATATTATGTAATGAAACTTAATGAAAATTAATGGCAGTATTTTGAAATAAGTTTGTTAAGTATTCTTAAAACCTAATGATAATGAAATAAGTAGGACAAATATGATCAAGTAGGATTTAGTAAATCATTGTCACTATCTGTAATTGGAACTTGGCCGGCCGGACGCGCTATCGTGTGCATGGTTGAATGTACGAGTCCATAGTTATGTTATGACAAATTAGCTCTCATGTTCCTTCTTATAAGAACGATAATTGAATAGAATAATTAGTGGAGTAAATTTTACTGAACTTTTAACACTACTTGGACAATGGTTGCGTATAGCTAAATCCATGTACATGCTGCATACATGCTGTAATGTAACAGTTATAATACTTATAATATACGCAATTGAAATTGCAATCTTACTATTATTTACTACGTTTACGTAACGTCCAAACAATTATTGCGACGTACTTTTTTTGTTTTTTCAACCTGATTGTGGCCTTATAGGTCGGGCCCAATAAATCGATAGGAGTACGCGGTTGGAAAGTGGCCTGGGGAAAATCGAGGGGAAACCTCCGACATGACCACGCGGGAGGTTTAAACACTGGGATACTTACTCTAAGAGTTTGCGCTCCAGTGAGATTGGTTACGCGGCTTCTACCGAATCTGAGTTGTGAGTGGAATCGAGCTACTTACTGGGAGTGTTGTCGCTGGTTCACTAAACTCTACTAGGCCCGACCTGGGTCGGACTGACTCTACCCGGTGTGACGTACTTACGTATATCCAAAGACTACAATGTATATACTAAAGTACGTATATCCGTATATCCAAAATCAAAGCAGTGAACCAAATAATTTCAAACCATAAAAAACAATCAAATAGAAATTAGAAACCGTACTTACAGACCTGCAGAAATAAGTAGGACTATACATACATATATTTTGTATAAGACTCAGATTATACGTCGTCGTTAGAGATATAACTAAGATAAAAAAAAAACACATTAGATTTTCATTCTATAATTAGTATGACCATGCGGCTTCGACAGTACAATCTTCTGCTGCTTATTACTTACTTTGTTGTGTGACACTGCAGATTGATAATCCACGATTCCTGAAGTTATATCACGACATCTGAGATATATTTAGCCATTAAATGTATTCCTATTTGACGAGAAAGCGTGAATATCCACACAAATTTCAATAAGTATTCCAATCCAATCAATCCAATCAGTGGGTTCTTCAATGCTGAGGATCGTGACCGCTATGTCTCTGGCGGGGAGTGCAGATGGCTCGCCAGTGGTTCCGATGATGCGCTGCATGCAGCGCCTGGTGTTCTCGGAGTCCGGCGAATTTGGAGATTTTTTCAATCCACCTGGCTGGCCCGAGCTCGTCTATCCTCCACCTTTCCCGTCATCATGATGTACTCGAGGCTAATAGGGACGACGCGCGATATGTCCAAAAAATGCCAGTAGATAAGTATGCGTTGTTGGCAAACTGTCGAGAGGCGTGTGTGTATGCGTATTTGGTGTTCGATATCAACATTAGATACGTAAAATTATTGAAATATAAAGAAAGAAAAATGTACACAAATTTTCATTTGAAGTAAGTGACAAATGTCATTACGTTATAAAGATGTTCCGTCAGGGTGACCATTCATTGAAATTAATTTCCATTGTAATGAAACGCATCGGCAACCTTTTTGCGTCTAGAATGCGTTTTCGGGAAGGAAAACATTATAATTTGGACGCCTAAGTAAACTTTCGGGACCAAACACTGTATGTTCTCTAAAAAATAAAAGGCTAATACCAAAAATTCCATGTTAAAAGGTTCTTAAAACGCCACACGTCAATATTTATTTACCCTACTTCAATTAATACAATCTTTGTGTGTGGTATACATATTGTATTCGTATACGGGCAAAATGTCAAAAACAGAGCTGTCAAAGCGAAAAAAGGAGCATGCGTCTGCTCTCACCGAGGGCCAATGCCCATCTGTCGATTTTTCGAAAGTATGGTGGCAGGGAAAATGTATGGAAAAGTCACTAAAGTTTAGATTTACGTTTGAAATTCTCATTGGTCTTTGCGAGGAAAAATGTGAAAAGTGTGATAACTTATAGTGAATACTTTTGAGATTTGTTTGAGTGTGATTTTGAAACGAAATAATAGATTTTTCAATTCAATTTTGCCTAAACGCCGACACGCGTTCTTCTCATTTTTAGTGCAACTTTACGGTATTGTATTTATTAAAGTGTAATTTATTATAGATTACTAATAGTGATAACTTGTAAACACACTCTTTGTGATAATAATTACATATATTTTATATATTTTTGTAGAGAATCGTGACCTCCACAGATTGAGAGGTGAAGGCTGTTTTTGCTAAATATGCTCGGCGCCCTCTTAAATGCCACCATTGTTTTGGCAGATATTAATGCTGGTGACTGTACACCACCTCATTTATTTTTCAGAATTTTCATACATATGGAAATTAGAGGGTGGGGGGGGGCACTACCTATTTTTTTTAAGTTTACGTTACTATTATATTATGTAGCAATTCATAGAATAATACTTTCCTACCATATGTTGTGACATACGGACGGACGGAAGCACGGACGGACGGACGCACGGACGGACTGACGCACGGACGGACGGACGGACGGACGCACGGACGGACGGACGGGCAGACATGATGAAACTATAAGGGTTCCGTTTTCACCATTTTGGCTACGGAACTCTAAAAATACAATTCAATAGGAAATGTAATAAGAAACAAACATTTTTGCAACGGTCATGTACGACTAGAACTTCCTTGACTTGAGACTAGAAATAGGTATTTGTAACGTGTACCACCTAATCCAGTAAACAGAAAAGGCAAATAAATAATACAGAAAATGGTCAGAAGTAATTAGAATAAGTTATTAACCTATTTTATATCATTATTATCTGCGCTCTGCCATAAGGGCCCTTTTTTACTAAACTTTACAACTAATTTTAAGGTAGAAATACTTAACTTATACGTGTGAAACCAAGCTAGAAATACACATCTAGCCTTATACTTTATCAATATGCAAAAAACAAAAAATATGTGATTTTACCGTATTTTACTAAAACGCTGATATCTACGAAACTAGAAAGTGCCATAAGGGCCCTTTTGTTATGGACGGTCTCATTTATTTCATTGTGAAGTCATGTACATACATAATTAAGGTGTTAAAATTCGGTAGGTCAGTCCATGACGCACTGTGAGGGCATACAACATTAACAGCATTTCCTAAATTAATATCATGCTATAGGCTACTAATTATATACGTATAAATAGAATATAAGTTATTATAATAGAAGTCATAATCACGTTTCCAGTTAATTACAAAATAAAATTAATTTTCATGCAAATTACAAAGTCAACAGGGGTTCCTAAAATTAATAATATCTAAATTAAAATATGCTACAAATTATAGTCAATTGAATGTCACTTAAATTACAAATATTATTATTACTAAATACAAAAATGATAAATAATACTTACAAATAAGCACCATAATTGTATAACGTGAGGAAGTCACTCTAATCCTAACTAAGGTAGATCTAGTTTTCCTTCTGCATCAGCATTTTTGAATTTGTTTTATCCTCATGCTACCCAGTACATAAAATTTGCTAGGCAAAACTCGAACCAAATTGGGTAGGAAATAAATAAATAAATATTTGTGGACAATCTTACACAAATCAACCTAGTCCCAAACTAAGCAAAGCTTGTACTATGTAGCTGGTACTAAGCGACGATATACATACTTATATAGATAAATAGATACTTAAATACATAAAAAACATCCAAGACCCAAGAACAAATATTCGTGCTCATCATCATCACACAAATAAATGCCTGGGATTCGAACCCGGGACCTCCAGCTTCGTAGGCAGTCACTACCAACTAAAGGGGTCGTAAATAGAGTTGAAATTTGCTTATGACACTCTTCTCCTTTACCCTCTGCTGGGGTGTAGGGCTCAAATCAACTCTCTCCGTTTGGGCAATTTGAGTTACTTCTTCCCATTTTATCCCCAGAGAGTTATTCTGGGGTGACATTTTTTCCTAGGACTGGTGACGTCTTGAAAAATGTAACTGTGTTAAGTATACTTACAGTAAATAAAGAGTTGAGCCCCCACACCACATCCTTGAGTCTCCGCGTGGGCGCCCAGCCGTGCTCATCAATGGACGTCTGTCGCAGCAGCGAGAGGCAAATGTCCCCGTCCACATTGATGTTTGGGTGCCATAGCCGAGTGAGACATTTCACTTTAGGAGGCTGGAATAAAGAGTACAACTCTTGTTACAAATCAAATTATTTTCTAAGAATCTAAGAATGCAAGGCAAAGATTTGCTTGATGACGTAGTGATCTCAGTGGTGTAAAGGTAAGCTAAGCACACTGGTCCGGCAAACCAGAAACACATCTGAGGCTGCGTGCGTGATCACGGTTAATTTTTGCTTTGTATTTAATTTTATTCTCTGTATCATATAATAAACAGTACAATTTAAATTTACGAAAACTGTTTCATTACAAAATGTATTTATTAACAGACATTGACGGGGAAATTTTGTTTGAGTATATCACAATTGCTTGGATGTTTTCTTTGAATCCCGTTAATTGTGAGATTCCTGGTATGAAATAGAATAATCAATTCACACTATTTCAGTTATACAAAAATTCATTTTCATTATTTAACAATTTAGTTCAATTCAATTCAATAGTTTATTTATAAAATGTTACATTTTACAAGTCATCACATTATATTATATTAGGTACACTATATTATTATATTACAATTCAATCAATAATTCTTTACAATACAATTACAAATTACAATACTTATACATAGTATAGTGTAAAAGAAAAAATCCATAACATATTCACTGTGTTGATATGGTATGCTGCAGGTTGATACAGGCCCATTATTGTAGGGTTAATTACAAATAAATACTGGCTAGTATTTTACTGTAACTAACCAGTGAATGTTTTTTTGTCTGGTTGTTGTTGGTGTGTGTTGTTTGTTGTTGTTGTTTTTTATCTTCTGTTGTTTGTGTTTACTGTTGTTCTTGTTGTTGCGGCATAAAGTTCTAATTTTCTAAATGGCCAGCTACATGAAATAAGGGGTCTGTGCATATCATTCAAATATTGAATATTATTATACACCAACTTTTATTGAAATTCCATCTTGAGTAAATAGACGTTAAATAAATACTTACGGCCATATTATAGTCCTCAGTAACAAATACACTGAATTTAAATTTGCCCCCCTGCCAAAAACCTTCGTCGGGGGCCACCGTCAATGTGAACTCGTTCAGCGCGTTGGGGTCGTCAAAATACACGGAACACGTCCCAGGAAGGTTCTCCTCCATCTCCTGAACTTCTTTCACCAGCAACTTGTCCCTAACCGATATCCTTTTGTTCATTTCCACTGTAATTCCATTCGTAGGCTCCGTATGTTCTTTTTTTAATTTTCTATTAAGCGTAATCATTGTTATAGCTAATGTGACTTATGAATAATTTAATACGTGTAAAGTAAGCACATATCAGTGGTGTCTAATTGATTGTTTACTAGGTTTTGTGTTAAAAAAAATATTATTTGCTAATGAATACCGCAGTACCACTACAGTACAGCGACGTTCTTTATGACAAACGTCAAAACAAGTCATAGACTAGAGACTTCAATAGAGTGGCACTGTGTTTTGATACCGAATCTATCGCCGAATTCATTGGCTATGGTTAAGATACTCGCGATATGGTGCGAAACGCCACGGTTTTAAAACGCTGAGTGGCTGACATTATTTAAATTATACTTATCTCAAATAGCGCGACGTGATGTCATTGATGTCATTCAATCTGTCAATCGTCAATCTCTTATTTTATTAATCTGTGCTGTCAATTTCAGCTGAGGCTGAAGCTGTCGTGAAGTTTATGTTATTTAGCTAATTTTATTATAAGCTTTAAGTTTCTTTACAAATTAATTGTTATTAAAGTGTAACTACACATACCTAATAATGGCAGAAATAACATGGCCTTGGCAGTACAACTTCCCTCCCTTTTTTACGTAAGTAAATTCATTGTTTTGTACGCGGACAAGCAGGCTCTTTTATCTTCCTGTAACTATGTTACCTTGGGGGAGATCTTGGAGGTATATCAACGAGGGAAACGCACATATTGTCATTGGGATTCAAGTGGAAAATACAAATTCTAACTACGTCCTCCGTCTCATCAAGGACGATGGTATAACCGCAAATATAAATGAAATTTACAAGTCAGTGAACTTCGTCAATCATATTATGAATCCTTTACTATGCAATGGGAGGTTTTGTCAATTAGAAGTAATAGAAATACCTAAGGAAGAAATTACAACCCTAATGAGAGATTTAGCCAGATTTCGCCCTAGAGAAAGGTTGAAAAAATCACACATAAGCTCTTACGCTATTAAGACAAGTAACTTAACAATTTTCAACCCTTTAACGGTTAATTATTGTATAGAAATAAAACCAAAAGAAGGATTTATGTCATTGGGCCTTAAAAAGTATGGAAAATGCTACTATTGTTTGAAACAGTACCTAAAATTACGAGAAAATGAAATTTCTGAAACTAGCAAATACTGTCCACTTGATTTGTTTTCTGGTAACAAGTACAGAATGAAATCTGCCCTCTGGTACTTGTCCAAAAACCCTCAAAACAATTTCAAAATATTCAAAGACAGTGAAATCATTTTCAGTGCATCAAATACAGATCAATTTGATGTAATTATAAATAAAATGAATATGTTTAAATCAAATGATGCATTCTTTGACTTTATCATAGAAACTTTACTCCATAAAAGGTGCTACACTAAAATCGATAACCATTCTGATAATATAAACATTACTGAAGAATGTAAAACTTGTGATAATAAAACCAACTTACATAATGAAACAGTGTTATATAAAATACTACAGCTACAGAGACTGTCAGAAGAACTGAGCATTTCAACAAAAGACTTAAAACTAGATTCTACTGACTATGTGTTATCATTGTTAGAAGAAATTGATGACCAAGCAAATCTCTATTGTGACACAGACAGGCAGAAATTTCTGGAGACCATAGACCCTTTGCATAAAGCTCTCATTTCTGCAATAGCTAAAGACTGCTCTATAATGATAACATTTACACCACAATGCGAAACAGAAACTGAGAAGTATATAGAAGTTGGTAAAAATAAGATACCATTTGTAGTATCTGTGACAGATTTAGAACCAAAACTACCAAAGAGTTTGGTAAAGAGACAGAAGACGGAGGCAAAGTTGATTGAGTTATATGAAGCATGGTTAAAGAAGGAAGGTGTAAGTATCAGAAGATTGAACTAGGTTTAAAATTTGAAGTGAAGAAACTTAAAAATTATGAAGATTAAGTACAATTCAATTCAATTTAATTTTTGGCTTTCTTGCACTAACCATACTTCAGCCACAGTATATAATAGTTCTTCGAACTTCAGCAACGAGTTTAGTCTGAAGATTTTAAAGTAATTTATTTTGCTCCGATTAATGTATGTTAATTACCTTCCAGAATACAACTACACTCGGAAACCCGCGCTAAACAGCTAGAAGCATGGCAACAACTCATCGCAGACTACCTCAAAGCCACCAAACAGTCCACGATTGACATCCGAGAGGCCCAAAACAGTCCACTCTTCAACAACCAAGCGATCAACCGGAAACTGTCACAAGAGTCTGTGCTAGTAATATTAGAATACATGGCCAAGTTGGGGCAAGCAGCTCCGCTGGATAAGAGTAAGAATGTGTGGGAGGTGTATTGGCACTCGTTGGATGAGTGGGGCAATATGTTGTACAGCTGGGCGAGTAGTAACGGGATGAATAATTCCGTGTGTACGCTGTTTGAGTTGCGGGAGGGAGAGAACACTGTTGATGAAGGTTAGTTCTTATTTTAATCATTAATGTAGTTCGTTCGATTATTGTTCGTACAAAACTGTAAGGCCAAGTGCTGTCAAATGAATGCAAGCAAAAATCTACCTTACAGTCAGAGCTCTAAGTCTAGTATTGCTTGCGTTCGTTTAACAGAATTTAGCCTTAGAGTTGTGTCTGAACTATGAGTGTTTTGTTCCTCTAGGCCTTTTTGTTGTGTCATGGAACATATTTAATTATCCTGAAATTATCTCTTCTCTTGGAACTTAACCTAATCTTTCTTATATGTGTGCTCGATTTATTTAATCAAATGTTTTCCATGTCTACTACTTTACTACAACAAATTTATAAATGACAACTTTGAATCTTGTCACAATGACATGGAATTAATTCCTCATCTGGATGTAGTTTTATTCAAAGTGCTATGTAATTTAATTCATTTATATTTTTATTTTATCTGATGAAGCCTAACAACAACAACAAATACTCTTTATTGCATAACCTCAACAAAAGTAACACATAACAGTACATAATGACAATGAGTAGAGGCAAACAACAGGCGGTCTTATCGCTAATGAGCGATCTCTTCCAGACAACCTTAAGTCTAAGTTACTGATTTGAATTTGTGGACCATTTATACTTACCTATTTTGTTTTATAAATAAATGCCTTATTGGTTTTCTGTTATAAAAAAAAACCAACTTATATTTCTTGAAACTATGAAAATGTGAAAAGACATAATGATCCAGTGAAATAAACTTTACATTAACCTTTTTTGTTATAAAAAAAAATCCAACTTATATTTCTTGAAATTGAAACTATGAAAATGTGAAAAGACTATAATGATCCAGCGAAATAAACTTTACATTAACCCTTTTTCAGAGTTCCACGGCCTGGATATGGCCATCCTAATCAAAGCGCTGAAGACCCTGGAAGCGAAGGGCAAGTGCGAGCTCATGGAGTTTGATGACAACCAGGGCGTCAAGTTCTTCTAACACTTGGTTTATGCTGGCATGGAGACATGGCGTCGTTGAAATCGGTACTGCAAAGATGGGTCATTGTCAGTTGCAAAAACAAGAGTTATCCATCCGGTGCTCAAAGTTAACGGCTTATGTGCATGTAAGTTAGGTTATTATTGCATGAATTTATAGTAACCGATACAGTTTATGCGGGTTGCTAGACCAATCCAAAATTATGTTTTGTAGCCCTTAACTTTTTATATCACAGGGCTTCCCAAGACTATAGGACATCAAGGGAAAGTACCTTAAATATCGTAGTAGGATATTTTGCTGAAAGAAGACATTATTTTAGTTTAAAAAACAATTTAAACTGCAATCATAGATTTTCAAGGAACCCGCTACACGAGAAAAAAATTTACACAGTTTTATCATACCGATCGAAAGGCTTCATAATAAGGATTATTTTTTGCTAAATAACATAGTGTCAGAAATAAAAGGAAGACCATGAATTTTCACAACACAATTTTTTTCTCATGTAGCGGGTTCGATTCCCGGTTCAACCATGTAATTATTAAAAAATCTATGAATGCAGTTTAAATTGTTTTTAAAATTATAATAATGTCTTCTTTTAGTAAAATCGTCCATCTACAATATTCAAGGAACTTTCCCTTGATGTCCCATAGTCTTGGGATGCCCTGTACTGTATATGTCCACCGAAAAGATGCGCTCCTAAATCTGACAATGACCCTGATAATATTAACATGTACCCTGTCTGGGTGCCCCCAATGTGGTCATGAATTTTTCAGGAGTTTATGCATCCATTGTGGAGTTGCATACTCATACTGAATGTGAAGTTGGATTTGTGACATTGACAGATCGTTTTGTATACAATTAATTTAAGGCGATATATCGATTGAAAGAGACACCCTTTGTTTTTCGCTCACGACAAAACGGGATGCAACCCTCTCCGAGAATGGCTTTTTAGACAAACCTCGTTAAATATCTGACTGTGTGCAGGTTTATTAAATTTCCTCTTGTCAGTACCTAGATGAGGTAAAATACCATCATATTAACTTAATCGTGTTTTTTAATAATGCGTTGGTTTAGTAGGCTGAGGAAAAAAAGAAAAATATAGACTCAACTTTGGATTTATTTTCTATCGAGAAAATTTTAAGCAATCATGTTTCGCTATTGTCAGTACCACAATCATATAGTCAAGAATCACATATCTGAAAATCAACCCCTAATGTTTACTAGTCTGGGCAGGACAGCGTTTCAAAGTCTCCAAATTTCTCAGTGTAGCGCCTTAATACAGCGAGCGAAACGAGCGAGATAACGTTCCGCAAAGCCCTACTTCTCTTATGGCTTATTGTAAACCTATAAGCTACTGTATCCAACACATTAATTATTTTATCTTTACAACTGTCAAACAGCGAATTGCGCGTGAAATTTTAGCAATTAAATTGTAAAGCGACGCGATGAACGAGTTCGACGGGGACAAAGTCGCGGGAAAAAACTACATATGTATATAGTTATTGCTGAATCTGGTTCCCAATTCATAGTTACTTTGCCTGCACTGCGTTGATTCTCGACGTGGTTAAAAATCGAAGCCAATGCGTTTTGTATAGTAACGTAATATTTTATAGTATTATGTTTAAATGCATTTTTTGTTAAGTTAAACTTTTATGATGTTAGAATATATTGTCTGATATTTTATAATCTCCTGTTTTATTTCTTTGCACCCAAATGTAGGCTTTAGTTTCATAGGCGAGGTGACACCACCAGTAATGGACACTTCAATCCTAATTTAAAGATCATACGGTTGTAAATTAATTGTAGTCTAAAAAATAATAACTCTTATTTTCTTTTACATAAGAGTTAATGTAGGTTCCACCTTAATGGTGGTGTCACTGCGTTATTCACAAACTCTCAAGAAAACGTAATAAAAGTTTAAGATTGAAAAATTAATCGCCACAGGTGGGATTTGGACCCCCGGCCTCTGGGATCCGTCCATTGCTCTTAACCAACTGAGCTACTGTGGGTATCATTTGTGGTGACGAATCTTTCAATCACCTCTTCTAATTATGCCTGCGGCAGTCTAGTAGCGACATCTACCGCAAAGTTATTACAACTTCAGAAAGACGGTTAGCGGACGCTTCGCTTCCGATTGACAAAATAAAAAGTTTAAAGAAACCTATTTTACAATAGCTTAAGTGCGAGTAAAATTCGTATGTCTTTGTCTTTCACTTTGATATTTGTGTTTATGAGAAAGAGACAAAACATGTTGTATGTACAGTCAAGGGCATAAATATGTATACACTTTTGGACCTTATTTCAATGGAATAAGGTGAAAAAATGTATACATATTGGTGCCCTTGACTGTACACTAATATAGACGTTCTTTAATGTGATCAAAAACCATACGGATATAGATCAACTTTTTAATATACCACGGATCAAAGATAATTTATAGGCAAAGCCGTCAAGCTAATAAAGAATTTGTATAAATCACTACCTACGTGCCGCGGATCAAAGACCATCGTCAAGCTATTCCTTTTCATCACTCTTTCAAATACTACTACAAATACAAAAAGTTGAATCCTATAGAAATGCATTGTAGAATGATACCGCACCGCATGCCGTGACGGATATATCCGCCGTATGGCGTCCAAAAGGTTTAAAAATCTGAATAAAAATAAAACAATGAACTTTGGAAATAATTTATTTCATCCGTTAATAATAATTTACAGTGTAAAAATTGTACAATTTCGAAATGGTCTTACTTAAGCATAAGACTGTCGATATGGTACAAACGTGTAAGTGGAATGTATCAAACATGGTCGATATGAACACAATTATTCAGGGTATTTCAGTAGCTCTAGTATAAGTTTTTTCGAAACATTAACTAATTCGAACGCGTTTGCGTTTTGTCTCAAAATGTATGAAAGTGGTATGAAAACGTGAACAGCGCCCCTGGTGGTCACTAGTGGAAACTAAAACAGCGATTATAACATTTGTTGCTAACCGATGAACGCGCGTATTTCAAACTCGGTGAGAGCGTTTTCATACATTTTGAGACAAAACGCAAACGCGTTCGAATTAGTTAATGTTTCGAAAAAACTTATACTAGAGCTACTGTATTGTACAAAAGACTAACATTCGTAACTTTACGGGCTAACTTAAGGCGTCTGTATACGCAAGCACTCCCCATACAAACTTTGTGCAAGTTTTTCTTCGCTTGTGTTTGCATTACACTTATGATTTTCGGTCAGTACGCTTATTTTTTAGTTAGCTAGAACTTCAAGAAAAAAAATTGTTTTTTATTTTATTTTTGAAATTAATGGAAAAAAATGTTTGTTTTTTTTTGTGTTACATTCTTCGTAGGTATATCTAATATTAACAAGGAAAAAGAAATTATATGCGGGAGTGCCAAAACTGACGAATAAAACTTGCACAGCGTTTGTATGCAGAAGGCCTTGCGTATACAGGCGCCTTAAGTCGATTAAATATCATTAATCTAATTATTTGCATCAAACGCGGAATCCAAATCCAATGTCGGCCGGACCACAGATTTTATAATACACAGATTTATTAGCAAAATCTAGAGTTAGGCGCGATACTAACAAACGATCAGTCTTCAACCAAAATGTACAATCCCAATAACAACTATTGTACAAATAACTAGTGGGTACGACCTATGAACACATGTGTAGACTAATGGGGCAATTACAGTTCGTCGGTCGCCGCATGCTGCATGCGACGACCGCGAAAGTGTAAAGAACACGTTAGTCGGCCGCATTCGGCGAACGACAGCTGCCTAGTCGCCGTAGTGGGCGGACAGACTAATGTAAAGATGACGTTCGTTCACCTAAGTAGTTTAAAATCAATTCGGCTACCGCATTAGGCATTCCAGTCATTACACTCTTATCTAGGGCATTAGGTGAACGACGAAGTGTAATTGCCCCATATAATGCTAAACGAGTACTAAGTACACACTCGAGGACATAGTTTGCTTTTAGGTAGGTACACGGTTAATAAACCGTAATACTACATTAAAGTAGGCCATACAAGGCCGTTTTTCTGTGGCCGTAAGTAAATTAAGTAAGTATTTATTTGTGATCGTAAGCTAAGTACGTTTCTATTATAAAAATGATAGTGTATAGATTAGTATGCGGATTATGAGTCATAAACTTAACTTGCTAGCCCTTAACTTTAGACATTGTGTCCACAAGCAAGACATGAATGTATGATTCAATTACAAGTTAAAAAATGAAATAAAAAGTGTATGTACATTCTTTGGCGTCGAGTGTAATATAAGATTGTAATAGCAAGTGCTCATAATTCGTACCACAACTATACGATAAAACAACAACAAACCTTAATAAATACGTGGCCAAATAAATACAATAGATATATAAGAATATTAAAATTGTGCTATTACACATTGTACTCTAAAATAAATTAGCTTACTTTATAATCCTGCCGTGTTAAGCAAAAAGGACATATCTAAAGCATGAGCTGTTTTTTGGCTTACAACGACAAAATTATCCTACCATAACTCAGCGTTTCCCGTTTTACAATAATGTTGTGGTCTTATATTAGGTAGGTACTCCAGGAGAGAATATTTTCCAGGGATCCATATACAGGATGACCCTAAAATTAATCCCAAAACTATAATATCTATTAGCGCAACCATCATTATAAGATGCAAATTTAACATAAATGATTATTTTAGTTTATAGAAGTACTTAGGTACTCTACCAGCCTTCTTATCGTTATTGGCGATCATATTACATACCCTTTGCATATCCGCAGCTCAATGAACCATGCCTGAATATAAAACCACACAATAAGATACAATATTTTTTATAAAATTACTCACACGCATTATAAATAAATAAAATACAACTTTAAAACCCCTATAATTAATACAAACGGTTACATAAATATCGTTAAAACTACACATCACAGATACTTTACATTACAACAGAGCCCGTGTCACGAAGCTACAAGTACAATTGTAATTGTAATTACAGCGGCAATTACACTTCGTCGTTCGCAATGTTCGCATGCTGCATGCGGCGACCGCAAAAGTGTAAAAACACATTAAGTCGACTGCATTCGGCGATCGACAGCTGCCAAGTCGCCGTAGTAGGCGGACAGACTAGTGTAAAGACGACGTTCGTTGGACTAAGTAGTTTAAAATGAATTCGGCGACCGCATTAGGTGAACGACGAAGTGTAATTGCCGCTTAAAGCTCTGGATTCGTGATGAATTCGCAACTTGTGTTGGTTCCAAACTCGGCGCGAATGCACTCTCATCCTGAAGGCTCACTAAGAGTTTGAAACATGACGCCCGTAGTGAGTTTAATACGTGAGCTTTAAACACATTCATTGGCGACGAGTGCTACCCACTACGCTTGTAGCCAATGGTTTTTCCGCTTTGTAGCGAAAATTGTCTACGAACGGAGAACCCAACTATCGGGTCCTCGGCGCTGAATGTGTTAACCGTTTAGTAAAATGTAATATTAAACATGACTCACTAAACTTATAAATTGGGTCCGAAGGCGATGGTAGGTAGTATTTGGTGTTTTTGGTTTCTGCCTAGCCCAAAGGTAGGTATACGGTTTGACATGCGCTTGACCAATGACACTTCGTCCACGACAGCGGCCACTATTTGTGGTTCCTAACACTACGGTGTCTTTGAGCACCAGTCCTTTGTATCAGGCATTGAACCATATCAACAATATTCTCCTTTATGACTCTACCTTGGACATATTCTCGCAGTCGGAGCCGAAATTCCTGGCCACAGCCACTCAGTATCTGGAGTCAATCAACACTCCTACCTCAATTCAATACTAAATGTGTTCACAGTACCCAATCATAATGTTAATTTTAATTTAATTTAAGTAATACGTAACTGTAATATTATTATGATACTATAACCTATAACTTTCATGTTTGGCAATACCTATGCTGTAAGTGTAAGTTGGTTAAAATAAATAAATAAAATAAATAAATGACGACTGATCATTTGACCAGTGTTGCTGTATTTCACTTGTAAAAAGTTAACTTGTAGCTTTGTGAAGCGGGTCACAGATCTTAAATAAAAGTGTTCGGAATGATTTATGTACATGCGTTTCAAATATGAAAACGCAAGGGTAAAACTACCCACTTCCTCATACTCGTAACTACTAACTACGAGGTACTTATCGTGTAAAATAATTTGCGACTGAATTTGGTACTTACCTAACCGCCAAAATCTAGCTAGGTAGCATTTGTCGGATATGAACATAAAAATATCGTCCTTTACTGGAAATTATACAAGAGAGATCCTGACACCTGTCATTTTCATACATATTTCATATATAAGCATGTCCGACATAAACGTGTTAACTAGGCAGAAAAAGGATCTACTTTGTGTGTTGGTCTGCTGGTATTTCATTAGTTACATCGGTTTATAGGTACTTAGTCACAAATAAAGATGTGATCTTCCTCGGAAAAATCTGTAGGGTCATGTGTTAGACAGTGGCGCGGTCGGGAACAGTGGCGCAAGTATAATTTACGAGAACAGGATAGCTATATTTTGTCCGTTTCGCCACTGCACGATAGCGCTTAGCCCACGAGCACGGACGAACCAGTCAGGTGGCGTCTGCGCCGCATGGTTGTTGTGGCAGGAGGGCTTTTTTGTTTGGGGGGCGCAAATTATTGGACTAAGGTAAGTTTTATTTGTTTTTTCATAACTACACAGTTAACCATTCAAGCCTATTGTGTTTTTTTTCGCAATATATGATTAACTGGGGAGGCAGTGACATGAATTGCAATTGAAAATAGGCGTTATTATTTCTCATAGCATGTGAGTGTATTCAAAATGGCGGTGTTAGTCCACAGTGGAGCAACTCACGAACGTATACAGTGGATAATGTGTACTGTGTACTGTACTAAATCTACTGTATTATAAAAGAAGGTGATTTATTACATAGACAATTTTAGTTAAAATTTTTGTATAATTATGGCCTAAACAAGAAAGAAATGGTTTTAATTATTTTTGTTATAAGGATTGATAAAGACGGCAGGCCCAGACGGAGATGGCGGGACGATCTGGATGCATTTGCACTGGCAAGCGATTCTTCTTCACAGTTACTGAACTGGGAAGAAGAAGCGCTCAATAGGGATACCTGGATGACATGGGGAGAGGCCTTTGCCCAGCAGTGGTACATCCTTCAGGCTATTAAATAAAAGAAGAAATGTTTCTTTTTTATTTGTACTGTGTGATCTCATATAATGCCATAATGACTAAAACAAGTCGTTAAGTTTTTGTTCCTAATAATTATAATAATAAATAAAAACTAAGACTCATTGTTTCTGAATAAAATTGTATTATTTCTGTTCAGTAACCTGAGTGTATCCACTGTGTACCACCCCGAACCACTGTATAAATAAGGCCGAGCCAGTGTTGCGACCCCATCGTACACAGTGGCTCATTTCTAAGTTTTTAAAAAAACGCATTTATTATTAAACCTATAGCCTATATGAAAAAACTAATAACACATATGGAAAATAGATTAAATTTGCTATATACACATCCTTAGTGACAATACCCTATGATCATTTATTTCGGAGCTATGGCTCTTCGAAAAAAAGTGACCCACTGTATACCACATGACCCTAAAACTCCCGATTTGTACGAGAAATATCGAGGAATACTATACGCATACAAAACGGGAATCCCGTATAGGTACGACGCACTAGTTACAAACAAATATCTTTGCCTTAATACTACATTACTTACCAAGGGCGATAAAACAAAGAATGTCTCAGATCGCAGGTATTTTACGCCCGAGCCGAAGGCAAGGGCGATAAATATGCCATCTGAGGCTTTCTTTATTATCGCCCGTGGTAAGTACAAAATTTTATGTCACCCCCTGGCCAGGAAGTGGGTTTTTTCGCGCGCGGAGCGTGCGATAATGGCCACTTTATGGCCAGGTGTGACATAAAATAGATTAATGCCGATTTACGGGCAGTTTCACTTATACGACGTTATCTCCAAAGAGCCAAAACCATGGTAAATAAATTTACAATTAACAAAATATATATTAACCACCTTAATGTGGAATGCTTCATGCAGTTATATTCCGGCTTGCCCAAAGAGACAAATCAGAAAATTATTACAATCCGCAGTTTCTTAATTGAGCAGCAAATTGTATGAAATTAAGTAATTGTGTCATTACTTTCCAATAACGCAGCAGGTAGCAGTTAGCAGTAGGTTATGTTTCTCACATTTTACTTGAGAAGGATAGGTAGGTACCTTTGATCTTATAGCCTATCACACACTGCAGCGGCCCGCGGTGGCGGCCAGTTGACAGTATGACAATCCAGGCCGCTAGTGTCTGAATGATTGTTAGTAGTGCCATAGTATATAACTGACCGCCAACGCGACCGCCACCACATGCCGCTCCATTGTGTGGTACGTTTAATACTGAAAACATTTCAAAAATTGAGTGTTTCCATCTCTATTCAGAGTAGGTAACAATTGTAAAAAAGAGATTACTGAATAGTCTCAAGTCTCAATGTCATATTATTATGTATATATTTACCTACGCTTCAGAATCCATTAATTCCATTTAAAACAGCACTACTACCGATGGCTTGCCAATACTTACTTAACATTTTTTTAAACGCTTCCTCAAACTTAAATACAGTCCTTAATACTGGCAACACTTACAAATGCTCACTACACTCTAGCGCCGCGTTGCAATATCCATTCCCCACTCTTTCTCCGTTGGCATTGTTGGCAACACCATTGGCCACTCCGTTGGTCTTCTCAGCGCAGACGACGAGGTCTACCGAGGGCACCACGGCGTTGGTCTTACCGCCTGGCGGCCGGTAGAACCACCATGCTAGGAAGAAGAAGAGGAGGGAGCAGAGCTTGCCTAGTAGTGCTAGGGCTAGCATGTACCTGAAATATAAGGGATTTGTTAAGGGAGCGTTTGCGATGACAAGACACATTCCTAATCCGGATTCAATCTCCATTCTCCAGATTCGTAACAGCCCTGCCTTTGAACTCCGTCAAATTAAAAATATTCGTAAAAATTGTCTGAGTTGAAGTTGACCGCAGATACATTTATATATTTGAAAATAATCGAGAAATAGGTATGTTGGAAAAAAAATACCAATAAGGTCTAGTTTTCCCTCGGGATTGGAAGGTCAGATGGCAGTCGCTTCCGTAAAAACTAGTGCCTACGCCAAATCTTGGGATTAGGTAGCGGACCCCAGGCATCCTTCAGGATGCAACTGTACTGGGATAACGCTAGGAGGATGATGATAAATGTTGGAAAAATTAGCCAAACCATTTCCACCAGGAATTCCAATCAAGCTAGGATCCAACAGGCGAGAGGCTTCTTTATTTCCTACTGAGACTTGTAAAATACCTAGTTGAGGAGAAGCAAAGAGCTCAACTAGAATCTTGATCAACCCAACAAACAAATAACAACTAACCTAAAATGTATCCATGAAGACGAAGACAGATCATCAGGACCAAGGAAAGAAGCTAGGAGGCTTATCAAAATAATCCACTGAATACAGGCGCGGATACACTGAAAACAAGAGCTGCCGAGATGTTTGTGCTTAGGGGATTAATATCAATTGTGACTGTGTTTTAAAAGAGCACCTAGGACCTGCTTCAGTTGGTGCAATTGCCCCCAATAACCAACCTGCTCATGTTATAGTTGTCGTAGAGTAGACAGGCGCCGGAGCGGTCGCAGGCGCGCGCCCACAGAGAGCACGACAGGTCGATGAGGAAGCCGAACAGTAGCGGAGCCGGGATCGTGCCCAGGAGACGAACCTTGATCCATTGGATGCCGAGCGCGAAAGAACGCTGGTCTTCACGCACGCATCTGCGAAATACCAGGCAAGAACGGTTAGGACTTGTTTAGAAATATAGGATTTTTGGAAGCGAGGTAGGACTAGTAACTTTCAGGGATGGTGATCGTGTAGTAGTGGTCAAATCTGACCAAAATTACCTCCAATGTTGGAAAGATATAGCCACACCTACTCTTATAATTTCTGGAACAGATCGTACCATAACGTTACGAGTAGGACTAATCTTGGGATTAATTAGCGAACCCCGGAGATCTTTCAGGATGCAACTATACTAGGATAATGCTAAGATGATGATGACATACCTCAGCGTGGCGGAGAGCGCGGGCATGGTGGCGATGAAGGTGAACAGCATCACGCAGAAGGAGAGGAACACGAACAGCCACAGGTACGGACAGGACGAGCTGCAGATGCTGTTGATGGCTTCGTACGGCACCGTCATGTTCGAGTCTGGGGAATAATATTCAGTTCCTGTCATTCCTCATTAGAGATTTAGACGTAGAAGAGTTCTCGAATTGTCACGGTCTTGCGCGGCATCTTCCAGCTCTTCCCAGAATATTAATCCTGATGAAGCAGAGTTTGCAAAATAGATTAGGTACATACATAATTTATTATCGAAACTATCGTTCAAAACCTACAGGATTGGCTTTAAAAGAAAACTGGATTGAAGTCGATAAACAGCATGCTGCATTAACCGGGTGTTAGCGAGACCCTCTCTATGATTACAATTACATTGACACCAGGTCTTTCATCGAGTGCAGCACTAACCCGCTAAATAAGATAGCGAGAGATATCCCTGCAAGTAGAACCCATGGCCGTTGGGGCTGAAAGGTTCTCGAGTGGTGACAAGGCGCAGCGTGAGTAGACCCCCACAAGGTGGACTGATTCCCTGGTAAAGGTCGCGGGAGTCCGCTGGATGCGGGTGGCGCTGGACCGGTCATTGTGGCACTTTTTGGGGGAGGCCTACATCCTGCAGTGGGCGTCTTTCGGCTGATATATGATGATGATGATAGTTATCCTTCCTTCCTCAGATCTGCTCAGGCGTGGTCTATGAATAATTTTGAAGCTCTTCCTGCATCGAAAATGCACGGCATTCACCTGGCACACTGTACAGCAAGGTCCCATTCCCCACGCAAGCGCAATCGCTGTACAACTGCGCCGCGCCTGCCAGGAGTCCCGTGCTGCAGCCGGCGTGGCACGGCGAGTAGTACACGAGGCCGTCCGCGCCGCACACCGGCGCGAACGCAGAGCTGGCGCACCCGCAGTCGGTGTTGCAGCTGGCTGCGAGTCGGTCCGAGCTGGGGTAACGAAACAGGTTCATCATTATGTAGACTTAGCCCGTGCCAGACGGTCGAAAACAAGCCCAAAAACCGGGCGGCCTTGGACCGCACGGACTGCGTAGACAGTTGTTTCCAGCAAGATTTCCTTTTAAAAAAAAAATCTTGATTCTTCTTGAATTTAAAAAAAACATTTGAACAATAATCAATTAATCATAGTAGTCTACATTTTAAAATATACTCGTATATGTACTCGTATTAATTATGAAACCTGTCTTCCAGGGACTTGTCTGTCCAGGGACTTGTCGGCGACCGTCTGGATCACTGTTAAAACCCTATAGGGGTTTTAATAATGCGGTTTTATGCTTTAACTTCGTCTTCGCTAGTTTGGCCAGGTGGCAGGTGGCAGGTCGACACTTCGACAGGATGGGAAAAGATCGACAGGTGATTGAAGAAAGCATACTTAGCGAACGACAGGACGTCACCCGGTGGGTAAAGGACACTTTAAGCTGACAAGCTAATGGATACAAACGTCAATCTTAATTCAAAAATCATACGGTTTTAAATTGATTGTTTCTTTTATATAAGAGTCAATGTACATCATTGGGCCTTGTCCATTACTAGTGGGGCCGCCCTATACATCGCTGGATGTATTTCGTAGAAGCGGTTCAGCGTGAGCTAGGAGCTGGTGGAATCTGCCGAGAAATAACGCAATACTGAGCTAAATGGAGTGTTCTGTGTCGGAGGCGAGACTCAGTTTGGGTGTGGTTCGGGTGATCGTGCTAGCCCAGTTAGACCAGTTTATATTTTAACTTACCCAGCTATACTTGGTGAGTTGTACGCCACAGTGACGCCAGCAAACGGATAGTCGTCACACGTCAGCACAAAACTGAAGGTAAACGCGGCCGCGATTAATGTAGCGCCCACGCACAGCTTGATGATGCCAGCGCAGGCGAGCTGCCAGCGCTTGACTAGCCAGCCGCCGAGAAACGTGCCGCCGCCGCCAGCGGGTACTGTAATCACTCCTGAAAAAAGGACAGTAATTTACTCGTGAAAATTTTGAAGTTACTGTCACGATCACTGAATTCAATAGTATTGAATTCAGTGATATGTTAAAGTAGCCAGGACAGACCCAGCGATCAGGGGATGACTGGGTTATGTGGTATTTCTTTCCACTAAAAACGCCATTTGTGCCTCATGTGTGCCATCTGTGCCAATGCCTGAACAATGCTGAACGCCCTGGGGCCCCGCTCGCGCTGTACTACCCTTTCGCTCATTTACGCTCCTATGTCACCCACACCAACATACCACTTAAATCTCAATTTTTTTACTTGGAGAACAGAATCCTTATCTGCCCCACAATGATGGCATTGCGCAGTCGTATGGCGGCCAATCCGATTCAGGTGCTTGCCGAAACAACCATGTCCGGTGAGTACCTGGGTCAGCCGGAAGGTAACCGTCACTCATGTCCAGCCAGGGTTTAAAATTCGGCAGAACCGCGCCAACCACAATCGCTGGAAACCATTATGCGGCTCTTTGAGTCAGGGGAGCCACTCGCTCATAGCGTTCTGAAGAATTTAAATCGGCGCTAGTTCCGTCTCGCCGCAAAGACAAAAGTACACTCTTGTGTGCCATGCCTGCAAGAATATCTAGCAGAGGGAATCGCGCTATGCTTAAATCTCACACCTAACAGCAGTGCGGCCTCCGACGCGCTGACCGCGAACTGGTTCTCGATGAGCTTGGGCAGGAAGGCGGCGAACCCGGAGATCAGCATGCCCTCGCTGGCGCCCGCCAGGTTCAGGAACAGGAACGTGGGGTTCCGCAGTAACGCTGCCAATGTTAAGTGGAGTAAGTACAGTGCAACGATTTTCGGGTCTCTACTTTTCTCTTTATGTACACAGTGGAGTAAGTACAATTCAGTGATCTCTCTACACATCTATATAAGGACTTATGCCAAAAACAAAGAGTTTTATTGAACCCTAACTGGTCAGGACTCTGTCCGACTTGAGATCTGGACTGTTTTAACAGGTCACGAACTTTACGTCATTGCAACACTCTAGTGATATTTTCTTAGTCACAGTTTACCAATACATTACAATACAAATACTCTTCATTACGTGGTGAAAGGGCGTGCCTTCGTCACGCACTATACTATACAATGATAGGTAATACACCTACCTACTTAATATAACATACCTGTGGCGGCCCGCGGGAGCTCACTCAAGGAGCTGAATGCTGCTGACTTTGAGGCTGAGTCGTGAGCCTCGGACACTTTGGAAGCGCGGATTTCTTCGGCCCCTGGAAAAGAAATCCTTGTGTTTTATATACCTACATCGATGCAAAGAATTCTGTCATGCGCCTCGGATACTTCAGAAGTATTCATCTTCGTGGTCTTCATTACTGATATCGTGCGGTCTCGGAACGCTTTGTCGGAGTCGTTGACGAGTTGTCAGTAACAACTTGTTACCATACCACTCTATTTTCAGCTTTTCTCAGGACAGGGTGCTATTAATTCTCGTTATATTGTTGTTCTATTCTAGTCTAGCTTTCCCTACGACATCACATCGGAAGTAAGAATTAGTATTTTTTAAAGCCGGCTTACCAGGCGGCGATCGACACTGGAGCTACGCCGAAACTTACCTGGCAATTCATATGGGAATGCCAGCAATGGCACTGCCACTATTAGACATAGCACAGCTGACAATAGAAACCCGACCCACCAAGCGCCGATCCACACAGAGCTCACTGGAGTTATGCCGAGACTGGAAAATAAAGAAAAAAATATCTTAATGAGTAATTCGTGCATAATTAGGTTCGTTAGTTCGATTCATGCAATTAGTAGACATTAAGTCCGCCAATTGTACTTTTATTTTTGTACTGCGCAATAAAGCTTAAATAAATAGGCCTCAGGAACACATACCTACTTCATGATACCGATTACCGATGTAGATGAAATTTGATATGGAGATAGTTTGAGTCTATAGGGAGGACATAGGATACTTTTCGTCCAGGAAATCATCCCGTAAGGGAGTGGAAGTTTGTAAGGAAGAGCGATGACTAGGTAAGCGCCTGATTTAAAAAAATAGCCAGTTCCACGCGTACAGTCGTGGGCAAAAGCTACTCAATTATAATTTCAATCTAATTTAACCAACTCTCAACGCTCAATTACGGAACGCACTTGCTGGAGCGGAGTATCGGCGTGTACGGTTTGCGGATGCGGTTTGCTCAGCAATCGAGATGCAGATGCCGAGACAGTGGATGTTTGAGGTACACTCAGCGGCGTAATTATTGTACCTACTACTAGATCAGTTTGCTGGCTAGTGAAATGAATTTGATAGTGCAGGTTAAATGGTCCAGGCCAATGCGTACTTTACTTAAATAGGTACCTAATGTTTCTTGTCTTGATTTTTTGATAATTTTGGCATGATACCTGATGCACGGTATTATTTCACAAAATAGTACCTATGTCAAAAAGACTGAAATGAAAATTGTTTTCCGAGAAGTATGTAGTAGCATAAACTTTAAATCATATATTATTTGCAAGAAATGCCTTGATGGGTTCTCGAAGGTTAGGTAACTTGTTACCGTCGAAAAAAAAAACAAACAATACCTATAACATTTTGTTCCCGGATATGTTTTTAATCTCATTTATTTTATAAGCCATACATCTTATGATCAAGTCAGCTATAGGTATATGGATTGGTAGACTAAGTTTTTGAAGCTTTCAATTTGTTTTAACTGGTTATATCAATATCGCTAAATAATACGTAAGTATTTTGAAATGAAAAGCGCTCGTGGCCCAGCGGCGCCGGGTACCGCTTGCGGTATCTAAGGTTAAGCAACGTGGGCAGCGGTCAGGACTTGGATGGGTGACCGCTTTGAGTGGTTACTAACTGAGCGCTCCCGTGCTTTGGAAGGCACGTCAAGCCGTTGATCCCGGTTGCTGTCTATGGCAGCAGTCGTTAAACCAAGTTGGAGGCCTTCGGGCGGTTTGAGAACTTCTAACAGTCAAGTTGCCCACTCACTTGACAAAGCCTAATCCCAATAAGGTCTAGTTTCCCCTCGGGGTTGGAAGGTCAGATGGCAGTCGCTTCCGTAAAAACTAGTGCCTACGCCAAATCTTGGGATTAGGTAGCGGACCCCAGGCATCCTTCAGGATGCAACTGTACTGGGATAACGCTAGGAGGATGATGATGATGATTTTGAAAAGAAAACTTTCATTGCCAAAGATTTCTGTGGCATAATGATATATAACTAAGCTACCTATCTACACTCTATAACTCATAATAAAACCCGCGCTTAGATGAACAATTCAATGTATTTTTGACTCAAGGGCTCTCGGCTAAATAAAGGGAACCAAATGAATTGAAATAATATAGTCCCGCTCCAAACGCTAAATGGGAAACGCACACTTCAGTCTTTTGTTCTATTATTTAATAATAGCATAATAATAGGCGTATTTTTGTTTGCTGTGACATTCGTTAACGGCTGTGCTAGTCGGATGTGATTGTGGTGACATTTTAATGTCTAACATCGTTTGACTGACAAATACATTATTAAACGATACGTATTACTAATGGTAACTGGTAGGTAAGTATGTACCTACATAGCTAAAAATGCAGCTAGAACAAAAAAAATGCCAGTTGATTTGTTAATGTCCCATTTCGGAAATGGCAATACCTACCTAATGACCTCTATGAGAATTGATCTATAGCTAGCTATAAATCGATTTCTAGCTAGGTCTGCCTTCCGGTAAAACTTGTTTTCTCTGAGAGATATATATATATATAACTAAAGGTAGGTAATCAAGTTTTGAGACAATTCAATAATTTAAGTATCTTATTAAGAATCTACCGCCACCTGTGTTTGTCAAAAAACACATAGGTAAAATTTCTCCATAGTTACCTACTAGGTACAGTCACGAGTTTTAATTTGGGGCCCCCTTAAGGTTGACAGTACTGTCAAACAGTATAGAAATTCAAAGAAAAAGTTTGCGAAATGGGTCCTAAATTAATGCACGTGACCGTAACCTACACATTCGGGTGAAAATAAAGAAAACAGACGTGAAAAGGCATAAGCTTCCGTTCCGATAGCTTGCGGCTAAAAATCGTTAAAACTTCCCACACAAAAGGACCTCCGCACATAAACACTCCTACGGTATCAGTTCCACGCACGCATATTAAAATGATACCACAAAAGTGCAGTTCAAAAGTCGGAAAATCATATTCGCGGAACCTGAGCTGAAAACTGAAATTAATTTGGCTGGCAACACAATGAGATGAAAGCGAGAGCAACTTGGCTGAATGAAGCCCTCCCGTGTCGGATGAGATATTAAAAGCATAATGCTTGTCTCTGGTAACGTGGTTTTTACGCGGAAATTTCATTTTCTAAACCAATAAATCGTGTAGGTCTTTTATATCCTGTATCGTTTTGATCGTGAATTGCTTTGAAATTTGAAATAAAAAATTACCTATTATTACATGTGGTAACGAAAAATAGGCGCATTTGACGTCGAGTTGCGGAAAACTAGCCCGCGTAAACCTATAACCTACTTATACGGTAGGTAATAATAACAAGACGAGGTGCTATTATAGTCACTATACTAGATTAATTAGGAGACATAGGTATAGTCAGTGTTTACTTAATTATCTAGATTCTAGACGCGCGAACTCGAATTACGCATCAATTGAATAATGTTTTACTGAAAGCGACTGCCACAATCCACTAACTAAGGCATTATTAATAACCAGAATACGGTAATGTCATTCTAAGACAATAGCATGTAGGGGGATTGTTCCAGATACCGTCCGATTAGCGGAGTTGCAAACTTTGTGATGACAAAACAATATGTTGCACTATTGCAAATTATAAGACTAATGTGTCTTTTTAACAGTTATATACTCTATTTTTGTCCAAGATTACGTTTTAAGTACTCACATTCACCATTAGTCAAATAAAAGTATATAAATGAAAAAGTATGGTTTTGCCCAGTTTTCGTCCGATTTGCCCAGTTTCCGTCCACACGGTGCCAGTTCTCGTCCAAGACCTGAGGAGGGGTGATTTATGCAGTCAAAATCCAGTTTTCAGTGTTAAAAAACCTTCAATGTGTATATACTATCTTGTGTTTGCTTGTTTCTGGCTATTATTATCCTACTAATATTATAAATGCGAAAGTTAGTATGTTTGTGAGG
This sequence comes from Cenopis cana, assembly GCA_951800055.1. Classification (NCBI taxonomy): domain Eukaryota; kingdom Metazoa; phylum Arthropoda; class Insecta; order Lepidoptera; family Tortricidae; genus Cenopis; species Cenopis cana. Next base: position 21,854,563 of record OX637476.1, on the reverse strand, counting down.
CTATTTGTGAGGATGTTTGTGAGGATATTTGTGAGGATTTTTGTGACTCAATCACGCAAAAACGGCTGAACGTATTAAGACGAAACTTGGTATACAACGAGTTTATAACCTGGATTAACATATAGGATACTTTTTATCCCTGAAATCATGCCTCAAATACAAGGTTACGCGGACGAAGTCACGGGAAAAAGCTAATACAATATAAGAACGTTAGCGTTTCATGGAATGTTGATTTGATCTACCAATAACCCTCGCTTAAGCCCATGACAGACGGGCGAGAAAGTACGTGAACTTAGGTTTAGGTTTATAGACATTTATTACTCATAAGAACACAAGTTCACTTAAATGAGATACAAATTAAACTTTAGGTAAAAATATTCCAACACATCTTAATAAATATTTTCATATACTACATATGATCTTAACTTAGTTTTAAATAGTATTTCTGAATTACACTCCTTCACTTCTTTCGGTAACTTATTGTACATTTGTGCCCCATCAGATAAATGAGTGAGTGTGATAAATGTTTTTGAGTATTTATGGTCAACAGATTACTTTGGCATCACATGTTGTACATATGTAGATCTGCTTGTGCATTGATAATTAGATCTCTAAGTTTTTCTCCAAAGTAAAATAGACAAGTATCATCTGCATATAAAGATACCTGTGCCGACAGTCCTATAGCAGTGAGGTTATTTACATATATCGAGAATAGGAGCGGTCCCAGTATGGATCCTTGCGGTATTCCGCATTTAATGAGTATTGGGTCGCTACTATAGTCACCAATTTTTACAACCTGGGTCCTGTTTGAGAGATAAGATTTAAAAATGTTATATGCTGTACCAGTTATACCCAGATTTTCGAGTTTCTGCATGAACAAATTATGGCTTACTGTATCAAAAGCTTTTTTGAGGTCGATAAAGATGCCGAGGACTTAGTTTTTTTGGTCAATATTGGTCTTTATCTTAGTGACAAGATCAACTGTTGCTGATAGAGTATTTGAACGTTTTCTAAATCCGTACTGCTGTTGAGATAGAACATTTATTTTAGTCAGATGGTCGTCAAAACTTAAGTGGGTGATAGACGGAAATTCACGATCTTTGCTCGGAATCGACATCGAGGCAGATGTATATTTGTTTGTACAAGCTATAAAGTCATACTTTATAGCTCGTACGTCTGTCCTGACCTGAATGTCTTGATGTTGATACCGAGCAAAGTTCGTAAATATTTTTCTATCACCCCGTCTATCACCCACTTAAGTTCGCGTTTTCGCTGTCGGTCACGGGCTTTACATGATGCTGGCCAAGAGCAATCCCATTATTAATAATATGCATATATATATATATATATGTAACATTTGTTTATGGCTAAAATTTGACAACTCACGTCATAACTAAGACATTCGACCTATCTTATGTATAATTATTGATTATCATATTATGTAATAATTATTGATTATCTTGCAGATTGTCCTAATTTCATTCAAGCGTCGATTAGATGAAAACCGGACCAACGTAAAAAACTTGGAAAATGATTCAAGCCAGTTATCCGTCTATGAAGACGAAAACTGGCACACTGGCAAAATTGATGTCCCAGTTCCCGTCCACTAAATTTAAGGATGTTATAGGTAAAATAAGTATAAGAAACACTTAAAATTGTCTTCGTTATGTATATTAGTAGTCATATATACTAAAAATATCACTCTAACATGGTAAAAACATTAACAAAAGTTACTTAGAAATTTTCCTGTACCACTAATTTTTTTTTAGTTTGGCCGAATTTTCGTGGCTCAAAAACGTGGCACAAACTTTAGTTGATTATATCTTGGTTATACATTGTTAATTAATATTTGTATGTAATTAGTACTTTAGTTTAGGTTTTAAGGAACGCAACGAGCCCAAACATGCGTGCGTAATTGTTTATATATTCCTATTCTACGCATTTGTAAGAAAGAAGACACCCAAAAAGACGGGAACTGGCACATGGACGAGAAGGGGAACAATCACCCTACATTATTTACCAAGGGCGGTATAAAAACAAATAATATATATGATTCATATATGATATGTATGTATATCCATTGCAAATAAATGAGTATGAGTATGAGTAATATTTCAGATCAATGGTAAGTATTTGATGCCCGAGCCGACACTTTCTTTGTTAGGGCCCGTATCAGTACAGAATCCTTCTGGCCAGGAAGTGGTATTTTCCGCACGCGTTAGATTGCGGCTTTTTTTTGGGTTGAGGTCAGATGGCAGTCGCTTCCGTAAAAACTAGTGCCTACGCCAAATCTTGGGATTAGGTAGCGGACCCCTGGCATCCTTCAGGATGCAACTGTACGGGTTAACGCTACGAGGATGATGATGTTATATTGCGGCTTTTGCGACCATGGTCAAGTGTGACAACATTTCTTTGCACACTTACGCTTCAGAATCCACGGTGAGGAAATCCGTGTAGATCTTGAGCATCTGTCCCCCCACCACGTAGCCCAGCGCTGGGCCCACCACGGCCATCGTGTAGTATACACCTGTAACAATTAATAAGGTCTTATTATCACTCGAGCTCATGGGTCATTTACACGTCGCAAGAACTTGCATGGGATTTTCATTACATCGCGGGTTTTGATCGCCCTCGTCTCACATCGGTAGTCAGCAGCCCGCAATGTAATCAAAATTGCACGGAATTTCTTGCCTTAAGGCGTATCCTCCGCTGTCCGTTACTGATATTTAAACCCGTTCTTTAAAAAAAAACAAATAAGATTAATCTAATACCTACTTCATTGTTGAATATCATTTAACTAATGGAAATAAGTTTTAAAGTATCAAAACGGAAATTATTTCAAATCAGTGAAAAATGAAGCAGTCAGCAACTTTAAGTACAAAAACCATCATTTGTAGGTAGGTATAGTCAAATATGTATGTAATAACTTTATTGTACATAAAAAACACATAAAAAATACAAACAAATTAGGACATTAAATAGACATGAATCCATTGTTCTTAAAAAGTAGGTATCACAAAATTAAATTGTTTAATTAGAAATGAGATGCCAAATTCAAACATATTTATTCCGGATATTTTTTTGCTTAGTTTCAGAGCTCTCAAAAATTAAATTTATAATAGGCCGCGCGGAAAATACTCCTAATAGTACATAATATATACATAAATCAAATAAATAAAACAAAGGCGTAAAATAAAGAATGTCTCAGAAGTCAGAACACAGGTATTTGACCGATAAATATGTGATCGGCTGCTTTCTTTATTACCACACGTGGTAAGTAAGTACAAATTTTTGTTACCACCTGGCCAGGAAGTGGGATTTTCCGCGCGCGGAGCATGCGGTAGGTAATTGCCACTTTATGGCCGGTGTGACATAAATTTTATTTATGTCACACCTGGCCATAAAGTGGCCATTATCGCACGCTCCGCGCGCGAAAAAACCCACTTCCTGGCCAGGTGGTGACATAAAATGTTGTACTTACCACGGGCGATAATAAAGAAAGCCTCAGATCGCATATTTATCGCCCTTGCCTTCGGCTCGGGCGTAAAATACTTGCGATCTGAGACATTCTTCGTTTTATCGCCCTTGGTAAGTAATGTACTATTTATTCTTTATTTCGTTGTTTAGTCATAAAATAAATAATATTCTTTTATTTATTTACAGATAAACAGATCATTTATTGCAACCATGTAATGTACATTGGTAGCCCAGTGGTTCAAGCATGCGGCTGTCAAGCGGCGGTCGTGGGTTCGAATCCCAGCTCGTACCAATGAGTTTTTCGGATCTTATGTACGGAATATCATTTGATATTTACCGTTAGCTTTTCGGTGAAGGAAAACATCGTGAGGAAACCTGCATACATCCGCGAAGAAATTCAAAGTTGTATGTGAAGTCCCCAACCCGCTCTGGGCCAGCGTGGGGACTACTGCCCAATCCCTCTCATATATGAGAGGAGGCCTGTGCCCAGCAGTGGGACGTATATAGGCTGATGATGATGATGATGATGATGAATGTACATTGATAGGCCGCGCGGAAGATACCTACCCCTAAAAGCCTTCAAAACAATCATCTTTATCACAATAGATACCTACCTACTTATTTTAAACGGCAACTGTAAGTAGCCAACGTCTGAAATGGCGCGAAACGGAACGCAGCCGTGTTTTTACAGCTAAAAGCCGTCAAGGAGATAAAGATCGTCGCTCTGTGAAAGCTATTCGGTGCTAAGATGTTAAAACATTTTTTTTTATACTACATCGGAGGAAAAATAATTCCGAAAACAATAATAAAGGTTTTCATATACCTAATCTTTAAATATCATAAAAAACCTATTATATACTACCTACCAAAAAAACCTAATCTATTATCAAGGTTACGTAACTACGATTATAGTGAAAAGATTAACGAAAAAAAAGTTTTACGTGGTCAACGAATTAGACTTCCAGCTTCCAGCCTACCTAGCACGATATACCGTCATATTTTATGTGATGTTATCGTACTTTTCGACCATAGGTATAACGTGACTGTAGGTATAAAGTATCGTGCTGAGACAACACCAGGAGGAACACACACACATTCCACATTTTGCTCTTTAATAACAAACTCTATTAATCAAACGGCAAGAAAATTACTCCATAGTAATTTAGTAAGCAGTATCAAAATCAGCTTAAGGCGACTTCCTGACTTGGCGGGGCGGGATCGATATATATATGACATTTTCTTCTTTGACGTAAACTTACTGACGTCGCAAAGATTCTCACTTGACATAATACTGTCAGTATTACGATTGCGCGGTAGTAATATCATGCGCAGAAGCGTAGCAGTACCGCCTTCGCATCGTCCCGCTACCGCGCATCCCGCGCCAGTCAGGAAGCACTCATTTAAATGTAGGGGCGCAGTGAAAAATGGTACCGAGTCGACTAACAGCTGACACTGACATTTGACACTTTTCTCATATCGTACTGCCTCCGCACCGACAAATCAGGAAGTCGCCTGTAGTGTCTGAGATACATATGGCACCTACATATATTTACATAATAATTGAAGATATGTCCAGCCATATTTTCATGAGTCCAGTTGCATATGAAAACATTCTCGATTCACAATCAAATGCAATTCTCGAACAATGTGATTGTTTGGAAACCAAACAAACGGATGCCAGTTTGTTTTACATTACGCATTCATATCCATACATTATCCAGCGATAGAATATCATTTTAGTACAAATTCTATCATCAGTTGAATTTGAATAAGACAGCGTAATAAGGTACTCATACTCATACTCTTTATTTATAATATTGTTAAATATTACATGTCACATTAAAATTCTGCATAACACATTGAAATAACATTATCTTAGTAGGTACAATCATATAAAAATATAATTTAATATAAAAAATAAAAATGAAATATAATTTAGCAACGTATCAAAATTTTGGCCGTTTCGGTTGTTTACTAAGCAAGCGATCTTGAAGTTCTATGAAAATATGATTTTTGGAAAACTCTAGTCGTATATTATACTCAGACTTGGACAAAATAGCTAGACACAAAAGACACCTAGGAAGAGACATCAAAATAATATATCGGATAAGGATTCATGGACTGGATGTACAAAATGCAGACTCAATTTGGCGCAAGCCCAAACAATTTTAGATAAGGGTGCATGATGTCAAGAATTGTACTTCAATCGTATTGAGTAAATTCCCGATGGTTTGCATAATCATGTCGACATTTGGTAGAATTCTTCATAAAAATAATCCCACTAACATTATAAATGCGAAGCATTGATGTTTATACGTCGCAGCGCGGGCTATAGGTACCTAGCTAATGTGCAGAACATAATAAGCGTAAAGACTCTTTAATTAAAGTAAAATCAATTGTACACTCAACGTTCATTTTGCATTTAAATACACAGAAACTCACGTATTGAAACAATGTCCACTAAAGGAAAGGCTTTAATTTTAATAATGTTTTTTTTTCATAGTTACAATTATATGAGAGAGAGATAATCCATATTGGTTTTCACTGTGACAAGGTCATGACAAAGGTACGAAGTGCCCATAAATTAAAATGGTTAATTGTACCTAATGTAACACAACCTACAAAAAATCAGCTCTGAACCCAGTTATTTTAATTTTATTTATTCATCATCATCATCAACTTAGCGTTATCCCAGTACAGTTGCATCCTGAAGGATGCTTGGGGGTCCGCTACCTTATCCTAAGATTTGGCGTAGGCACTAGTTTTTACGGAAGCGACTGCCACCTGACGGGCAACTAGGCCTTATTCGGATTATATTAGGCTTATTAATTTTCTATTTATTCTAATTGCAGAAATACCAACAATTAGTTTGCTCTGTGCATAATTATACAGTGGCCAGTTATTGGGAGGTGGCCGACAATAGGCAATTTACCCTATGTCTTATCTTATAGTATATCTTGCAGCACGCAACGGCCCCTTACACTCGATACTCCAGCTGAAGGGTCCTCAACCATGAATGGATGTGGCCTGTAATGGAACCCTCGCCTTACGTGTGACGTAGGGTGAACGCACTTAGGTACATTTTGGAAGCTCTTATCTCAGGAGGGTAATGTTCATTTTTCATGAAGAAATACAGACTTAATGCATGTTTTTAGGGGTTTCTGTCTTAAGCTTGCCTTAAAAATGTATCCTAAAAAGGTCTTAAAAACCGGCGAAGGGCGAGTCAGGGCGGCCCCATTAAAACATTTAAAAATAAGTTTTAACTATTGGCCACCACGATGCTTAATACTGTAAAAAAAATTGAAACTGTAGTTCGAACCGTTTGGCTGTAAACCTGTGACGTGACAGACGGACAGACGGACGAGTAAGTGACAGAAATAGGGTTCCATTTTGACCCTTTCGGGTACGGAACACTAAAAGTGAATTTATTAGCGACTCGCGTGCTTTGTATTTTGAGTTGAAGTCTATTCCTTCATAATAAGGGCGATGCCTAGCAATTTTCTCGTGAACTATTAGATTTATCAATAAAGAGATAAGAAGCAAAGTTATAGATAATTTTATACTAAACATATTTCTAATACGAAGTTTTAATGCAGCACTAAGCATTATTGAGTAATAAAAAAAATACAAATTTTATTTTTCGAGGTCAAAAAACGCATTTTGCACAGTCAGACTTTGGAAGATTTTAAGTATGTCAAAAAGATACACACAAAGAACTAAAAAATTCAAACTTCGCTTCCTTGGGAATTATTATGACCCCTAAGGCTAGATCTCCTCTACTACAACCAGTAGCTCTAGTATAAGTTTTTTCGAAACATTAACTAATTCGAACGCGTTTGCGTTTTGTCTCAAAATGTATGAAAACGCTCTCACCGAGTTTGAAATACGCGCGTTCATCGGTTAGCAACAAATGTTATACTCGCTGTTTTAGTTTCCACTAGTGACCACCAGAGGCGCTGTTCACGTTTTCATACCACTTTCATACAATTTGAGACAAAACGCAAACGCGTTCGAATTAGTTAATGTTTCGAAAAAACTTATACTAGAGCTACAGAGTTGCGAAAAGCACGTGAGTGGTTAGGTCTGGTATATCTGCACAGTCGACGGTCAGGCCATTGATATTCATAGCGGTTCTGAAATAGAAGCATCACCGAGTCTTCAGGGGCTGACTTAATTCCAGTACAATTAGGGATGCCTGTGACACCACCGGTGCTTAACATTCAGGGTTATCACAGCTCTGAGAAAATATTCTATATTTAATATAATTTCATTCAGGTTTGATGCAAATGGCGGGATCATTGCAGTATAAATAAATCAATATTTGTGCACAATCTTACACAAATCAACCTAATCCCAAACTAAGCAAAGCTTGTACTATGGGTACTAAGCGACGATATACATACTTATATAGATAAATAAATACTTAAAAACATAGAAGACATCCAAGACCCAAGAACAAATATTTGTGCTCATAACACAAATAAATGCCCCGGCCGGGATTCGAACCCTCCAGCTAATAAAAATAATAAAATAAAATAAAATAAATAAAATATAATTTTGAAAAAGAAGAGAAAAAAATAGAAAGAAGAAATTTTAATAGTTTGGAACTATGTAGGTCGATTTGTGTAAGATTGTCCACAAATATTTATTATATTAATTTAGCTGCATACGAACAGTTCCGACTCCCATTTTTACTATTACTTATTCTGTGCTCTTGCGCACATTTATAGCAACGCTATGTAATTCTACCTCATCTACCGAGCCCGAAGATATATCGATTCATAAAAAAATACCGTGGAAGGCGACGGCTTAAGCCATCATAGCGTTTGTAGCTGACGCAAAGAAAAACAGGTAAACGACCTAGGTGGTAGATGGCAACCATAAAGTAACTTACGGTACGGTACGTACACACATATACACAAACACATACATAACACACTCACACATGGCTATCATTTTGGGTTTTGTATTTTCAGTACTAATAACTTTATTAAAACAACTGGATTTAGGTATATGGTTCAAGAATTTATAGAAAGTATAGTAGAAAGAACACAATTCTAATAATACCGCAAAACACCACTCAAAACTTCAAACCATCTACAGTTTTCTGTCATGTCACTGCAAACTGTTCAATTTCTATTTCCATTATTCACTTGCGCACTTGCGGAAGTCTCCATATTTCTAATTTCTCTTCAAAAAACCAATAAGTTGTATTTAAAATCCGCACACGAGAAGCTTCATTTTCACATTTTTCATATAATAACAAAACTGACAAGACACGACAGTCAACAACAGCGTAAGCCTAGGTTACAATTACAAATTGAAATCGCTGCCATCTATAATCGCAGGTGAGAATTATTTTGACAAGTGTTTTTTCCATATAAAAGTGAATGTTCAAAGTGATAATGCCCTGATGGCAACCCTAAAATGTAAACAGCCGATGCATCCGGTTGCACACTTCGATTAAACAGCGAGCCGTCGATCACGCGCGCTTCCTATTGGCCAATGCAAGCCTAATTAGAGGCCAGTTCGCGGCCGCTGCATTTATAATCGTATATAAACTGCACTCAAGCAACGCTCAAGTCACTGGGCGAGTGATAAGGGAGGTTTCCCTGGATTTTCTCCAGGCCTGTCTGGAGGTCACGGTTTCGAACCCTAGCAAGGAAGAAAACCATCGCGATGACACGGGTCATCAGGTTGGAAGGTCAATGCCTATCGCCAAATTCGCCTTTTTTTTCAAAAGAAAAGAAGTCTGATGGAACGTTTCCTCCAATCGGCATTCGCGAATACGCAAACGTTTTTAGGGTTCCGTAGTAAACAAGGAACCCTTATAGTTTCGCCATGTCCGTCCGTCCGTCCGTCTGTCGCCCGTTTTTCTCAGTAACCGTTAGTACTAGAAAGCTGTAATTTGGCATGAGTATACATATTAATGACGCCGACAAAACGGTAGAATAAAATCTTGATTTTTTAGGGTACCTCCCCTACACGGGAACATGCAGCGATGTGTAGTTGCTGGAGCGTAACTAAAATACCTGCATGCCTATTGTAATTACTTAGATTAGGATAATGTTATTATACTTAAAATTATTTGAACTGTCCGAATTTTATCAAGTTAGGCCGTTCAAAAAGCGACTTTACTGTTCAAGCGTGAAGATTCAAAGTCCAATGACAAGTTTTATAAAATGTCGGACATTTTAAATAATTTCTACTATACCTATACTAACGTAGTGGCACCAGTAATGGACCTGGCTCCAGTAATGGACGCAAAAATCTTTCACGGTCGAAATTAAGCAACGGAAAACTATTTTAGTCATGGAAACACTTTAAGCATAAAGAATAGGCTTCTATGTATCACATTGACAAATGACATACACCTCGGTCATTTTGTTTAAAAATGGCGCGGCGGCAAAAAGTGTGCTCCGGCATTTTTCACGAATAACCTTAATTTCTTACAGAAATAACTAAGGAAGTAGGTTTACGTTTTTGATTGTAAACTTTATTTTCTCTAAACAATATTATTTTGATATGATTTCGTAAGAAGCGTTACATATTTAACAATACTTTTTTAAAGTGTTTATTGCATTAGAATCCAATTTGAATGATTTAGAGAGGATGTACATCACTGGTTCCTGTTTTTTGGTAATCTCCAATTATGGACAGTTTCTCCATGATTGGTTTTTCATACTGAATTCTGGTTACCCAATTATGGACACCCAATGTTGGACGGATTTATTAGCGAGATAATTTTTTGAAAAATGCCACCCAATTTTATTATAATAGTAGTTTATCTACACAAATATCATAATCCTCTAAAATGCGTTCAGAAACCGTAGGCAAATGACCTTCATTTTAACATCAATGTACTTATGAAAATTTTCTTACCTGTGGTGAAGGTTACCAGCAGTAATATAATATTCATTATAATTTCCTATTTAGTACTATAATGCTTTTTTAAAAATTTGGAACAGGAAAATTAAAATTCAGTCGATACGAAAGGTCAGCTCGATATAGGTTTTTTTTTTTGGGATAAGGATTCAGGGAGAAGGATTTCAAATTTTGCATTTATTTTAAAAGTTTAAGAAAAAATATATATTTCTTTCGAAAAATCGTCATTATACTCGATTGGATTCAGATTGGGATCGGATGAGGATTTCAAATTATGTATTAATTTTGAATTTACAGCGAAAAAAACATTTTTTTGCGAAAAATCGTCATTATACTCGTTTTCGACTAATTCGGGGATAAGGATTTCAAATTTGATATTAATTTTGAATTTTTAGAAAAAAAATGTTTTTTCCAAATATCGTCATTATACCTACTTGTACATAATTAGGCATTCAAACACTCGTGTGACCTTATTATGAATAGCATAAACTACTATTATGCAACTGGTACATCATGAGGGGCATTAAAACACGAGTGTTTTAATGCCCATAGATATCAAATTTGAACTCCTTATCCCTGAATTAGACGAAACCGAGTAAATTGACGATTTTTGGAAAAAAAAATTTTTTACTTAAATTTCAAAATTAATGTAAAATTTGAAATCCTTAACCCCGAATTAGTCGAAATCGAGTATAATGTCGATTTTTCGTTAAAAAAAATTTTTTTACTTAAAATTCAAAATAAATGTAAAATTTGAAATCCTTATCCCCGAATTAGTCGGAATCGAGTATAATGACGATATTTCTAAAAAAATATTTTTTTAAAACTGAAATTCAAAATTAATATAAAATTTGAAATCCTCATCCCCGAATTAGTCGAAATCGAGTATAATGACGATTTTTCGTAAAAAAATGTTTACTTAAAATTCTAAATAAATGTAAAATTTGAATTCCTTATCCATGAATCCTTATCCCGAAACAAAAATACATTATTGCCGTGGCCGGGGAAAAAAGCAATTGCAGGCTGAGTATTTGTTTAAACGGACGAGCTTGCGAGTATAATTATAATACGAACCCTGCAATTGCCATTCCGGCCGAGGCTAATATAGTACTTTTCTCAAAAATGGAGGAAATACGACAAAATTTGGATAAATATTTGATAAACATAACCTTAAAACGTCAAAAACATCATGCTCAGCAAAAAATAAACAGCGGGATGTTTATTTTTTTTAACAGAATCGCAAGTGTATTGTTTTACCGAAAAACGCAAAGTATTCAAGACTTAAAACGACGTCGCGTTTCCAACAGAAAAATACGAGCTGAATTGGCTGAATACGACCTGTGCCTCCTTTTATATGACAGTTTCTACTTTTTTAAAAAGTTTGGAATTCAACAAATAAAGGAATGTTTACAATGTTTTTAGAACATAAGGTGTCCAAGATTGGGTGTCCATAATTGGATTTTGTCTGTCCATCATAGGATTTTCGAAGATTTTCGACTTTTTCAGATTTGGAGCAATTTTCTCGGAACTTACAAGTTTATCCAAAACTTTTGTATGTTTATTATAATTAGTGATTATTAAGCTACATTTTCTTTGAAATAACTAACATCAAACTTATAAAATAAGAGAGTTATAGCCAAAAGATGTCGACGGAGTTCTTAAGCCGTCCATAATTGGTGCCATTACGTTATACTGTTGTTGTGAGCGGTGCGATACATTCGCGTCACGCATAAACCTTAAACAGGTTTCTGTGCGCGTCTTAAGGCGCAGGGTAGGGCAAGGCCTTCACCATACAAACTTAGTGCACGTTTTATTCGTCGGTTTTGGCACTAACAAATATAATTATTTTTTGGTTGTAAATATTAGATATGCAAAAATATTCAAAAAAAAAAATTAAAAAAAAAAATTACATCACGAAATAGCTATCAGAAAAATAAGCATACTGACCAAAAATCATATCTTTAATGCAAACACAAACGAAGTAAATCCTGCACAAAGTTTGTATGGAGAGAGCTTGCCCTACCCCTCCTCTTAATGAATGTTGTATTGTTTTTATCTTTTAATATAAATAAATTGAAAAAAAAAAACGTTAAGTTGCGGTGCAATTTTTTTTTCTTCCAGTTCCCATCGTGTGGGTTGTCGTTGAATAGCTCTTTCAAAAATATTATAAGGTTTCTAAAAGCATTTTTTTGATTTGTTGGCGTAATATTAAGCTTTGTATAGTGTAGGGCTACATCAGAATAAAATACCATTGTTATTCACCATTGTATTCAGAATGAATCAAAAGACAACTAGACAGATGACAGGACCTAAGCTAGATAGCTGGCTAAGTAGGTTAAACACTAAAAGGTTTACATACGCCACACCTCCACTTCTATTATGTAATAGGTACTATTGTAGTAACTGCAACACAAGTTATAAATAAGTTACACAACTACACTCCAAAAGCTTAACTAGAGTGTTACCTATTTATGTCATGACACTCATGACCTATAACAAGGCGGATTATTCAGTCGACATTGACGTACAGGTCGCGAGTGGGACGGTAAGGCGCTCGGCGGGTTAGACTCGCCACGCAATTGTCCAGGCGCTTCCGCAGGCACTGTAGGACGGGAGGTAGCTGGCTCGGACCTAGGCCCACTCTGCTCGGCGGCTCCTGCCCCTAGCTCCGCGCCCGTTGCAACCTGTGTACTGTCGAGCACCCCGGGCCTTGCTATCTCAGGACCAGTGACCGTGGCAGATTGAGCAACTTCTACTCGGGGTGGACCGCTCCCCTGCCTCTCCGGACTACTAGGACATACTAAAGAACTCCTAATCCTTCGCTTCAATTGATCCCTATGCCTATGTGCTGACCTTCCCTGTTCGTCTAAAACTTGGTAGTCTCGAGAACCTAACTGCTGTGTAACCTCGCCCGGAACCCACTTCGTCCCCCCTTGATATTGACGTACCCACACTTGTTCTCCTGGTGGCAAGGCGGCCTCTGACGTGCCACTACTGTTCCGCTCTTGCCGTTTTTGCGCCATTCGGACTTTAGTATCACACTCGGGTCTCAATGCGTCCAGTTTCGTGCGGACCTGCCTACCTAACATCAGCGCCGCTGGACTAACTCCTGTGGTACAATGCTCCGTATTTCGATAGTATAAGAGAAAAGTGTTTAGGGCTAGGTTAACATTCATTTGTTGTCGTACTGCTTTACGTATAACTCGCTTCACCGTACGCACTCCATTCTCGGCAGCGCCATTCGACGCCGGATGGTACGGTGCGGCAAAAATATGTTCCACTCCCAGTTTACATAAGAAGTTGCCCACCTCGGCACTGGTGTAAGGCGGCCCATTATCTGAAACTATCTGCTTCGGTATCCCCCACCGCGCAAAAGTCTCACTCAACTTCGCGATAGCGTGTTGCGCTGCTGTGCTGGGTACCTCGAAAACCTCCAACCATTTAGAAGTCGCATCCACCATCACCAAGTACAACTTCCCAAAGAGCGGACCGAGATAGTCAATGTGCACCCGCGACCAGGGTTTGTTAGGCCAAGGCCACAGGCTCGGTGCTTGTTTGGGCGGCGCATCGGCCTCCGCTGCGCACACTGCGCAGGCGCGACACAAACTTTCAATCGCCTCGTCGATCCCTGGCCACCAAACGTAACTCCTTGCCAACGCTTTCGTTTTTACAATGCCCATATGACATTCGTGTAACACTTGTAGAACCTTACCACGACAAGCGTCCGGAATAACTACTCTATGGCCCCACATAATACACCCTAACTCCTCATATAATTCTGTTTTGCGGTTGAAATACGGTTGCATGGTTCTGAATTCGTTTACTTCTGGCCACTGATCTCTTACATACCCTAAAGCACGACTTAAAGCCGGGTCGCGCAGCGTGTGCTTCTTAATAATATTGTAGTCTAACGCCAAAGCATCCTGAGCAAAATGTAAGTAGGTTTGCTCCGGAACTTCGCGAGAGCGATCGCTGCTCCTCGTCAGCGGCAAACGCGACAGACCGTCCGCGCCGTTCTGTTTCGTATTCACATACTCGATGTCATATGTGTACGCTGACAACTTGATGGCCCAACGTTGCAACCGACTCGCTGCCATAGTCGGAACGCCGTGTTTAGGTCCAAAAATGCTTACTAACGGTTTGTGATCCGTACGCAAGATAAAACGCCTTCCGTACAAGTACTGATGCAGTTTCTGTAAACAGAAGATAATGGCTAGAGCCTCCTTATCAATTTGTGAATAGTTTTTCTCCGCACTATTTAATGACCTCGAAACATAAGCAACCGGGCGCTCGATTCCCCCCGCCCCTGGTTGGGTCAAAACCCCTCCGACTCCACGACTTGACGCATCACAGGTAAGAATCAGCTGTTTATCCGGGTCATAATGCACCAACACATCAGCACTTGTAAGGACATTTTTAATTGTTTGAAATGAGTTTTCACAGTCGCCACACCATTTCCAAGCTACGTTTTTCTTAAGCAAATTATAAAGGGGCGCGAGCACAGTACTGATATTTTTGACAAACTTCCCATAAAAATTCACTAACCCTAAAAATGAGCGCACCTCATTCACATTGCTCGGTGTAGGAATGTTCGTTATCGCTTCAACCTTAGCCGGATCTACCTTTAATCCGTCCTTGGAAATAATATACCCTAGGTACTTCACCTGGTTTACCATAAACAGGCACTTTTCTTTCTTAAACTTCAAGCCGTACTTATGCAACCTACGGAATACCCGCTCTAACGTTTCCAAATGTTCCTTCACCGTTTTCGTAGCTATGATTATATCATCAAGAAAGAATTCCACATTTGGAATGTCATGCAGTAGGTTTGACATAATGCGCTGGAAGAGCCCTGGACTAGATGACAAACCAAAGACAAGACGGTTGTATTTAAACAAGCCCCTGTGAGTATTAATCACGGTAAACTCCTTGCTGTCCTCATCCAACTCCACCTGATTGTAAGCCTGCGAGAGATCAATCTTAGAGAAAACCTGCGCGCCGTTTAACCCTACGAGTAAGTCGTCTATCCTGGGCAGCGGAAACCGATCAACTAATAAGGCAGGATTTAACGTAATTTTATAGTCAGCACATATACGCAAACTACCGTCCGGTTTTCTTACGGGTACAAGGGGAGTGGCCCACTCCGAAGTATCAACAGGCTCGATAATACCTTCTCGCAGCATGTCTTCGAGCTGCTGGTCGACCTGGTCCTTGATCGCGTACGGCAGGGGGCGCGCCCGACAGTACACCGGCGCGGCACCCTCACGCACTCGCAACGTCGCCTTACCGCCCATAAACCGCCCGAGTCCGCCGCTGAATAGATCCTTATACCTGTCAATAATCACCGATAAATCACAACATTCCGTCTTACAATTAGCTAGCTCACGACGAGAATTATTAATATTCTTCCAGGTGGGTGTGTCAATACTCAACTCGGCTAGCCAGTGACGGCCTAGCAAGGAGGTAGATCCTCCGTCTACTACGAACAATTCCATGACCTTATTCCTAGTTTTGTATTTAACTACTGGCTTAATTACGCCCACGGGCTTTATTTTTGTGCCGTCGTAAAATTTGAAAACAATATCAGAGCTACAGAGCGGCCTATGACTAAAATATTGTAAATAGGTACTCCTACTTATACATGACACCGCAGCGCCAGTGTCGACTTCCATTTTCAATTGCACATTATCAATCTCTATATCGATGCTCACCGGTTTGTAATTGTTCAAACACAGCTGATGGAGGTCGCCCTCTAGCTCCGAGTCCTCCTCCTCGCTATCGTCGGTAGATGCCACCGCCGCTGAAGCTTGCAAGGCGTGTACACCCGAGCGGCCTCGTTCTCTACCGGCATTGCCCCACCGCTCTGGACAAACTCGTTTAAGGTGGCCTTTGTTGCCACACAGGCGGCAAACAAAGTTCTTGAATCTGCAACCTGTGCTGGCATGATCGGCTGCCCCGCACGCTTCGCACGACGCTGGCGTTACGTGGCCGGCCCGTCGCCCTGGCCCCGCTGCCGCGCCGCCGCGCCGGCCGCGCCCTCGCTGCGCGCGTTCGGCTCCAGTCACCAGAGCGTGCACCGCGCCTCCGCTCTCTCCTGAGCCTCCCGCGCCGCTCGGTCCCGCTTGCTCCACGGCTGCCGCATCGCGCTCTGCTCCCTCCAAGGCGCAAGCGAGCTTTACGGCTTGATCGTATTCTAAGCTGTCCTCTGCAAATAACCGCTGTCTTATCAGTTCACTTTTTATACCGCAGACCAACTGATCACGCAGATTGTCTTCCAAACTCGAAGAAAATTCACAAAACTTAGCCATTTTCTTCAGCTCGGCTACATATTGAGTAATGTTCTCATCAGCGCTCTGCCGACGTTGCCGAAAGCGGTATCTTTCTGCCATTATAGAGCGTTTGGGCTCTAAGTGCTTTCGTAGTGTCTCTTTAACAATTGCGTAAGTTAAATCTGCCGGCTTTTTCGGACTAACCAGGTTACTTAATAATTCGTACGTTTCTTCCCCCACCACGGTGATTAGTGTCGGCAACCACAAATTTTCGTCGATCTTATTCACTTTCAAGTACATCTCTAGCCGCTCGGCGTACATCGACCAATTGCCCGTTGCGGAATGAAACTCGCCTATTTTACCGACCGACATATTTTCGTTTTACCCTAGCCGCAATGGATCCAAAATCCTCGTTCGCCAATATAGTGTAGGGCTACATCAGAATAAAATACCATTGTTATTCACCATTGTATTCAGAATGAATCAAAAGACAACTAGACAGATGACAGGACCTAAGCTAGATAGCTGGCTAAGTAGGTTAAACACTAAAAGGTTTACATACGCCACACTTTGAAGTGATAATTTTTGTTATGGTCAAGTGTCCCACCCCGCCCACCCCAAAACTATCACAGCTAAGTAGACATTTTACTAGTTAACGAGTACTAGTCGAACTTAAGAAATGTACTTTGCAAAAGCAAACTTTAGTACAATTTCCATTCATACCTTAGATAATGTTGATAATTCTGTCAAAACCATAGTAAATATAAGTTTGCAAACGTTTTAGTCTACATAATGTAACGGGTGGACAACTACGGAACCCTACATTGTGCGTGGCCCGACACGCACTTGGCCGCTTTTTTACGATTATTTTTGCGATTAAAATCAAGAATCACAGTATCGTTGCGATTAAAATCAAGAAAGTATCATCGCATTTCCATTTCTTGTGCCTACCGGCAACATGGCCGATGTGAGAAATGGGAATTAATATCATCATAATGTTCTAGAATTTTTTCCCTTCTATATTGCGCGGCCTCTAATGAAAATAAACCCCTATTTAAAGTAACCCATTAACCATTTCACAAACGAGGTACCTCCGTACCCTATGGTACCACTTATCACCCCATTCCCCCGGGACCGTGAGTGCGTTCCTGTGTCGCGCACGTGATACGGTTATGATGTTATGTTATATGGCGCCTTTAGTGGACGCTGGTTAATATGTCACGGGGTCTTTAGTTTAGGTTTCACAAAGTCCGACCTTTTGTAGGCATGTTATGTCAAAAAACCGGCCAAGTGCGAGTCGGACTTCGCACATTTAGGGTTCCGAACCAACCGCAAACTTAAGTTTGTTTGATTTGCGCCGACTTTAGCTGCATGGGAGCCCTCTTTAAAAGATTTAAATAGTAGATTGTTTGACAAGGGTCTAAAGTAAGCCATATTACCACGAGATGGTTATTTTCCCGAACGTAGTGAGGGGAAATTGTTCGAGTGGTAATATGGCTTTTAGGCCCGAGTTATACACTCTACTTTTCACTTCGATTGCGAGAAAACACATAAACACAAATTATCCACCTTAAATGAATAATTTAACTCTTGGCGGGCGTATGTCTAATTCGACAGCTTGTTTTTTTTTCTAAGGCCAGCACCATGCCTCGCTATGCGTGTTCGCTTTGCGTATTCGCATTCGCCTCCCTTTCTTTTGGTATATTAAAGAAAGAGATGCAACATGCGCTTTTTTTCTTTTAAGAGGAGTAATTGCTTTGACCATAGACGCTTAATCTTTAGAGAACTGAAAAACGTCTTTCCTGATTGGTCGATTTTAGTACAGCTGTGAAAAATAACTTTTGGCTTTGGGCCGCCAAAAACCTGTGTGACAGACGACGGACGGACGGAAGGACGATTGACAGCAGTTTTTACCCTTTAAATGTTACCAAAATTTGATGATATTTGGTCTAACAGAGCGGATTAGTGTAGCTGTAGTGTGGTCGTTGGTTACACGCTTTTACGACGAGTTTGGATACATACTTTTTATCTAATAACTTTTTATCCCGAAAATCACCCCTCGAAGGAATGGAACAGGGATAAAAAAAACGAAGCCTCGGGCGATAGCTAGTTCAACATAGTTTGCTGCCACGCTGCCAGTCTGCTTGCCTTAGCAACAGTGCTGCAAAGTCAAGACAAAAGGTCGTCAGAAATCGTCGATTTGTCGTGATCGGAAAGTTAAAGCTAGTGCAGTACAACACTAGGAGGATGATGTACTCACCGAGATAGACGGAGGACATCTTCTTGGAGACGTTCTCGTCGATGTACGTGACTCCAAGCGTGAAGAGCGGCGTGGCGCCGGCGCCGTGCAGCAGCTGAGCCATCACGAAGATACCCACGGCCCAGGAGCCGCCCTCTGCCGGGCCCGAGCTAGAGCAGCGGTGGGACGACTGGGGAACAAGAATAGATCAAAATTGTAAAAAAAAGTTGTAAAATGTAGGCTTCGAGCAGGATTCTAACCTGCGACCTTCTGGCGTTCGGACCAGTCGCTCTAGCTGCTGAGCTAGAGGAGCAATCGAGCTCGGCCCCGTAAATTTCTCAACCGTTCCCTCCTACAACAATTTAGAATGCAAACTTAATGCTTGATTACTCCTGTATGAGACTAGCAAAGGACTGGGATAAGTGGAGTACTAGAAGACAGGCCTATGCTCAGCAGTGGGCGATTATAGGCTGAATAAGATGATGATGATGAAGCGAAATGGCTACATCGCACACATAAGTTCAGCCTACGGCCACATGTGTTGCGCTCAGCTCTCAGGTCATAGTACCTACGTGACGTGCCTATTGCGCCAACCTTTGGCTGACAGTGTATAAGTAAAGTATATACGAGTAGGTAGCAATTGCCAATATTGGAGCAGGCTTTTTATCTAGCAGATTGATGTTGCCCCTGACTGATATGCGTCCGACCCTGAACCAAATCCTCGAGCAGGCAATAAGAAATGTCTCACCAATCTCACCACAGTGGCCTGCACCCATGATGAGTGCGCCCCAGCCCAGCCAGCGCGGCTTGGAGGCGCCCGCGCGCCCGCCAAGGTACGTCACGGGCGCCAGGCAGATGTAGTGCCATGTCACAGGTAATAATGTCTCACCACAGTAGCCCCAACTCAGCCAGCGCGGCTTGGAGGCGCCCGCGCGCCCGCCCAGGTACGTCACGGGCGCCAGGCAGATGTAGTGCCATGTCACAGGTAATAATGTCTCACCACAGTAGCCCCAACTCAGCCAGCGCGGCTTGGAGGCGCCCGCGCGCCCGCCCAGGTACGTCACGGGTGCCAGGCAGGTGTAGCGCCATGTCGCAGGTAATAACGTCTCACCACAGTAGCGTTGTTGTGACACACGTCCAGCTCGTCACGGGCCGCGTGCATGTAGGCGGGCACCAGGAAGTGTGGCAGCGCGAACAGCAGCGAGCCCACGCCCATGATGAGCGCGCCCCAGCCCAGCCAGCGCGGCTTGGAGGCGCCCGCGCGCCCGCCCAGATACGTCACGGGCGCCAGGCAGATGAACGACGCCATGTCGTAACTGGGAGACAAGTAAAAAAATGTGGACAACGTTACACATGTCGACCTACTTCCAAACTATAATCCAGTAACTTTAATATATCAGAGCTTGCGTCAAATCCGGTAGTTCTGATTTTTTGAAGACTTGTTTATGATGATGGCCCAATGAATAATCCAAGTTTGTGACCCCGAGCGCCAAACGCAACTTCGTTAAAATCGAAGAAACGATTATAACTCTAAAGGACCAGTTGCTGATAGTACCTTCTTTTACGTTTTTTAAGTACAAGCTAAATTTGCTATAATATGAGACTAAAATGGTCTCTGTAGACCCGTAGTTTCCGAGATAACGTCTTTCAAATTTGCGAAGTTCGAAAAAATTATAAATTTTGAATGGTTTTATCTGAGATTGGGTATAATTGGAAAGGCATCGATAATCTGGGGGCACGGCAGTGCCCCCGCCAAGTCGAGCGCGAAGCAAACACTGCCGTACCATCCTTTACTGGAACCATTTCGCCGCATTTTCAAGCCCCTATTTGAGAACCTCTGGATAAGACCAGAACGCAGAAATTTTCGACATCCAGTAAGCTATAATCACATACTTAAAATCCAAAATTTCAAGTCTGTAGGTCATTTAGTTCCGAAGTTAATTGAGTTTATCGCTAAAGGAATTCCCTATCTGCCATTAAATTTTGCCCCGTATATTCCGAAGTCCACCACCTACCACTAGGCTCAAGGTGACGTCAAATGGCATCTAAATATAATCCCACAATAAGAAACTTACCCTCCAGCTATAACGCCCGTCTGCATAGACCTCAGCCCAAACCTCTTCTCAATGGTTGTGATGACCACGTTGACGAAGCCATTTACCACCATACCTGCGTAGACAGAAGGATCAATTTAGAATAGCCATCATAATGCGCTTGATTCGTTTTGCAGTGAGCGAAGATCGGATTTCTTTGCGAAAATTGGTCATCTGATAGGATTGTTGTGATTTATATCTATAGTAGTTTTTTCTTGTTATGCTCAAATAAACTACCTATTGGTAGTTTCACGATATCTTAATTTAGTTTGAAAACTCCCTCCTATGGGATGTTAGGTATTTAAAACAGGTATCATTTGCATATCCTCTGTTCTTTTAAGAACTCGCATAGGAAGGGAATTCGCTGCTCGTAGATGCGAAGCCGATAACACGCGTTTCCTCTTGGCCTGTAGCTCTAGTATAAGTTTTTTCGAAACATTAACTAATTCGAACGCGTTTGCGTTTTGTCTCAAAATGTATCAAATCAAAGTGGTATGAAAACGTGAACAGCGCCTCTGGTGGTCACTAGTGAAAACTAAAACAGCGAGTATAACATTTGTTGCTAACCGATGAACGCGCGTATTTCAAACTCGGTGAGAGCGTTTTCATACATTTTGAGACAAAACGCAAACGCGTTCGAATTAGTTAATGTTTCGAAAACACATACTAGAGCTACTGGCAGCGAAAGTGTTAAACTGTGTAACTGTTGTGTATATAATTACATGTACTAACTAAGTATAAGCCGCGCAAATAAGATGTAAGTGTTATAAAATGGCGGCCATTATCTAGCCATTTAGCTAAAATCTCACTGTGTCTGTATTACTGTTTCGTACAGTCGAGTTCATTAACCCCTTTTCCAGGCCGCACCAACCTACGTCATTATTGCGAAAAAAAAATATATATTCAAAATATATATTACCTATATGTATTGGAAATTAATTTAAGCGCAAGTAACTTTTTGCCGAAATTCAATTCTATTTAAACCTTAACTTTGGGTATTAAGGTTGTAATTTTAACTACATGCATGTGGTCACTATAGGCAATAGACCGGTACTGATGCCTGGAAAAGGGTTAATATAATGTACAATTTTGCATTCTATGCCATTTATAATAAAGTCCAAAAATGCTTATAGTATACTGGTGAACCTGACCGTAACATTCGTCTTTCAGTAGGTACAAGAGCCATAGGACCTATTTCTGATTTATTTTGGTAATAATCAAATTTGTTTTTTACTTAGGTAAAAATTATCAAAACTCACTTTATTCCCACTGTAAAAAATAAAAAAAAGACATGGTCGATCCCGCTCGCCTTGAGTTTTCAGTGTCTAACCCTTAACTTAACCTAAACTAACAATTCGTTTCACTGTGGATTAACTACTTCTGAAAAATCACTTCAATATGCAGTGTCGCCCATCATTTGAACACCGGTTAAAAATAACCCCCGCTTTTCCGGTTATTAAAGTTTCAGATGACCGACAGACTACACTGAAAATACTGAAATAGCTACGTCATTTTGGGAAAAATGAAATGTGAAATTGGCCGGGTTGGAGAATTTTTAATGAAAATTTGGCTCCTGCTTCATAACAATCATAATAAGTACTTGATCCTCTTTGAAAGGATTGACGATGAAGGCAGTTGAATGAGCGTAGGTGGATTTGAATTTTTTTTGTTTCTAAAAAAAACGATTGTGTTGAAAACAAAATAATTGTATCAAAATAATCATGTTTTGATTTTGTTCGCCTTTTTATGGCAGTCAAAGTACCGTAACTAACTTCCGGCCATCTGATGTTAACAATGAGATGACATTGAGTGATTTTTATAGCTATTGGTTTCTGGTGGTTAAAATAAAATTCAAAACCAACACTACAAAACCGTCTCTCATAGATCTTTGTTTATGACGACAAATAATATAGGTACAGTGTACAGTCAACCGATTTGATTTCTGGGCCATTTCGTACCTTATCACGCTGAAAATCTATATAAAAGTCGCTAGGGATCTCATATTATATTAATGTCACTGCGAAATGACCCAGAAATCAAATTGGTTGACAGTATTAAACAAACCAGTAAATAAATATTATTTTGAACTTACTAATAAACTAAACTTACGATAATAGTGTAAACGTCCCAATGCTCGACAAATGAACGAAGACACTTAATTAGTCACCTCTGTTATTATGACAAGCGATTGAAAGTGCCATTGCAATTGATTGTGCAAGTGGGTCAGTGTCGCCAAATGGGAGATTTGCCATAACTTGGAAAACATCAAACTTCAACGTGGTTGAACCTATTTTATATTTTATACTTGTTCAAATAATTGTTATTATGAAGCTCATCCAATCTAGCCAATCACGTAAATACAAGTCCCCCTAACAATTCAACAAATTCCTATCTCGAATCAAAAATAATCCAATGAAAATATAAATTGTATTATATTGAGCAGATAATTATTCTTATTTTCTAAATTGGCCGTTATATACAGACAACATCATAATAAAATGACACAGGGGATCTTCATCCGTATAGGAATGACGGGATCGTGCCATCGCATAATAAGATAAAAAACGTGACTGAATATGAATATGAAATGACTTGAAATGAGGTAGCGGAATTACCCGACTCATTTATTGGAGAAGAAAACATTGAAGAATAATCTTATACATATTGATTTGCCCGTCTCAGAATTTGTTGGAGACTTTCAAGAATATAATATTATTCAATTCAATTATAAATTTATTTGCTCATAAGAATACAGCAAGCTTCGGATAGAATATATATATAATTCATTATTTCAATACTATCGGTAATATATTCGGCCATTAAAAGCGTTCATTTTAACGACAATTCAAATTAATAACAAAATTAGAAAATATTAACCATTATCGACAATGCAGCACTGTTACTGGGGTAAAATGGAACATATTGGCATAATATTTGATTTGACAATTACTTATAGTTGCAATTAATTCGCAAAATTATACCTTTTATCAAATAGAATATTATCTAAAACAGGCCATTTGTTGTATTTATGATCATACCTAACTCATTTTAACAGGAAGGTCAAAATAGTACATTACTTACCAAGGGCAATAAAACAAAAAAAAAAATGTCTCAGATCTACCTGCGCTCATTCAACTGCCTTCATCGTCAATCCTTTCAAAGAGGATCAAGTACTTATTATGATTGTTATGAAGCAGGAGCCAAGACATTTTTTGTTTTATCGCATCTTTTGATTTTACGCCCGAGCCGAAGGCAAGGGCGATAAATATGCGATCTGAGGCTTTCTTTATTATCGCCCGTGGTAAGTACAAAATTTTATGTCACCCCCTGGCCAGGAAGTGGGTTTTTTCGCGCACTTTATGGCCAGGTGTGACATAAAACATATTATTAAATTTAACTTACAACTATTTTTACTAACGCGACTCTATTGTTTTTAGGTCAAGCTGTAATGTACAGCCAATTTAGGACCGTCAAAATTAGAAATTTAAAAACAAGTTTGTCTTGATCTAGAGTATTTCTGTGTACGTTTATTAGGGTAGGCAATATGTTTCCTGTTCGTTCATTTTGAACGCCATTGGGTGGTTCAGAAAAAAGTGAGGCTTTGTCTGTCACAGGAAATAGAAAAGATCTGGATCTTTTCTATTTCCTGTTTACTAGTGACGCAAATATCTGGCCTAAATTCATCATATATATAACTATAATTATTTATTAAACCAATATTGCATCAAACCAAAATCGCTGAGATGGCATGTTTATTTATTACTAACAAAGAGTATTCATTGGCCGAACAATATCAATTTGCGGATGGGGCACAACGGATCACAAATTCCAGTTATGCCCCAACCGCATGCTGAGTCACGGCCCGAGTGCGGGGCACACTGGGCCCACGTGAATAACCTTTTATAGCTAAATGTTTTTTTATACAACGACAGTGGCAAACTAGCGTACGGTCAACCTAATGATAAGCGGACACAGCAGCCTATAGACGCCCGCAATTCCAAAGGAGTCACGTGCGCATTGCCGCCCTTAATAAAATTTGAGGATTCACTGTGTTGACAGCAGAAGGGATAAGTTTAAGTCCATCGCTCACAACACGTTGCATTGTTGGGAATGTTGGGGAACCACGTAGTAAATCAAAAAAGTTAAATTTCTATTATTATTAGGATTCATTTGAAATGCAGATCTTTTGAATCTCTAAAAAGAACTTGAAATACTTTTGTCCTAAGAGATTAATTTCTAAGGAGCGAAATGGGGTACCTAGAAGCTAGTATCGTTGTGCTCTAAAAAATACGGAAAATATGTTAAGAGGAGGGGTAGGGCAAGCTCTCTCCATACAAACTTTGTGCAGGATTTGCTTCGTTTGTGTTTGCATTAAAGTTATGATTTTTGGTCAGTATGCTTATTTTTCTGATAGATATTTCGTGATGTAAATTTTTTTTTATTAATTTTTTTTAATTTTGATTTTTTTTAAATATTTGAAAATTTTCACATCACGATCTTCGCATATCTAATATTTACAACCAAAAAAAATATTATATCCCCCCCCCCCCCTCGCCCTCATATATGGAATTCTTTTTAACCCAGCAACTCCTCGCTATCTCAAGGAACGTTTTAGTTTCCTTTCCTCTGCTAGGTCTGCTCAGAATTTGCTTCTCAAAGTCCCTACCTCAAACTCTAAATTCTATAACAACTCTTTTACTTTCCGAGCTGTCCGATTGTGGAATTCACTACCTGTTGAAATTAGACGTGCTAAAACTCTTCCCATGTTTAAAAGTAGATTAAAGGATCACTATTTATCTCTTCCGTAAATGTTCGCTGATGTATCTTTAGTCGTCCGTATGTCTGTTACGACGTGTTACATCGTTATCTCGATTGTATTTGTATGTTTATGTAGGTTTATATATCTATGTATCTATGTAAGTGTATGATCTTTCTTATGATTCAGTTGTTTATACTGCTTAATATCTTTGTGTCGCCTACTCATGTCAAATTTCTGTCGTGTCTCCACCACCCAAAGGTTGTCTGGAAGAGATCGCTTTTTAGCGATAAGACCGCCTGTTGTCTACCATCAACATGTTTAGTTTTAAGCCCAACTTCTATGTAATTTTTGGTGAACAATAAAGAATATTTGTATTGTATTGTATTGTATATTTGTTAGTGCCAAAACCGACGAATAAAACGTGCACAAAGTTTGTATGGGGAAGGCCTTGCCCTACCCTGCGCCTTAATGCATTGACATACCTATTGCGTACACCAAATCTTGGGATTAGATAGCGGATGCATTTCTTGCCAATTCTTGCATTAGTATACTTATACTAGTACTTGTATAGGATAGTACTTTATAGATAAAAAACAGAGTATATCAGAGTGACTTTATTTTACTAAACGGTTAATATATCACGTATTAATTGTCACTTCGGGCGACATGTTTCGAACTCTTCGGGAGTTCTTCCTCAGGATGAGTGCGCGACCCGCGCCGATTGCACACACGCAACACACACACACACATCACACATATAACACACACATAACATGACACACAACATGACACAACACATAACATAACATGATGACGCATAACATGATTGTTATAACATGTCTCACGAAAGTTTAAATTCAAGTATATCGGAGTGTCTCTGTTCTTATTTATTTTTTATATTATTTTACTCATTTCATGACATATACTACTATTGTTATTTTAAATTTAATTTAATTACATTTTGGCGACCCTGACTACCGGGAGATACGACATTATACATATTATTTTATTTGAATTTTAACTGTGTATTTTTCATATTATTTCAAGACGATCGTGATGTAAATTCTTATGATTTTGACTAAGGCAAATTTGTACTGTAATTTATATCATGAAATAAATGTATCTAATCTAATCTAATCTATTGACATACCATTCGTCTTAAGGCATATAAACACCCTTCCGATTCTTGGTACAAGGATATGTTTGTATCCGCCCCGCTGCACACTGTACCCACGGGAACACGATTTATAGTCCCAGGGCCAGGAATGTAGTGTTAATGCAATTTATTTGCGATACAATAGTCTGTGTCGATGGGATTTTTATAAAACTCCCATAAATTCAAATTTAGGGGTAGGAGTACATAGGTACATTTTGCAATATTATTTGAAAAGGGATTTTGACTTGGAGTTTTTTTATTAAAACGAAACAACATAAAAGTCCATCATTTTCATTACTTAGCACTGCGGGGGCAGGTTAGGACCTAGATAGACATAAAATCATTTGCTGTCAAGTCGGATCACGCACGACTCGGCAATGTGCGCTCACTCGCACTACCTATGTGAATTAGAAAGAAGCGAAGACGGCTGAATAAATAAATAAATGAATAAAATGAACTTTATTATTGGGGAACGGGACTTAATCGCGTACAATTATAACTAATTTACCTTTTTTAAGGTTTTGCCCGACGTTTCGAATGTATCACAACATCCGTGGTTGTACGCGATTAAGTCCCGTTCCCCAATAATAATGTGTGTAAATCGTGTAAGTTTAAATCAATATAAAATGAACTTTATTCTGTAAGTAGGCCGCAATGGCACTTTTACAAGTCAAACCCTACTAGCGTTTCACAGAGGCCACTGCCGAGAAGAAACGCCGAAAGAAACTCGACAGTCAGCCACTTTCTCATAAATATATGCTTATTACAATGATAATACTTAACCTACTTAAGATCAAGAAATCTAAGTATCTATATAAAGCAACACAAAAACAAAGAATAAAACGAGGAGAGAAAACAGTTATGTTAAGTGTGTAATTCTGCAAGATAACATTTCCGAAACTGTATACCTAAGCATTATCAAATTCTATTTAGGTAATAAAAAAAAATGGAATCCTTTAGACTATAAATTTAGTTATAAATCTTTTGATATGTTTTCTTGCAAGAACCAACTAGATAAAATTAAAAATTACACATACATGAATCTTTACTCTATTTAAGTATCTGGTTTGGGCCATGCTGCAGCGGTAGTTGCGCGAGCCCCATTGAGAATTATTGTACCTGTTTAATCGGAGATATATAAAAAAACTTTATCGTTCCGAGATGACTCAGTGTGCCCCTCACGCTTGTAAGACACCAAAATTAATAAGAGCAGTGATTTACTAAACGCAATAAGCGGGTGATTAATCTATCGCGCTCTGTCACGGTGACTGGGATCTTGTAGGAGAGAGCGGGGCACACTTATACGACTGCTATAGCGCTGTTACTGTGTCGTGGAAACAATAGGTGAGGATGC
Source organism: Cenopis cana (assembly GCA_951800055.1). NCBI lineage: Eukaryota > Metazoa > Arthropoda > Insecta > Lepidoptera > Tortricidae > Cenopis > Cenopis cana. Next base: position 21,826,331 of record OX637476.1, on the reverse strand, counting down.
TACTAATTGAGATTTTGACAAGTCATCGTTTTAAATAGGTTTGATAAGCAATTAGGCTTAAAACAATTAATTCAGCCGCCTCTTTACTTCTTTCTCTAATGTGGGATGATAAATAGTACATTACTTCACGAGGGCGGTAAAACAAGGAATGTCTCAGATCGCAGGTATTTGACGCCCGAGCCGAAGGCAAGGGCGATAAATATGCGATCTGAGGCTTTCTTTATTACCGCCCGTGTTAAGTACAAAATTTTATGTCACCCTCTGGCCAGGAAGTGGGATTTCCCGCGCGCGGAGCGTGCGGTAATTGCCGCTTTATGGCCAGGTGTGACATAAAATCATATATTTTGCTTAACGGGTGATACCTACACTAAGAACCTTTGCAAACTTGAAAGAGCACGTGTATGACAGAGGGAGAGATATAATTAAGTATGATGATTTATTTTAGGATCTCCATAAATTATCTTATAATCCACGTTTATATTTAAAAAGTTGCTGTTATTGGAGAATATTTGACAGTTCACTGATGTGCAGACAGCTTGCCTGGATTATTTCAGCTATTTCCATAGTATCAAAGAAGATATACTAACGTAAAATAGTATCATGTCGTACGGCATATTGATCTAGAACGAAGCTAATATTTGAACTATTTTTGTTGTTTTTTTTTATTTCAATAATCGATACAGTCAATTTTAAAGATAATATTTTTCCAAGAAACATTAGGTCTTACACACGTCTGTCGTAAAAGATATCCATAAAATAGAATATTGAGTTGGAATTTCTTAGAATATCTTGGAAAATTTAAGAAAATCTATGAATGCAGTTGTTTCTTTTTAAAAATAAAAGAATGTTTCCTTTAAGTAAAATGGGCTATCTCAAAGATTTAAGGTAGGTTTCCCTCCAGGACCCATAATTTTTTTCCACCCTGGATTACACACCCTGTATTTATCTACATATACCATGTAGATATAGGTATTTTACTACGCTCTATTTTGTTTCCTGACCGAATATAAAGTAGATAATGCCGAAAAGTAGGTAGAAAAAAGATCCATAAAGCCCAAAAGCCACAACGTTTTAAGGCGCTACACTGAGAAATTTGGATACTTTGAAACGCTGTCCTGCCCAGACTAGCAAACAGTAGAGGCTGATTTTCAGATATATGATTCTTGACTATATGATTGTGGTACTGACAATAGCGAAACATGATTGCTTAAAATTTTCTCGATAGAAAATAAATCCAAAGTCGAGTCTATATTTTCCTTTTTTTCCTCAGCCTACTAAAACAACGCATTATTAAAAGACACGATTAAGTTAATATGATGGTATTTTACCTCATCTAGGTACTGACAAGAGGAAATTTAATAAACCTGCACACAGTCAGATATTTAACGAGATTTGTCTAAAAAGCCACTCTCGGAGAGGGTTGCATCCCGTTTTGTCGTGAGCTAAAAACAAAGGGTGTCTCTTTCAATCGATATATCGCCTTAAGGATGAATTTCGCTACGAGATGCTCTACGCCGTAGCAGGTAGAAAATTTTCTTACGTTGAGTCGTAGAGGCAGAACGCAGGATGTGCGCTCTGTGCTACACAACTACTGTGATTGGTATAACCGTGGATACCTTTTCCAAGAAACAAGGGGCATATTGAAAATCTATTGAAATTGTAAAAGAGACGTAGGTTGGGATACTATAATAAACAGATTCAATATCTTTGTTGCTTTGTTATTCATTGCTTTGTCGCTGTGGTTATGCTATAATAATAATAAATATTTGCGGACAATCTTACACAAAACAACCTAGTCTCAAACTAAGCAAAGCTTGTACTATGGGTACTAAGTGACGATATAAATACTTATATGTATATATTTAATACATACTTAAATACATAGAAAACATCCAAGAACCGCCCAGGAACAAAATATTCGTGCACATCACACAAAGAAATGCCCTGACCGGGATTCGAACCCGGTCACTACCAACTAAGCTATGAGCTTGCAAGAATGGGATCTGCGAGTCAATTCGTTGGTCCAGAACCGTTTGTGGGACTCTCGCAGGGAACCATAACAACGGCCTTAAAAGCCTACGCCAAAACCAAACACCAAGCCGAGTGGAGGAAGGAGGCAGGCCTAAGGCACTCAAAGCTCTTCATTGAAGGAGTGAACTCTAGCTGGACCAAAAAACTTTGGAAATGCAGCAGGAAGCACCTCAGGATCATATCTGGGGTGTTCACAGGTCACTTCGGGGTCAAAGGACCAAGATGCCAAGGCCAAGGATGGGGGGCCAAGATGGGACTATGCGACAACATTTTTTTTTTTTTTTTAATCTTTATTTAACAAAAAAAAGGGGTTTTGTCACACAGTGACTATGCCACCCCCATTGAGATCTTTATACATAAGTAGTACAAACTAACAGGTAAGTATAATATAATATATTTTATGGCAGTACTTTCAAGTACATTTTGCACAACATCCTGGCCTCGTCAGATAACGGCGAAGCCAGGATGCCGTTGCAACTACCTACATTTCGAGATCCCAGGTATGCCATTTCTTGACGTTGGGCCTCGGTTCGAACACACTCCGTCAACACATGTTGGACATCTTCCACTATATCACATTCGGAGCAGTTTGGTGTACCAGAAATACCCATTAAGAATTTAAACTTGTTCGACGGAATGTGTCCGGAGCGAAGTCTCATGAGTGCTACAACTTCTTTCCTACTGAGATATTTGTCAAACCATGGGAACTGAGGAGGCTGACACTGAATGGTCCGATACCAGATTCCTTTTGTAAGGGAGCGTTCATCAAAATATTCTCTCCACGTGTTTCTGCAACTAATTTTCACCTTGCCTAATATCTCACTGTGTAATGGTAAACACTCATATGGAATCCCGTCGGTTATGGCCAATTTAGCCGCTCGGTCTGCCTCCTCATTGCCCATGATCCCGATATGTGAGGGTATCCATTGTATGATCACCTCCTTATCTAGTGCTCGTAGTTTGTAGATGGTTTCTAAGATATTATAGGCAATCGGATGCCCTCGACTACTCGAGGGTAACCGAGCCAAATGGGAAAGGGCACTTTTAGCGTCTGACAAAATTACATATTTGTTGTGATTTACGGATTCAATGTATGATAGCGCTTCGGCTATGGCGATTAGTTCGCAGTGCATTATGGAAATGTCCGCTTGAATCTGAAACCCTCCGCTAATGCCAATCTGCTGGTCATAAAAGGCCGCCCCACATCCATCCCTCTCCTTAGACCCATCCGTAAACACTTGGTAAAATGAGCTGTATTTGGTCAAGACACCAGAAACTATTCTATATAATTCTACATTACTAACATATTTTTTTGCAGATTCTAAACCTTCAACAAATATATTTATATGGCTCGATAGATCGTAACTACTAATCCATTTGTTCAAAGAGTAGGTTGGTAGTTTCGCGTTTGACTGAATGGAGTAGCCTCTATATAGATTAATTGTTTCAACCAGTAAAGGGATTTTTTTCCTTCTCCAGTATGGTTTCTGAGAGGATACATTTAGTTCATCTATGGTCTGTATTGTAACATTATTTTTGAAAGATTTAGCTCTTAAGTAAAATTTGGCAGCTAGATATTTCCTTCGAATTGCGAGCGGCTGAAGGCACAGCTCACTTTCCATGACGTGAATTGGGGAACTTCGTATAAAGCCACCTATCACCCGCATAGCCTGATTCTGTACTTTATCCAGCTTGCATAAGTGGGTTTTAACGCTGCAATCGTATAAAAAGCAACCGTAATCTAGTTTACTACGTAAGACTGCTATGTATAGGCGCCTGAGATGTGTAGGATGGATGCCCCATTTAGACCCCGCTAAAACCTTAAACACGTTCAAGAATTTGAGAGTTCTCTCACGAGCTTCGTTTATGTGTCGGCCCCATTTCAAGCTTCTATCCAGCCACATACCTAAATATTTCACACTATCTACCTGTTGAATTTTATTATTATCTATATATAGATCTACCTGATATTTATTTATATTTCTAGGGTGACCTCTAGTAAAAACACAGACTTTAGTTTTTTTGTGTGATATGCTCAAACCTATTTCTGATACCGCAGTGTTTAGTGTACATAAGGAGTCTTGAATGGAGGCAGCAGCATCCATAATATTTTTGCAGCTAGAATAAAGTACAAAATCATCCGCGTACTGAGATACGAAAATATTTCCCATACGTCTACAAATTTCTATAGTGGCTATATTAAACAGTAACGGAGACAGGGGATCCCCTTGAGCTAAACCCATTCCTGTCACTCGCGATAACGATTGTTGGCTAGTTAATTCGATAGTTAATTGGCGCGAATGCAGAAACTCCCACAAATACTTACAGATTAAAGATCCCACTCGAAGGTGATCCAAAATTTCCATCAGACTGATTAAGTTAACATTATTATATGCACTGTCGATATCTACAAAACAGCCTACTGTAGCATATCCGTTTGTGTAACCTGTTTGAATTCTTGATACCAGCCTAGTTAAATTATCCATGCAAGATCGGGATCTTCTGAAGCCTACTGTTTCGTCTGAAAAATGGTTACCTTTCTCCATGTACCATTCCAATCTACGGGTTATGATTGTATGAAGTATCTTACATGGACAAGATAACAAGGATATTGGTCTAAAATTAACATTCTCTCCGTTTGCACCAGGTTTCGGTATGGGAACTATTCGAACGTTTCGCCATTGAATAGGGACAAAACTTTGGGATATGAACATGTTAAACATATTTACCATTACTCGCTTAGCTATGTCTGGAAGATTTTTAATCATAGAGTAGGAAATATCATCTATACCTGGTGATGTGTCTGACGTTTTAATGGCGTTACTGAGTTCCTGTACCGAAATCGGTACTGATAACACTGAGTTGTCATTAACAAATGTGGGTGTCACAGGAGTAACATAGTCTGGTGCTAAACTACATAACAGATCTTCCGCTTTTTCGTGGGTAATGGTGGGTCTCGGTCTTCTGTAACCTTTTAGCCATTTCATCTTGTTCCACATTTCACTTGAAGATGTAGCACTATCGATACTGTTGCAAAAGTCCTGCCAAGACTTGGCACTTCCTTGACGAATCACTCTTTGTGCAGCACTGATTTTACTCTGAAGCAGAATCAAGTTGTCCGGTGTAGGGTTCCGTCTGAATATTGCCAGCGCTCGCCGTCTTTCCGCAACAGCCTTCGATATGTTCTGGTTCCAGTATGGTCGTGGCGTGAAGTTTTGTAGACGAATGGGATCGTCACATATTTTAATCGTAGGAATTGATTCTGTAGCTGCTCTATCTATTGCGTCGATAAACATATCATATGCAGATTGCGGTTCCTCCGGCAAAGTAAACTCGGTAAACTCTTTTTGTATCGCGGTCCTATATTTTCCCCAGTCGGCTTTTTTAAAGTTGCGCTTCTTTTTGTGATTCTTAGACATAGATATATTAGTTTTAATTTTAATCATTAGATGATCGCTGCCAAGAGTTTCATTTAATACCGCCCAATCAAATTTCAAGGCTATGTCAGCGGATGCTAGTGTTAGATCTGGAGAGGATTTTTGCATCATGCCATTCACCAATTTAACTCTAGTATGCGTGCCGTTGTTCAAAGAAATATAGTTGTTCTCCAGACTGGAATCAAGAATTTGGTCACCTCTCGTGTCCACTCTCGTCGACCAATTAGTGTGGTGACCATTCAGGTCTCCCGCTATCAGTGTCTTATGGTTAGCCAAAGTAAAGACCTGATCCCAATCTCTTAGAGTAGTATTGGCTGATGGCGGGCAATATATAGATATTACATTTTCGATGTGCTGACAGTTTAGTATCTTTATGTGGATTATCTCTATACGTGGATTTAACAATTGGACATTACATTTTTGCGCTTGAACTGACTTGTGAGTTAAGATTGCCACGCCCCCATAACCGTCGTCACGATCAGATCTAAAGATATTGTATCCACTTATACGCAGTTGAGTGTCCGGATCCAGCCATGTCTCACTAATTAGGGCCAGGTGTACCTTTTCTTGATGTAGCAGCAATTCTAGTTCTAAGCGTTTAGGGCGAATGCTTTGAGCATTCCATTGTAAGACATTTAAAGTCCTGAAGTTGTTGCAATCCATAATTGTTTTATAAAATTGAAACCTGGCCAGTCTGACATGTATTGCACTATAAATGAAATTGTTCCTTCAATAAATATACTCACGCAGCTCTTAATCTTGTCGCTCCATGAACCACCATCTTCTTCAGACATCTTTCTTTTCAGTTTGTTAAGTATTACCTGCCATGTGATTTGTTCTTTGTACTGTGCCCGCTTTTCTTGCCCCTGGTTCTCTTCATGTTCGTTCTCGCTGTCACTGATTATAGACATATTGTCAAACAGTACTTCATCTTCTTTTGTATCCACTCGTGAGTCTTCTCGTTTTTCTTTGTCTGCATTCTTTCGGGTTTTCGCATCCTTTCTACTTCCGGATGAGTTCTTTTTAGTATTTTTGGCCGTGTTTCCTCTCGTCACAGTCGCATAACTACCCGTATCCACCTCGTTTTGTTCGTCAGGACACTCATTAATTTCTTGTACCGATGACTCTTGATCCGGTGGTGCATCTACGGTCGGATTTTGCGGCACTTCATCGACCTGAGGGGATGAAGCTGGGACATACAACGTAAGAGCTCTTTTATACGAACAATTATGCTCCGTCATCAGGTCCCTTAATTTTCTCTCCTTGGATTGTAGGATGTGTGGCGAGGATGACGAAACAATGGAACACTTGCTGTGTGAATGTCACGCCCTCGCCAGACAAAGAATGAACGACTTTGGCAATGGTTACCCAGAACCAAAGGAATTCAGAGTACTCCCGTTGAACTCCATCATCCGGTTTGTGGAGAGATTGGAGAACAGCTTGGAGTAGGTATAAAGGAGGGGGCAATTGCACAAAAGATCCCATTGGGTCGAAGTGCATCCGCAAGGGCCCTCATCTAGATAAGATAAGATAAGACCAACTAAGCTGAAGCGAGTGCTATGAATATTTTCTTATGGCAAGTCGTCACACATAATTTATTAATAAAAAAACAATGTAGGTATTCTATAGAAACAGCTCATATACTGAACAGAATGGACGGTGAAAGTCGGGACACTATGGATACGGAATCTTAAAAACGCATTACCTACTGGAAAAAGGCTATAAGTTTGGTCCTCTGCACGGTGGGTGGGGCAAATTTGTCCACCGCTATAATACCCCATTAGTTTGGATTCTCACGGATAACGGGTCTTTGCTCGTTATTTATATTTATAACGGTTCTTTTTCGTTTTCTCTGAAGGTGGCCAATTTTTCACTTGGGAGTTTGTTTGATGGCACATGACAAATTTTCATGGGAAAATTAATTATCTTCCTACTCGTAAAATGTTAAAAAGGCGATTTGACTTCGTGTGCGCGAATTATACCGAATTTAAGTTATTATTTAACAATGGAAAATAAATAGGTATAATTGTAATTTTCAATAGAAAACTCACTTTTTACATTTCAGGTAGCATTTTAATTGCTACCAAAATAATACTATGAAATACAATACAAATAGGGATGTTGACACCAAATAAGAAAATCAATGAATCCGAATTTTCTCGAAAAAGGATCAAATTCTCAATGAGATAGCGAAAAAAGTGTTATAAAAGAATAAATAATTACATAATTATAAGTCTTCAAAGTGTTAGGAGGGGGCATTTTCTGTCCCTGTTCCGCAAAACGCATCTCTTTATTGATCGTCGATCGTCATTTACTATGTCGCTCGAGGTCAGTGACGTCACTGATCTGTAGCGCTTTCTCTCTCGAACTAAAGATATTCTAACGGTTGTAGTTTCGTTATTTTTTGAGATATTTGAATAAGATTTTCACTGTTTGGCATAGTTTTATGTATTCTTTCGTATGGAGTAATAATAATTTTTGAGTCAACATCCCTATTCCCTTTTATTATACACCTCAATAAATAAAAGAAATACTGAGTACCTATACCTAATACAGACTTTATAACTTGATGGAGAACCAAGATCCATCTCTAAATACGTACTTAGTATGTGCGTTTCAATCTGTTTAAATGGATTTATTTAATTAATAAAGAAGGAATGTTAAGATATTTAATATAAAGTAACATTCAGTCTACGCCAAGTCTACGCATATGAACAGAAAAATATATTTCTATTAGGTAATAAGTAATAAACAAATAAACAGTGATGGATCCAATTTGCCCTTCCAACTTTTCCTAAGAAATGTTTAATAAAATGAGAACATAAAAACGAGTACCAATGACCCGTGAAAGTTTCTAACTTAAACATACTTGAACAGGAATTAAACAACAAATAACGAGGCATGCCTAACTGGTTACTGTCCAAATTCCATCGAAGGAGAAAATGCTATTGATACAAACTTTAACTTTCTGGTTGGGTATTTTATGCCTGTAAATTACACAAGTTGACATTCAGACGCGTCCGTGGCGCCAGATTTTAACTGACTTGCTTTTGAATTTCTACACCGTGATACTTGTGTAGTTCATATTTCATATCATAGAAAGATATCGAATGAAACTTATATAAAACTATTTTTTTTTTTTACTTTACTTTATTTTTAAACTAAATATAAACACTGAAATAGCGAGAGAAAGACCGGTAACGTCTTTTACTCTGTATCCAGTATACTAACTCCACTTATTGTAAATGGGTCAATCAACTTTTCCTTGTTGTTATTCTGTCCCGTCAGCCAGGAGACAACAGTAACCGAGTTTCTTAGAAAAAAATAATAATACGGAGTTCTAGCATGCTCAAGAGATGAGAAACGTCAGAATGGGTTATAATCATCGCTAAAAATCATGTTTAGTAGGATTAAAGTCGGTAAAATCACAGTTTTTAAGAGTGACCCAGGAGACGTAACCATGGTAACGAGCGACAAGAAATACTTAGTTGATTGACTCAAATAAGCACTATCCTTAGATTTTTTTAAATATTCGAGTAAACTTGAGAGAGTTTTTAAAAGTTGCTATTCCCCTATTAGGTACGCGATCACATCATTTTATCAACTAATTTTCAACTTTTCACAACACTGGAGTTACAAGTTTCCATGTTATTTAAAACTCAGCTTTCAAGTAAAGATTCTAATTAAAAAAAATAACATTTCGTTAGAACTGTAGAACTACGAGAATAAAGATTAAAGTTGATTTATTCCTTTAACAGGTCTGTTAATTCAGCTTAGTGTAATTAAACGCAGTAATTCGCAATATCGTTAACAGACTAGTGTAAGTACCGCGTACAAGTATCGATTACTACTCTTAAAATCATCACAACACAACATTTACTATCAAGGAATTTTAAACTTAACATCCTTGTATTACGGTCGAAATTACATTACCATGGTTGGTTTTGATACGGGCTATCAAAGGTTATATAATCGAATATAACTGTGGATAGTTTTGGCAACGCCCCATCTGGCTCCCGAGCTCATTATAATTTGAACGTTATCTGCTTATTCTAAGGTTGTATTTTCAACGACTAAATAAAGAGATAGGAGGTTTTATAATCGAATTGTTAAGTACCTGTTAGGAAGGCGGAGGCACCCGAGTGTAAAGTGGAGGCATGGGGCAATATGGGTTTATTTGATTTGTTTTATTGAATTAGGGGGATATTGGATATTATTGGGGTACTTGATATGATTAGGATTACTTTATGATTGAGTGGTGTGAAGTATCTTGTCAGATAAAAAATGTTATGTGTATTGAAAGTACAAGAGCAAAAAAATCGCACGAACAAAAACTCCATGTCAATGAGATGAAGATGTTGAGATGGGCGGCCGGTGTAACGAGACTCGATAAAGTGCGTAACGAACACATCAGAGGAAGCTACAAGGTCGCCCCCATTGCCGACAAGGTCAAAGAATCCCGCATGAGATGGTACGGGCATATCATGAGACGCGACGAAGACCATGTCGTGAAAAAAGCCCTTGCACTACCGGACTACAAAAGAGGCAGAGGTCGCCCGCTTGTTACGTGGTGGTCCACCATATCGAAGGACTTGAAACAGGCCCAGTTGAACGAAGAGACAACCCAGGATCGACCGACCTGGCGCATGAGAACGAGGAGGGCCGACCCCAAATGATGGGAAGAGGCACGGAAAGAAGAAGAATTGAAAGTACAAGAGCATTTTGTATGAATTAATTTCCGGCCCTAAAGTATTATAACCTTAGTCTAATTTCGGAGGATCAAATTATTTTTGCTTTTACATTCGAGGTCAAAAATTTCGGGTCAACCTACCTTAAAAAGCCGCAATAGGTTTTTTTTTAATATTTTACACTGGTTTTATTTATGCTATGCCCATGTATTAGTAATTTCCAGGATCCTATCTTATATTATTAATATCAATATCCAAAAATGTAAATTTTTGCTATATCCCGCTCCGTTTTTTTCATGGGTTTTTAAGAGTCCAATTTAACCTGGAAACGTTACGGTTTTAACTGTTATTTTTGCATTTTATATGCAAAATTAAAAAGGCATTATTAATGTAGTATTTTAGGAAATATGACGGTATTTTACCGACTAGAGGTGGGTGATAAATAACTTCACGATGAAAAAATCACGGTGATCCGCCGTTAAAAAGTAACAGTGTGACTTGTCACGAAGTAACAACGTTACAAAATAACGTTGTTACTTAGCGACGATATCACTGGAACAGTGTGTACTGTGTAAGCGAGGCGTCGCGTCGTGCCTCGTGACCGCTGTTACTAATTGTGACTGTGACTGCGGTGCGCTGTCACAGAGTAACATCAGTTGTTACAAAAATATCAGTAACTGCCGGGAACGATCGACACGCAAATGTCGTGACACGAAATAACCAGTGACAAAGTCACGGTGATTTTTCTATGTGATTTTTTTGGAACGGGAATAACAATAACGGTGATCGAAAAGTAACGCTTTTCCCCATGTCTATTACCGACCCGTATTCTTTGTCCGCGAGGGGTAAACTATATTATAGCTATATGTGAGACTTTGGAAACGTACCTTTACTTAGCTCTGCTCCTCTGGTGGGAAAGCAAGTTAAAAATTGATTTAAAAGGAAATAATCCCTATGTTCCGTTCCACTGCACCCCCGATAGCTTATAGCTACAAGTTTTAAAGTGTCACCCACAGCCAGCTGACTATGACAGCTAATATAAACAGCTGCCAAACGAAAATCAACCTTAATATTTGTCACACTACAGTCGAAACTTCCTTAACATAATCACAACAATTCAGGCCTTTTGAAAATGAAGACTGGAAAAATATAGAAGGTAAATTCCATTGGAAAATCAAGCTTAGGCAGTGGTAATAGAGTTGTAATTGGAAAGGTTGTGATATGGTTGTTGTGGGGTTGTGAAATTAGGGTGTGGGTTATGGACAATGTTTATCGGTTTGAAAATAACACGAATGAGATTTACTGAACGTTTTGTAGCTTAACCGAGTGTGCATGTGCGGTGAATGGGTTTAGGGGAATTTTCTTAACCCTTGGTTTTCGTGGCAAACATTTAAACACAATTTTTTTTTCGTCATTATGTATTTAGTTAGACGACAGGTACCTACCAAGGATACTCACATCTATATACGTAGGTGCACTGTGTCATGAAAAGTATATAATAATCAATAAATCATTGCTTCTGATATTAAGGACTTATGGAAACATTTTCTGCCTGTCTGACACAGTCGGTATAAATGTGTTACTTAAACACATTCATATATTTGAATTAAACTTCTATAACAGTAATAAACTACAATGCTTCACAGACGTTAGCTGCCTACACAAAGCCCTGCCTGCAAGGCCCTGTAGCTCTAGTATAAGTTTTTTCTAAACATTAACTAATTCGAACGCGTTTGCGTTTTGTCTCAAAATGTATGAAAACGCTCTCACCGAGTTTGAAATACGCGCGTTCATCGGTTAGCAAAAAATGTTATACTCGCTGTTTTAGTTTCCACTAGTGACCACCAAAGGCGCTGTTCACGTTTTCATACCACTTTCATACATTTTGAGACAAAACGCAAACGCGTTCGAATTAGTTAATGTTTCGAAAAAACTTATACTAGAGCTACTGCTTGCAGTGCCACTGCCAAATCGTATTGTGTGTAGGCATGCAGGGCCGATTTAACAGATAAAAAATCGGCAGGCAGGGCTTTGTAAAGGCAGTTTAAAGTTTTTCAGGCTTTTCCACCACTTTCAATTTTTTTGGGATTAACGTTCTTTTGTCATGGTTACTATATTTCCTTACCTTGCTAAAACCAAAAGCCAACCTAAAGCCAAACCAAAAGACGTGAATGTACGGGGATTTGTATGTAGGTACTTGTAATGAGTAATATTCCAGGCAGGCGGCGGCAATCAAGTTAGCACACTCGAGACTCTAACCGATCTCAAAACGCAGTCTTGTTAAGCGACCCTTTGATACAAATGGAGTTAATTTTCTAAATAAAAATATGTAGTACTTGGTTGTTTTGAATGTTGGTTGCGTGTGTGGTGGAATGAGCAATTAGAAAAGAAAACTGAGAAACCTAACTCTGGATAACTTTTAAGAGTAGGCATTCAGAGCAGCCCAGCTGTAGAAGTAATACCTACCCCCGCCTTACTGGATCGCAGCCATTATAACTACACTACCGCTCTGTACTTCTTTTTTTTTCAGATTAGAAAAATCGTGCGATTGTGATGCCAAATCGTATGGCATAAACAATAGAGGCAAGTTTAATCTATAGCTAGTTTAGCTAATCAAAATTAATAGTAGTTAAATGGAAGATTAGACAAACAATCTCCAATATCAGTTAAGCGGTCAATAGATCTCTCCAAACTTCTGCCCCCCCCCCCCCCGTTTTCGTCTAGTTTAAGTATTGTCTTGCCTGTTGTGCGAGTAATTAACTTATTTGCATATTAATGAAGTTAGCAAAACGTTTGTATTTACGGCCTTTAGGTTTCGTCTTTGCTAAGATTTTAACAGGATTTCGTTCGAAAGAAAAGTGGGGAATGGTTGTGAGAGTTAAGCTAAACTGAATCAAACTAGAAATAGTGATGATTATATTAAGTGTTCTAAATCTATCAAAGTAGCTCCATTTCTAAAGTAACTCGGCTTAGGGTGCGCTTTTTTAGGTATCCTTTTCAACCGATGACTGCAAAGTCAAAAGGGTTATTCATAGCCATATCGCCGGCTCACTTTAAACAGTGCTGAATCGAGCCACAGTTGCTTTCATGCATACAAGAACTTGTTCCGCAACTTGTAGGTAAATGGCTTGAGCGAACGCCGGCGCACCTGGGGCGTGATGTATGTCCCGGCCAACCCGGTGTTGCTAGTGCTAGTAGGTACAGAGGGTTGCCAACCGACCCGCCACAGGCGGGACGTCCCGTTTCCAGCACCAGAATGCGTCCCGCAAATGATGCGTGCGGAATTTTCAGGGGCTATTTTGTGTCCGAATTGACTTCGTATCTTGACATTTTCTCCACGTTACTATCTATCTTATAGTCCCTAAGATTATTATTATTATTATTATTTATTAACACGAAAAAAAAAGTAACATTACAGGAAGTATCCTAAGTCATTACATTTTTTTTTAACTTGACTCAAATTGCTTACACTGTACAATGGTCACAAATTAATTACATGTAAGAATTACATAAATACTAATTAAGAGTCCCGCACAATTTCAAGCACACTCTTTCAACCTCCGACCAGCCATCCGCAAACAGATCGCAGGGGAGTTGCATTGCTTCGAGCTTATTGAGCGCATGTAAGGAACGGCAGAGAGGAGAGTTACGAAGATAGGATAGGATAAGTAAATCCTGACACCTGTCACTTCCATACATTTTATAACCTACAAGTGACTTTCAGGATATTATATGTACTTATGGAAATGACAGAATTGACTTATCTTGAGGGCACTATAGTACAGGACTATTTGCGGCCAAATACCTACCAATAGTAGATTTTACACGAACTGTTTGTATTTTTTGTTAAGGTATTTCGTTACAAACATCGCTCCAATTTGTTAAAAGTTTAAATATTCTAGTCCTCCGGCTTTTCTTGTAAGCAATCTATTGAACTTGATTTACTTACATACCTAGTCTTTGCTTACAATCGAATAGTGCAAAAATTGTTTTAATTTTTTTTACCCACCCATTCATCTTAGTTTGTCCCGGTTACATCCAAAGATTTTGATAAAAATTGGCCTCTGTAGGATCGCGACTACCATATTATAGACTACAACTGTGATCAACCACCAATGAGACATGCAAATCAGGGAGACTTAGTTTTCGACCCCTTCTCTCTCCAGTACCTACCTCAAAGGATGTTAGTTTTGTTCACGATTATAACGCGCTAAGTTTAGAATTAAGCTAGATTGCTGCAAAGAAAGGACGGAACTCTGAAACAAACAAGAACTAAAACTCATAACCTTATCTCTCATAAGCCCAGCACTTAAGTCTGAACAAAACTTATCAATAGAAAAACGACATAAGAACACTTGACACTGATTCTTTAGAAAACATTTTTCCATTGAGCATTAAGAAGTTCCGCTACCGGACAACAGGTGGCGTTGTTATCAAACTTCCGCCATATTTTAAAGTTGTAGACTTTTACAGGAATAATTAATTTCCTTAATTTCAGAGGACTTAAGTTTTATACGCGGCTTTACTTTGTAGGTAAAGTTTTGAGTCATTATGGTCTAAGGAATATTGTGATGGTTTTTAATATTGACGTGTTACATAAAATATGCGTTTGCGATGGCGTTTTGACTGCTCGCCCAGAAGATGCCTATCTGGGGGCCGATTTTTGAGTTCCGAACACTCGAATTTTCATTCGAGATCTGTCAAAACGTCATAGTATTTTGACACATCTCGAGTAAAAAGTCGAGCGTTCGACACTCAAAAATCGGCTCCCTGGGGGCGGGATAAACTTGTAAGTTCCGAGAAAATTGCTCCAAATCTGAAAAAGTCGAAAATCTTCGAAAATCCTATGATGGACAGACAAAATCCAATTATGGACACCCAATCTTGGAAACAAGGTTTAAAAACATTGTAGACCGCCTGCAATTTCACATATAACTTCCTTTATTTTTTGAATTCCAAACTTAAAAAAAAAAGGAGAAACTGTCATATAAAAGGAGGCACAGGTCGTATTCAGCCAATTCAGCTCGTATTTGTCTGTTGGAAACGCGACGTCTTTTTATGTCTTGAATAATTTGCGTTTTTCGGTAAAACAAAACACTTGCGATTCTGTTAAAAAAAATAAACATCCCGCTGTTTATTTTTTATCGAGCATGATGTTTTTGACGTTTTAAGGTTATGTTTATCAAATATTTATCCAAATTTTGTCGTATTTCCTCCATTTTCGAGAAAAGTACTATATTAGCCTCGGCCGGAATGGCAATTGCAGGGTTCGTATTATAATTAAACAGACTCGCAAGCTCGTCCGTTTAAACAAATACTCAGCCTGCAATTGCTTTTTTCCCCGGCCACGGCAATAATGTATTTTTTTTCGGGATAAGGATTCACGGATAAGGAATTCAAATTTTACATTTCTTTAGAATTTTAAGTAAATTTTTTTTTACAAAAAATCGTCATTATACTCGATTTCGACTAATTCGGGGATGAGGATTTCAAATTTTATATTCATTTTGAATTTCAAGTTAAATTTTTTTTTTTTTTTTCGAAATATCGTCATTATACTCGATTCCGATTAATTCGGGGAAAAGGATTTCAAATTTTACATTTATATTGAACTTTAAGTAAAAAAAAAATTTACGAAAACGTCATTATACTCGATTTCGACTAATTCGGGGTTAAGGATTTCAAATTTTACATTAATGTTGAATTTTAAGTAAAACATTTTTTTTTTCCAAGTATCGTCAGTTTACTCGATTTCGACTAATTCAGGGATAAGGATTTCAAACTTTACATTTATTTTGAATTTTAAGTAAAAAATTTTTTTTTTTCAAATATCGTCAATTTACTCGATTTCGACTAATTCAGGGATAAGGAGTTCAAATTTGATATCTATTTAGAGCATCTATAAATATGTTACCGGTAGCACTGGTAAGCAATGCAGGTCATTTGCCTTGGGCTTCTGAACACATCTTAGAGTACTTATAATATGTGTGTAGATAAAGTAATGTATGCAACTGTACATAATTAGGCATTAAAACACTCGTGTGACCCTAATATGAAACTCGCCTTCGGCTCGATTCATAAAACACACTCGTGTTTTAATGCCCCTCATGATGTACCAGTTGCATAATAGTAGTTTATGCTATTCATAATAAGGTCACAAGAGTGTTTTAATGCCTAATTATGTACAGTTGCATACATTACTTTATGTCACACCTAGCCATAAAGTGGCCATTATCGCACGCTCCGCGCGCGAAAAAACCGACTTCCTGGCCAGGGGGTGACATAAAATTTTGTACTTACCACGGGCGATAATAAAGAAAGCCTCAGATCGCATATTTATCGCCCTTGCCTTCGGCTCGGGCGTAAAATACCTGCGATCTAAGACATTCTTTGTTTTATCGCCCTTGGTAAGTAATGTACTATTATCTACACACATATTAAAAGTACTCTAAGATGGGTTATAGTAGCCGGTATTATATAACATTTGAAATCCTTATCCCCGAAATAGTCGAAATCAAGTAGGTATATAAAGACGATTTTTCGAAAAAAAAATTTTTTTTCTTAAAATTCAAAATTAATATAAAATTTGAAATCCTTATCCCCGAATTAGTCAAAAACGAGTATAATGACGATTTTTCGCAAAAAAAATTTTTTTTTCACTGTAAATTCAGAATTAATATAAAATTTGAAATCCTCATCCCCGAATCAGTTGAAATCGAGTATAATGACGATTTTACGAAAAAAATATTTTTTTTTCTTAAACTTTAAAATAAATGTAAAATTTGAAATCCTCCTCCCTGAATTCTTATCCCAAAAAAAATAACGAATATCGAGCTGACCTTTCGTATCGACTGAATTTTAATTTTCCTGTTCCAAATTTTTAAAAAAATCATTATAGTACTAAACAGGACATTATAATGAATATTATATTACTGCTGGTAAACTTCACCACAGGTAAGAAAATTTTCATAAGTACATTGATGTTAAAATGAAGGTCATTTGCCGCATTTTAGAGGATTATGATATTTGTGTCGATAAACTACTATTATAATAAAACTGGGTGGCATTTTTCAAACATTTATCTCCAAATTTATCTAAATCCGTCCAACATTGGGTGTCCATAATTGGGTAACCAGAATTCAGTATGAAAACCAATCATGGAGAAATTGTCCATAATTGGAGATTAACAAGAAACAGGAACCAGTAATGTACATCCTCTCTAAATCATTCAAATTAGATTCTAATGCAATAAACACTTTAAAAAGTATTGTTAAATATGTAACGCTTCTCACGAAATCATATCAAAATAATATTGTTTAGAGAAAATAAAGTTTACAATCAAAAACGTAAACCTACTTCCTTAGTTCGGAGTAACGGACATATCTGCTGCTGTCAATACTCTGAATGCGGACCTTGATCGTATTTTTGCTTGGTCGGAAAAGAACTGCCTTGTTCTGAATCCGAACAAGTCGAAATATATAGTCTTTGGTTCAGAGCATCAAATCCGTAGTACTGTTAATAACCTCGAGGCTTTGACTACCAGTAATGTTGCCATCATGGGCGAGCCAATAGAGAGGGTGGTAGAAGCAAACAACCTTGGCCTCCTCATGGACGGTAAGCTGCGCTTTGAGAACCACATACTTAAAGTTGTGAGTAACTGCTTCTACCGCCTTAAAGTTCTTTACAATATTCGGGATTACCTAAGTGTTGACTTGCGTATCAACCTTTGCGAATCGCTGATATTGTCTAGATTAAACTATTGTGATATCGTGTATGGTGGCTGCATTACAGGTCGTACAAAAAAACTCATACAACGAGTGCAAAACGCATGCACACGTTTCTGTTTCCGAGTCCCTCCCCGCTCCCATATCACTCCCTACTTGAACGCCGCTGGTCTGCTGAACATGCCTGCACGCAGACGCCTGCACCTCGCCACTCTTCTTTTTGGCATAGTACAGTCTGGAGTACCAGCATATTTGCTGAGTAGACTTGTATGGCCCAAGAGTGTGCGCAGGTGTAAGGCAATGATTCTGGTGCCTAAGCATCGGACCGCGGCGTTTCGAGGAAGTTTCAGATTTGCGGCGTCCAAGTGCTGGAATGATCTCCCTCCACCTATCCAAGGAGCGTCTAGCAAATATACCTTTAAGCGCAAGCTTAAAGACTATTTGTTAACGCTCCAAAGATCCCATCCCTAACCCATCCAGCACTTAAAATATCCCAACTGTATAGCTTTCTTGTGTTTTTGTTGCAATCTCTATTCTGTTCTTCTTCAGTGGTTAATTTTAAATCCTCAAATGTTATAAAGTGTCGGCAACGCGCACGTGACTCCTTTGGAGTTGCGAGCGTCTATAAGCTACGGTGTCCGCTTACCATCAGGTGGACCGTACCCTAGTTTGCCACCGTCATCCTATAATGAAATTGTTATTGTTTTAAATTGTTATAAGTTGCCTAGATATGTAGGTATATAAAGTCAATATTTATTATACTTGTATTATGTTATGTATGTATGTATATATTGTATAAAGTATGTTGTGTTGCGTTCCGTGGGTCACGTACGGTGCTGTCTGAAAACCAGCGCTCCAGGTGTCTAACAACACCTGAGCATAATGCTGAGACAGCAACCGATTCACTGCCGCGAAGACACACATCATTTATTTGTTCAATGTGGTGCGTTTATTATTATTGTTTTTTTTTTGTATGTGTGTCTTTCGTTTCGTGCAGTGAATAAATGTTTTTTTTTTTTTTTTAGTTATTTCTGTAAGAAACTTAGGTTATTCGTGAAAAATGCCGGAGCACACTTTTTGCCGCCGCGCCATTTTTAAACAAAATGACGGAGGTGTATGTCATTTGTCAATGTGATACATAGAAGCCTATTCTTTATGCTTAAAGTGTTGCCATGACTATAATACTTTTCCGTTGCT
The DNA here is from genome assembly GCA_951800055.1 of Cenopis cana. Lineage (NCBI taxonomy): Eukaryota > Metazoa > Arthropoda > Insecta > Lepidoptera > Tortricidae > Cenopis > Cenopis cana. The sequence goes on along the minus strand of OX637476.1, from coordinate 21,807,254 downwards.
TAATTTCGACCGTGAAAGATTATTGCGTCCATTACTGGAGCCAGGTCCATTACTGGTGCCACTACGTTATGAGACACAAAACAAAATAATAATTATTAAGATGAGTATATAAACGTTGTTTTCCAACTAACTTCACCACGCGAATGAGTAGAAAGCTAAAATGACACCCAGTGTATTTATATTAAGATTGATTATCGCGTAGCATGTAATCCCGCAAGGTAATCAAACTTCTACGTGTTAATTATGCCAGGTTAGAATTAATTAAAAAGTTCCCGTGACTTGCGAGTGACGTAGGGATTTAATTAAGAACATGAATTCTTTATTAACTTTGAGAAAATAAAAAAAAATGAAAATATCAACGCTGAATGAAAAAGTAGATTAAGCATGCATTAAAAAAAAATAGTTTCTTAATTCTTCTTCTTCTTTAACTTTATTCTTTTTCATACATTATTTTTGACCTGTAGAGTGTTACCAATAAATAATGCTATGTCTATGTCTTATCTATTCCCGTGTTCTAAACTCGTGTTCTATTTAAATATGTACTCAGAATTAATTTTATTAGTTTACAACAACGTAATGTTCAGTTTTCACAGAGTTATCTCGCATAACAATGGTAGTTATCTTATTTGCTTACTTATCAGACGGAGCAGGTAATGGCACTTTGTGTAAATATTGAAGATAGTGTTAACATAAGTCCCACAGATCGTTTTTTTTTTACATGAGCAATGGTTTGGGACATGGTAGGTACCTAAATACATTGCGAGTTTTAAACACTTATTCAGAAATACGAAGCCATATAATGAAGATGTAACTAATTTACGACCTTATGGCTTTTGAAAAATTCTAAACACGCAAAACGGGCAATCAAAATATAACGCTCAAACTGCTACACTGTCATTTGTGCTGTTTAGCCTTCGACTGCCGACTGCTAAAGGCTCAAATGGTGCCGAAAACTCAATTACAGTCCCACAGGGAGCACAATTTGATTTACCTGTGTAGTATAAGAGGGAGCGGGGATTAATAACAGGTATAAAATAAAATACTTAGTATATTTTTTATTCATATAGGAAATGATAAGTTTGAATTTAACATATATTTAATTTTTACCGACTTCTAAACTGCGTTTTGAGAATGATGTTTTGAAACGGGAACAAATAAAATGATCACCTAAATAACTTTTGATATCACCAAATTTTCGAACCCTAAAATAAGGCTGAACACTCAAAAAAATGTATCGACCATCAATTTCAGGTCACCTAAACACTCATACCTATTATTCCAGCAGTAGCAGCTATTTTACTTATTGCGTTCCCTGAAATTTTATAATCGCATCAAAAAATTGTCAAGTACCACCAAAAATACTAAACTACCACCTAATCTCGTGCATCATTTGTTATTAGAATTACATCCAAATATTATACACATTACGAGCTATATTGTAGTTAATACATACAAAATAAAAAATGTGTTCAGAAACCGTAGAAACTCGCATAATAAAATTCAATGTTCTTACGTGTGGAGAAGGTTACAGCAGTAACATAATGATTATTATGAATTAAAATTGTTCATTATGTTATTAAATATAATAACAATTTTTTTTTTTAATTTTTTACGAAAAATCGTCATTATACTCGATTTCGACTAATTCGGGGTTAAAAATTTCAAATTTTACATTTATTTTGAATTTTGACTAAAAAAAATTTTTTTTACGTAAAATCGTCATTATACTCGATTTCGACTAATTCGGGGATAAGGATTTCAAATTTTACATTTATTTTGAAATTTTAAGTAAAAAAAAAATTTTTTTACGTAAAATCGTCATTATACTCGATTTCGACTAATTCGGGGATAAGGATTTCAAATTTTACATTTATTTTGAATTTTAAGTAAAAAAAATTTTTTTTACGTAAAATCGTCATTATACTCGATTTCGACTAATTCGGGGATAAGGATTTCAAATGTTACATTTATTTTGAAATTTTAAGTAAAAAAAAATTTTTTTTACGTAAAATCGTCATTATACTCGATTTCGACTAATTCAGGGGTAAGGATTTCAAATTTTACATTTATTTTGAAATTTTAAGTAAAAAAAAATTTTTTTTACGTAAAATCGTCATTATACTCGATTTCGACTAATTCAGGGGTAAGGATTTCAAATTTTACATTTATTTTGAAATTTTAAGTAAAAAAAAATTTTTTTTTCGTAAAATCGTCATTATACTCGATTTCGACTAATTCAGGGGTAAGGATTTCAAATTTTACATTTATTTTGAATTTTAAGTAAAAAAAAAATTTTTTTTACGTAAAATCGTCATTATACTAGATTTCGACTAATTCGGGGATAAGGATTTCAAATTTTACATTTATTTTGAATTTTAAGTAAAAAAAATTTTTTTTACGTAAAATCGTCATTATACTCGATTTCGACTAATTCAGGGGTAAGGATTTCAAATTTTACATTTATTTTGAATTTTAAGTAAAAAAAAAATTTTTTTACGTAAAATCGTCATTATACTCGATTTCGACTAATTCGGGGATAAGGATTTCAAATTTTACATTTATTTTGAATTTCAAGTAAAAAAAATTTTTTGTTTTACGTAAAATCGTCATTATACTCGATTTCGACTAATTTGGGGATAAGGATTTCAAATTTTACATTTATTTCGAATTTTAGGTAAAAAAAAAATTCTTTACGTATAATCGTCATTATACTCGATTTTGACTAATTCGGGGAAAAGGATTTCAAATTTTACAATTATTTCAACAGACAAAGGTTTTAATAATTAATTACACATTTCAACGATTACTTTGAATTGTAACTTTAAAAAAAAAATGTGTATCAAAACACTCGTGTTTTAATGCCCGAACATGTCGCGTGTTAGTCCGAAACATGTCGCATAACCCTAAAAAAACACTCGTGTGACCCTATTATGAAACTCGCCTTCGGCTCGTTTTATAAAACTCACACTCGTGTTTTAATGCCCCTCATTATGTACCGGTTGCATAAACTACTATTAGCATTGAATTATAAGTTAAACTTCCAATTAAGGTAAACGTCGCAATGTTTGACACACCTTATGTTGATATTGTTGATACCCAAGACTCAAACGTTAGCGTGTGTATATAATATATATATATATATATATATATATATATATATATATATATATATATAACAAAGCGCGAGCCGAGCGAGCGAAGCGAGCGTGCCGCGGCAGCGGCCGGCGAAGCGCCAGAACCAACACATGTTGAGTCCGAAACATGTCGCTGGGTGAGTCCGAAACATGTCCCTGGATGCGTCCGAAACATGTCGCTTGATGAGCCCGAACATGTCGCGTGTTAGTCCGAAACATTGTAGCATAACCCTAAAAAACACTCGTGTGACCCTATTATGAATGTCGCGTGTTAGTCCGAAACATGTCGCTCGGTAACCCTAACATGTCGCGTGTGAGTCCGAAACATGTCGCTCGATGAGCCCGAATATGTCGCGTGTGAGTCCAAAACATGTCGCTCGATGACCCCAACATGTCGCGTGTGAGTCCGAAACATGTCGCTCGATTAGCCCGAACATGTCGCGTGTGGGTCCGACACAATATGTCGCTCGATCAATCCGAAACATGTCGCTTGCGTTCCTTACATTGCGCCATAATGTCCATTGCGTAGATTCGGCATCAGACTAGATATTAAATTGATTAAACAAATGACGCTTGAAATTAGGTGATCATGTAGTATTTCTGGGTATCGAAAGAATTATTTGGGTGTAATTAATTTTAATAGGATTACGAGCCCTGTAATATTTGGATGTAAATTATATGAAATTTGATGTTTGAAATTAGGTGATCATTAAGTATTTTTGGGTAGCGACTAATTTATTTGGTAACAATTTAATTTAATAGGTTATCGACATGTTACTTTTTTGAGTTGCACTTTATATTTAAAAGGAGTTGAAAATTTGGTGCGAATCTAGTATTTTTGGTAATCAATGTAATTTTTTAGAGCATCATTCGGCAACTAATTTGGTGGTTCGTTAAATGCTACCCTTTTGAAACTACCCCTATTAAGGATGATTCCGTAGGTAGGTAGGTCCTAGGTAAAGGATGATTCACTGTAGACCGTTCCGTGTCCGTCCCGGACCGTTTTCTATGACAGGACAGGTGCAACGGCCGTCGATTTGGTCGTCTAGGTTAGGTACCACCGGATTCATGATAATAATAAGTATACCGATGAGGCTGATGCGCTCACTGCGGGTTTCTGCCATGCGTCGTTTTTTCCGCATAATCTGTGATCTATGGAATCTCCTTGAAGTGTGCGCACAGCGCAACATCCGTATTCAATACTTCACTGATTTTGCGGGAAAAAAACGCACGGCAGAAATCCACACATCACATCATCAACCTATCTACGTCCCACTGCTGGGCACAGGCCTCCTCTCATAGATGAGAGGGATTGGGCAGTAGTCCCCACGCTGGCCCAGAGCGGGTTGGGGACTTCACATACAACTTTGAATTTCTTCGCGGATGTATGCAGGTTTCCTCGCGATGTTTTCCTTCACCGAAAAGCTAACGGTAAATATCAAATGATATTCCGTACATAAGTTCCGAAAAACTCATTGGTACGAGCTGGGATTCGAACCCACGACCGCCGCTTGACAGCCGCACGCTTGAACCACTGTGCTACCGTAGCGTGTCACGGCAGAAATCCGATCCGATGCAATCCGATCTTATAGAAAAGTTTTTCTCGAGTGTTAGCATTTTATAGCTATTTTTACATATCTACCAAGATCCATCATAAGCGGTAGGTACCTACATTAGTTTAGCCGTGACAAGTGGTAAACCGGTTAAAACATTATTACCTGCATAATGGCAAATTGAACTTTATTGTTATTGGTGAATTATGATTTTAAATAACTTATCTTTTGTGCATAGAAGAAAGAAAATACGTTTATTTAACATCAACATCATAATTAATTTAAATAATACATTTAAAGAAAAAAAAATGTGTACTTCACGAACCTTAATTGTACTATTTGTACTATATGTAGTTTTAAGTTCTCATGTAAGCGAATTGTATAAATTCTTATGAGAATAAAGAATCTTTAAACCGAAAACATTTGCATTTAATCTTGAAATCATCTCTGTTGAACGAATTTCACCAAAGCAATTCCTTCAAAAAGCTACTTTACCGTTCAAACAATAAGGTTAAAAATCCAATAACATTTGAATAGAAATACGTTAAACAAAAAGAATTTCAACTCTATATTATTCGTGATTTTTATTATTATTCATTCTTTAACGTTAAAAATACTCTTAATTATAGTATACAGTAACCTTCTGTTTTCTTTCCACCTTTAATGGCTGTTCCTATACATCATGTAGGCACTCTTCCTAATTTCATCTGCAAGTGAACAAAATATCCGGAGCCTGCACCTCCGTAAACCCATGATTTGTGGCGCCCTCTCTGCTGAGTTTCATGCCAGCTGCCGGGTGCGCACCGACCGCATGCCTACCCAAAGCCAGCCACCCACGACCAATTCTACTGTCAAGTTTGCTTGACGCTTGCATACAAGTCTACTTAATTTTAAGTAGATCAATTTTAAGTAGATTTGTATGCAAGCGTCAAGCAAACTTGACAGTAGAATTGATCGTGGGTGGCTGGCTTAGGCGACTTCCTGACTTGGCGGGGCGGGATCGATATGTGACATTTTCTTCTTTGACGTAAACTTACTGACGTCGCAAAGATTCCCACTTGATATAATACTGTCAGTATTAGGTTTGCGCAGTAGTAATATCATGCGCAGAAGCGAAGCTGTACCGCCTTAGCATCGTCCCGCCACCGCGCATCCCGCGCCAGTCAGGAAGCACTCATTTAAATATAGGGGCGTAGTAAAAAATGGTATCGCGTCGACTGACAGCTGACACTGACATTTGACACTTTCCTCATATCGTACTGCCTCCGCACCGACAAATCAGGAAGTCGCCTTAGTAACATGGTTATATCCATAGATATATAAATACAAGAGATGGGAGCTGTGGGCGTGGCACATGTCGCCATTTCCTGATCGTGTGATCACGATTTGTTCGGAGACTTGATTCGTCGTGTCAGTCGCCGGACATCGATTGCGCAGTAAACAACTTGGTTTTTGTGGGTAAAATGCCGGTTTGTGCAGTTATAACGTGCAGAAATCGAAGCAATATTGTTAATTCAAGTAATAGTGGAGTCACTTATCACAAGTAAGCCTGTTTTTAATACTTTTTAACTAAAAACGTGTAAATTAAGTGTGGCAATAAAACGGATATTTCTATTATAATGTTATTCATTGCCCGTTTTGTATATTGCCACCTTAGACGTTCACGTAACTAACGCGCAATGGGCAGCAAGTTTGCCGATCGACACAATGTTGTCGCAGTGTCTTTGTTAGTGGCACGATTTACGATGGTAGGTGGGGGCGCACTAGTTCGGTACATAAGCGATCATTCTATCGATAGTTTTAGTGGTTTGTAATTTATTTCTCGCAGTTCCCGTTTCGGGATATTGAGGTCTAAGTCTCGCGTACCTTGTCCACTGCTGGCCGTAGGCGGCTCCCGACTTATGTTTATGTATTTATTACACTATTACTATACTATATTTTTCTTTCTATTAAGTTAGGGTTTCTACAATAAGTTTATAAAAATAAAGTATATAAATACACATTTATGTTGTATACATTATATAAAAAATGAACAATTGCAGTTCGTACTCGCCCACTGAGGGTTCCATACAATTTTTTAATAACGTATTGTGGGGTCTCTACTTGCTACAGGTGATCATTATTGAAAGTCACTTATACAGTTATTTATTATGAGAATAAGCAAAATGTAAACAATGATCGCGGTGTTTACCCTGGAGCTCGCGAGAGCATCGGATCTAGGGGCGAGTGACGTGACCGTGCTCTAAGACTGTCTGGCTCGCACTGGCGATAGTGGCGATAGTGACGATGGCGAGGCGGTAGACCGCGCGCGTCGCTCGTAGATTCGCGGAGTGCTGCGACATGGCGGCGACTAGAGATGCCGTGCAGCATACGAGTCCGCCTCAATATTATAAATACCTACTTCAAGAATAGAGTCTCGGAGTTTTTTCCTCGGAGTTTTAGTTACCTATACAATTATGACCGTAGTAAAACGAAATAACTTGCCGAATTTCATAGTCCTAGGTTAGGTCCACCTCCAATGCAAAAAAGGATACAAGTTTACATGTATAGACATATAGACATCGTATCTCCCAAACAGATGAACCAATTTGAGTGCGGTTTTTTAATTGATAGCCTTGTTTGTTGGGATGGTCTTCAGAAATGTTCGATTATTACGACTTTTTTTTCATTGATGTTACCTACCTTGTAATTTCCCATATTAATCATTTAAATATCGACAAAAATAAAAAAACAATGCTGTCCCATCTCTATTACGTTCACCGATGTTGATGTTTACGTGTAGTAGTGTGTATTTACAACGTTTGCGGCGTGTGTGCGCGCCAATCACAGCATTAGAATCCAAGTAGGGAGCATGAGCAATGTGTGCGTGAACCTAGTGTTTACAAGACTATATATGTGGGTGTAACACACACAAGTCAAACACTAGCGACACTGGGACTGGAATAATTAGTACGGCGACGGCCTATCTCCTGTATTTATATATCTATGGTTATATCATATGTTGAATAAAGTTTGAGTAAACGCAATTTGGGCACATTCTTAAATGATTTAGTCTGTAAATAGCCCTGCCTACGAAGCTGGAGGTCCCGGGTTCGAATCCCGGCCGGGGCATTTATTTGTGTGATGAGCACGAATATTTGTTCTTGGGTCTTGGATGTTTTCTATGTATTTAAGTATTTATTTATCTATATAAGTATGTATAATCGTCGCTTAAATTAGTACCCATAGTACAAGCTTTGCTTAGTTTGGGACTAGATTGATTTGTGTAAGATTGTCCACAAATATTTAAAAATGTGCTAGAAAGGTTTTCCTCAAGTTACCAAGATTTATTATCGCAACCGTGCGGTCGGCGTGTACCCTCCTAATAATGATTCCGCATAATCATACGACTTGATTTATTCACTTTTATATTAAGGCTAAAAATGCAATGAAGGCATTTATTTGGTACTTTATACCGATTTATAAGCAGCTTGCGTACACTTTGCATATTTAGGCGGTAAATGCACTTTATGTCACCCCTAGCCATAAAGTGGCCATTATCGCACGCTCCGCGCGCGAAAAAACCCACTTCCTGGCCAGGGGGTGACATAAAATTTTGTACTTACCACGGGCAATAATAAAGAAAGCCTCAGATCGCATATTTATCGCCCTTGCCTTCGGCTCGGGCGTAAAATACCTGCGATCTAAGACATTCTTTGTTTTATCGCCCTTGGTAAGTAATGTACTATTATGGAATAGCTTACATGGTTCAATTAGATTAAATAAAGGAATGGTAATAGACAATATAGAGGGGAAGTGTGTAGTTATAAAACATCGTACTTACCCAAAGGTTGTCTGGAAGAGATCGCTTTTTAGTGATAAGACCGCCTGTTATTTTTGAAGAAACCGTTTAGATTCTAATTTAGGTCCAATTCAATTTGATTTTTTGTTCCACGCACTCCCACACAACCTGATACATGCTAAAGGGAGAGCGCAATACGATTCCATTCTAATCTCATACTTCTGTAACGTTCACGCTCCGATTTCCGAAATGGCGACTTACTTTCTGTATTGAGTTCTAGTTCTACACACAAAAGAAGACTTTATTCAATATCCATTAGTATTGAAAATCATTCGTGCATAAGTTTCAATACCTTTATGAAAAAAACCGTTAGGAAAGATGTATTTAAAAGTGTAACATGCAATAGTTATGCATGTTGTTAAATGAGACATGAAACGAATCAATTTGCCGCAGAAAATGCATATTCAGTCTTCGCGCCTGAGACACGCATGATCTATCTATCAATTAGATTTTAAAATATTCTATCACTATATCAACTATTACACGATTATGCACCTTATACATTATCGGCTTAGGTTAGAAATGCAATACAATGAAATGATGTCAATTACCTACATTTTGAATTCGAGCAGCTTTCAATATTCCAATTTTAAAAATAGTTGATATCTGTGTGTATTGCAATTTTGTGTCTTCTGCAGCTTATATGAAAGTTTATATTTGAATGAAGCCTTACTGCATATGAACATTTGAACCGTGACGTGATTATATTTTTTAATTAGCATTACTCTAAAATGCCAGTGTCTTGGAGACTCGACTATTATGAGAACAAAAATATGTGAAACAAATTATGCAAAATCTGTACAAAGCATAACACATACATAAGGGTTCTTTGATTACTACGGAACTCTAAAACGGTAATTTTAATACTGAAACCAGAAAGAAATAAAGTACTAAAATAGGTCTAAACCAGGTTTTTCCCTTTTTGATTTTGTGACAGTGAGATATTTAGAATTATATAGCTTAATCGAGCAGTTTCCACAATTTATATAATATTATATTTTTATTTATTACACTTTTTCGCAAATAATTATACTTAGTTACAATCACGTTACGAACGAATCAATCAATCGCTAGAAGACAATAACAGTAGGAATTATTCGTAATATCTAAATGAATGACGTTGTGTATGCTTACACCTTTACATTTAATGCACGCAAAGATGCATATTTCTGCATATTTAAGTAAAATCTTGTTTACAATTACAGACGCTCGTTAAACACTGTTTACGGACCGGAACGTTACGTGAGTCTAAAGTATGATGATAAATGATGAGAATATACTTCTTATTAGTGGCTTACACAATTAAAATCGAGCTTGGTATGCCATAATTTCATAAACCAGTAATACATTTACTGATACGCTCATAAATCTCACAATCTACATTCCGTAGATAGATTACTCTCCGTTTTTGCCCAGAAAAGTGCGCTATTCGTCTTGCGCTTTCTAAGAAAACTAACAGTTTTTAGTTTATAACGCCGGTCATTGCCGATGCCGACCGGCAATTTGCAATCGAAAGAAAGAAATTTCAGGTGAGATAATAGTACATTACAAACCAAGGGCGGTAAAACAAAGAATGTCTCAGATCGCAGATATTTGACGCCCGAGCCGAACGGCGTATAAATATGCGATTTGAGGCTTTCTTACACAATTTTGTCACCCCTTGGCCAGGCAGTGGGATCGGCTCGCGGAGCGTGCGGTAATTGCCACTTTATGGCGAGGTGTGACATAAGTAATAAAAATTATTTCATGAAATTCCGTAACTAGTTAATATGAGATTTTTGAGCTGTTTATGCGTGCTAATGCAAACGCACATTTTTGAGAGAGATATTTTCTAAAGTCAAATATGGACACTATTTTGCTGAAGAATTATTTTAAAACGAACGTATTTGTGAAAAAAATGTAAATATTTTTCAATGTTTTACAGAATTTACAGCATAATAAAATCGTGTGAAACGTCGGTAAAAGTTCTCGTTACAATGTTACTTACTCTGTATGTGTATAATAATATACAGTGTGGTACACTACTCTACCCTTTTATGGCATTTGTGGTTCTCAGGTTAATCTAGCGGCGGTGTCACCTCGCCCCGGGGGAAATTACGGCGTTAATGCCGTACCCGGGGTACGGAATAACAGGACCCATTCTGCCCTATATTAAGTAAATAAATATTGTGCACGTGGCAATATTACGCAGAATTTGATATTAAAGCGAAATAATAAGGCGGGTAGGCAAAATGGAGAAATTCTAAAGAAGGTAAGATTACGAGTACATACCGTAGATATATGTGTAAGGAATATTACGAAAGTTAAGGCGACTTCCTGACTTGGCGGGGCGGGATCGATATGTGACCATTTTCTTCTTTGACGTAAACTTACTGACGTACCGCCTTCGCATCGTCCCGCTACCGCGCATCCCGCGCCAGTCAGGAAGCTCATTTAAATGTAGGGGCGCGTAGTAAAAAATGGTATCGCGTCGACTGACACTGACATTTGACACTTTTCTCATATCGTACTGCCTCCGCACCGACAAATCGGGAAGTCGCCTAAGGAAGTAAAATAACGTAAAAGAAGTTTGTGTTACGGACGGGACGGGATTTTTGTTATATAGTAAAGGTTTAGCAGCGGTTGAGTCTGTACCATAGGTGGTACAAAGAGAGAAATTTCATTTTTTTTAAATAAAATGTAATATCTTTATCTCCCATTCTATTGGGTTTTATTGAAAACAATTCATGCAAAATTAAAGCCAGATAAGTAAATAGCAAATAGTCTTGAACAGAAATATTGTAATACGTTCGCTTTTTGTTTGTATTGATAACTTCAAGTTTGGCCCCTTCTAGAGCCAGTTACTTTTTCGGGTGAGCCGCTCAACAGGGCATATGGGGCCATGTAGAGGTAAAGAGGGAGAAAGAAAAGGAATAATGAAGAAATATAGATAAATAAATACTTAAATACATAGAAAATCCAAGACCCAAGAACAAATATTCGTGCTCATCATACAAATAAATGCCCCGGCCGGGATTCGAATACGGGACCTCCACTCCAGCTTCGTAGGCAGGGTCACTACCAACTAAGCTAAAGCGGTCGTCAAAGACAACAGAAACTATTACATCGTATTACGGGTATATGGTCCTTCAAACCGGATGTTATTAGTTATTTTTCACGCTTAAACCGCCTCTAAACAGATTAGTATACAATTCGGCACGGGGTGAAAAGTGGGGGGGGGGGGGGGGGAATTCCGTCTGGGAGAGCGACTAACAGGGACGTATATGTGGGGGGGGTTTAGGGGGTTCAAACCCCCCCCTTAGGGCTCGATGATCCACTGACCATTCCTAGAGCCAGAAAAAAATCAGTGTGATCCAAAAAAAAATCCCTAACAAGAAATTAGCTTTGCGTTTTGCGTCAGCAAAATGTATATATACATACGTTTTTTGATGTAATTCGTTTGAAACAATTTAATCAAAACCGCAGCCTTTGCCGCAGCTCTATAAGTACGCCTAGCTATGGCCATTTAAAAATGGTCTAATTTATGCTCGCATGGTTCGTAACGAAGTTAAGTTTTTCGAAGTTGCAAATTTGGATGAACATTACCCTAATTGATCCATACCAGATCCATACAGCTGAAAAACTGGCCAAGTGAGTGTCGGACTTCGCACAATTAGGGTATATATTGGTATTTGTTAGTAAAATCCTAATAAATAAACATTAAGTATGACCAGATGTTCCTAGGCCGATAGGAAGCAAAAAAATATTCGAAACAAAATTTGTCTTTTTTCTCTTTTATTTAAAAATCTTACTTTGGGAGCTGGTCTTCTCATTCACTTCACAGCGAGACAAGACGGTATATCTCTCTAACTAACTCTCTCCTATCCTATCTCTCAGAAAGTCACACACCTCTCAACCTAGGCTTCCACTCGACCTTCAAAAGTGAAAGGACAGACAAAAGGGGGTTTCCAATATTTTTTAAACAAAAAATACAGTATTTATCTATTCAACGAGCTCTCAGCAACCATAGGTACCCCACTCGATTAGTAATTTTTTCCCCTTAAAAAAAAAAAAAAAAAATTCATGACTGCGTCAACAACATGCTTATACTATGAAAATTTGAAAACGGAAGCTTCAGTCGTCTGTCTGAAAAACCTGTGACTGGCGCTGTCGCCAGTCTGGTGCGCGTCTCGCACACGTGAGAGACAGCAATTAGGACTCCATCTGGACTAGGGCATGCAACCGGGATCCCGGGATCCCGAAATCCCGGTAATACCGACATGATTTTCTCGGTATTTCAATACCGGTGTTCCAAGGACTAATACCGAAATACCGGAAGAAACTTTTTTGTTCTTTTAAAATTCATAAAATTGAAACACGTAGTTTATTTTCGATAAAATGAACAATCGCAGTTAATATCGAGTGATATAACTTGTTTAATATTGTATTTCGCCATTTTAAGGCTATTTGTAGTGCTAGTTCGACATGGATCGAATGCGCATCAGGCGGCTGCAGTGCGTCGGGCTATCCACCCGAACAGCCGACCGACTACCTGACATGAGCATGACCCGATCATACACGAGTTCAACCGAAGGGCGATAACGATAAACCTTACTGCGATCGTAATTTACCTGCTTGGGGCTTTTTTTATTTCTCTTTCTAACTCATTAAGAATATTAAGACAAATACACCACGGTCATAAATAAAATATGTTCAATCAGTCACCAAATAGCACAGAGTATAATAAGTATATTTATGTACAAATAGCCACGGTTACTAAAAGTACTCAGTCAGTGTCACTTAATGGTAATACCAGTTAGTTGTCTTCTATGATTCGGCGGATGTTTTTGAATTTATGGTGATGTGTGAGTGTAAATTAAGCGATTACCTACTTTATTTTGAAAGAAAAGAAAAAAAGAAAGAAAAGAAACATTTATTCGTGACTGGAGAAGCTATTGATCCATGAAACATCTTATGAAGGGAGACCTACCCTTATCACTGAAACGTAGACTCATGGACATGTGCATACTTCCAGTTCTCACCTACGGTGCACAGACTTGGTCTTTGACGCAAGCTCAGAAGTTCAAACTCGGGGTTTGCCAGCGCGCTATGGAGCGCAGCATATTGGGTGTTAAGCTGTATGAACGTATCCGGAACACCACGCTGCGCTCACAAACTAATATAATAGACGTAACTCAGAAAGCGGCCAAGTTAAAATGGGACTGGGCTGGTCACGTCTCCCGCATGCCCAGTGAGTTATGGGCAAAGACCACTACGGAATGGAAGCCTCAGAACTCGAGGAGACGTGGCAGACCCCATCGGCGATGGCGGGATGAACTGGACTCATTTTTGAAGGAGTGGACAGAAGAAGTAAAAAACCGTAATAACTGGAAAAAGAGAAGGGGGGCCTTTGCCCAGCAGTGGGACACATTAGGCTCTAAATAAATAAATATAAATAAACAAAACACTTACGAACAGGACATTACAAAACCGAATTTTGCCACGGAATGGTCACAACTCAGCGTTATGCTGGCAGAGCCAGCGCTGGTCTTCCGTTTTTTGCTTTAATTAGTAGGTACTTAAAATATTTTAGGTTTATTTTTGCTGCGATTAATTATATTATGTGAGCAATGCTGCTAAATAACTATTTTAATTTAATTGGAAGTAAGATTGTTGTCTATTAAACGAATTATCAAAAAAACAAAGATTTTAAATGAAAAATCACCAAAATACCGAAACATCGGTATTAATACCGAAATCCCGGGATTGAGATTTGAATACCGAAACTCAATCCCGGTATTGAGTATGGTCCGGTATTGTATGCTCTAATCTGGACCCTTCCGGTACGACTCCCTAAAAAATAAGTAGATTTGCATCGAGCTTTGCATTGTTATAGTTTAGTGTTGATTTCCACTGGTTATTTATTTATTCGAAGAACCAACAACTACTACGTTTACGTTAGGTAATTATGTATGGTATTTTCCGCACCTGCATTTTAATGTTCGAAAAAATTCGCGCTCGCTGCGCTCGCGTTTCCGTCTACATACTCTAGACGACTTGATGCGTGTGAAGTATTTTCCGCACTTGCATCATAATGTTCGAAAAATTTCGCGCTCGCGTTATCATCCAAAATCTAGTTGTGTTATTACTTGATGCGTCTGAAGTTTTCCCGCACCACCTGCATCATAATGTTCGAAAAATTTCGCGCTCGCTACGCTCGCGTTTTTCAACTAGGTATATCATGGATTGATGCCTTTTAAGTATTTTCCGAATTTGAATCATAATGTTTGAAAAATTTCGCGCTCGCTACGCTCGCGTTTTCATCTTCATATGTTTTGAATTCATGACCCGTCCCCCCCCTTAGAGTTTCTATATCTACGTGCTTGGCGACTAAGTCCTTGTCTAAAACAGTTTAAAAGCAATTATTTATCTAGTGATATAGTACTTTTATCTCCCGATCGCGGGTTGGCCATTGTTGTAGTTGTGTTGTGTGTGTGTGACACACACGAACACATAGATAACGTGAACTCATAGCTCCTACGCTGACCCACACATAGACAATGTGCATGTATAGCTCAACACACAAGTATGGCTCACCCGCGCTCGTGACTCCTACTAATTTTACACGAAAATCGTGGACAAGACGTATTTGGGTCAATCAACTTTTTCTTGTCATTCTGTGTCACTACTAATGAATCCATTTTATTTCTTTGTATATAAGACATTTATTCATTCTTGTATGTTGATTATAAAATATGACTATTAAACGACAACGGAGCAAAATTTAGAATAATAAATTTCATAATTTATACAAAATTTATTGGTTTTCTAGGGGACACAATTTCACTTCCATACAAAAATTTGTTGTCCCTGTACATAAATTGAAGAGTGAATTCCTTCTTGGTGTAAAAAAATCGCTTACAAGTATTTAATGTTTTGGATTATTTCAATACAACACTGCATTTATTATCTTATAACGTTGTGACAGACTGAAAATATTAAATAGTTTTTTTTTAAATTCAGTTGAAAAAAGTGTCCCTGTAAAAGTAAAAAATACTAAGTCCCCTAGCTCACCATCCTAAATAAGGTAGTAAATAGCATGACGTCGCACGGCATTGGATCGATCAATAGACAGACGATCTGAGTGTCACGTGAGTTAGTCTGTCATTGCTGCGGCATATGTACCATTTTTTATGTCGTCCGGACCTCTAACACAGGTAAGGTGTCTTTATTCCACTTCCCCCGACTCACTGCGATTTATCTTTAGTTTTTTCATGATTTTGGTTTAAAATAGAGCTCATTATATAGCAAGGAGGTCTGAAATCCTAAAGCAACCTATTTCATTTAGTGTATTCGTTTATATTTGGGTTTTAAATGGCTATAACATTAATTTTTCTCTTGAGTCACCAGTCCCCTGGCTCACTTTTTTGGTCACTCCAGAGACATTTTCGGTAAGCTAAGAGACATTTAGCTATTTATTAAAGCAGCCGGCAACTTAATGCACTGAAATCAATTAAATAGTTATAAAACTTATAAGTCGAAGACTTAAGTCGATCAGAAACTAGTCAAACTTATCAATAAGAGCAGAAATATGATAAGATCTAACGTCTGAAAACATGAAAATAAAATTGAAACTATAGCATATTTTTACAAAAATAATTATAGTTAGAATTGACGAACAAATTTGAGAGCCTTTAGAAAGCATGTGGACTCACTAAGCGGTGGAATCTTCACCACTACCCGGGAAATGGTTATAAAACACATACATAGATAGCTTTAATAGAAACTAGGCAAGAGCTGAAACATGCAAGAGCTCCCGATTACAGCATACATTACCAAATTAATAACAGAAACCATTGAACGAAATACAGGCCCTAATTATTCATAATAAAATGAAATAAAAACAAGTTCCACATTTCCAAACATAAAGCCGGATAAGTCCTGTGCATATTGATTGTCCGGACAATTTGATGAGAACCAACCCGTCGAACAAGCTGGCTTCCGTAGAGAATATTCTACTATAGTCCATATACATACCGGGGAATAAAGGTTATGTGACACACCATGAAGCTCTTCGAACACATTATCGACTCGAGGCTCCGGCAAGAGTGCACTGTCTCGAAATATCAGTACGGAAAAGAAAGCTACTTTACATGGCCTTTCTGGACCTACAGAAGGCTTTCGATTGCATCCCACGTCAGATGATCTGGTCGGCACTAGAGGTGAAGAACGGCAACTAGTCTACATTGACATTATCCGAGACATGTACCGAGACGCGGTTTCTCTGGTGAGGATCGCTGTTGGCGACAGAAAACCCTTCCCGATCACAGTTGTGTAAAGGACCAAGGCTCGGCACTGAGTCCTTTTCTGTTCAGTGTGGTGCTTGATGCTGTCACGTCGGAAATACAAGATCTGCCGCCGTGGCCGCTCATGTATGTAGATGACATCGCGCTGACAGACGAGGATAAACAGGTATTAGAGCAAAGGGTATACCAATGGAAGGGTGCGCTAGAGAACGGCTGTCTAAAGCTGAATGTCGCGAAAACCGAATACATGGCTTGCGGAAGTACGGATCCCGACCCTATCAAAATAGGGAATGATTTTGTCTTGAAAACAGACAAATTCAAGTACCTAGGATCCGTATTACATGAGTCCGGGACAATTTATCACAACATCTGAGCCCGAATCAGCGGCCGGCATGGTCTAAATGGAGGTTACCGGAGTCATCTGCGATCGCAGAATACCGCCTCGACTCAAAGGGCTAGTGTACAAGTGTGTTATCCGACCAGTCCTTTTATATAGCAGTGAGACGTGACCGGTTCTCGGAAGGCACATTCAGGAGCGGCGTTACGCGTGCGGATCGCATTCGTAACAAGTACATCCGTGGCAGCTTCGGTGTTCGTGACGTAGCGGAGAAGCTCCAGAAATCTCGCCTTCGCTGGTTTGATCACGTCCCTCGTAGGCCATCTGACTATGTAGAAACAAATGCCTTGACCTAGCCCTCGATGGCCCTCGACCCAGCAGTAGACTCAAGAAGCGATGGCTGGATGTCGTGAAGGCCGACATGAGCGAGAATGGGCTAGAGAGGACACCCAGGATCGTGCAAAGCGGAGGAAAGTGAGCCGGAAAGCGGACCCTGGCAAGAGCCGGAATAACGCTAAGTAGAAGAAGAAGAGTCCATATACATACTGTCAAGCAGATAATGGAGCATTGTAAAGAGTACAACCGGCCTTTGTGTTTCGTCCTTTGTTGATTACGAAAAGGCTTTCGATAGTGTCCAACACTGCTGGGCTGTGTTCCATTTCCTCTAACGCTGCGGCATTGACGTGCAAGTACGAGTGCATGAGATAACCCATCCTGCGCCGTTAAACCGGGCTATACGCGAGGGAGAAACCATTTCACCCAAACTCTTCAACACTGCGTTGATGCAGTGCAGATGCGGCATGATGAGGACTTTGTACTGGAGTGAAAGAGATATCGATATCTATGGCATTAAACTGTCGCACCTGAGGCTTGCTGATGACCTCATCCTCCAAGCGGAGAAAGTTGCAGTTATGTTTGACGAACTGAGTGTTGCATCCCTAAAGGTAAGGCTCAAGATGAACATGTCCAAGACTAAGATCACGACGTTCATACACTTAAGGTGCCAAGTATTACTGTTGGTGGTAGGGCACTCACCAAGGAAGTTCTACACAAAATGAACGTGGCACAGAGAGCCATGGACTGACCCATGTTAAGAATCCTCCTTTTTGATCGTGTCCCAAATGCTAAAGGCCATCAGCGCACGAAAGTAGCGGACGTTGGAGTGCGAATAACACAACTTACTGAACCTTGCCCAAAGACATCAAAACTATCATCGGGCATACCACCAGCTCGATGGTCAGACAACATCTGCCGAATAGCAGGTAAAAAGTGGGACAGGATCGAGAAGAAATATGATCCCAATTCTCAGCTGTATCTACGGGCTGAATAGATCGATATATAGATAAAATACATATATAAAACACATATAGTAAAAATTTTGGTATCCAAAAATTTGTTCAAATGTCTCTTGAGTAACGGTTTTGTCTCTTGGGGGATACACTTTTGTCTCTTGAGTTACCATTTTGTCTCTTGGGTGACCAAGCTGTCCCCAAAAAAAAGAGGTATATTTTTAAATTTTATATACAGTAGATGTATGGTGTTGGATTTATTTATACATGATTGTATTTTAATGGAAAAGAGAAATAAAAATAAGGACGTATGTTTGAGTTGGACTAATTATTATTAATATTAGGAGAAGTTTTTGTACTTTTTTTGTCACAAGTGACTCAAGAGACATGATTTGTTGTTGTAACTTTGTACATATAAATAATTTCACAAGTTTTAACATTTATGAGCGTCATGTATGTGTTTATTTACGCATTGCATTAATTATATTTTTGTTGACATGCTTTTTTATTGGATTTTATCATGGTTACCTAGGGGACCACTTTTGAGCTCGAAATCTGTTTATAGCAATAAAAAACATATAACTAATCATAGAAGTCCGCGGCAACTCTCGTGGTTCAAAAGTTTAATATTTGATCTACGATAAAAACATACAACTAAGTGAAAAACTCTATCTTTAAATTTTTATTTGTTCTTTGCCTTTTTGACAAGAAAAAGTTGATTGACCCATTTACGTTATGTAGGTTATTTGTTTTAGTATGTTTTTAAATTTACCATTTTATGTTAATTAAATAAATTATTTACAGACGTATTATTAAAATAAACACAACAAAAAAATTCAAATCGCTGTGCGCCCCACAGTCGCGCCCCCGCTAACTTGATGAACAAATCCCAGAGAATCCAGTTAGGTAGAGGGCGCTCTGCTGGTGTTTTTATTAACAAATTAACTCTATCATTTAATTACTGCGTTTGTTCGCTGGTTAGGAATGTTAACTTAATGTTTGCTTCGCAAGTTTTAATGTTTTGTTATACAATTTTGTATTTAACTTTTGACACATGGGCATAATGAAATTCAAAATTATGCGAAATCAGCATACATTTTGCGAACAATGTTATGCAGATGTCATGAACTCGTACGATGTCATGTTAAAAAGAAAAGGAAGAAGAAGAAATACATTTATTTACTGCGCCCGTAGCACATGTTGCGCTCGAGAGTATCTCGACTTATCTCGAGCTACGCGTCTTTTTCTGATTGGCGCAGTTAGAAAGTGACGGATAGCTCGAGATACGCCGACATACTCTCGAGCGCAACACGTGCTAGGCCTACTGGTTTTAATACTAAAACAAAAGAAAATTTTATTATATAGGTTAGATTAAGGTTTCAAATTCAAATTTCAAATTTATTTATTCGCTTAAACACACAAGTTTACATAACAAGGAAATGTCTGGCGGACCCCAAACTAGGCTGAGCCTGTATCTTGGGGCCCTGGAGTGCAAATACGTGAAACAGGTTTGATTAAGTGTACAGAAACATTTTAACAAAAATAATGAAAGAGATGATACGACAGTGCATGAGCCACGGTATGTGTGTGTGTCTGTCTGTGTGTATCTGTGTGTGTGTGTGTGTGTGTGTGTGTGTGTGTGTGTGTGTGTGTGTGAGTATGTGTGTGGTGTGTGTGTGTGTGTGTGTGTTTGTGTTTGAACGAGGGTGTATTGAGTGTCTTGTTGCACTTGTTAGCATGTCAGGTAAAGTTGAAATCTGTTGTGATCGATGACCTAGCTATTTATCATCTCATTGTCCTGGACATTGTATGTACAGAGAGTTATGTTAAAAGCACTGTCCATTGATAAGTTTGCATCTGAATTCATTGATTGAAAATTGGACTTCTGTAAGTATATGTATTTATTTATTTTCAATCAAAGCGATAAATTCAATAAAATTAACGTCACAGGTGGGATTTGAACCCACAACCTCTGTAATCCGTCCATTGCTATTAACCAACTGAGCCACTGTGGGTATCCCCTGTGGTGGTGGTTTTATATTTATTTCACATGTCCTACTGACCCATATTCTTTGCGTGCCAAACTTTGCCAAGAAATAACTACAAACCCACCTTTCCTTGACATCTGCAATAACCATTTTGATTCCAAAACTAATATTATGTTCGATACAGCGCAATCGTGTATATTGTGAAGGTGAAACGCAAATCCGCTCATCACTTCCGCAATCACACATTTTTCTTTAGTCACTATTTTCAAAATAAACTTTATGTTAAATGCATCACGATTGCTTTTATAATAGTACCGTAAAGTACAATACGAGGTTGACACAGTAACATGTAGATCGATTCCATAATTTAGTAATTTCGTATGTAACTCAGCTATATCGTTGTAAACTGAATCTTAATGATCTGCTCTATACAGTTAACTATGGTTTACATTATTTTTTTCCGTGAGTTCTATGCGTGACTCTGTCGTTTATTGCTTTCATAGCACTATTATTGACAGAAAAAAACTGTAAATATGTTATACCTTATTAGAATAATGTGCTATAGATTTGAAACATCTTTTTGCATAGTTGAGTAGTGTGGTGATATGTTTAGACTGCATTTACTTTTATGTCAGTTATTTATCTAGGTAAAGAAGGACTCATAGCTGACCCAAACGATATGCTTGCATGGTAGTTCACGCTAAACATGAAGCGATCATGCTGCCGCTTCTACTATGTTGTAGGTAATAGCAGATCTATGTTGTATTTCTGCAGAAATTTGTTCTACAATGCACCAATCGCAGACAGGTAATTGTAGGTAGAGGTACGCTCAGGGCAATACGAGAGCCGAGTGTAGACGAAAAATTGTTTAAAATACGATCCATCACCATCACACACTAAAAGGAGACGGGCGACGTTCATAACCCGAAAGGCAGGCGAGTACAAATTTACCCGCCTGCCTTTTGGATTAAAAACGGCGCCTGCGACATTCCAGTATCCGGATTGCGTCCTGAATGAAGTTTTAGATCGGTGCAACTCTTCAACCGCAATGCGACCGGTAGATAAGTGTTTCGCTTACCCTGGACAGCCCCAGCCCAGCACAGCCAGAAGAGTGCCCACTTGGCGGTGCGAAAGCGCTGAAGCCAGCGCGGCCTCAGCGCGCCCCAGCCGCAGCGGAGCTCGGGCCCCGCCTCTGTCGTGTCCGTGTGCCGCGGGGGCTCTGGGTCTGATTCACGCTGTAACAAAAAAATAACTTATAGTACAAGCTTTGCTTAGTTTGGGACTAGGTTGATTTGTGTAAGATTGTCCACAAATATTTATTTATTATTATTAATTTATTATAACCTTGACTTGGTCAACGTGTACAACCATTCAGAGCATCCTCATCACAATTTTCAGCCCGTGTTCGCCCACTGCTGAACATAGGTAGGGATTGCAATCGCTGGATCCAGCATCCAGCAATCCAGCTGGATCCAGCGCTTTTTTCAGTGTGCTGGATCCAGCGCCGGCCGCTGGATCCAGCACTGCGGATCCGCAGTGAAAATAATTAGAAGAAAAATAAGAAAACGATGCCTCAGATGATCTAAATTTTCTCAATGTCACAACCAAACTAAACCTAGAAGGTCAAACAAAACGTGAAATTACTCTCTTTAGATCTTTGCTAAAATTATCATCCTCCTAGCGTTATCCCAGTACAGTTGCATCCTGAAAGATGCCTGGGGTCTGCATCTTAATCCAAAGTTCTCTACTAAAGTATGTACTTACGAAAAAATTTGACCAAAATTGAGGGGGATTATCCTCCTGCCTCCACCTTCCTGGCAGTTTTAGATCGGTCAGTATTTAGTAGTAAGGACACAGTAAGTCGTTCAGCGTATATTTAAAAAAACATTCAACCGTCTCCTGTCAGGAAGAGACCAACCTTAGTGTGTTTTGAAAATGAACTTTATGTTTTACGGCACCACTTTCCGAAATCTAATGGTGTTGTATATTTTTAGAATCAGCTCATGGAGCCCTTTCGTTTGATACCTCACTCGATTAGGTTCTTGAAGAAAAAATGTTCTTTTTTCATACATAAAACTTATGACGTCATAAAAACTCATTCCACCACTATACAAAGCGACAACATGCATTTTGATAATCAGTAAACGATGCCGATTCCAACGATACCAGTTGTCCTACGAAAGTTGCTATTGTTCCTATTGGCCGCCCTACTAATGGGTAAGTCTGTAACTAGAAGACACAAGGAAGAACACACACAAAGATCTGTTCTTAGGAACCATGTCATCGATTTTAGTGACACTGACAAGAAAAACAATAGTAAAATCAGTTATTATAATTATGAATAATTGATAAAAAGCCATGAAATCAATTAGCGTCGATGCTGAGGGGGTTTTACTACAGACTAGATATAACCAACTTGTCCAGCGCAATTAGAAGCGGATTCTGCACTGAGCTCTGGGTCGTTTACGGTACTTTAGAACAAATTCGTAAATGTACGTTGGTTAATCAAATTAGCCATTTATCCTCTTCTTCTTATTAATAAAAGTATCTTAAAATTGCGAAGAAAATCGGTTTATTATTTACAAAACTGATAAATTGCTGGATCCGCGCTGGATCCAGCTGGATTGATATAAATCCAGCAGAAATCCAGCTGGATTGAAAACGTTGCTGGATTGCAATCCCTAAACATAGGCCACTTTTCAAGTATGCCGTCTGGGTGCAAACATTCTGTTGTTCAAACTTAAACCATTCATTACCAGAGGTTCTTACTCCTTAGTCCTTATTGTATCATAGAAGCCTCCTCTAGTAGCTTTGTTCTCGATTAATTATTTTTTCAAATCTAAATAATCCTAGCTTTATCCCAGTACAGTCGCATCTTGAAGGACGCCCGGACTCCGCAACCTACTCCCAAAATTTGGCGTAGGCACTAGTTTTTACGGAAGCGACTCTATGACCTTCCAACCCAAGGGGGATAAACTAGACCTTATTGGGATTAGGCTTGTCAAGTGAGTGGGCAACTTGACTGTCAGAAGTTCTCAAGTTGTACACTCCGTAAAAAGTACACTCGTTATACTTGTTAAAACCCTATTTTCTACCAATTCTAGTTTTGAACACGTTGACAAACAAGTGACACTAAAAGCTACTTAAGGTAGTACTTATTGCCGTTTCTAAATCGTATTTTTTCCCGCGAATAAACAAAGTCGCAATAGAGTAAGACAGCGCTGAGAGCCCTTTTATGGAAGTGGGTTGAGGGGCACACGTGGCTTTTGAATAAGAACTCAGCGAAGGGTCAGAAGGGCGGGTTTGTTTCGCGACAGCAAAATACACGAAAAATATATATAATGTTAGAAAGGAAGGTGTAAACTTGCATTTGAAAACAATTTTAAAGAACGACTGAGCTTCGCCTACCACATTCCTAGAAAGACCGAGTTAGTCATAAAGTTATATTTTTAAGATTGATTGACAATTGATACGCAACTCGCTCGGTGTGACAATAAAATATATTTAAAATAATGCCAAAAAAAATGAAGGTACATTCGGAACTACAATAAAAAAAAATGTCAGCCCAACTATGTCCTAATTTGATTCCATAATGTAGGTTTTTAAGATACATATTCCTATACTGTCCCTGTCCCAGTCTGAGGTCTAGGCATGGTCTAGGTCTTAAAAGGACCTATCATTAATAGATCAAAATACCTCCCTAGCGAAGCTTATAGTGTCATTATAGTGAACGCGCCTTCCTGGCTTGATACTTATACTAAATCGAGCAATCACCCTAATACAGAACCATGAAGGTTTAATTCTATCAATAATGGAAATTTGTAGCACAAAGCCCTTAATAGTATAATAAAAGGCCGGAACAATTACCGCCTATATTTATTTGTCGTTGGACAATGATTTACACCAAGACATTCGACTTGGCCCAGTCGAGACAAATTTATCCATTCAAATATACACTTTACAACAAAAGGAATAAAGTTCGCATTGGAATGACCGATCATTGAAATTGTCGGCAAGTATGGAGAGCTGCGCTTGCACGGATGTTGTGGGAGTTTCCTCGTTCAGGATGAATCAGTGGCAGATTTTTTAATAGCTTAATTTCGAGGTATGCGTATAAGAGAATTAAGGGTAGTGACAAATACGACCCAGAGTCATGGGAATAAGGTCGATATTACACGAGCTACCGTTTCGTTATTTAGATTTATTCATTGTTTTATTGCTACAAATGTCTATTATTTGTTAAATATGGATGAACTGACTGGTCTTGCTCTCTTCAAAGATTGAATAAGAGACTTTAGAACTACTACTAAAGGAAACAACCAATTTATTTTGTTGGTGGTACTATTTAGAGTAGAACTAAATAGAGTAGCCCGTGTAAGTCCAATTATATTATTTACTTTGGTAAAGCAAAATTCGGTGAGCAAAACATTAATTAAGGCCGTGTATTACCACTTTTGAGTTTTTAAAAACCATCTGAGACATAGAATATATTGTCTTAAAATCTAAAAAAAATATATGTGTTACATAAGGATCTTGTCTAGTCAAAATCGCAGTCAGTTAAATGACCTGATGAATTTCACTCGATAGAAAAAAATCGCGAAGTTACCCCTTTTTGGAATGTATTTTCAATACTACGGCTATATTACTGATATTTAACGTTTTATTTTTGTACTCAATTAAAGATCGTAAATAGTTATAGACAAATTCGCAGGGTTTGCTTTGATAGAATGATTGGCTTAATGATTATAGCTAAATATTTACAAAACTGCGCGCAGAGCTTGCGTAGAGAGCGGGATGGTTAATTATAAACTCACGCGTGTTAGAGCGAGCGGGACATTTGCGTTGGGGATACCTCCCCTTAATCATCGTTTAAGAAATAGATGCAAACGAAACGACAAGTGGATCAAAGGTCCTACAGGGTCTAAGTGTATCTGTCCAAAAGTTCCCTTAATAAGATAACAGTTAAACATTATTTATGTACGCCTGCATATAATTTAAATGATTCAATAACACAATAGATAATTTTATTGACATAATAAATTAATAACACAGAAGCGTCTGTCTCGATATTTGTAATTATCAAAAACTCATAAAATAAACCAAATCGTTTCTTTATTTCATGGTACTATTACGAGTAAGTAGCACACGCTATAAAGCTTGCTATGTATATTAATTCTCCTAGCACAATTTATAACCTAACTGCAGAAGTCAATAAGTAGACCAGGGGGGCTATCATTACATGCATCTCGTCTCTACTCGCGCGCGAGATAAGCTACCTGTCACTTTTTGACAGCATTAATCAGACAGTGCCAGGTAGCCTATCTCGCGCGCGAGTAGAGACGAGATGCATGTTATGCTAGAGGGGCAGAAACTCTTACCCCCTTATTCATAAACGTCCATCAAACCTCTATTAGTTAACAAGCCGCTAAAGTTCGTTTGTCCTTATCTGTCACTCTGACATTTACGTTTGTGAGAAAGGGACAAACAACATTTTAGTTAGCAGAGGTTTGTTAAGTTTTATGAATAAGGGGGTTAGAAAATAAACATCGTATATGGCCCCGTAACAGGTACTCGTGAAACGTTGAGGATCGACTAATTTGCATTCTACGGGCATTGACATGTGTCAAATGTGATTTGTTAAATCTCAACTACTGTAAGGCGACTTCCTGACCTGGCGGGGCGGGATCGATATGTGTTTTTTTTTTCTTTGACGTAAACTTACTGACATCGCAAAGATTCCCACTTCGAAGAATACTGTCAGTATTACATTTGCGCAGTAGTAATATAATCCGCAGAAGCGGACCAGTACTGCCTTCGCATCGTCCCGCTTCCGCGCATCCCGCGCCAGTCAGGAAGCACTCATTTAAATGTAGGGGCGCAGTAAAAAGTAGTACTGAGTTGACTGACAGTTGACACTGACATTTGACAGTTTTCTCATATCGTACCGCCTCCGCACCGACAAATCAGGAAGTCGCCTAACTCATCATCATCATATCAGCCGAAAGACGTCCACTCACTATATGACTCCCCCAAAGAGTGCCACAACCGATCCTGCGCCTTCCGCGACCTTTACCAGGCATTGTAACTGGCTAAAGTATTTTCTTTACTTTGGTAACGCAATATAATCTTAGATACAACAGTAATCTGGTAAATGTGTTTAGATTTCCGTCCTTGGCGTGGCTGAGGTTGCTGCGATATATCAACTGCGCAAATTAACCAGCTAAGACGCATACTGAGCTTATCATGTTTACTCAGGACAACCAATGTGTATTGATATGGGAAGCTTCGTGTGTTGTTCTGATAGATACTAACATTAAGTTGGAATCCCTACTTTTATGTATCCCTTCTTTCCAAATAAGAATGACATAAACTATCCAAAACTGATATTCTATCTTGACAGAGTGCTACGATTCTGTTAATAGAAGATTGACACTAAATTTAGTGCAGAACTTCCAGTTATGTGCGAGCATATTACATTGAACTGTGTTTCTGAAGCAAAGAATTAAATCTCCCACTTTAAAGACAACCTTCCACATACGGTATAAGTAGTCACTTAACAGTCCATAGACAGTACATCATAAGATCTTGTCCTGTATTAATCACATCACGTACAAATCGTACAATGGTGCAGTGGTATTTATAACATACATGAATGGCTGCCATATAAAGCCGCTCAACAGCTGATATCCTGTACTTTGTGTGTGCCCGTACATTGAATTCAAGATCTGTTAAGAAAGATTTGTCACCGGTTTATGTAAAATGGAAGAATTTATGTACGGTTTCTAAATAAAGGAAAAATTAAAAAATTGGGCTACGAGACTCGAACTTGCAAACTTCTGTCATTCGCAATTCGCAACCAGTCGCTCTAGCCACTGAGCTACGGGAACAATAAAAACTAAGCCCCCAAATTCCTCAACCGTTCTTTTTTACAAACGCCTTAAGCTGCAAACGCACTGACAGCGGTGGCGGCGCGGTGCGGAGGCGGTACCGGTTGTAATATTTGAACTAATATGAAAGGGTCCG
Organism: Cenopis cana; assembly: GCA_951800055.1. NCBI lineage: Eukaryota > Metazoa > Arthropoda > Insecta > Lepidoptera > Tortricidae > Cenopis > Cenopis cana. The sequence continues at coordinate 21,779,804 of OX637476.1, read as the reverse complement.
CACAGAACGCTTTTTTCCCGGCCGGTTTCCTGTGCGGACCCTTTCATATTAGTTCGAATATTACAACCGGTACCGCCTCCGCACCGCGACGCCCCGCCCCGCTACCGCTGTCAGTGCGTTTCGGGCTTTAGGGAAGCGTGAACCTTCGAGTAACCTAACCGAGTGTCTGAGCAAATTATACCACTTAGATAATTTACGAATTCTAGTGTTTTCTCTTTATTTTAGTACTTTGTTCTTGTTATTCTGAATACTGTTGTAAAATGGACTCTCCCTTATTTATAGGCGTGAGCGTTGTGTTACTCGCCTGACAGGCCGCGTCTCACACCGACGCCGCGAAAGCAAACGAGTCAGCCCACAAACAAGGGCATAGTGTCTAACTGTCTATACCTTCGATCCACTGCCCGGAACAAAAGCCGTGCCACGTTTGTGCACTGATCCGGACATTCTGCGATGCACACTGATGCATCTATTCAAATGCAACTTCCGAGGTTAACCCGTTGTAACTTGTAACCTACATCTAAATATATCAGTGGCTCTGTGACCTGTAGTGTAGACCTCGCAGTGATGTTTTTTTTTAAGTGAAAACTTCTTTAGCGGGGCTGAGCACTTTTTGTGATGGGGAAATGTTGTTTTACTTTTACTTTACTTTACTTTACTTTACTAACAAACAAATGATTTTATTCTCCTCTTTCTACCGCGCGGCGAAAATGTATGCCTGCGCCTGCTGTTTCGTTTAGGCGGCGCAGGGCGCTTGCGCGAATGTGCGTGTGTGTTTGGTTTTCACTTCTGCCGGCACTCCCGGAGTGCAACCCGTTGTTTTTTTTTTAAGTTTTAAATCCCCCTAGTCCCGGTATTTAAATAAAACTATATATAAAAAAAAAATTGAATCTGCGCATTAAATTTCAGGAGAATGGGCATTTTTTTTTTCTCGTGCCATTCAAACCGGTTTTTAGAGACGAAGAAATGATAGTATGGGAGCACCAACAATTAGAGCAACACAAAAAACGAAAATGAGAGGCAAAGTACAGAATAGCGGGCGAGCACTGAAAACGCTCCATACTGATTGACAGATAGACGTGACATCACACCTGCTTCCCCGTACTACCGTTGCATTTTGCATAGAAAAAAGGAGAGTTTGCCGTACCTACATAGTTTCCATACACGTTGAGAAATGCGAACTGTAGAGATCAGTCGGAACACCGGACCACGCCAGACATACGAAAGCTAACTAATATGAACGTCTTCGCTCGCCTTAGTGGAAACTAAATTACTTTGTAAATAATTTCCCATATAAAATCATGGATTACAAATATGACGTAAGATCAGGCAACATGAATGAATGGAGCGAATGTCACGGTAAGGTCGTTGCGTCACACAACACAACGCACCGTTGCGCAACCACTTTCGCTGTGAAAGCCTCGAGGCCGGATAGGAATCCGCGGAATTTTTGCGGGCGACCTAAAAAATCGGACCATTAAAATCCATACTAATACTCTCTGTCTCTGGTCGGTCCCTCATATCTGAGGATCGTGGTCAGCATCAGGGTTGCATCTGGAACGGATGATATTACGCCACCGGTTCCTGTGCAGCGCGTCTCGTACAATCGTGTAAAATTTGGAGGACGACGAGTCTTTCCAAGTCTTTCACTAGATCGGTCCATCGTCTTGGTGAACGACCGCGCGATCTTTTGCCTTCGGTGTTCCCAACCACAATCAGTTTTTCCAAATTTTCGCCGCCTCTGCGCACTGTGTGGCCGAAATACGCAAGAATCCGTTGTAAGCACATACTAATACTAAAAATACGAAAAAAACTCTGTCCGTTGTTCACGTTTTAACTTCTGAACTGATTGAGATAAAATTTGGTACTTATAGAGATAATTATATACCCTGGGGAAGGACTTATAGGATAGTTTTTATGTCATGGGAGGAGGGGGAGTTGTAGGGAATTACGAGATAAACGAGTTCCACTCGGACGAAGTAGGGGACAAAAAAAATTTTTTTAGCTTGATCGTAATCCATTCTGAATAGGGTCTATTCACCAGAACGTATTGCATTAAAAACGGTTTTGTAATTCTTTCGCTTCATCGAACACCTGAAATTATTTGTTCCAAAGAATAATTAGGTACGTTCATGTTTACCTCCTATGATTTGTTGTTTTAATGAGGTGTGACATACGAATAGATTTTTGTAATGCCATATTTATAATTATAACTTAATCGTGTCTTTTAATAATGCGTCGTTTTAGTTGACTGTGTAAAAAAAGAAAAATATAGACTCAATTTTGGTTTTTTTTCTATCTAGAAAATTTTAAGCAGTCATGTTCGACTATTGTCAGAAACACAATCATTATAGTCAAGAATCATAATCTGAAAATCAGTCCCTATTGTTTTCTCGTCTGAGCAGAACAGCGTTTCAAAGTTTCTAAATTTCTCGTTGTAGCGCCTTAACATCAGGTGGGCCGAACACTTTTTTGCCGCCTTTCTTGTATACAAAAAGCTACCAGTGACCCTTCGACGTGAACTCTAGCTCCCTTATCAACAAGTAATTTGATGTGTCAAATAAAAATCGTAGTCAGAAAGAAAAAAACCGTAAGTCAAAGTTCATTGTCATGATGGCGTGTGGCGGTCGACTGGGAACTGTAATTAGGCTTCGATTGTTCATTTATTTATGTTTTAGCCTAGAATAGTGTAGTAGTAGGTTTTAGTTTATGGGTTATTGAACGGCGGAGGGTAATTTCGGGTGAAATATAAATAAAGAAGTCACGTTCAATATGGTTAAATGTGGTACGTGTATGTAGTCCTTAGATTACATCCAAGACATAGATAGAAAGCATCCAAGACTCAAGAATAAATATTCGTCGACATCACACAAATAAATGGCCTGAGCGGCCTGACGGGATTCGAAACCGGGACCGCCAGCTCGATTGTTACGAAGAGCAGCGGAAGCCCACACGCGTAGTTCTATAGTTGTTTATACTTTATAACTCTTTGATATAGACTGTAGAATAAATTTGTATATACTAGAGAGGTATTTACTTATTAATGAAATTAAGAGCAAACTTCATCTCAGAGATAATACTAGAGGTATTTTTTGCTTAATGCACATGACAACATCTAATGAGATTTTTTTGTATTATTTTTAAAAACATTTTTTCTTTCTTTTGTGTAATAAAATAAATAGAAATAAAAAATAGTATTTGATTGACATATTGGTCAAAATCGGTGCACCCATTGAGCTTACAGATTTTTTTCAACTATGTTTTTTGGAGTGGCGCCATTTCGCCTCAAGAGGTGAAACTTTGGTTGCCTGAAAAAAAAAACACTTATTTCGGTTCCTATTATCACTGTGCAAAGCGGTCTATGTAGCAATATAGCTACTGTTGAATGCTCTTTCCTATTTACTGTCCAAAAGGTAATGACCTCAAAGGTCCCACGATCTAGAAACTTTGATTGGTGTTTAATCAGATGTTAGAAAACTAACGGAAATAATTTTCCTACAGCCCTAAACATTGTAGAACTTTGTCGCAGTTACTAATATTCTGAATTCGGAATAAACACACCTTACTACTTTAGTGTGATACTGTGATAAGGAATTTTGGAAACTTAATGGCATTTGTTTTCTAGTAATGTGGAAGGCGATGAAATTACTTTGAACAGGTAATTTGTTTGAGTTTTTTTGGGTGATTATGATTATAAAACTCTATACTACTTTACTTAGGTACTACCTTACTAGAGTCAAGTACGAAAATATGTGCGCAGACTACGTACAAAGTTATCAAAAATATTTGTACACTGCTTTAATCATTTGATTTTCAATCAAAGTGAAAAGACTCGAAACTGACTCCAAAAGAATCACTTGCGAAAGCGTTGCTAATCCCTTATCGACTCGAGGAGTCGTTGTATCGCGCATCTCCGGGTGCTCTGGCGACCTTCCTTACCACCACAAACATAACACCACAGTCATGTCTAAAACAAGCTTAATTAAAAAAGAAACAGTCGCCAAAAGGTACTTTAGGTACCTGCTTTTTTTTTCTTTTTTTACCTGAAATATTGGGCAAAGTATATAAAATTTAGCTCAACTCTTTTTACAGGAAAAAAAATTATAAATGAAATAAAAATCACTGCGCATTATACTCCTATAACCCCCTAAATCCTAAATATTGAAATTTTTTTTGTCCTTAATAGTTGTCACATTTAGAAAAATTTAAATATTAAAAGGATATAAGGATAATTTATATTAAAAGATATTAGTATTGGTAAAAAAATGCACACATACTCGTACTACGTCTACGCTATTAAAAAAAACATTTACCATCTTAAATCCCCGATCGCATCCACAAAGTTCGAAAATCGAACACAACTCCGCGCGCGTAAAAGTTTCAGCGCTCCGAGCGGCCGGGACAAGCGGCCGCAACGAATCCTCGCGGGATACTGAACTGAACTGAACTCTCCCGAAGCGTGAACGGGTATATACTATATAAACAGCAAGGGTTGATGTTTTTGGGATAGGGAATAAAATATGGCTGCCTGGAACACTTCAGGTATGGTTTTTTGAGTTTTCTTAATCGCTGGTAAAGGCTGTGTTATGTCCTTGGGCGTTTTTCAGCTTAACCCTTAAATGCATGATTTTTTCTTTTTAAACAAAAACGCGATATTTGGTGATTTAAGGTGCACTGATAACGGGAAAAATAATAAAAAAATATTTTGTGAGTTTTTCATACAATAACTGTAAAAAAAAGATAAATCTGTCATACCTTATCAAAAAGTACAAATATCGCTTATAAATTTATATGCGAAATACTTTACTAAACTTAGCACTCGGACAATATTTATGATGTGTAGAAATATATTCTAGGCAGAAAATAACTACTTACTTAAACTATAAGACCGCCAATAACAGCAATCAAACAAAACATCTCAATTTTCGAAACCATAAAAAAATGGCGGCCTTCAAAAAACGGCCTTTTTGTCTATAAACCAATGTAAGGCTTATTTAATGTATAGAACCGTTAACATTTTAACAATGAATATGAAAATATATATTTATTTTTTATATTCATCAAAAACAAATATAAAATATAAATATATTAAATTTCCTTATGAAATAAGATTATTACAGTGAAACCTGGATAACTGAGATCTCAAGGGTCCTGCGAATCAGTCTCACTCAAACAGGTATTCCACTTACACAGTTTTCTCAGATATCGAGGTTATAGAGTTTTCTCACTTACCCAGGTCCCACTTATCCAGGTTTCACTGTATAAATATACCTACAGTTAAATAAATCTTGAATTCTTTGTTATGTACGATGAATCGTACACCATGCATTTAAGGGTTAAACTGCCCGCGTGATCGTGTCTGAGTTTTTTTTCCTGGATTTTCCCCAAGCTACCTACTCTCCAACCGCTCCTATTAAGTACCTACTTAGGTACTTGCAACCAGCCATAAAGTAACTTACTTATATACAACCAGCTTTCGGTTGTCATAGACTCATTGTGTGTCCACCTTGTAGATATTGGTTACATTACATACCTACTATATTTAGACCGCATAATTTTTCACAGAACTTCAGGTAGGTAACTAAGTATAATCCTTTTGGGTAATTATGTGTAACTTCCCTTCAGCGCATTTCGCTACGCGATTTCCTCTTCATACAGGGAAACATATATGGTATCAATCGGCTACGCGTCTAAGAGTTTTTTTTTAAACCTGACTGGGGCCTGGGGCTTATAGGCCTGGTCCAATAAAGCCCAATAAGGTCCAATAAGATTGGAGAGTGGCCTGGGGAAATCCAGGGGAGACCTCCGACACGACCACGCGGGCGGTTTAAACACTGGAATTCTCTAAGAGTTTGCGCTCCAGTGAGATTGGTTAAGCTGCTTCAACCGAATCTGAGGTGACAGTGGAATCTAGGCGGGTTCCTCAACAGTTAATATAGGTATAAGTATAAGCGGTTCGGCACGGTTTGTTACTATTCTCCAGTCGTAAACTTCCATATAGGCTACGGTGTCTGCTTGCTTACCTTCAAACAAGTCGCAGTAGAATAAAATAATAAAATAAAGGGTTTATAAAGGATCGGCAACGCGCACGTGACTCCTTTGGAGTTGCGAGCGTGTATAGGCTGCGGTGTCCGCTTACCATCAGGTGGGCGGTACGCCGTCGTAGACTCGTAGTATATAAAAAAAACAACGGGTTGCACTCCGGGAGTGCCGGCAGAAGTGAAAACTCAATAAAGAATATAGTACATTACTTAACAAGGGCGGTAAAACAAAGAATGTCTCAGATCGCCGGTATTTGACGCCCGAGCCGAATGCAAGGGCGATAAATATGCGATCTGAGGCTTTCTTTATTACCGCCCGTGTTAAGTACAAAATTTTATGTCACCCCCTGGCCAGGAAGTGGGATTTCCCGCGCGCGGAGCGTGCGGTAATTGCCGCTTTATGGCCAGGTGTGACATTAAGTAAATAACAAAGATATTCATATCCGTATCCGTATCGGTATCGGTAACCGTATCAGTATCCGTATTCATATTCATACTCATGTTCATATTCATATTCGCATAATCTAATTACATATATACATTATATGTCCCGACCCGAGTGGGCCAATTCTTTTGGCGTTGTAGTGTTTTTTTTTTCTTAGAATTGCATGAAAATTGGTAGGTTGGAAGAGCTCCTGATTCTGAACAAAATGTGCACGATTTCTTACAGTGTCCCACAATTTTGTTTCCATTGAGTGACAAAACGTATGGGATTTTCGTAACTCAATGGATTTTTTGTATGGGGAAAAAAAAAATTATTCGGTGCCATGTTGTCATTTTTTTTTTACTTGTACAGAATCAGGAGCTCTTCCAACCTACCAATTTTCATGCAATTCTAAGAAGAAGAAAAAAACTACAACGCCAAAAAATTGGCCCGAGTATCATTGTGTCTTACGCATCTAAGACCAGTTGAGTTTAGCTGAGTTGACCCCTCCTAACATCGCAATCACGATACTAGGAGGGATCAACTAGCTGGTCTCAGAATAATCTTTCGCGAGTTTAACAATCTTTCCCCAGTACAAAAGTGCTCAGCGCCGCTAAAGAAGTTTTCACTTCAAAAATACTAGACAAAGAATATAGTTCTTATGTGCAATAGGAAACGGTGGATTAACGCCGCTTGTGCAACGGACGATCGGCTTTCGCGATTGGCCAACGTGAGTATACAAGGAAATGCATAATACGGTAACACCGTAAGGCTGCGTTTCCACCAGAGATGTGCGAGGATGCGTTTTCATACATCTATCTCACTACAGCTATCTCACTGAGAGATAAACTACCTGTATGGTTCTACGAGTACTATTTTTAAAAAGAGAGAGATGAATACACAAGTTTCAAGTTTCTTTATTTGACCAAGTAACAAAATCACGTTGCATCTATCAAGTCAAGATACATAATTTTTCATAACATTTATCATGCACCTGTAAAAATAGTTCATAATAATAATTCATACACTCATTTGTCTCAGTTATATCTATACATATAATAAAGCAGAAGAGGGTCGAAAATCTGTACATTGAAGATATTAGTAAAAAAATCGATGGAGGGGTCTAAGAATCGATAACAGAACACGTTTCAACTGATTTTAGAATTCATGTCTGTTTGTCTGTTTGTCTGTTTGTCTGTTTGTCTGTCTGTTTATATGTCTAACTATCACGCGAAAACTAGCGAATGGATTTTAATACAGCCTTCACTAATATGTTTATTGGATCTTCGGCCAGGTTATAGGCTATAAAAATCATACAGGTTAGGGATGAAAGGGGGTGAAAAGAGGGGTTAAACTTTGTATGAGAAGTCTTTCAGTTCATGATTTACAGGCTTGAAAGTTGGTAAGTATATACATGGACGCAAAGTAAATAGAACCTCATTCAAACATTGTATAATAAACAGATAGTATTTGAAAAAATGGGGGGTGAAATAAAATACCTCTGCCTCTCAAGGCTATAGACAAAAATACAAAAGTCCCTCAAACCATATTAACTGTTTGAAATGAGAGATCTAATTATGTTAGTCAGTCAGTCGCTATCAATATTCACAAACCTTACTACGCAACCTCGGTTTTTTTTTGTGTTCGATGGAGGGTACTTTACCTACGCAGAGCGGCGGGCTCTCGGTTGCATGGTAGCACTTGCGACATGTACTACCTATATATTAAGTATGCGCATTTTTGTATAAAATATTGTTTTTTGAGGTGCTCATTACAAGAATGATACTTATCCATTATCAAATTGAAGATGGTGGACATTTACTTATTTACTTTTCTTAATAATCGATATGAGTTTCATCTTTGAGGTTCTTCGAGGTGCCGATTAGTTGCGTTTTCCGTCAGCAAAATGTATAAAATACGTTCAGCGCGTAACAGATATAAATTTAGGGTATATTGGTATTCGTTATTAAAACATACATACCTACGTAACAATAAACATCAAGTATGACCAAATTCGAACAGGCGGATTGGAAAGCAAAAAAAACCGGCCAAGTGCGAGTCGGACTTCGCACATTTAGGGTTCCGAACCGACCGCAAAGTTAAGTTGGTTTTTATAGGAAAAATAAGGAAATTTCAAAGAAAAAAATCTAATTTATCAATATATTAGTCTTTATTGGTAAAAAATACGTAATTACAATCATTATTACCAAATTTTAAATTCATCGGAACAAAATTTCGTAAATTCCAATAATTTATGAACAAAAAAAAATATCTATTCAACTACCTCTTTACAAAGCCAATAGGTCAACAAATTTTTTTCATCTACATTGCTTGATGCGTATGAAGTATTTTCTGTACCTGCATCATAATGTTCGAATCATTTCGCACTAGCTTTTTTATCTACATTACTTGACGCGTAGGAATTATTTTCCGTAACTGCATCATAATGTTCGAAAAATTTCGCGCTCGCTGCGCTCGCGTTTTCATGTGCATAACTTTATGAGAATGAAGTATTTCCCGCACCTGCATCATAATGTTCGAAAATTTTCGCACGCCGTACGCTCGCGTTTTCATCTACATTATAGTTAATGCGAATGATGTCTTTTCCGCACCTGCATCATAATGTTTGAAAAATTTCGCGCTCGCTGCGCTCGCGTTTTCATCTACATTACTTGATGAGCATTTTCCGCACCTACATCATAATGTTCGATAATTCTCGCGCGCCCTACACTCGCGTTTTCATCTGCATTATAGTTGATGCTTATGGAGTCTTTTCCGCACCTGCATCATAATGTTCGAAACATTTCGCGCTCACTACGCTCGCGATCTCATCTTCATTTCTTGATGCGTATGAAGTATTTTCCGCACCTGCATAATAATGTTCGAAAAATTTCGCGCTCGCTGCGCTCGCGTTTTCATCTACATAACTTCATGAGTATGAACTATTTTCCGCACTTTACTAAACTTAGCGCCCGCTACGATCGCTTTTTCATCTAAATTACAGATGCGTTTGAAGTCTTTTCCGCACCTGCATCATAATGTTCGTAAAAATTTCGCGTTCGCTATGCTTGCATTTTCATCTGCATGACTTGATGCGTATGAATTATTTACCGCACCGGCATCACAATGTTCGAAATATTTCGCGCTCGCTGCGCTCGCGTTTTCATACACATTACTCGATGAGTGTGAAGTATTTTCCGCACCTGAATCATAATGTTCGAAAAATTTCGCGCTCGCTGCGTTTGCGTTTTCTTCTACATTACTTGATGAGCATTTTCCGCACAACCTACATCATAATGTTCGAAAATTTTCGCGCGCCGTACGCTCGCGTTTTCATCTACATTATAGTTGATACGTATGAAGTCTTTTCCGCGCCTGCATCAGAATGTTCGAAAAATTTCGCGCTCGCTGCGCTCGCGTTTTCATCTACATTACTTGATGACTATTTTCCGAACCTACATCATAATGTTCGTAAAAATTTCGCGTTCGCTACGCTCGCGTTTTCATCTGCATGACTTGATGCGTATGAATTATTTTCCGCACCGGCATCATAATGTTCGAAATATTTCGAGCTCGCTGCGCTCGCGTTTTCATACACATTACTTGATGAGTGTAAAGTATTTTCCGCACCTGCATCATAATGTTCGAAAAATTTCGCGCTCGCTGCGTTCGCGTTTTCTTCTACATTACTTGACGAGCATTTTCCGCACTTACATCATAACGTTCAAAAAATTTTCGCGCGCCGTACGCTCGCGTTTTCATCTACATTATAGTTGATGCGTATGAAGTCTTTTCCGCGCCTGCATCAGAATGTTCGAAAAATTTCGCGCTCGCTGCGCTCGCGTTTTCATCTACATTACTTGATGAGTATTTTCCGCACCTGCATCATAATGTTCGAAACATTTCGCACTCACTACGCTCGCGTTTTTATCTTCATTACTTGGTGCGTATGAAGTCTTTTCCACACCTGCATCAATGTTCGAAACATTTCGCGCTCGCTGCGCTCGCGTTTTCATCTACACTATTTGATGCGTATGAAGTATTTTCCGCACCTACATCGTAATGTTTGAAAGAATTCGCGCTCGCTGCGCTCGCGTTTTCATCTTCATTACTTGATGCGTATGAAGTATTTTCCACACCCAGTATCAGAATATCCGAAAAGTTTCGCGTTTTCATCTACATCTATGATAAGTTAATAACATATATTTAGTCCTCTGTCATGTTTCATGTGGGCGCATTGAGCCGGCGTGCGCAATGTTTGGCGAGACAACCCGGCGAAATACGGTGTAGAAGTTGATATGGATAATGGATATTCACGCGAATGAAGTCGCGGGCAAAAGCTTAGATAAATAAATTTAAAACTGGACTACCCGTGCGAAACTGGGGCGGGTTATAAATGCGAAAGTAACTCTGTCTGCCTGTTCCTCTTAAAATGCTCAACCGATTTAGATGAAATGTGTTATGGATATAGTTTGAGTCCTAGGGAAGGACATAGGATACTTTTATCCCGGAAATCATCCCTTAACGGGGTTTAAGTTAGAATGGAAGAGAGATAACTAGGTAAGCGCATGAAATAGAAGAATGAAATAACATTCTAACGCGATGACGCGAGTTCTACGCAGACGAAGTCGCGGGCAAAAGCTAGTATATAATATGTCTATACTTTAAAGCGATTTCTCTTGTCCTAATTTTTCCTTAAATTCATTTAAGGAGTAAACAGTTACATTGAAAAACCGGCAAAGTGCGTGTCGGGCCACGCGCAAGGTAGGGTTCCGTAGTCGTCCACCCATTGCATTATGTGGACTAAAAAGTTCGCAAACTTGTATTTACTATGTTTTTGACAGAATTAACAATATTATCTAAGGTATTCATGGAAATTGTACGAAAGTTTGCTATTTCTGAAGTTCGACTATTACTCGTTAACTAGTAATGTCTACTTAGCTGTGATAGTTTTCCTTTTAAATTCATCGTATATACTACTACCATGATTTTTTTCACATGCCTAGTAGCCACTGTTTAGCTGGCAGGGAGGGGGAGGGGGGGGGGGGGGGGGGGGGGGGGCTTGACCATAACAAAAATTATCACTTTTTGAAAGAGCTATCCAACGATACCCTAAAAAATAAAAACCCTTTTTTTTAAGATTTAATTCTACCGTTTTGTCGGTGTCATTGATATTGTATACTCATGCCAAATTATAGCTTTCTAATACTAACGGTTGCTGAGAAAAACGGGGGACAGACGGACGGACGGACGGACGGACGCCGGACGGACGGACATGGCGAAACTATAAGGGTTCCTTGTTTACTACGGAACCCTATAAACCGTATGAGCTTACTCTTAAATTCTAAATATGACATATTTCTAAATATATCATATCATATTCATAATAAAAATATTCAATATTTCATATTTCTATATTTTTTGGCGTTGTAGTTTTTTTCTTCTTTTTCCTTTTAGGGATAAGTTCGCCTTTGTACCAAAATGTCCTTATTTGTTTGTATTTTTTGTGGTTTTTTTTTGTACAATAAAGTTATTACATACATACATACATATATTTCTTATGTGAAATGGTAGTACACAATTGTTAGAAATGCTCAATATTGAGGGGAGGTAGCCGCATTGCAGATGTCCCGCTGTGACACGTGGGAGTTTGCATTATTTATAACACTCATGTAATGTAAGTATCAAATCAACATAGAATAAGTCGAGTAGATATGGTCAAGTGCAAAACATTCCAATCTCAGCACAACATCTAAAAAAATTTCATCTTAATGTTTATCAATAAGTATATAATGTAACAAGTGCGGGATTAGTTTACAATCATTATCGCTGTCCGACGTAAATCCCTCACTGCACTCAGGACTCGGACTTAATTCCCTCGCTTTGCTCAGGAACTAACTCATAGCACGCTCGCTCCGCTGGAAAGTAAAGTCTGGAATCCTTCGTTACGTTCAGGATTCAATATCGCGTCGCGCCCGTAATGTACGTTTGTTTTAATTTTACTTATATTGTAAAAATAAAGAGAAATAAACAGTTAATCTCCTGAAGGTAAAAAATATGGTGTAAAAACATGGGTACAAATCTTGAAAAAAATACAAAAAGAATCTCTCCGGCGGGGAATCGAACCCCGGTCTCCCGCGTGACAGGCGGGGATACTTACCACTATACTACCGAAGATGATGACAGTAATGTCGAAACTACTAACCACAATAAGTAATGAGATATGAAAATTGCACGGCATTCGTTATCGCAAAAAATGTCGCTTAGTTATCGACTGTTATGGATATCAGAAAAATCTCGTAAATAAAGAAACATCGTCCACGTGTAGGTTTTATATAAATTTTCGCTAAGGTTTTAATTTATATATATCTGTACGTGTAGGTATTTAGGGGAGTATAGGTTTAGGTATATATGTATAGGTACTATACATAAATATGTATGTCGCAGGCAAATCGTATAATCCGCCGTATTACATTATGCCTAAGCGTTTTACAAAACAGAGATGTTTTGTGTTACGGCGGGTCAACGATAAGGCGGATTGAATACCTACGGCTGAAGCTGAATGAAAGTCCGCCGTAATGTGTTCGGCGATTGGCGTTCTTCAATTCGCCTAGCCGTAATGCAAAAAAGCGGTTCAGTCAGATTGTATAATTCGCCGTAATACATTACGGCTAGCCTTTTCGCAAAATGGCGTCGTTTTAGCTAGATAGATAGATAGATGTCATTTATTGTCCAAACTGTGTACATAAGATCTTAAAATGTCATACATTGAAGGGTATCAACAGTTTGCCCATTTCGGGCGTACAATATTATATTATTAAACTTAAAATCAAACTTTATCCTTTGTATTGTAGTTCTAACACTTCTAACTATACGAAATATTCGTTAAGATTGTAAAAGCATTTATCTACACACAGCAGGGTTCTTTCCGTTCGGCGCGGTGGCAGCGAGACACAAACCCAGACCTATGTTTTGCCTCCGAAGACGAACACGGAAACATATTGCCTATGTCTCGACTGATTCTCAATGACTTCCCTCGCAGTCAACATCGTCCCGCTCTCATAAAGATTGGATTGGAGGTCCCTCTTGTTAACTCTCTACCAAAACCACGATGGAACATGATGAAGGCAGACTGGAATGCATATGAACAACAATTGGATGCTAATATCAGATGGCTGAAACCAGTAGCATCAAATTATGACAGATTCTGCAAAATAGTCATAGGCGTGGCTAAAAGGTGCATACCCAGGGGGTTTCGCAAGGAGTACATTCCTGGATGGTCTCCGGAGACTGAGGCAATCTACCAGGAGTACCTCACGACAAATGAGTCTTGTACCGCCAATGAACTCTTGACTGCCCTTGGTGAAGCGCGCCGGCTTAAGTGGATGGAGAGCGTCGAGGGTATGAACTTTACGCACTCTAGCAGAAAAAGCTGGTCGTTATTGCGCAAACTAGGCGGCGCTGCACAGACCGATAAAGGACAGTCATCTATACATCCAGACGAAGTAGCGGAACGTCTAAAGAACATCACAAAGAGCGCTTCAGTCGACAAAGACTTTGCCAAGGCCATCAAAAGAGAAAATAAGATATTTCTGGGTGCCCAGTATCGATGTGAGGTGCTTGATTCCCCCTTTTCCATCGGAGAAGTACGCTCAGCTCTTAGACAGATCAAGTGTGGAAAGGCTGCCGGTATAGACAACATTTACCCGGAATTCCTTACCCATATGGGTAAACGAGCCGTACGGTGGCTAACAGACTTTTACAACAACATCTTTGAAACTAGTATACTTCCCACCTTGTTTATGAAATCTAAAATAATAGCCATACTAAAGCCCGGAAAAACTCCCGATGACCCAGCAAATTTTAGGCCTATATCTTTGCTGTGTGTTACATTCAAACTGCTTGAGCGCCTATTATACAACAGGATCAGGAACATCGTGGATAAGAGTATCCCTGTTGAGCAGGCAGGCTTCCGCGCTGGTAGAAGCTGCAGTGATCAAGTCCTGGCACTCAGTAGCCACATAGAAGCCGGCTTTCAACGAGGTCAGAAAACTATAGCCGCTTTTGTAGATCTGAAGGCAGCGTATGATACTGTGTGGATAAGAGGCTTAATCTACAAGGCAGGCAAAATTATTCCCTCTGCAAAAACCCTCCGTCTCCTGGGTAACATGATGGGACCACGTAAGATTACTGTTATGATGGATGATAAAGTCAGTAAATACCGACTCTTAAAAAACGGACTTCCCCAAGGCTCGGTCTTGGCTCCCCTCCTGTTCAACATATATACCAGCGATGTGCCCACTACGGACTGCCACAAGTTTCTATACGCTGATGACCTTGCGCTAACAACCCAGACAAAGAATTTTGAAACGGGTGAATCTGTGCTCAAGCAAGACCTCGACATTCTGAACAGATACTACGTCAAATGGAGACTCTGCCCGAATCCCACAAAGACTGAGGTTGCTGCTTTCCACCTGTCTAACAGCCTAGCGAACAGAGAAGTCGATGTCACTTTTTGTGGCCAAAAGCTGCGCCACAACTTCCATCCAAAGTATCTGGGTGTCACGCTGGATCGATCACTCACCTATAAGACGCACTTGGAAAACGTGGCTCAAAAAGTGAAAACGCGGGTTAATCTTATTAATAGGCTGGCGGGAACATCGTGGGGAGCTCGAGCTGACGTTTTGCGCGCTTCTTCCATCGCGCTCGTATATTCGCCAGCAGAATATTGTGCTCCAGTGTGGTATAGAAGCGCGCACACACATAAGGTCGACGTTCAACTGAACAGAGTGATGCGGACTATATCTGGAAGCCTGATGCCTACGCCCACCAGATGGCTTCCCATGCTGTCACATATTGCTCCACCAGATGTTAGGCGAACACAAGCTGCTGCTCGAGAGTGGACCAAGGCAACAACTCAAACCCTGCCTATTAGTGAGACGCTCCATAACCTACCTAAACAGCGCCTACAATCCCGCAAACCAATTTGGTCCGACTGCCACCTGCAGGACCCGCAACCTTTTAGTACCATTTCGGAGTGGAAAAAACAATGGCAAGGTCAGGCTGGGGCCACTAACATAGACCCTACTAGACCTCCAACAGGCTTCAAGGAAAAACGCAAAATCTGGGTCACTCTTAACCGCATCCGGACGGGCGTTGGGCGCTGCAACCACAGCCTACACAAGTGGGGGATGTCAACAACAGCGGACTGTGACTGTGGTGCGCCATCACAAACCATCCACCACATTGTTGAGGAATGTCCGAGAAGAAAATTTGCGGGAGGTATGCGAGACCTATTGGCGCTGACCCCTGCAGCAAGGACCTGGCTACTGAATTTAGACTTAAAATTGTAATTTATATTTGTAACATGTTTTGTAATGCAAGATTAAAGCCATACGATATAATAATAATATAATAATACACACATATCATAAATCCTCTAATATGCGTTCGGAAACCGTAGAAAATGACTCTCATTTCAACATTCAATGAATTTATGGCAATTTTCTTATCTGTGGCTAAGGCTACAGCAGTAATAAAATATTTCATTTTAATCTCATATATGATGTTAAAATATTACGTCAAACAAAACTGTCAAAATTTAAATGTCAAAGTTGACATGTCCCTATTCTAGTATCACTGCAAATTCAAATTCAGTCGATGCGAAATGTCAGCTCGATGCTTTTTTAGTATATATCGCACGAAATTTGAGCTAGAACGATATGATCACATCAGAATAAGGACTCTTTACTTTTTAAAATAACATTCAGGTATCGGTTGCCAGTTCTGATTTCGATATTTCCGCAACCGTGCAAAAAAGGTTGTATTAAAACAATTATTGTATTTATTTACTACGGTTTCTGAACCCATCTTAGAGTAATTATAATATGTGTGTAGATAAAGTAATGTATGCAACTGTACATAATTAGGCATTAAAACACTCGTGTGACCTTATTATGAAACTCGCCTTCGGCTCGTTTCATAAAACACACTCGTGTTTTAATGCCCCTCATTATGTACCAGTTGCATAAACTACTATTATTTACCAGCCATTCCTTTAGTTCCTTTTTGAACTTAGAATTGTCGAGTGATTTAATGTATACAGGTAAGTTATTATATATTCTGATTCCAGTAGCATAGGTACTCTTGCTAATTATGTAACTAGAAGGCCTGGTTGTACACACATCATATTTATATTGGGATCTTAGATTAAGTTTTGAGTCACTTTTTTTACTAAAAATATCATGTCGTTCCTTAACTAATAAACAAATTTCTAGTATATAGATACACGTCAGAGTTAAAATTTTATTACTTCTAAAGATGTCTCTTAAAGATTCCCCATTTTTAAGATTGAATATTATTCGTAGGCTTTTTTTTTGTAGAATAAATACAGACTGAACATTTACTGAATTACCCCAAAAAATTATGCCATATTTGAGTATAGGATAAACATTTCCATAATATGCCTTTTTGGATACTTCTATTGACGTTATTTTCGACAACATAGATGAGGCATAACAACTTTTTGCTAATCTAATGTTTATTTTATCGGTGTGTGACTTCCAGTTCAGATTGCTGTCTATTGTGACTCCTAAAAAATTTGTGTTTGTAACTTGTTCAATATGCGTATCCTCAATTTTTATGTTTAATTTTTGCGGTATCTGCTTATAATTAGTAAACTGTACCATTTTTGTTTTGTCCAAATTTACACATAAATTTAAGGATGACAACCAATCAGTAACTGTTTTTAAGGTAGTATATAATACATTAGTAATATCAATGTCAATGTCCTCGCTTACAAATATAGTGGCATCATCTGCGAACATCACACACAGGTGGTTAATTACTAAAGGAAACTCGTTAACGTATACCAAAAACAATAATGGTCCCAGCACACTTCCTTGCGGTACGCCTTGAAGATTTTTCTCATAGCTTGACTGTATATTTGTTACTGTTTTTGTAATCTTGTCATATGAGGCTAGTGTTGTGGCTTGGATTCTATTTGTAAGGTAAGATTCAATCAATTTCAAGGGGATACCACGAATTCCGACATGCTCAAGCTTCTTTAAAAGCATTTTGTGACAAACGCAGTCGAATGCTTTAGATAAATCTATAAATAATCCAACGGTTACCTTTTTCTTATGTATGTCTGTCCATATTTGCTGCAAAATTTTAAAAATAGCTAGTGTAGTGTTTTTCCCTTTTTGGAACCCAAATTGATTTGCATTTAATGTGTTATTTTTATTAAAAAATGATATAAATCGATTTACAATTATCTTTTCGAAAATTTTAGAAAAATTTGGAAGTAATGCAATCGGTCTATAATTTGTTATGTCTTGCTTGGAGCCCTTTTTATGTAATGGCTTTATTAATGCTTTTTTTAATTTGTCCGGAAAGATACCACTTTCTAATGTTAGGTTGATAATATGAGCCAATGGTTCCGCTATATATTGAATACTTGATTTTATCACTCTTATAGGTATTTCATCGAATCCGGTACTTCTCTTGTTTTTTAACTCTTTAACTATATTTATTATTTCTTGTATGGTGACTGGGGTCATAAATAAACTATTCAAGGTGGGTTGTGTTGCATGCCTGACACGCGTATTGTTTGTGGTATGTGCATTATTTAATTTAATGAAGAATTTATTGATAGTATTCGCAATATCTAATGGATTTTTAATATCAATGTTGTTTATTTTTATAGATTCTATTGTGTCTTTTATCTTGTTTACTTGTGTTGTATTTTGTTTTATTATTTGCCATGTGGCCTTACTTCTGTTGCTACTCTGGTTAATGAAATTACTATTTGTGTTGCGTTTCAATTGTCTTGTAACTGTTTTCATGATTTTACAATATTTTCGATAATTTTGTTTGAAACCATCATTGTTCGTTTTGAGTGTTTGTAAATATAATTGCTTTTTACGTTTGCTTGCTACCACAATGCCTTTAGTTTTCCAGTTCGGTTTTTTTTTGTAGGTTACTTTTATTCTTTTATTCGGTACACAAAGGTCGTAAATAAGTTTATAAGTGTCTATGAAGGCATTGTAGGCTTTATTTGGGTCTTTTATAGAGTACAGTTCTGAGAAACTAAATTTTGAGATATATTTTAAAAATATTTCAATGTATCTGTCTGGACTTTTACAATATACGTACCAGTAATGTAGTTTAAAACCTAATTCAGTATGGACCATAATTATCTGACAAGTATGGTCTGATAAACCAAGGTTTAATACCTCCACTCGATATTGCTTCATATTTGTGAAGATATTATCTATACAGGTTTGGGCTGTAGCTGTCACCTCTTTGACAGCTTTTAGTTCCCATTTCTAACACTCGCAGCGCTGTTTAGCAATGACAATCCGGGCATTTTGTAAAATTATTATTATACAATCCGGCTGCGACATGTACATGGCCACAATAAGGAACTTGCATTGTTTCATTGATCTTGTAATGTATACTTATCTGATCAAACAAGAAGAAGTTAATATATGCACAAGGAATTTATTTAATCCAATCCAAAAACTACATTTTTTATTTCGCTCACACTCGCTCAATGGCTTGACGTGACGTGACGTCACTACATAAGACGTAAAACTTTTCATGGCGTATTTACAGTATTTTAATCAGTAATTTTCCATTTTACAGGTAGATATATACGTCAATGTTCTTAAAGATAAATGTATGTTTATTTATCTACGTATGTCTTTCTCGTTCACGGAATAATGGTGTCCCGGACCTATGAGTATTATTGTTTTGTTTGACTTTTTATTTCAGTAAAATTATTTTTATGTGTTTTTAATATTAGGACAATTTATTGACATTTTTATTGACATTATTGTTTAATGAATTAAATAAACTGAAACTGAATGTATTTAACTGAAGATAATGAAGTTGACTGAAGTGACGTCACTGCGCGTTTTAAGTAACTTTTCAATTTACATACCTACTAACTACTATATTTTGATTTTTTTTTAATAATTAGTCTTCCAGTATTACTATAACTATTGGGTTACTAAAGTTATTTCTCAATCTGAAGGCAAGTTCCCCGTATGCCTAAACTTGGGATTAGGCATTAGGGCACAAAGTGGAACCCGTTCCTTTAAAATAGAACTGGGAAAACACTAAGACCACTAGAAACAATCAATGATATCGAGACTGCCTATAGGTTGTTTGTGATACCTACCCAGATTATAATTGTATTTAGTCATAAAAATAACGGAACAAAGACAAATTTTCGAAATTAACACTGTTAACTAAATGCTGCTCAACGTCAATTTCATTTGTTTACAAATGACATCAGTATGCTTTCTCCTTACGAAACTACACGCAATAATCATCTCATTCTCTAAAATCCATATCTCCGTTTTTTTATTATTCTAATATGAACTTTATTTCATGCAGGACAAGGTCCTTCTTATTATGCAATAATTGGGTAAGATACGAGGTTTAAATCGTAACAGATCAATATCGAGTTACTCTCGTTTTTAATCTGTATTCAAAGACTACAATATATATACTAAAGTATAGACTGGTAACTCTACGATTTTAGGAAACTGGATGATAGTGCTGCCATCTATCCCTCGTGATGTGTAAATTGATTTACACACGCACACACACATGCATAGTAGGTAACACATACACATATAAAACATTCATTCAATTAGTTTGACACATCTTAGAAGTTACGTAGAAATAAGTTTCTAAACGCGACTATGAAATTCATTGCGTACCTGTTTAGAAACTTATTTCTCTACGTAACTTCTAAGATATGCCACACTAGTCCATATTGGAGATTATAATAGGATAGAATTGGAATAGGTCCATATAAACAGAATAATTTATTATCAATATTAAATAAAAAATCAAGTGAAACTTCATTTCGTTGTTTATGTGTGTTATTATTATAAACAATCTATTAAAAATAACATACATGGCATAAATAAAATCAAAACTAACTTGAATCTAGAACAGGCCCCTTGAGGCATGGTACCTAAATTTTCTCGCTATATGGCAATGATCGCGCGCGTTGAGTCCTTTGGAGTTCGCTTACCATCAGGTGGCCGCACATATAAAAAAATGCAGATACGTTGTATGAGGAAGTCACCAGGTTCGTCAGTCACCAGTTACTTCAAACATTTCACGATTTCAGTAAATAACTTGTGTGCGCTGGGACCCCATGGACCTCGAGTTTTCGATGCCAAAAGGTCAAAATTGTACTCACAGCCGAGGCCCTTTTATATAATGAGCTGGAAACAAACAAATCAACATATAAGTATACGCAACCTATCTAACGGTAAGCAGTCATCATAAAATATTGACGCTTGCAACTCCCGAAGAATTACAAGCGCGTTGCCAACCCCGAAGTGAATTGAGGATTCACTGCAATTACACAAAAAGAAAAATGCAGATTGTCTCTCAACACAGCGCATAATTGGGAACTCTGGCGACCATACTGACCACTGTAACATCAAATTAGTACAAACAGACATAGTTTTGCTGTTATTATGGCTGCAATATTTTTACTCCAGTTGTTGCTCAAACCCTTCAAGTGATTACAATTCGCTTGTATCTTTTTCTTTTTTAGTAGGCACTCCTCCATATCCCTCCGAGAATATGACTGTGGTCAAAATTGTACCTATGCTTTAATTTTTCCGTCCCACAGTCCACTCTGATATCAACAAATCTAATCAATAAAAATAAATAAATACCTCGCAAGCATATTTTCTGGGTAGTGGTATACTTCAGTAAAATGCATTCTATAACCCTCCTGTTTGTGCTGTGATGACTGCTCTTCAAAATCAAATCCGCAACTGAGCTTCCCAGCCCTAAACCTGTTTGAATCTTTAGGTGAGGACTTGGAAATCTGTGTAAGGGGTTCCTGCAATTGTGAAAGGAAAATAAATGCCAAAAATGAAAGAATTTACTTGATTAGACTTTATTACCTACTTTGTTGCTTCGTTTAAGTTTTTTGTTATGTTATTACTTTGTGGTGCACAATAAGTCATATTATTATTATAACATATCAATTACACAAATACAAATAATTATAATTTAATTACCTTTTCCGTGTCCACCCTTACAAAATGGCTACCGTACAAAACGCAACAATTCCTGTCCTGTGTCCTGAATGACATAGGTATTAGGTATTCCTGGATTACGAGTCCTGGCTCACTATTACATTCTCAAACTATGCGTATTACACTACAATGTTTTTTATTTCGAATATGGTGGCATTTAAATGAAAACGCAACTATTTTAAATTAAATTAAATGGATTTGTCAGTAACAGTTTTATAAATATATTTGAAGTTTTATTTTGAAAATTGTCAAAAGATGAAAGATGTCGACGTGTACGAGTAATATAAACGTTCCGTTACTCCCAAATTTAAGCTGATATACACTCATAGTCCATAAAATTTTGCTCGTAACTTATAACGTAAGAGAGGCTGACAACATATATTTATCCATGTCTATGGGGTATTTAACTAGCACTCTAATTAATTTTCTGTTTGCATGAACTATTGATGAGGCTCAATTAGCTCGATGTTGTTATCACATAATTGTGTACATTACCTAAAAATGTAAATATTTTGTGTAAATTGGAACGATAAGGAACTAAACAGGAAAAAACTCCTAGTACCATAAATTTAGGTAGCAAATACGTCATCGAAATTAAGGCATAGACAAGTAAATGTAAAGGTTAATGTATACATAGTAGACAAGTTTGTGTTACTTGTTACAGTTGTTACAATGTATACATTACCTAAACATAACTGTGTGCAGTACTGACATCTAACAGCATGAGTAAAAACGACGAAGTCTTTGGCTTGGAAAAGAAGACAAGCAGTACTTAGAGCTGAAGAGCTCGTTATTTTGTCACCAATATATAGATTGCAGCTCAATCTAAGCGTTCCATTTCTTTTCTTCTAAGTTGCCATAGCATGTCTGTATTCGTCTTGTACCGCGCACGTGCTACACGTGACTTAAATTTGAAATTCGAACGAAATTAAATTCGCGCCATATTTATGGCTTTTAAAAGGAAATCGAGAGTGGCCAGGTTCGTATGTTTGAAAATAAGGTTCTTTTTAGTGTCGTTAGGGAAGTTTTTTTTTAAATCGTGTTTTTAATTTTAAATTAAGATACTTTTTCTTTTTAACGTAAAATAGAGTTATGCTTGAAATTAAGGTTTATTTTAACTTATAAACGTGACCGGATTTTTAATACAGCTAAGCTATTGGATTTTTTGTAATGTGTATGGATGGATGAATATCCGAAATAAATGATTATGATTACGTAAATGATTACTATAGGTAGGTATCATTCTGAATTATGTTCAAGGGCATTATGTCGCTTGTGGGCAAACAATATTATCGTTAGGTTATGTGGTTCTACCAATTCCATTTTTGGGGTTCCGTGAACGAGGAACCCATGTTAGTTTCGCCATGTCCGTCTGTCCGTCCGCAGCTAAGCTCAGTAATAGAACGCATGGATATATCTAATCCTACGTACCTACCAATCACGTCACTGTCACTTTTGTGGTGTAGGGTGACCAAGTTGTATGATTTTTGTTCTGTCAATAATTTGAAAAAGTAATATATAGTCAATATTGCAAATAGAAACTTTGCTATCGTCTTCTTCAGTTTGTCTTTCAATACTTTATCATGTCAAATAATTTGTGATCACGTCTCCGTAGCACCCATACTGTGTACTACACACGTCCTATATAAACGCTATCATGCTGTCTAGGCTGCTGATATGGAAACATTGGAAACAAACCGACTGTCTATTAGGCCTCAGACCATAAAGATTAGAGATATTATGATTTTCTAAGGACGCACACATAGACAATCTGCATGTATGCCTAGCTCGCACAACCACGGCCCACCCGCGCTCGTGAGATAAAAGTACTAGTGCTTAAAAGTGACTGACCTGCGCAGGCTGCGTGTCTTCCCTGCGCACACGCAGATCGATGGTGTGGAAGCCATCGTCGCCGGCGTCGAACGCTTTGTTTACCACGCCCGCCGCCATCTTCGGTGCTGCACAAAACAATTCACAGGGTCAGTGTATCCATGGTCTAAGAAAAAAGGTCTGACAATCCGGATCGTGACACAAGTGACGTCACTTCACTGTCGACGGCACGCTCGACTCGAAAGCAGCTTGTGTCACCCACACTACTGACCGATGTACCGGAATGCCACACCTGGCGTAGTATATAATTGACAATATTTCAAAATTTATAATGATGCCTTAGAACGTAATAAAATAGTTTTAAGATTTTTTTCTTCGCTAGATTTGAAGAAAATCGCCAAAATGTATAAAACGGAAGTGTGACGTCATTCCTACGACTGTAAAGGAGCAATGCTGTCAAACATGGGTAATTCGTAAAAATTACGTCATAATTCACTTACGATTCGCTACTTTTAGATCAGATATTTTTGAATGAAAATTAAGATTACGGGAGAAATAAATAAACACGTGGACCTTAAAATTTCATTTTCTATCGATCTAGGACATAAAAAGGCCAACTTGAAAATTTGAAATGTTGTCAATTGTATCACGAGTGTGTCGATAATGACCAGCTAATTTACCTAGTGTGGACCTAATTTAAAGTCCGTGTTGGCGAATGTCTCACAGTTATATAAGCTACGCCGACATTCTACACATCCTACTAGTGAATGAGAGAAACTCCACATTAATAACCTGTACACATATTCTACACAAACAATTAAACACGCACAAGCACACACAGATGGACAATCGTCTGGGAACCGGAACGGGCGTAGGGTCAATACACGCAAGGTTTCTATAACACACACACATACCTACTTGATTGCTACTCGAGTTTTGCAGACAGATATTTTACCAAAACTATAATTAATTATGTGTACCTACATACAGGGTGGGTTCAAGACGTGGACATTTCATGGCACAGACACAAACGTTATAAAACATATAATATACAAATTGGTCTACTTACGGTGTAACTTATACTTGAAACAAATATATGGATATGATAATATAAAGTACAACGGCTGTCTCAAGTTGAATTTAAGAATACTACCTAAGAATATTCAAAATTAAGTAAGTTAAAAATAAAGAAAAATGTTTTCTTTTTTTAAAAAGAATATTTTTATTTAGTGCACATTTAAAATAGTTTCCTAAGCCTAAGGAATCCCATAATGAATTTACACGAAGTATCTAATCGATTAAGCTTCCACGCGAATGACATTTTGTATATGTACATCATAAATAAATACTCTTTATTGCATAACCTCAACAAAAGTAACACATAACAGTACATAATGACAATGAGTAGAGGCAAACAACAGGCGGTCTTATCGCTAATGAGCGATCTCTTCCAGACAACCTTAGTAAATAAATTAGTATGAGTATATGGATATGGCTGTGACAACGAAGTGTCCAGCGTCAGAACGTGTCAGAGAGCATTACGTCAGATAAGTTTAAAGTTTATACCCGGCTAAAGCACGCGGCATGCAATGATAGCATCAAAGAGCATCACGTCAGAAAAGCATAAATCCTGGCTTCATAAAAGCATTATAAAACCACTATAAAGCCACAAAGGGCTGATCTCCATTGATTGGACATGCGCTAGAGTCGATCGATCACCGTTCCAGTGACCGCGCACCGATAATGACCACGCGGGCGCGGTGCAATGCAACTGTTGCAATCGATAACGACCGGTTTAGGATCGATGTTTTGTCAGATTCACTTCCTGTGGGTATAGTTTGATGGGTAAACTGGGCATGGGACTCAAAAGCCCTGAGAATATTAGTAGTCCATACATCATACTTATCACCCTCCTAGAGATTTTCCGGTTGCCCTAATATAAGGAGCCTAGGGGTCCGGATTTGACACTTAATCCCAAGATTAGGCGTAGGCATTAAATACCTACGGCAAATTCGGTAGTAGTATTAGTAGTGGACGGGTAGTTGTACTGGACTAGGCAGAAATACAGCACGCACAAAGACTGATACGCGCCGCGCGCTGCGCGTTTAGAGGCCATCCGACATTTTCCGAGATGGCTTTGATACCTATTGGTTGTATACCCCCTTTATTTCGATACCCTTTGAGCGATTTCTCTCACTATTTCTTCTTTTGTTTGTCTCACTATTTCGAGTTATTATCGGACAAACTAAATAGATACATACATACGAATTTTTAACCTGTAGAATGTAATTAATATGTGAGAATTAATTTTATATACCTAGATGTTGACATGTAATTTTTAAATTATGAATAAATGATTATGATTATATACAAATGACAACGTATCATGTCAATACGCTATTTGACTATTATTTTTTTCATAATGCCAATCGAACCAGTTTTTAGAGACCATCAAATGTCTATATGGGACCAACAACATTTAGAGCACAATTAAGGGCTAAAATTAGGGATAAACCTAGCTCGACGCTAGCGGGTCTCAAAAAGGCTCCTACAAATTGGCCCTGGCAAATGACGTCACTTGCACTGCATTCGACCAACCGTTGTATGGGAAAATTAGTATTTTGCTGTTTTAGTCGTAAAATAATGCGTTTAGGTACATAGTTGCCATACAATTATTTTTTTATTTTTACATAAGCATTCTATTGATACCTTTTATTTGAATTTTGGACGGTAAAAAAAATTACATAATTTTCTGAGTTTTTGATGATTTTTATGATTTTGGTAAAATTTTATAATTTACGA
This sequence comes from Cenopis cana, assembly GCA_951800055.1. NCBI lineage: Eukaryota > Metazoa > Arthropoda > Insecta > Lepidoptera > Tortricidae > Cenopis > Cenopis cana. The sequence goes on along the minus strand of OX637476.1, from coordinate 21,753,630 downwards.
TTTATTGTGATATTTTGATGGCTAACTATCCAAAAAGTGACACTGTGTTATAAATTTTAACATGTGTCAAATACCGTATTTTAGTACTCCTGTTTTACTGTTGTGCTGAATAAACTCTGCAACGTATTTTGTATGAAAAATGTGGTTTATTGACCAAAAACATTAGAAGTCTACTGCTATTCTCTTTAGTTCGTTGCAACTAGTTTACTTTCTCTGTATATAAATGATGCATACACAACACACATACAATTATAGTCAGTATTTGCATTACTATGCAAATAAATGACTCTCAAACAAAAGGTTCCACTTTATTGGTGACTCAGTAAAGACCGCCACCGCCAAAAAGGTACACCCTTTTACACAGACAGATATCACTGGCATATATTTGAAATATTATCGCTGGATATGTAAATAAGACACAATTTGACTATCTAGACCGTTGCATTGTGTGTACATAATTATGTCAGTTACGCCTGTTAATTTTTTAACATTAATTTATGGTACACCAGGGGGTGACATAAAATTTTGTATTCAACACGGGCGGTAATAAAGAAAGCCTCAGATTGCATATTTATCGCCCTTGCCTTCGGCTCGGGCTTCAAATACCTGCGATCTGAGACATTCTTTGTTTTACCGCCCTTGTTAAGTAATAGATTAGGTACTTACTACTTAGGTTAGTACATAGCTGCATAGAGATTAAACGTACGAGTAAGTAGACTGACAGTTTTATATAATATATGGCGATTTGCGATGAATAAAACTAATTTACTTAACATTTTGGGCGCCATTTTTGTAACAAAAGCAAATATTCAAAACTTTTTACTAAGCCAAGTGAGGTATCATATTAAAGGGCTTGAAGAACACATTGGTTCAAAAATGGTTTTACGTTTTTATATAGAGTAGTTAATATAAAGAAGGAAAATTTAAATGAAATCTAATAAGCAAATATTCTATTCATTACTGTACAAGTATGACGCTACGCAAAGGTTGTATGGAAGTGATTGCTTATTAGGGATGAGAACGCCTTTTGTATACATACCTACCTCTACCTACATGTTACTGTTTTGTTTCTGTGTGTAACTGTTTCATTTGTGTGAGATAAAGAGAATTTATATTATACTAGTTTATTCCCGCGACTTCGTCCGCGTGCAACTCGTTTATCGCGATAGAATTTAATTGCAATTTTTTTATATCAGGCGCTTACCTAGTTATTGCTCTTCCATATAAAATTCCACTCCCTTAAGGGATATTTTCCGGGATGAAAAGTATCATATGTCCTTCCCCGGGACTCAAACTATCTCCATGCAAAATTTCATCTAAATCGGTTCAGTGGTTGAATTTGACCGCCGGGAAAGGAAACCATCGACACGCGAAGAAGAAGAGTGGTTGAATTAAGCGTGAAGAGGTAACAGACAGACACACTTTCGCATTTATAATATTAGTACAATATTGGTTTGTAATGTACACTGTGCGAAAAAGAACTAATTATTAGTAAGTTTTACTTAGTGAATCCCAGGACAAGGAGATTATATACTGACGGTACACAAAAATACATAACACTTAACTAATATTTAAAAATAAATAATTATAAATGAAAACGCCCCTCCTCAAACCTGCAGTTTTTGATAATAGTAGTTATTTTCTTATACCAAAAAAATTGTCCTTGTAACTACTAAACTGTTTTGTAACCGTTAGTATATAATTTCCGTGTCTTGGGATTCACTAAAACTTACTAATAATTAGTATTTTTTTCACTCAGTGTATGACCAACTGGTGACTTGGAATGTAAATGAGATTCCCGCACGGACACGGTACAAGCTACTAGGTACTTGTAGTACTCGTACCTAGCTACTGTGCAAGATTACGCAGCTGCAACGAATGCATTAGATGTGCAAGGTTTGCTATCCGAGAATAAAGTACCTATGAAGTGTGTGCACTCTGCTACCAAGAACGGAACTAAGTATAATTAATTTCTCTCCTGTGCTTTGGAAGGCACGCTAAGCAGTTGATCCCGACAGCAGTCAATTCTACAGTCAAGTTGCCCCACTCACTTGATAAGCCTAAACCCAATAAGGTCTAGTTTCCCCTCGGGTTGGAAGGTCAGATGGCAGTCGCTTCCGTAAGAACTATTGCCTACGCCAAATCTCAGGATTAGAGCGGACCCACGGCGTCCTTCAGGATGCAACAGTACTGGGATAACGCTAGGAGGATGATGATAATGATGACATTGGTTTTAAAGTCTGGTGAGCAAGTGTAAGTCAAGCCCGAATCGCCCTATGCTAGGCAATCACTGTAGTTTATGGACGCATAGTGATGTGGCGTTCACGAGAATATTCCCGAAACCTTTGATGATTTCAGGGTATGGCATATCTGTAGCATTAACGCTGACGCACACATAGACAATGTGCATGTATAGCTCAACACACAACAATGGCTCACCCGCGCTCGTGAAAAAAAAGTACTCTAACTTTATGGACGATTAAATAAAAATTGGCATCGTACCCAGTCACCCTACCGGAAAATTTTATTTATTTTTATCTGTCGCCTGGACATGTTCTTGAGAAAGGGATAAAACACAGATAACTATATATGAACCCATTAATCGACTTTAGGTACCTACACGTTTAATCATAGTTCAACGCAGATACGTAACTTAATGATCTAATGATGATGACTGATAAGTTGACTTCCGGATATAACTTTACTTCCACAAACTCGTATATTACTTAACTTGGCTCATTGAAAAGGGCACTTTGATCAGTGTTAAATAAAGTTTATATTTCTATAAAACACAACAGTTAGATTGCCTAGGTTTGATTGAATATCTAGATATGGCAGTTACGCTTGAGAGCATGCACACACTTGGATTGCACATATTTTCTACATCTCTGACTGCCATAATACCTAGTAAGTTACTAAACTACTAAGTAGTAGTAGGTAATCGACGCTTCAGTAATTTCTTGCCAGTAACCTTTTACCTCCAAGGGAATGGGTTTTATAAAGATTCCTTAGACCATTGTTAGATGAAATTGTAACTCTGTACGTTTTTAGGGTAAAGGGAAAAACGGGACCCTATTACTAAGGCTCCGCTGTCCGTCTGTCACCAGGCTATATCTCGAGAACCGTGATAGTTAGACAGTTGAAATTTTCACAGATGATGAATTTCTGTTGCCGCTTAACAACAAATACTAAAAAGCAGAATAGAATAAATATTTAAGGGGGCTCCCATACAACAAACATGATTTTTTTTGCTGTTTTTATAGATAATGGTACGGAACCCTTCGTGCGCGAGTCCGACTCGCACTAGGCCGGTTTTTTTTTCCAAAATCCGGAATCAGGATATTCGACGGAGAACCAGGGTTACCAACATAACCCTGAGGAGCAGGGTGAAGTGGCAGTGGGCGTCGAAGAGCCAATGGCCGATAGGGCAGACGAAGTTCTGGGGGTCTATGATAGCCGTATGATAGCCCCTGAAGTGGAGACCGCGAAGGACTCTTCCTGTGGGACGGCCCCCGCCAGGTTTTTGGGATCCGATGTATTTCATTGATGATGCATCTCTCTCTGATTGTATGCTATGCCTCAGTGCGCGAAAGAAGGGGGGGAAGGGTAGAGGGGGGGGGTTTATCTAGGATACTAAACTTCTTTTGCCCATCAGTGGTCTAAGGCCACTATACTTTGCTCGTTAGGTAGATATGTCGTGTTTCGTTCCTGGTGGTAAGCAAAAGATCGCTAAAGCTCCCGAGTCTGTGTTTTATTGAGAGTGAGGGAACGTATGTCTCTCGCTGTCAACCCAACGAATCCTCCAGTCAAAAACGGTTGGCAACGCGTGCGTGATTCGCAAGCGTCTATTGGCTACGGTATCTGTTATAAGCTTGTTTGCCACCGTCGTTATATAAAAAACACGATATGTTAATAAAGCGGTTACTAAACCTAGATGACGAAAGATTAAAAATAATCTAGGTAAATAAATCTAGTGTCTAAACAAATTAAATACTCGAAATACATTTCAAGTGCTTGTTGAATCATACGTTTTATGCTAATTACTTATTAAGGTAGGTATGACGACTTTGCAGTTTTTTTGTTTTGTTTTCGACTTTTCGTCCATCTACTTAAAGTGTGGTGACGTAACAAGGCGATAATTTTTGGAATGGCTTTATTCGACTACAGTTATGTAACTTACGTCAATACAATTATACTGTTAAAGATATTTAAACAAAATCTTGTAATTATAGTTCTTATGGTGATAACTTCGTAATTAGTAGGTCGATAAAGCAGGTTTTACAATCTGTACCATTAATTAACTGGCCTAGTGCAAGAACTATTATATAATCTGTGCTAGTGCAGTTTTATAACAAGTTTACCCAGTTAGGTACTTCGCATCTAGTTTTTACCAAATCCGCATCAAGTACATCAAGCAACCATGTTGTTAAATTATATTTCAATAAATAAATAAATTATAAATTAAATTATAAGTTAATTGAGTAGCTAGGCATAGTAGGCATGTGTCGTGTTTTTATTTTATTTTATTTTTCAGAAAACAGAATTTATTTATTTGCTTATGACACAGTAACTTCACTAAGACATGTTACAATGAATTATGCTTCATTGTATGCAAAAGAAAATTAAATAATGAACACAAAAATAAAATAAAATATCAAATTGAAATAATGGTAAAGTTAACGTCGTTTTTTTTTTTAGATTAGAGGCAGGTATCTAAAAAATCACATTTAAAATGCTACGAATTTAAAATCGCAAATTCAAAGAGATTGACACCACGGACCCCTAACAAACTTCGAAATCTTTTCTTTGATCTATAAGACCCAGCAGTGGGACCAATACCTACACTCGTAAAGATAATCATTAATTTAAACATTAAAACATTCAATTTATTATAATAACATTAATATATTAAAAAAAATTACCACCTTTATGAATCAATCCAATCAAATACACATCACTTAACACAACACGTTGTCACAACACAACACAAATGAAATAATAATAATAACACAACACGGCGGAGGCGTGCGCAAACGCACCTGTCCCGCGCAACACTGCCAGTGCGCACCTATAGTCAACTTTAACTTACGGTCAAGGACCCGGCATAGTGCCATAGCAAGCTCACGACCTATAGTGAACCTTCCGCCATTGGAATAAAGATCAGGTGTTGTGTTCTGCAAACCTGTTTGACCGGAAGAAAAGGTATTTAAGAGCTAATCATAACATAGGGATTTGCTCATTGATGTATTGGGAGTGGGAGGCTGAGGATGGCAGAAGAAATGGCTTGATGTCAATTTGTTGGGTTCTTTGTGTGTATCTGAATGTAGTCATGGTGACCTATGCAGTTATGTCGATAATTGCAGGGTTTTTGGGGTTGCATTAGGTAATAGTACAGTCGAGTACAAAAGATATATAATTTTTTAGGGTTCCGTACCCGAAGATTCAAACGGAACCCTATCAGCTGTCATTCACGCATCCGTCCGTCCGTCCATCGTCTGTCGTCTTCCTTGACCTATGCACTTGAAATTTAGTGATAATGTTTATTATTACCTTCGTATATTTTTTTACCAACAAATACCTACTAATAAACGGATAAATCAGATTTTTTCTTACAAATTTCCTATTAAACCAATTTCGGCGGTTGTTTCGGAACCTTAATATAGGTGAAGCAATTTTTATTTAATTAATAATGTGTTTGCGTGAGTTTGGTTGAGCGGCTTCAACCGGATAAGGCTGCGTTTCCACCAGAGATGTGCGAGGATGTGTTTTCATATATTTGACACCTCGCTCGGCGCGTTGCGAGCATCGTCCTCGCACATCTCTGGTGGAAACGCAGCCTAAGTGCCCTTACCATGAGTTTAAGAGTTTGCATGATTGTACTCGCTAGCGACTGCGTAAACAATTTAGTATGGACAAAAGTACAGCGCCTCTGGCGATTACGCAATAGAACTAAGAATCAGCATACTAAGTGCCAGTTGCACCAACGTACGAACACAGACCGGTCATCGTCAAATATGGCGCCGGCAGCTGTCATCCCATAGAAACTTGTCAAACTTTCCATACATTCATATTTGACGAACACCGCCTACGATTACAGACGGTTTGGTGCAACCCAGACTAAGTCGTTTACACAGTTGCTAGCGAGTACGGTCATGCAAACATTGCAAACTCATGGTAAGCGCACAGCGTGTGACTAGATTCGAGCTACTGGGAGTTTTGTCACTGGTCCACAAAACCTAGCCTAACTGAAGAGTTCAGCAAGAAACTCAGCTAGGCCCGACGTGGGTCCAACTGACTCTACCCGGTATGCGGCAGTACTGGGACGTGACTGGGAATATAAACAACAGTTTGTTTGGGTTGGCAGTAACGCCGGCTGGTTTTTGAAACGTATAAGTAAGTAATGAAAACTAACCACGAATGTTAGCAACAGACGAATAAAATAAAAATGAATAAAATGAACTTTATTCTGTAAGTAGGCCGCAATGGCACTTTTACAAGTCAAACCCTACTAGCGTTTCACAGAGGCCACTGCCGAGAAGAAACGCCGAAAGAAACTCGACAGTCAGCCATTTTCTCACAAAAACATGCTTATCACCGACAATGATACAACGAAGAGAGGTAGGGCACAGCAAAATGGAGCTGCTCGAATTTGGAGCAGCCCAACTGGGGAAGTACCTACCTACGTACCTCCGCCCCGCAGAAGACCACAGCCATTAATAACAGTATTTACTATACAATGTAGTGTTGTGTTCCTGGATTGAGCAAGGTTGCCAGAGCTCCCGAGGATGCACTGTGTTGAGAGCGAGGGACCTAAATTTGTCCCTTCTGCTGTCAACACAGTCAATCCTACTAATTGTTTGCCACCGTCGTTGTATAAAACAAAGACATCCAAACACGCTTCTGAAACAGGCTTTCGATTCATCAAAACCCTAGGTTTAGCGATGTGTGAATGGATAACCGGTTTCGGTCCGATAGAAGGAAAGGGCCGGCATTTACTTTTGAGTTTCTAAAAACCATCTGAGACATAGAATACAGTGTCTTAAAATCTAAAAAATATATATGTGTTACATAAGGATCTTGTCTAGTCAAATTCGCAATCAGTTACATGACCTGATGAATTTCACTCGATAGATAAAAATCGCGAAGTTACCCCTTTTTGGAATGTATTTTCAATACTACGGCTATATTACTGATATTTAACATTTAATTTTTTTACTCTATTAAAGATCCTAAATAGTTATAGACAAATTCGCAGGGTTTGCTTTGATAAAATGATTGGCTTAATGACTATAGCTAAATATTTACGAAACTGCGCGCAGAGCTTGCGTAGAGAGCGGGATGGTTAATTGTAAACTCAGGCGTGTTAGAGCGGGACATTTGCGTTGGGGATACAGGGCCAAAACGTTGCAACTTGCAACTGACATTTTCGTCCTAATTTGAACCTTAATGCGATAGCACAGATGCGCACTATAACAATATGGCACTAGCTTGGTACCTACTCGTCACACTGTCTCCAAGATTAGCCCGGATCTACAAAACCTAAGCCAAGACATCTCACTTAGCTCAGCCATGATTAGCAAACTACCTTACATCCAAAAGACCATAACTACCTGAGCTTTTTTACCATCATAAGCCCTTATTGTGGTGAAAGCTCGATTCGACACGGCCCAGATCTGAATAAAGCTCGGTAATGGGGCGCTTTCATCTGTTGTGTACCCGCAAGATGAGCTTGCTCTGACTTTTGTGAGAGCTTTTGGTTACCTGCATTTGGTATGTTACTTACTTAGCAAAACAAGGCTTAAACAATTCACATCTGCATTACACAAAAGGCTAGTAGACAAATATATAGCAATAGAATAAATGAATATAACAATAAATCGATCGCAGCTGCTGTGCGCGGCATGGTAATATAGACTTTAAATACAATGTACTATGATTGAATTTCGTTTAAAAAAGTAAAATTCTTTCCGATCCGATCCGTTTGGTGGAAATCGACCCTTATTGTTAACCATGTCTCAAGCAAATAAATTTAATTTAATTTCATTTTAGATTTTTGATTTACGCAGACGAATCTTAATAAATTCTTACTGGTAAAAGAAACCTACAAATTTACCTAATATTACCTAATTTGCATGTAATACGTAGGTCTACATATACCAACTCATGCCACTTCAAGCAATTGTGTGGAGTGCCGTATTAAGTAGATAGTAACAATTAGACAGACAGAGTGAAAACATAACGGTTAATTTTTTACCTTTTTGGTACCCTTAAACGTGGGCAGCGGTCAGGACTTGGATGGGTGACCGCTTTGAGTGGTTACTAACTGAGCGCTCCCGTGCTTTGGAAGGCACGTTAAGCCGTTGATCCCGGTTGCTGTCTATGGCAGCAGTCGTTAAGCCAAGTTGGAGGCCTTCGGGCGGTTTGAGAACTTCTAACAGTCAAGTTGCCCACTCACTTGACAAAGCCTATAATCCCAATAAGGTCTAGTTTCCCCTCGGGGTTGGAAGGTCAGATGGCAGTCGCTTTCGTAAAAACTAGTGCCTACGCCAAATCTTGGGATTAGGTAGCGGACCCCAGGCATCCTTCAGAATGCAACTGTACTGGGATAACGCTAGGAGGATGGATGGTACCCTAAAAATGAAATTATTGCAGCGATAGGTTGCTAGTGTCTCGCCCATAACACATTTAACCCAAGGAGAACTTTATGTTTTCTAGGTATATAGGAATTTAATAAAATCTACTACATAAATATGGTGCGAATGGCCTAAGATTTAAATTAAGTACGTATAATGTGTATGTGTACATTCCATATGACATAACGGGTTTTGACGAAAACTGTGTAAATGATAACTGTGAAAACAATGATAATGCAAACAGAAAACCGGTATGTAAGTAATATTTTAATTTGCATAAGTAATAACTCATGAGTGGTTATAATATTCTCTTTGAACTCATGTAAAAGAATATTGATGAAAATAATAGAGGTTAAACGTCGTTTTATTGCCAACACTCAACCTCTTTACAAAACAAAAACACAACACGGTTTCCATGGCAACGCTTATTGACAAAATCCTGACAGTGTTTTAGAAAATACTTTATTGGTGAATCGAATATTGAAATAATGTTATTTTAGATTATATTTAGAACAGAAATGAAGTTATTGAAGATACATATGCGGTATCATCCGCCAGGAATTATTTTGGAGTATTCTCAGAAGGGCACCGTCAAAAATAGAGAGATTGATCTCTTGGATTTGAACAGCAAGTAAATAAACTATCATTACTAATAACTATGACATGGGGGGGATGCCTGGGTTAAGTGGTATTTCTAGCCACTAAAAACTCCACGACGACCGCCATCTGCGCTCTCATGCGGGGGACTCCGGGATCTAATACTGAACGCACTGGAGCCAGCACTGGAGCCCCCCTCGCGCTTTTCTGCCTTTTCGGTTGGGCCACCCTCCCTGGGGCTGATAAGCAACTAGTAGGTGCAAGCTTTGCTTAGTTTAGGACTAGGTCGATTTGTGTGAGACTGTCCACAAATATTTATTTATTTAAGCGTGAAGAAATGACAGGCAGACAGACACACTTTCGCATTTAATAAATAAATATTTGTGGACAATCTAACACAAATCAACCTAGTCCCAAACTAAGCAAAGCTTGTACTATGGGTACTAAGCGGCGATATATATATACTTATATAGATAAATAGATACTTAAATACGTAGAAAACATCCAAGACCCAAGAACAAATATTCATGCTCATCAATTTCAATTTCAATTTATTTCCCATATAGGTATACATTGATACACTTATATGTCCGTCAACTTTTACACATTTTCGACTTAAAAACTATTGATAATAACATATGGTTAATGAAGTCAGCTTATCATTTAAACATTACAGTCATTCCATACATATTTTTCTGTTACATCACATCACACAAATAAATGCCCTGGCCGGGATTCGAACCCGGGACCTCCAGCTTCGTAGGCAGGGGCACTATCAACTAAGCTAAAGCGGTCGTCAAATTTAGGTAGCGGTCGTTTATAATATTAGTATGTATGTTCCCGCAGAAGCGACATCCCCGCGCTAGCCAACGAGCTGTACTCTCGAGAGGTCCTCCTCACTGAAGATGTGAAGGATCAGCTGGAGCAGTGTCTCATCACGCTGAAGAAGAGAATAGAGCATGAGGGTCCTGCCGGGAAGAGGTTCTACATATACAAGACGCTGATGACGCATGTGCTTCCACTGACTAACGTGGCGTTTGACAAGAGTGGGGAACGGTAAGATATACAGTCTGGCAAAAAATAGTAGAAAATAATAGGGGCGCCAATGTCACTTATATGGCGGAACGAATACTTCGACCAAAATACCATGATATTTTATTTTCAACTAAAACATTTTTAGTAAGTTCGTGATAAACATATATGTTAATCAATTATATTTACTAGTGAGTAAAGTGAAAAAATACTGTTCATAGGGGAGGTGAAATTTAAAGTCAATGCCACAAAAACTTGAGAAAACTGTATTTGTGCATGTAGGTAAAAAATAATGCCTACGCCAAATCTTATGATAAGGTACCTAGCGGACAATCCTTCAGGACCTCTTCTGCTTCAGGACTTCAGGACTCACTTTAGGATGATGATGATGAATTAATTGAATACATTTGTCACTCATTCAACATGCAAACACATACACACACGCTCCATGAATAAAAAATGAATAAAAAATGAATAAAATGAACTTTATTCTGTAAGTAGGCCGCAATGGCACTTTTACAAGTCAAACCCTACTAGCGTTTCACAGAGGCCACTGCCGAGAAGAAACGCCGAAAGAAACTCGACAGTCAGCCATTTTCTCACAAAAATATGCTTATTACAATGATAAATGATAATACTTAACCTACTTAAGATCAAGAAATCTAAGTATCTATATAAAGCAACACAAAAACAAATAATAAAAAGAGGAAAAAAACCAGTTATGTACAGTGTGTAATTCTGCAAGAAAACATTTCGAAACTGTATACCTTAGAATTATCAAATTCTATTTAAGAAAAAAAAATTGAATCCTTTAGACTATAAATTTAGTTATAAATCTTTTGATATGTTTTCTTGCAAGAACTGCGTCAACTAGATAAAATTAAAAAATACACAATATATGAATCTTTACTCTATTTAAGTATCTGGTTTGGGCCATGCTTTTCTGTCTGTTAGATAGTCCTCAACCTTGTAATAAGCCTTCGACATCAATGATTTTTTCAAGTACTTTTTAAGAGCTGGAAAAGGTAAATTCAAAACTTCATCAGGTAACTTATTATAAAAACGGACACATTGACCTACAAAAGATTTGTATACTTTACGGACACGAAATTTTTTAGTGGCAATTTTATTTTTATTTCTAGTATTAAAATTATGTATATCAGAATTTTTACAGAAGGAGTCTATGTTCTTAAGGACATAAACAATATTCTCATAGATGTACTGGGACGCTACAGTTAAAATGTTGATTTCTTTAAAGAGTTCTCTTAAAGATTCACGTGAGCCTAGGTTATATATGGAGCGAATGGCTCTTTTTTGTAACACAAAAATTGTCTGTATGTCAGCTGCTTTACCCCAAACCAGGATACCATACGACATAACACTATGAAAATAGCTATGATAAACTAGGCGAGCTGTTTCTACATTGGTAAGTTGCCTGATTTTTCTGATAGCATATGCGGCTGAACTTAATTTACGCGCCATAACGGCTATGTGGGGACTCCATTGTAGATTTTTGTCTAATGTTATACCTAAGAATATTGCTTTATCTACTATTTCTAAGCACTCGTTATTTAAGAGTATACTAGTTTCCACCGGTCTAACATTAGGCAAAAAAAATCTGACACATTTAGTTTTCTTAGCATTAAGTAACAGATTGTTAACGGTAAACCAGTCAAGTACTTTGTCCAGTGTGCCATTAACTCTACTATAGTCAACTGATTTTCGGTCAACCTTAAAGATTAAAGATGTATCATCCGCGAATAAAACTATATCACAAAGATTACTTACTATAGACGGCAAGTCATTTATATAAACCAAAAATAAAAATGGACCTAAGATAGAGCCCTGAGGCACTCCTAACGTTACTATTGCCCCACTAGACTGGGTTCCATTTACAACAACTGCTTGAGTTCTATTGCTGAGATATGAAGACATAAGACTTAACGCATTAGCAGACAAACCATAATGTTTAAGTTTCAAAACGAGCGTCCCATGATCCACGCAATCGAAAGCTTTAGAAAGGTCACAAAAAATACCTATCGCATCACAGGAATTCTCCCAAATATCGTAAATATGTTTAATAAGCACAGATGCAGCGTCAGTCGTGGAGCGCCCTCTTGTGAAACCGAACTGTTTACTTGTAAGCAGTTTATTTCTATTAAAGTGCATTAGCATATCGTTTAACATTAATTTTTCAAAAACCTTACTTAATACTGGTAGTATCGATATGGGACGGAAGTTGGTTAGGTCGTTTAAATCACCCGATTTAAATAGAGGTATGACTTTACTAAACTTCATAAGATCAGGAAAAATACCCTCTGATATGCAGTTATTGTAAATCAAAGCTAATTGGGGCGCAATGACATCTATGATATGATTAATAACTTTTACTGATGTTCCCCATAAATCCTCGGTTTTCTTTAAATTGAGCGATTTAAATGTTTTAACAACCTTGATTGAATCTACTGGACTAAAATTAAACGTTACATCACATTTACTAATGTTAGCACAAAGCAAAGCTTTAGCTTGGGTTTTAGATGACTGCAGACATTTTGTAGTACTACTTGCTATATTTGAAAAATAGTTCTCGAATGCCAAGGCAACATCGTTATTTGACATGACCTGTTGGTCTTCCGTGAGAATGTTGACTTGATAATCGCGAGTTTTAAATTTACCAGATTCTCTATTTATAATATTCCAAACAGTTTTCACCTTGTTGTCAGATACTTTAAGTTTAGAACTAATATAATTTGCTTTAGCAGCAAAACACACTCTCTTGAAGATGTTTGAGTAACTCTTGACATAGTCCAGGAAATCACTGTTCTTGTTCACCTCCCTCTCACCATAAAGTTCATAAAGCCTATTTCTACTTCTATGTATACCTACGGTAGCCCAATCACTAAATTTTATCTTATTATTTTTATTTTTTGACCCAGAAATAGTTTTTACTGAAAAATTTTCATTGAAGCAATTAATAATTAAGCCGAATAAATCTTTATACATGCTATTCGAATTACTTTGTGAAAGTGATAACATACAAATATTATGGTTAATTTCATTTTTAAATAATTCCAAACGAGAACTAGTTATGGGTCGGTATGTTATAGTTTGGGGTTGTTCTTCTTGATTAATCATAGAGAAAGATGCCATTTGACCACTGTGGTCAGAGTTAAAATCACTAACACATTCATACCCGTAGGAGGGCTACGGCTACACTATATTATTGTCTTCGGCATAATTTTCTCCATTCTATTCTCCCATAAGATCCTCTTAAAACGGCAACGTTATCTCGAAAAGAATCAGTACGGAGATCAATATTGTCGCAGCCTAGATTTCGCTCCTCCGCACGTTAGCTCTCACGATTTCTAACTCAGTCGTTCCTAGGAAATACGAGGCAGAATACATTAGAAATTACGAGTAGGTACATAGAGTTAGCGCTTTTTGTTCTTGAGGTGATTTCCTAGTCGGTTAAATTTTTACATTTCAGACCTTTTATGTATGCCTCATGTCATGGGTATGCGTAGTTGCAATTTGTCAATCTAGGGTTTTCTCATTCCTGCGTCTCTCAGATTAATGAAGTCTGACGATTATAGTAGGACCGAAACAAAGTTCGGAGCTCGCTAACTTTTTGAGGACGATCCGTCAGTTGAGTCTAAATTGCAAAGCCTGAAACACCGCCGTCGAGTCGCTTGCCTATCAGTATTTTATCGGATACATTTTGGGGAGTGTGCACATGAATTACACGATTTAATTCCGCCTTCTCCGTTCCATCAGCTGACGACCAGACGAGGGGAGTGGTGTCATCCTTATGTTGTTAATATTCCGTTTATTCGCACGAAGCGATTTGCTTCCTCTTTTCTAATGCGAACAGCAAAGGAGTGGAACTTGCTCCCGTCTTCTGTATTTCCGGACAATTATAATCTGGGCCTCGTCAAGGCAAGAGTAATAGGCTATTACTGAACCAGTGAGCTACATCTTAGGCCTTGTCGTCGCTTTCCATCAGGTGAGACTAAGGTCAATCGCTGTTCAGTCATAAATTAAAAAAAAAATGCCCATATACCTAGTCATAAAGTACTCCGAACCTCTCGCTCGAAAACGGTTAATACTCACGTATTAAATTGTCACTCCGGGCGACATGTTTCGAACTCTTTGACTCACGGAAGATTAAAGTCAAAGATAACAATTAATCCTAGTATGGCGTCTTCCTAAATATATTGTCATACTTACCTTTTTATCATTTATTCGATAAATATTCGTTTACATTGTGTTAGTCATGTTTAAAGATAAGTTACTTAAGAAATATGTTCATATATATCATTTTAAACTCTCGCTATTTTAAACATACTTAAAAGATAAACACAACAAAACAAAACATTAATAATCTCAGTATTTTTTTCTGTTGTGTCTCCACCACCCAGAGGTTGTCTGGAAGAGATAAGACTGCCTGTTGTCTACCATCAACATGTTTTATTTTAATCTTGTTTTTTTAGGTCTTTTGGTTGTTGAACAATAAAAAATATTGATGTCACACGTGGCCACAAAGTCGCACTTACCGCACGCTTCGTGCGCGGAAAATCTCACTTCCTGGCTGGGTGAAATAAAATTTTGTACCTACTTACCACGGGCGGTAATAAAAAAGCCTCAGATCGCATATTTATCGCCCTTACCTTCGGCTCGGGCGTCAAATACCTGCGATCTGATACATTCTTTTCATTCCTCATACTCTGAAAGTAGGTCATATTTGACCTAAGGAGCGGGTTGAAAGTGGGCCATGTCGCCCCACGGGCTAACATGTATTTTTGATTCCAAAACATTTTAAATTAACCAATCCAAATGCTTCACCACATTGAAATCCACCAATCACAAAACACATCGACAGCCAAATCAGCCAATCAGAGCGTTGGGTTCTCTTATAAAAAAAATGAGCAATGGCAGACACATGTACTATCGAACCTATCTAAGGTTGTCTGGAAGAGATCGCTCTTTAGCGATAAGACCGCCTGTTGTTTACCTCTAGGTTTAAATATACATACTCTGTAATAGTTCAATTTATTGAGGTGTGCAATAAAGAGTATTTGTATTGTATTGTATTGTATCGAACCAACTGAATCGTGACCCACCATATAGAGTAAATAGGTTTTGCCAATTTTGCCGGTCAGCCAATGCATATACAATTTAATATTGGTCTTAGATGCACCAGTAATAGGACGTGGTATCAGGTTACCTGTTCTTGACCTCTAGTTTCCTTTTCCTTTACATCTTCCCTGATAGTTTTGTCCTTGTTCGGGTTATCGGGCAACTACGATCGAGCCTGCAAAGTATAGGACGAGGAGTCAGGCTACCTGATCTGATTCCTTCAAATCGTCCCTGACAGTGCTAACCTTGTCTTCAGATGCTTGTCAGGCAGCTACGACCGCACCTGCAAAGTATGGGACGTGGAATCAGGCAGCGAACTGGCGACGCTCACTGGACATCAGAATGTCGTCTACTCAGTCGCCTTCAACTTCCCTGCTTGGTAAGTTTTTATCTTGCTGCGATCAGAATGTGACTTGTCGACTTCCCCTTGAAAGAATCTCCAGTTACCCCAAAAGAAAGTCGACAGTTACACCATAATATGGTTTCTTGTGTGAAAAAGACACCCACGTAAAAAATTGTATACTTATCTACCGTATTGAATGATTGTAAGCCTAAGATGTCTGAAACTGAACTCTTCGAAATTATCTACGAGATTATTATTTTTACTATCCAGTGATCGCGTCATAACTGGCTCCTTCGACAAAACTGCCAAAATATGGGATCCAAGTACCGGCTCGTGCCTGGCGACCCTCTGGGGGCACGGCGGGGAGGTAGTGACCGCGCAGTTCAGCCCGAAGGGGGACCACGCCGCCACGGGCTCCATGGACAACACCGCCAAGCTATATGACGTCGGGACTGGTGAGTTGGGTGGTTGGACCACAAGATCTATGGCCTGAGACAGGCTCTTTACTAGTGACCTTTTTTTTTTACGTTGGGGGAATGCTTTTACGCACCGTCCGCCCGGACGAAGGGGGACCGGGCGGGTGTGTGCAGGAGAATCCTGGGCAGAAGGCTCAGACTACCCACTAAACCCCCAACGATTGTCCGATGACATCGCTTCCAGGGAGGGCCAAAGGTTCGCTTGGCGCATTCAACTTTGACCCTCGCGACTCGCCCGCTTTATGCTGGCCTGGCCAAAGGGAGCGCCCAGGACAATTTCGGGGCGCTCCTATCCCGTGGACAAAATAGATGGCTAGAGTCCCCCGACCCTACCACCCGGTCCACTACGGCGGGGGGAGCAAAATTTACTAGTGACCTGGGGTGACAGTAGCGAGATCGTTCAGCTCTAAGGGCGCAGGGCTGAAGATATAGCATCGCCAAGCTGTACATACGACGTTATAGGGCTGGTGAGTCCGATTACAAGATCTGTGACTTGGGACCTGCTCATGCTTGGCAACCCTCTGGGAGTACAGCAACGAGATCGTTAAGAGGATTGTGTAGCAAAATTTTTCCATACAAAAACTTGCTTCGGGCTCCAACGACCCCCTAAACCTGAACCGATTTGCGTGCTTTTTGTAAATTATGTAAGTATAATTAAATACTAGGTTTATACGTTTTGATTTTTTACAATTGAAAACACTGAAAATTTCGATTTTTTGACACGAAAACTTCGTCCTGCGTTTTTGTTATTATTTCATAAACTAGAAAGAGTTACGGAAAAAAACAAAACGTATAAACCTAGTTAAGGATGTGAGGAATCGATCAAGGCCAAAATTGTCTCATTTGATAAAGGTTTAAGGCGTGAAAAACATTGGCGCCCGAAGCACTAATTCTGCTTGAAATTACTAATGTCTCTATCGCACGCAAGAATATTCCAGAATGCCTGTTTTCGCTCGAACGATAGGTTCACAATAGTCTTAGCTCTAAAGGCGAAGTGCTGATATACAGCCTCACCAAGCTCTACCTAAGACGTTAGGACTGGACTGGTGGGTTATAGATCATAAAGTCTATAACCCACCAGCTGATGTAGATTTTTGACACAAGATGATGTTGAAATGTTTGTAAGAGATTTTAATATACTGCGGACAAACTTACAGCACGCTTAATGGTGACAATAAAGTAGTCTATGGAGCGTTTACAGGTGCATAATATTAGATATCAAGATCCTTCAAATTGTATAGCATTTATAAGAAATGGCTATGACTTGAATATTTGCCAGAAAAAATTAACTAGGCGTTTACTTCGCCGCGATTAATATCGAGATTCGAGATTGTCGTTACCGAGGTGTAAACTCGATTTTTAAAGGTCATAAATCTCGGTTTCTATAGCTCTTATATTAGTCGAACGACGAGATTATACGTACTTCGAAATTATTTGATGTCCGTGATAGCGCCGTACGCAACAACATAGCACGCACCGCGCCTATAAATATATCCGCTCGTTATGGACGTCAATAATAACATTATTTACTATACAGGTATGTAGTGTTGTGTACCTGGAGATGAGCAAGGGTGCCAGAGCTCCCGAGGATGCACTGTGTTGGGAGCAAAGGACCAACATTGTCCTATGTGCTGTCAACACAGTGAATGCTCAAAATTTTTAAAGGGTCTGCAATGCGCACTTGACTCTTTTGGAGTTGCGAGCGTCTATAGGCGCGGTGTCCGCGTACCAAGAGGTGGACCGTACGCCTGTTTGCCACTGTCGTTGTATAAAAAAAAGGATAATATTTAATTAGGTGCGTGAATGTAAATCTTTTTTCTTGTTACCTAGTGTTCAGGTAATGTACCTATATCAAAATTAATTGGTTTTGTTTTACATTTCCTTTTCGGTGCGGTTGTTTATCGTCAATTAATCATCTTCGATTTGTTCCTGTGCAACTTATTTGCTCAAAAGGCAGGGTAGGTAAGGTAGGGTATGGTGAGTCCACCAGATGTACTGCTACAAAAACTGCAAATTGTAACCCATTTCCCACATACAAGAATAAATCATTCATTCATTCATTCATTTAAAGGTTAGCTGGCAGAGATGCTGGATAAGCTTGCCTTTGTACTTCATGTATATATTGGTTTCCTCTTTGTTATGTTTTAATTATGCACAGTTAAGCAATACATACATGCATAATAAATTGAACCTTATTGTCGCCACCCAAAGTAACCAATTTGCTTCAGAATCACACAAATGATTCGATATGTTTAATAACAGGTGACGAGCTGCAGACATACAACGGTCACACTGCGGAGGTGATAGCACTGCAGTTTGACCCCAACGAGGGGCGACGTCTCATCACTGGCTCTTTCGATGGCACCATCTCGATGTGGGATACCAGGGCCAAGGAGTAAGTTGGTCTCATACCCTGTGGATTAGAATAGCTGGTATGTACTGTACTACAATAGACGAGCTGCTTAATATGTACCTGCATACTGCAGAGCACTGCAGTTTGATCCCAAAGAGGGGCTACGCCTTATCACGAGATATTTCGATGGTATTATCTCTATGTGGGACACCAGGGTCAAGGAGCAAGTTGGTGGTCAGAGTTTGAGCCTAACGAAGAAAGGCAGTGTCACGGGCTCATTTCACCCTCACCATTTGATGTGGAACGCCAGAGTTACAGAGCAGGGAGAGGATGCACTCCATAAAACGAGCTGTAGGTACATAGGTACTGCAGAGGTGATAGCGATGCAGTAACACAATTTACTACTGAAAAATGCGTAGTGGCAGTGTAACAAAACAGTAACTATGACCTTTATGTTCACAGCCGGGTATCGGTCCTCCACGGTCACGAGGGTGAGATCTCCAACGTGCAGTTCAACTGGGACAGCTCTCTGGTGGGCTCATCGTCGCTGGACGGCAGCGCGCGGCTCTGGGACGCGCGCCAGAGCTCCTGTCTCGCGACCATCTCTACACACAGCGACGAGGTAAATGCAAGGGACGAGAGAGATCGACGTGCAGTTCAACTGGGACAGCTCTCTGATGGGCTCGTCGTGGCTCTGGGACGCGCGTCAGAGCTCCTGTCCCGTGAGCATCTCTACACACAGCGACGAGGTAATTGCGGGCACAGGGGAGGGAGATCAACGCGCAATTTAACTGGGACAGCTCTCTGATGGGCTTGTCGTGGCTCTGGGACGCGCGCCAGAACTCCTGCCTCGCAACCATCTCTACACACAGCGACGAGGTAACTGCAGGGGATGAGAGAGATCAACGTGCAGTTCAACTGGGACAGCTCACTGGTGGGCTCCTCGTCGCTGGACGACGGAGCTCCTGCCTCGCCTACACACAACGACGAAGTAACTGCAGGGGACGACATGCAGTTCAACTGGGACTTGAACTGTAGTAAAAAATAGCTTTTCGTTAATTTATACTGAGAAATCTATAAACAAAGGAACCCCCTTCATGCCCAACACTTTGTTTCGTCAGACCAGAAAACCAGAGTGGCCGTTCAATTCCCGTCTAGAGGACTTTTTTTGATTTTTTTTTTCTTTAATCGTCCTATCGCTTACTCGGTTGTGCCCTTACGGGGACTGCTTTGACAAATATGTCATCAGAAAAAGAGAATTTAAAGTACTAAAGTAGTAGGCCCCAGATGCCTGCTATAAATTAATCAATACATAAAGTATTTGCCCTGGTCTCATCAGGTACTGGACATCTGCTTCGACTGGGCTGGGCAGCGGATGGCGACGTCGTCCAGCGACTGCTCTGCGCGGATCTACGACGTGAAGGGAGACTTCAAAGAGCTGGCCGTGATGAAGGGTCATCGGGACGAGGTGTCCAAGGTCAGAGCTGGTCTCACCAGGTCCTTGGCTGCTCGGCGCGGATCTACGACGTGAAGGGAGACTTCAAGGAGCTGGCCGTGACGAAGGGTCATCGGGACGAGGTGTCCAAGGTCAGAGCTGGTCTCACCAGGTACTTGGCTGCTCGGCGTGGATCCTCGACGTGAAGGGAGCCTTCAAGGAGCTAGCCGTGATGAAGGTCGTCGGGACGAGGTGTCCAAAGTCAGAGCTGGTCCCACCAGGTCCTTGGCTGCTCGGCGCGAATCTACGACGTGAAGGGAGACTTCAAGGAGCTGGCCGTGATGAAGGGTCATCGGGACGAGGTGTCCAAGGTCAGAGCTGGTCTCACCAGGTACTTGGCTGCTCGGCGTGGATCCTCGACGTGAAGGGAGACTTCAAGGAGCTAGCCGTGATGAAGGGTCATCGGGACGAGGTGTCCAAGGTCAGAGCTGGTCTCACCAGGTCCTTGGCTGCTCGGCGTGGATCTACGACGTGAAGGGAGACTTCAAGGAGCTGGCCGTGATGAAGGGTCATCGGGACGAGGTGTCCAAGGTCAGAGCTGGTCTCACCAGGTCCTTGGCTGCTCGGCGCGAATCTACGACGTGAAGGGAGACTTCAAGGAGCTGGCCGTGATGAAGGGTCATCGGGACGAGGTGTCCAAGGTCAGAGCTGGTCTCACCAGGTCCTTGGCTGCTCGGGGCGGATCTACGACGTGAAGGGAGACATCAAGAGCCGTGATAAAGGGTGATCGGGACGAAGTGTCCAAGGTCAGAGGATGGGATTAGGATATTGATGACTGTGTACAGTCAAAATCTTAAAAAGGCTTTTTTTTTGTTGCGGCCAACGATAATATCGATGCAGACTTAGTGCTAAAAATATGCAAACTGCCTTAACGACAAACATAATTAAAGCTTAGCGATTAGCATGCGATCTGTCGTTCCCAGGGTGATCGTCGATATCGACATATCGGGGGTTTGCGAAAGCCGGGTTTAGCCGAAGCACAGAGTAAAAATTTCTAGGAGGTAGATTTTAATATTTGGACTACAAATGACACCACAGCTTACTGGTAACTATTTTAAATGAAAATTCACACTCAATACAAACAATTATAACCTCAAACCTCCGAATCTGACATAACTCTGAAACCCACGCACTCAATGACGTCTGTGGCCACAGACACAACAGTAGGGAGGAGTTAGGAAGGTTTTTCTAGGAGCTGAAGTGACAAGAGAAACGGACCTATCTTGACATGTATTATCCTTGCGATCATTACTCAAAGATTACATCTGAATGTCTGTCAAATTAGACCAGCTTGACAGGACTGGCTTCCCACGAGGGGGCTTGACCCTGATGTAAATAGCTAAATTTGTGTTGGCAGGTGTGCTTTAGTCCTGCAGGCGGCTGTCTTCTGACCGCGTCGGCGGACCGTAGCGCCAGGATCTGGAACTCTTCCACTGGAAACTGCACACAGGTACCTGAACTTAATATCATTCTTAAATGTAGCTCTCGTAGCCTTGCTTTTTTAGCACAGATTAAAAGTGTCCACTAGGTACAGTTGGTTACCTACTACTAGTTAGACCAAATTCTTTGTATCAGAAAGCTACCGTACTTTTGAAACGATCCTTGGAAACCTCAAGAAAACATTAAACAAGGATTCAGCAACGCCTTTCATCACGAAATTCATGAATGCCCTAATTGATGACAAAATAGAACTAAAATGATGTACCTAAAGTTTTAAATTTTTAATATTTTAATAGCTTTTGCCCCAGATTTCGTCTGCGTAGAACTCGTTCAGCGCGTTAGAATTTTAATCTTTTATTGCAGGTGCTTGCATAATTATCGCTCTTCCAAATAAACATGGTGGATCATGGATGTTTAAGGGATGGTTTCCGGAACAAAGAGTATCCTATGTCCTTCCCCATGACTCCATCTATCTTCAGAATTTTTCATCTAATTAAATCGGTTCAATGGTTTACGCGTGAAGAAGTGACAGACAGACACACTTTCGCATTTATAATATTAAGTATGGATATTCTATTACTAACCTACACACTGTCAAGTCAACCATGGCCGCGGGTGCATAGGTATACATTTTTCACCATATTGCGATGTAAAAATGTTCAATAACAAAAGAATTCTACAGAAAAACTAAAAATGATTGGTCCAAATTGAGCCCACCGCGGGTTAGGCTCACTCGATAACAATGCGTCCAACAAACATTAGTACAAGTGCTCGGATGTAGGTAAGTAACAGTGGATCCTTTGTGTGACCACTGTGTGACAATGACTCAAACGGTGATGTCACTAGGTGAGATAGGTGACATAGATGTTGGCACCAGACTTACTTTTGAGCGCATTTCGTAGTAACTTCTCGTAGACTTGCAGTTCAGGGTGATGCAGGGGTTCAATTCATAAAAAAACTTCATCGTTGGCCGCTTTCATATAAATAGTTTATTCATTATGTAGCACATTTTCACTTTATTAGATAAATTAAATAGTCTTGGAAGGCACAAGGTTTCAGACTAATAGTACGATTAACACTGAGAACTCGGTAAATTTAAACGGAATGTTCAGTAGATCTTACCACTAAGGCTTCTTTTATAGATTCGGGCCCACCTGCCCCATCAACTCCTCAAGTGTCAGGTGTGAATGGTCTGAACGGTAGTGACGTCACATTAAAAAGGAATACACACATATTTTGAAAAGGCGCTGTTTTAAGAATGGAAACGATATTTAACAGTTTCTCACTATTTATTTATGAACTCGATTAGTTACCATCCTTACATAGACATAGACATAGAAATATTTTATTCACATCACAAGGCATGAGTTGACATTAACATTACACACAATTACACGTACAAGTAGGTATCTTAAAATTAGACTTAAGATATAACTTAAAATAATCATGCATATGTAATTAGGTAGTATTTTTTTGTGACGCTAAAAAGGGGCTTGCCTCAGCATAATGTTGCAGCAAGTTTACTGACTTACTACAACGCTGGTTTTCAGGCAGACCCTGGGTAACTACTGTAGAGCTTGTTACATTGTTTGCTGTTGGTCGGAAACGAAGACATATTATGAATGTGTGTAGCGTAAATGGGCGCGTGTATATATATGTATGTGTGCGTTGTTTACATAAAATCGGTACAACCCTTACCATCCACCTTACCATCAATCAACAATGAATTGTGTCTTTCCTTATTTGACATGATAGCCTACGCCATATTATCTATGTCTAAACCTGAGATGCGTTCTCTATTTATCCAAAGTGAGCCATAGATAATCGATCAATATGCCAACAGGCGCTATCATGGATAATTGGCATATGTATTTGTTCTTTTGTACAGCTACTTCTGCGTTTAACCTATCATCTATGTAGTCAAATATGTAATCCATATCTAGACCCCAATGTATAGTGTGCGCCATCCACGAAGGCGCGCCCCTCCATAGCCCAAGCCGTACAACTGCGCACAGATTAGTATGAGCTTCGCTGTGGAGGATGATGATGATGGCGCGCACTATACGCGTTTAATGTATGTGTATTCTCCCCACCAGGTCCTCTCAGGTCACGAGGGGGAGATCTTCTCCTGCGCCTACTCGTACGCTGGGGACGCCATCGTCACGGCGTCCAAGGACAACACGTGCCGCATCTGGAGGTGACTGGACTGGTGGCAGCCAGGTCACTAGACAGCCAACTCCACTTATGGGGAATGTAGTTTCAAAATCATCCAAATCGAATATTTATTCTGGAAGTATGGCACGACCTATTTAATGTGGGCAAGATAAATTAGCCAGACCATAAGGCGCAAGAAGCAATGTTATAAATTACAAAAACAGTTGAAAAATAGGCGCGAGGCCGCTAGAACCGCGCCGCCTGTGCCTCAATGGTTTTTCATGTCAGAATTTTATGGTATTTACTAAATGACAAGAGAATACTTTAGCAACATTGACACATGTATTCGTTATCAAAACCTGGGCACATATTTACCGAGATTATAGTTTCCCTTGATCAATTTGGAGATGTAGGTACCCCCTAATACATAAACGTCCAATAAACCTATATTAATTAACAAACCGCTAAAGTTCGTTTGTCCTTATCTGTCACGTTGACATTTATGTTTGTGAGAAAGGGACAACCAACATTTTAGTTACCAGAGGTTTGTTAAGTTTTATGAATAAGGGGGGTAAAATTTACATATTTCTCTTATATAACATATTGGTTTTTCCATCAATACTTCGTAAAAAAAACATTATTAGGAACTTTGGTACCATCTTTCTTAAGATTCATCAACATCATCATGTTATTTCTTATTTTCATCACGTATTAGTGCGGAATCGGTAGGTATATAAAGTTACCTTGCTAAATGCACTACGGCCATAGATTTTTATTATCATAATTACACTACCTATTTAGCATTATAGTTTTATTTAAATATTTGCACGTTTAAAATAAAACATTGGCAGGAATTTGTCATTATAATAAATCAACTTTATACCGTTTTACCGTGTTTTATTTTGTGTGAGGTTTAAGTGCTTTAACCCTTTAACCGCCTTAATTACCGCCTTTAACTTTAAATATAAATATGTAGTTATTAAAGTTCTGAATTTTTCTATTGATTCCATTTTGTCATCCGTTTGTATCCTTTATACCTACTTATTGTGTGTAGGGATAACACCTACTACCTGCCTGTATCTATTTCTACCTAAATTACAAAAATATAATATCACGTCGGTAATCTATGAATCTGACTTTATCCAATACACAATAAGGTAGCTTTTACAACCACACGTCATTTTAACAATCGGGTAGTTTTCTCCCTAACTACGTCTCATAAAAACTGATAAGAATGAGAAGGCTAGATCCGGAAGGCGGAGGAGGAAAGAAGACGCAGTGACATACGCAAAAATAATGGAGTACAATCGAGTATATCCTGCTGCGCGCTGGGGTCAAGTGAGCGGCGATAAGCGATGACAGTGGACACTCGCGCGCACAAGTGTTGCGATTGCGAGTGAATTAAAAACCTGCAATGCAAACGAAAAAATACTTTGTGTTGAACCAATTTGAGTTTCAAATAGGTGGCGGTGCACAAGTCCAGGGGCCGATTTTTGAGTGTCGAACGCTCGACTTTTCACTCGAGATCTGTCAAAAAACTATGATGATTTGACAGATGTCCAGTGAAAAGTCGAGCGTTCGACACTCAAAAATCGGCCCCCAGAGCTGATTCAATTACGTAAGGAGGATGTCAATTTTTGCCACAATATAAGGCCATATAAGATCACTCGGAACACTCCCCCATCCTTCTTAAGTAAATTTTTATTTTAAAAGAGTAAAAAGAATCAAAAAGTTTGGAATTAAAAAAAGAAACCTAGGATTGCGCAATATGATTTTTGTGTGATGATTCACTTACAATGTTGTTGTATACCCTAGAGAAAAGTGTAATAATGATTAACGTCATCAAAAAAAGTTTGTTTACATTATAATTAGGTACACACGCAATTTTTTTTTCTTTTTTGGATTTATCTACAACCCCACATACTGTTTCCCCTAAAGAGTTTAGATATTCCTTCTTAAGTTTTGAGTACCTATTTACTTACAGTATATCTGTTATAAAAATTTCAAGTATTCGACCGGCTTAGTCATATCACACACTAAACAGTTGTCCCACCCACTGTACAATAACATTACCCGAACCGCCAGAACCGCTCCAACAGCCGCGCACTCTTGACGCGCCATCATGTGGCGAGACACACTGATCCTCACAGTCACACTGACTCTCACTGCTCTCACTGCAGTCACATGCGAGTACAAATACACTACCAACTGGTTGAAGGTACCGTTGGACCACTTCTCCTACGCCAGGAGTGAGGAATTCCAGATCAAGTATCTGGTGAATGAAGATTATTGGGATAAAGATGCTGGGCCGATATTCTTTTACACGGGAAACGAGGTATGTTGTTCTTTGTATGTACACTACACGTTATAATAGTACATTACTTACCAAGGGCGATAAAACAAAGAATGTCTCAGATCGCAGGTATTTTACGCCCGAGCCGAAGGCAAGGGCGATAAATATGCGATCTGAGGCTTTCTTTATTATCGCCCGCGGTAAGTACAAAATTTTATGTCACCCCCTGGCCAGGAAGTGGGTTTTTTCGCGCGCGGAGCGTGCGATAATGGCTACTTTATGGCTAGGTGTGACATAAAAAAAAAAATTCAGACCATTGTGATCCATATTGTGGTGTGGTTAGTTTTTAACTTTTAAGATCTTACAAACTACTTATGTTAGTGTTATTATTGGGGAACGGGACTTAGGCTGGGTTGCACCAAACCGTCAGTAATCGTAAGCGGTGTTCGTCAGATCTGATTGTATGGAAAGTTTGACAAGTTTCTATGGGATGACAGCAGCTGCCGGCGCCATATTTGACGATGACCGGCCTGTGTTCGTGTGTTGGTGCAACTGACCCTTAATCGCGTACAATTATAACTAATTTACCTTTTTAAGGTTTTGCCCCGTCCCCAATAATAATGTGTGAAAATCATGTAAGTTTAAATCAATATATGTTAGTGTTACTAAAAAAATTAAATAAAAATATTAGTACATTAAAAACACAACGATAAGGGCATTTAATGACCACAACAAGTTCTGGGCAAGTCAACCATTATAGCACACATCTACTAGCACTAATATTGTATTGTTTTCTAGCAAATTCATTATCCAAGCAATATTTCTGTATCGACGCCCGATCTCTGTAAATTTTCCTTGTGATACATCCACAGAAATATATCAAGATAGAAGGAAAGAGTTCAGCAATTTGTAGGGAGACCGAGCGTGTAACATTTTGCGTAGGTACTTTGACGTCACGAGCGTAATTTAGTGATGAGAAACATAAGCCGCGCGAAAACGATTCAAAAGGATCGATTAGAAGTATTAGAACTCGGCACCGATTCTATGCATCGATTTAAAATATCGATAAGAACCGACAGAGGAAATGATTATTATTTTCGACAGAAGAAATGATTTGACAGAGGAAATGAGTAAGCTCAGAATTTAAATCGAAAAATATAATCTTTAAACGAGCAATTCTTGTATATTTATTTATTTATTTATATATTTATTTCGAGGGTCTCGGAAACGGCTCTAACGATTTCGATGAAATTTGGTATGTG
This sequence comes from Cenopis cana, assembly GCA_951800055.1. NCBI lineage: Eukaryota > Metazoa > Arthropoda > Insecta > Lepidoptera > Tortricidae > Cenopis > Cenopis cana. Next base: position 21,726,416 of record OX637476.1, on the reverse strand, counting down.
GGGGTTTTCGGGGACGAGCAATCGATCTAGCTAGGTCTCATGCCCGGGAAAACGCCGAGCAAAGCTCGGTCGCCTAGATATTAACCAATAAATTGCGTTACATTTTAGTAATTTGTACATATTAGCCGCTCCAGTTATTAACTAAGTACCTATAAACGTGTACCATTTTCAGGGTTCCGTACCCTAAGGGTAAAACGGGACCATATTACTAAGACTCCGCTGTCCGTCCGTTTGTCACCAGACTGTATCTCGTGAAAAGTGATAGATAGTTGAAATTTTCACAGATGATGTTTTTCTGATGCCGCTATAACAACAAATGCATATTAATATAATATGTATAAGAATAAAATAAATGTTTAAGGGGGCTCCCATACAAAAGATATAATTTTTATTGCCGTTTTCATAGATAATGGTACGGAACCCTTCGTGCGCGAGTCTGACCCGCACTTGGCCGGTTTTTTATATATTCTTTGTTACAGACCATGGAAAAATCAAAGAAGTCCCGCGAAGAAATATTAGAAGCTAAGAGGAAAGCGATTAATAATATTTGTTTTGCACTACGTACATTATATAGCTGCATAATAATATAAGAACGTAATTATTATTTCGTCTGTTTTCAAATTCGATTTTAATAATCGAGTAAGAAAATCGCAGTGCACAGCACTATTCTTTAGTTTTGACAGAAAAAATGACTATCGACCTTGAACGTGACTCGACAGTTTGAATAGCTTATTTTTACATTGCTGGTTTTAAACGCACGCCAAGTCTGGCTCGTCAAATTAAAGCCGCAATGGAAAGCTAGCGTTGACACACAATCGTCCGCTACCGTTATGATGAAAATAATAAAATATTTCGTTTTTTAATTATTAACAGATATTTAAGGACAAATTGTACTTACCAATGAAAGGAAATACCTCGATTAACAGCTCCAACTTTCTTGGAAGTGTTTGAACAATTAATTATTGCGCAACGAACCATTTTGTTTTTAAAACCTGGCGTCGCACGCATAACGCGATCGGGAGCACACTGAAGTTTGCGGCGAGCAGTTGTGTCTCCGGGACGTAATTTCGCCACGCGAGGTACATACACTCGTTCCTTCTATCTTGATATATTTCTGTGGATACATCTAAAGAGCAAAAAACATTACACTCCTTTTTTGGGCAGTCGTGTAAAAAGGGGTAAACTTTATGAAAATTCAATACAGTACCTCAAGTCAAGAGCAAAAATGGGTAGGTACAGTCAAGGGCATCAATATGTATACATATTTTCACCTTATTCCATTGTAATAAAGTCCAAAAATGTATATATATGCCCTCGACTGTACACTGGATGGATTCAATAGAAAGTGTACCCATTTTGTTTTCTTTAGTAGCTCAGTTTTACGAAGATACGTCTTTTTTAATTACTTAGCAATGGGATTGATCTTGGCCATCATCTAGCCAGTGGGCAAAGATGAGGCCGACGGTGAAGCGAGCTCACCCAGGAAAATGCCTATTCACTATTATAGAAGGTATCGTTTATCTTTAGTCAGTAAATAATGTCAAAAAATTAATAGTCTCTCTCTCCGAATTTAAATGAATTTTATAAAACCCATGCAATGTAATTTAATACAGCGAAATACAAGTATACAGATTTATCTACGAGTTGCTATGCGATTTTATATTATAAAGCTCGATAGTGTCTGACCCTAATTTACATTAATTTGTTTTGTGTAAAGAACTTACACAAATACACACTTCCTCGCTCAACGCATAAGTATACTTAAAATCATTTCATTTGAACGAATTGCTCCAAAGCAATTCCTTCAAAAAGCTACTTTACCGTTTAAACGATATGGTTCAAAATCTATAACATTTTAATAGAAATACGTTCAACAAAAAGAATTTCAACCATACCTATTGCGATTCAGCGAGGAAACGCTGCCAGTGTCCACAGTACCCTGCCACAGGGTCCCTTTTTAGAGTTTAATTTTTAGTAGGTATCTATTATTATTTTATTATCTGGTTATTTATATTTAGGGTCTTTGTTTTTAGATTTAGGTTTTTCTTGTTAGGTTTAATTTAATTTAGTTATAATTTACTTTGGTGTGTTTTATGTACAATTTTCATGTTTCTTATTTAAATTACATACACACCTACATATATGTCACGCTTTAACCATGTATACAGTACTTACCTACCAAGTGTTTACTTAATTACTTTATACCAACATATTTATGCTCGATAAGTGTCGATAAGAAAGGGAACTGATGCCAAATGGGTTGATATTATTACCCAACTGACATAGACTTGCCTATCTATACCTACCTAAATACTACTAAATAGGGGTTACTAACTTGTGACGGGAAAATGTACATGTATCAAAAATTCCTTGAATAAAGAGGAAATGGTGTATTAAATACGTGATTATACATATTTTTTGGATTAAGTGGTAATTACCTAAACAGCATAATTTATTAATTCGGTAGGCAGTTGTACGAATGTACGGAGCGCTCGTGGCCCAGCGGCGCCGGGTACCGCTTGCGGTATCTAAGGTTAAGCAACGTGGGCAGCGGTCAGGACTTGGATGGGGACCGCTTTGAGTGGTTACTAACTGAGCGCTCCCGTGCTTTGGAAGGCACGTTAAGCCGTTGATCCCGGTTGCTGTCTATGGCAGCAGTCGTTAAGCCAAAAGTTGTAGGCCTTCGGGCTGTTTGAGAACTTCTAACAGTCGAGTTGCCCACTCACTTGACAAAAAATAAGGTCTAGTTTCCCCTCGGGGTTGGAAGGTCAGATGGCAGTCACTTCCTTAAAAACTAGTGCCTATGCCAAATCTTGGGATTAGGTAGCGGACCCCAGGCATCCTTCAGGATGCAACTGTACTGGGATAACGCTAGGAGGATGATGGTAGGCAGTTGTACGTACGTAATATTAGGGTTCCGTACCAAAAAGGTAAAAAAGGAACCCTATTGGTTTCACTTTGTCTGTCTGTCTGTCTGTCTGTCTGTCACATCGCTAAATATCTCAGGAACTACTTATCCTATCGATTTGAATTATTTTATATTTAATTATTTATTAGTTGCTTTAGCTATTGAATAATATGCATTGTTAACCACAATATCTATAATTACATGTTGCATTTTCCTTGTAGTGTCACCTATTTCTCGATCTAGAAATATTCATTCGATAAGGATTGCCGTTGAATGATAAAATACAATACAATATTAGCGCTAGTATATATGTGTTTTATAATTATAATTCATAGTCGTATCGTCTAGATAATATTTTTAATATTTAAATACCTACATCTTTGTACAGCGTGTTGGTTTGTCTATCGTTTGGTTCCTATTCTCCACTCAATTGCTCAAAGGTTAACTGGAAGAGATCCCTTACAGGGATATATTCGCCGTTGCACATGTATTATTTACCTTTTTCTAGTGTAATAGGTACTTTATTCTATTTACAAACATATATAGGTACAAAACTCATAAATACCCGAACAGAATTCAGTACAGCACATAATCACAATGAGTACAGACAGACAACAGGTGGTCTTATCGCTAAAGGGCGATCTCTTCGAGGAACCTTGGGTTAGATGAAATCATGTCTAATCATTACTATTCACGGTAGAGATGTTCTTCTACTTCTTTTTTTTTTTTTTTTTTTTTACTTTTTTAACGGGATAAAGAAGTAGAAGAACATCTCTACCGTGAATAGTAATGATTAGACATGATTTCATCTAACCCAAGGTTCCTCGAAGAGATCGCCCTTTAGCGATAAGACCACCTGTTGTCTGTCTGTACTCATTGTGATTATGTGCTGTACTGAATTCTGTTCGGGTATTTATGAGTTTTGTACCTATATATGTTTGTTTACAAACATATATAGGTACAAAATATCCTCTGCTGGGGTGTAGTAGGGCTCGAATTAACTCTCTACATTTGCTTCGGACTTGGGCAATTTGGGTGACTTCTTCCCATTCATTGGGTAAATTTAGAGATGTTTCCCCATTAAAAATTACAACAATGACACTAACCAGTGTACTGTACCTAGAAGTACCTACACTTATGAATACATACCTACCTAACCTAATGCGTTGTCTCCCGGTAGTTATCATCATTATTATGCATCGCGTCATCTCTCGAACGCACCCAGTATTCAGGTGGCTAATGCGTTGTGATTGGTTCAGGGTCAAATTGAGCTGTTCGCGCAGCACACAGGATTCATGTGGGACATCGCGAAGGAGTTTAAGGCTAAGCTCGTCTTCGCAGAGCACAGGTAATTAGTTTTTTTTTTAAACTTGACTATGGCTTTATTTTACTAAACGGTTAAAACTCACGTATTAATTGTCACTTCGGGCGACATGTTTCGAACTATGTTTGTATGTGTCGTTGACTATGGCTTTATAGGCCTGGCCCAATAAAGCGATAGGAAAGCAGTGGCCTGGGGAAATCCAGGGGAAATCTCCGACACGACCTCGCGGGTCGTTTAAACACTGGAATATTCTATGAGTATGCGCTCCATTGAGATTGGTTCAGCGGTTTCAACCGAATTTGGGGTGTGAGTGGAATCGAGCTAGTGGGAGTTTTGTCGTTGGTTCACTAAACCTAGCCTAGCTGAGAAGAGTCCAGCAAGAAACTCGGCTAGGCCCGACCTGGGTTGAACTGACTGCACCCGGTATGTGGCGGTACCGGGACGAATAGGGACTATCATATATATGTTTGTGTTGTCGCGATCGCGCGGTGGATAAAAATTCTTCGCGGCCTTCCCTACAGAAACATAGCCAGGGACTGGACTAATACCGAATATGATACTGTTATCCAGGTATTACGGCGCGTCGATGCCGTTCGGCAATAAATCCCTGGACAATGAGCACATCGGCTACCTGACGGCTGCGCAGGCGCTCGCCGACTACGCAGACCTGGTCGACTACCTGCAGGGCGGACAGATACAGCCCAAGTACCCGCTCATCGCTTTTGGAGGTAGGTAGCTTAAGCACACACCCCACCTCACTCATCGCTTTTGGAGGTGGGTAGCTGAAGTACCCACTCATAATGGCTTTTGGGGGGCTAGCATAACATGCATCTCGTCTCTACTCGCGCGCGAGATAGGCTACCTGTCACTGTCTGATTAATGCTGTCAAAAAGTGACAAGTAGCTTATCTCGCGCGCGAGTAGATACGGAATGCATGTTGTGCTAGAGGGGCTGGAGGTACCTACGTAGCTTAGCTGATCCAGACCAGAGGGTTAGGCACTAGTCCCACCCCGTCGGGTAGCGAGTACTCTCATAGTAATTCTACTCATTTTCTCGCTCGAGCCACCAGAATGACTATTATAAGCCACTAGAATGACTATTATAGATACATGATTAAAACAATGTAAGACTTGTTACGGTGTCGTATGCCAAGAATGTGGAGTCATGTTTAATTTTACGACTTATTGTCGACACTCCTTTCAACTCATAGGTACGTACGTATACCTACGTATTTTCGGTGGTTTATTCATTCAGTAATTTCTAATCTCTGATTGTTAATTCGAGTCCATAAACTGACAGATATCAGAATGAATATGTGCGCCCGGTAAACGTCGGTTTATGGACTCGAATTAACAATCACAGATTAGCTTCTCCGCTGCTGAACCGAAGCATCTCTTTCTTCCACGTACTCGCGTATTACCCCCCTAGTCCCAACCAACTTACCAAGATAAGAAGTAAATAATGACTACTGTCATTACCATACATTTTATATCCTAAAAGTAGGTATTTTTTTATTACATTATTATTAGCTTGCTGTGCGATCTTTGATATTATGTGTTTGACATTACAATAACAAACGAAAATGAAAGTAAATGTAGGTACCTTGTCTTATAACTGAGAGTTGGGAGAGGGCGAGTGAACGCGCGGTAGGGGTCAGCCGATAACCCCGGGTTTGGTGATAAGCGATAACCCGGCCTTCAATGGATGCGCTGAAATCACAATAGGTAGTTACCTACATTTCTAAGACATTGTTCATGGTTCGATAGTGATAGATTTGGTTAGCCGGGGCGGGGGGCATTTTTTATGTCCCGCCTCTGTTGTCGATTTCGTAAAGCTAGTTCCTTCACTAAATAATGTGGTTAAGTGTCAAAGCGGACCCACAGCTGCTTAGGGCACAACACAACCGACAAATAGCTAGAAGGATGATGAAACGAAAAGCCGGTTTCGTGTGGTGTTTGAAACGATCGATCTTATAATAAAACTCGAAAAGTACCTACGTGAAAAGCCGCAATGGTCTTGTACGAAACAGTAAGTAATGAAGGTAACATGTGAAGATCAAGGATACCGAGTCAGATCACACAGCCTCAAATAGCCCAAATAGAGGAGAGTTTTTACCCGATATGTCATTTAACACGACTTCTTTCCAGGGCGACTGTCAGGACGAATTTGTTCCTCCCTACTAGGGCGTTGTAAGATTGAACCGGTTGAAGAATTTGGGGGCTGAGCATGGTTGCTCTGAGAGCTCATTTGGCTATAGCGTTTGCCCGCAAATGCCAGGATGTCGCGGGTTCAAATCCTGGTCGAAGCAATTTTTTTTTACATTTTTCCCTTTAATTTGATTTCTTTCTTTCTTTCCAGGGTCCTACGGCGGGATGCTGGCCGCCTACTTCCGCATGAAGTACCCCCACATGGTGACGGGCGCCATCGCCGCCTCCGCCCCCATACACATGTACCCCGGGATGGTTCCGTGCGAGGCCTACCACCGGATCGTGACGTCATCGTTCAATATAGCTGGTTCAACGTGTGTGGAGAATGTGAAGGCTTCTTGGGGCGCTCTGAGGTAAGAACTTACATCAGTGTGGCCGTAGAGAATCCAGGGATCCGCTCACCTAATGCCTGCTACTGTAGGCAATAGTTCCGAACCGTGCTGTCATCTTTCAACATCGCTCCCTCCTCAAACGTCGAGAACGTGAAGGCATGCCTGTCGAGTCCCAGAGGATCCGTCTTCGTCCCTTTACATAACCAAGTTACATAACCAGACACTGAGAGGAAAAATAGGTAGATAGGTTAGGTTTAGTAACTTAGTATCTCAGACAGACTAGAAGACAAAATGACTAAGTTTAATTTTTGTCTACATATCACTATGATTAATTGACTAGCGTGTAACAGGTCTAGATCTTATACAGACGAAAACGCAAAAGTTCAGATGCCCGAAGGGCAAACCGCCCAGAAGTAGAAGCCCCGCGTAAAGGGGCTCCGTCGACTCAGGGAAGAAGAAAATGTATTCCTCGTTTCAAGGGTGGTCGTCAAAAATAGTATAAAGGTAAAGGTAATTACTGTTGGGGACACATTGTGAGGGACCTGCATAAGTCTCTAGTTATCAACTAACAATCCTCAAGTCAATAAAGAGTCGGGAATTCGCTTGTGATTCTTCTAGAGTTGCAAGCGTTCATAAGCTAAGGTGTTTGCTTATCATCAGACAGACCGTCAGTTTATTTGACAATGTCGCTGTATGAAAAAATATCGGCTGACTTATAGTTATATTGACAGTAATGCTCAAAGTAGTACTGCAAACTGTGCGCCGGTATGGAGTTCTGACTGTGCTCGTAATTGGTACGCTTGGCAAAAATAATTACTTAAACCATTTAGCACATGCCATTTTTATTACCACTTACCACGTGTCCACGTCGCTACGTATAGCGCGCCAAACACGTAACAATACTTTACATAGTAACATTTATTTGACTGGCTATTCAGGATAAGACCTACTTGTATACTTTAGAATATATTTGACGGCATAATAGGTACAGGATAATACCAGTATGCTTCAATGAAATCTGCATCTTATCATTTCATTACCAATTGAATTGAAGAGGCAAATTGACGTGATACAGTTTAATGTGAAATATCTGGGCGACCGAGCTTCGCTCAGCGTTTTCTCGGGCATGAGACCTAGCTAGATCGATTGCTCGTCCCCGAAAACCCCCACATACCAAATTTCATCAAAATCGTTAGAGCCGTTTCCGAGATCCTCGAAATAAATATATAAATAAATAAATATACAAGAATTGCTCGTTTAAAGATATAAGATACGGTATTAAACCCATAGTCAAATCAGCAACTTTTTATTAAATGTCAAAAACGATTTGTTAATATGAAGTTTGTAGGGGAATACTGTCTTAGTGACGTCACTAAGACAGTGTGAGTAGGTTTGTTCAAATCAGCGTCCTTTTTAAATCTTTATGCTTGTAAAATCTTTCAATTAGCTAAAATAAATTAATAATTGATGTTTTTCGAGTATTTTCGTTAGATCTTTTATTAGTCAAGTAAAAAATAATTTATTTTTACCTTAGTTTAATACCCTATTGCTCAAGGTTCATTCAAATGCATGTTCGAATTCGAATTTTGCGAAGCCGATTCAATTCGTACATTTAGATATTTTGTAAAGGATGTTCGGAATGGATTTTATACTGTCTTTGGTTATGAATAATGATACTAGTGTAAAACGGGTGTAAAACCAACGGATTTTTTCAATTATTTTACCGATTTTTTTCCCTGTGATTAAGTTTTAACTGTAAAGTGAGCCGTCTACCTACACAGCTCATGTACAGGGAACATGCCCATTAATTAAATAGGCTAGGAAAAGTATAAATACTCGGTTGCCATGATAAACCTCTCCTTCCAGAAACTTCTCCACCACCACCAATAGCTCCCAATGGCTCCAGAAGAACTGGAAGCTCTGCGACCCGGTCCGCAACGCCACCGAGGTCCAGCAGCTCATCGACTTCCTCCGCTCCATGTACGAGGTCCTCGCCATGGTTAACTACCCGTTCGCGTCGGACTTTCTGGTGCCGCTGCCCGCGGAACCAGTGCGGGTCGTCTGCCAATACCTCAACGAAACGCTCAAGGGAGAGGCTCTGCTAGAAGTGAGTGATTGTAACAGTATACTGTATGCCCTAATACCTCTGCCCGCGGAACCAGTGCGGGTCGTCTGCCAATACATCAACCAGACCCTTAAGGGAGACGCTCTGCTAGAGGTGAAAAGTTCTATAAGTATCAAATACCTCAACCAGAAGCTAAAGGGACCAGGGTCTGCTAGAGGTCAGTGGTTCTAAAAGTATCATCATCATATCAACCGAAACACGTCCACTGCTGGACATAGGCCTCCCCCAAATCGTGACACAATGACTGACTGACACCCGCACCCTTTCTGCACCAACGGCCATCGATTCTACATGCAATGTTCCCCGCCCACTGCCACTGTGCCGCCACTGACAAAGTTTCGTCCAGTGCTCGAGCTCACAAACTTGGATTATTCATAAGGCCAACATCATAAACAAGTCCGCAAGAAATCAGAACTACCGTATTTGACGCAAGCTCTGATGTATAAAATTACTGGACTATAAATAAGTGATTCTCAAACCTCGTTCTCAGGGCATTGGCAAGGTGCTGCAAGTATTCACGAATTACGATGGAAAGAGCAAGTGTGTGGACTACAAGAAGGGATCTGACTACGGAAATTTGGACGCTGCTGGGTGGGACTACCAGGTACATATTTATGATCGAGAGAGCACGAAGCGTGAGCGAAGCGTCTCCGTTTCAATTTGAGCAAAAATGCTTTGTACATCTGTCCGAATGTTCTCCTCTAAAGGTCGCATTTCTCCACCGATTCCCGTAAATTTTTGTGAGCACTTATGGGTTAAGTTTTGTGTGATTCATTATTGGAATTTCATTCTATATGGCGGCCATTATGTGGGCTGGAAACGTAAAAAAAAACAATCGCGAGGTCACAGAGCCACTAGCATTGTCCGTCCCGCTCCTATCCGCTTCAGTGGAAGTAAGTCAAGTACAGCTTACGAAAAACGACATTATATTTCCAGGCCTGCACAGAAATGGTGATGCCAATGTGCACCACAGGAGAGCACGACATGTTCGAACCTGTCCCGTGGAACTTCACCGCGTACTCCAAAGAATGCTATGACAGATACAAAGTGTACCCCAGAGAGCAGCTCGCGAAGATCGAATTCGGAGGTGACAGGATCTCGGCGGCCTCCAACATTGTGTTTAGCAATGGACTAATGGATCCTTGGGCTGGAGGTTAGAACTATGACTGTTTCTTTAAAAAAATTACAGTACATAAATTAGGTTAGGTTAGGCTCAAAACGATTCCGGGTGCCTTTCCATCAAAGATGTGCTATGCTACCTGCTATGGATGCGTTGATATCCACCAATCATATTCATTGGATCACATAGCACTGGTGGAAACGGAAATCTAAGATATCTTTGCAGCATAGCTGCCAACCAGACAGTCCTGGTTTGCATATCACAGTTCCGCACAGCAATTTTAAAGTTTTAAATGTGGACTAGCGGTAGGTAGACACCCTTCATTGTGCGTGGTCCGACACGCACTTGGCTGGTTTCTATTTCCTACGCTTAGCACTAGTCACGGTCACGATATTAGAGAGCTGATTCCGAAGATAGAATGATGAAAATATGATGACGATCATGACATATTTCAGGTGGCATCCTGAACAGCATCAGCGACTCAGTCCAAGCAGTGATCATCCTCAACGGGGCTCACCACCTGGACCTGATGCCGGCGAACCCGGCGGACCCGGAGACGGTCAGGATCACCCGCGCCAGCCATAAGGAGAACATCAGGAAGTGGATCAGCCAGTTTAGGGAACAAGCGTAGTGATGGACTGGAAAAACTTTTATATTAATATTGTGTTTTATTTTATCTTTAAGGATTCTTCTTTTCATATATACAGGCATGCAGGCAGCTCGTAAACTTGTTTACCACTGTCTTTATATACTCGTATACAGGTGATTTCTGGGTCATGAGCAGGAATCAGGTCGATAATCAGGCCCATGAAACTGAACAACTTTCACCTAGGGATATAGGTCGAAATCTGAAGACATAAAAACCTACTTCACATAGTCAATTAGTCACGACGTGACCCAGCCACTTTGTTTGATTTCTAATTTTATTATTTCGGCCCATGGTTTCTTGGGAAAAGTTGTTCATTTTCATGGGCCTGATTATCTACCTGATTCCTGCTCATTACCCAGAAATCATCCTGTATACGAGTATATAAAGACAGTGGTGAACAAGTTTACGAACTGCCTGCATGCCTGATAGTAATCAGAGACTGTAGCCTATGGACGAGTGCGTTTCCGGAGTCCGGAAAAATAACAAACTTCAAGATTCGTGGTGTACGACATCAGATCATTCAAGAGCATCAGTGACTCTTGAGTAAAGCTGTGATTATCCTCAACGACGCACACCACCGCCGCGTTTTACGAATAATGAAAACATATTATAAAAAATTCAACACTTTATTCTTCTTTCCATGAAATCAACACTTTACAGTCAAGTTTCATATTACAGTCAATATACCTGTGGATACTAGCATCCAAAGTAGCTAAATATAGGTATAACAAGACTTCCTACAGTGCCTACTTTTTATGCTTATAATTTATCAAAATAATGATTTAACTATTTAATTTTTTGTACATCCGATGTGAGGATGGTATGTTTTACGCCCAGCTGGTTTTCTCTATTCCATATCTCCAATTCTGCGCTGCGTATTTCTAATTCCAGTTTTCTTTGCATCAGGTATTCCATATGCTTTATTCCCGAGCTTTCTGCTGATTCGGTTTGTTTTTCGTGTGTTTTCTATAAAAACAGATTCATGATAAGGTATTTAAAAAAATGACAAATATATATTATGTAAATTCAAACATACGCAATCCTTGGCACGACAAATATTACATATACAATTTTTACGAAGCAAATTATTTAGTTAAATTGTTTTTGATTCATGTTTGTTTAACGTGGAAGTTACCAACGATCAAATTTCCAATTATTTGATACAGAGAACAAATACAAAGAAAATTAACCGTGATCCTGCACGCAGTCTGAAACGGGAATCGAACCCGCGTTGCGTATTTGCCTTCCTTTCTTTTGCAATATGATAATAAAGAAAAAGATGCAGCACGAATATTTGCTTGTGATACAGCGGAGTGTGGTGCTAGCATCACATGTGAGCCCTCGCACGGTATGCCCATGCCGATGGTCTGGAAGACCGACTAGGGAATGGAGGCTACTGTCAGCTGTGAGCCAGGCGCCTGCGTTCTCACTATCTACGACTTCAGTTATCTTAGCTGGCAACATTCCTTTTAAAACATTAATTTTAGGGGGGGCGTGCTACACAGCTACACACACCGTCACTAAATCTCCTAGATTTCGCCGGAAGATCAGCAGATCAGCCTGAGTCGCCATTATGCTGAGGCGAGACCTTTTCGTGACGACTCCGTGTGTTTTATTTGTATTATTTTGTGTTTGTCTCGTCATGAATAACTTCTTCTTCTAAAACTACTCACATGTGAGCCCTCGCACGGCGTGGCCATGCGGAGCGAGTTGAATAGCGAGTCGACGGTGCGGGCCACAGTCGGCCGCGGGCACGTCGCAAACGCATCCACCACACACGGCTGCAGCACCACTAGCTGCTTGCATTGCTTATCCTGGGTTACGAAAATAAGACAAGCTGATTCATTGTAGGTATTAGTACTAACTAGGGGATATTTTTTTCAAGCTTACATGGTCATTTACATTAGAATTACGATTACTAACTGCTGATGATATTAAAAACGTGTAACGTATTTATCATGCATTTAGTTATATTTATGTTTATGTTAAATATGTATAATATCTGTATTGTATGTATATGTATATTTATATATGTTTATAGTGTATAAGAAATCATATTTGTGTAATTTTATGTATAATTTGTTAGATTACGTGTATTTAAATTTGGTATTGCTTCTTTATATATCCATGTTTGTGCATAGTAAGTTTGTCTGTCGCCTTCGTGCGTTGCTTTCACTTTTCTCATTTTCTCGAAGGTTAACTGGAAGAGATCCCTTAGAGGGATAAGTTCGCCTTTGTACTTACTTATTTTATTTTATAATTTTTGTTTTTGTAAATGTTTTCTTATGTGCAATAAAGTGTCATACATACATACATACATACATACTAACGGGATATTTACCATGTATATTTGTGTTTGTGAGTTGCCGATATTTCGGGCGTGATAATGGCGCTTGCAACAGTCAAACACAAATATGCATGGTAAATATCCGTTAGTAATCTAAGGGAATATTCGGCAAACACTATTTTCCACAGTACCTACCATTAATGGTTTTATCTGATGTTACTACGGGCAAGGAATGCAGTTGACATCGTCGGCTAAACTCGCACCGTAATTCCATTTATATGCATTATGAGGTTTCCGAACTTACCTACGTATCATGAGATTCATGAGCTAAATGAAAGGCTATATTATTATGCAAATACAGCTCGTAGCGCTTTCCAGGCTATGCCCTAGAGGAGTGAGGAGTCAGAGATCCGCTAGGCATCAAAAAAAAAAAAATATTGCCACTAAAAAATTTCGTGTCCGTAAAGTATACAAATCTTTTGTAGGTCAATGTGTCCGTTTTTATAATAAGTTACCTGATGAAGTTTTGAATTTACCTTTTCCAGCTCTTAAAAAGTACTTGAAAAAATCATTGATGTCGAAGGCTTATTACAGGGTTGAGGACTATCTAACAGACAGAAAAGCATGGCCCAAACCAGATACTTAAATAGAGTAAAGATTCATATATGTGTATTTTTTAATTTTATCTAAATGACACAGTTCTTACAAGAAAACAAATCAAAAGATTTATAACTAAATTTATAGTCTAAAGGATTCCTTTTTTTTTACCTAAATAGAATTTGATAATGCTAATGATAGGTACCTATACAGTTTCGAAATGTTTTCTTGCAGAATTACACACTGTACATAACTGGTTTTTTTCCTCATTTTATTCTTTGTTTTTGTGTTGCTTTATATAGATACTTAGATTTCTTGTTCTTAAGTAGGTTAAGTATTATCATAGTAATAAGCATATTTTTGTGAGAAAATGGCTGACTGTCGAGTTTCTTTCGGCGTTTCTTCTCGTGGCCTCTGTGAAACGCTAGTAGGGTTTGACTTGTAAAAGTGCCATTGCGGCCTACTTACAGAATAAAGTTCATTTTATTCATTTTTTATTCATCTAATCCCATGTGTTCAATAAGCAATTTAAATGCCACACCCCCTTCTCGCACCCCGGGCGCATCGCGCCTCTAATGACGATTTGACCGACAGATGACCCTTGGCTTGCATTCGAATAACGGTACGCGTCCACCTAATCCGTTGTCAGCCAAAGTATGTTCGGGCGTCGTCGTCGGCCGAACTCGGCCGATCGAATCAATCACAGGCTATCACGCGACCATCATAGACCCCCTCTGGTTTGACTTACAGCACGGGGGTGACACGCGAAGAAAAGCAAGCGCTGTGGGTAAGTATGTGTGCGTGCGCTGTCGGTACACGCGTCAATTGTTTGCGCGAGTGCGTAGCGCGCGGCGCGGGCGAATCGCGAGCCGCGACGGTAACCCGGCTTGTCATCCTGGCCTGTCAGGGACGAGGTAACTGACCTCGGCGCGGGGGGGTTCCTGTCCGTTCTGTATGTAATACTATTATACTATTCTGTGCTTACAGTGAACGTGATGTCTGGAATGTGGTTGACGTCGAATGTAAATTCCCCGAAGGTGCTGCGCGCGCACGTCCGGAACAACTCCAACTTGGCCATTATGCACTCGGGGCCGCCATCTACAATAAACTCTGGAAAAAATGCGATACGATATTGTTTAATACAGGATGATTTCTGGGTCGTGTAACACGTTCTTTTAGCGGAATAGCAAAGAAATATTGTTCTAGTTCTAGAGGTTTACTGTCGTATATTGTATTAAATAACTCACGCTCAACACTGTCACCATCCTTGAAGCAGACGAACTCTAAAAGACGATCGATCACGTCTAATATCATCTTCAGGCTGCCCTGCTCCTCACTAGAGAAACACGATTTGGCGCCTTCCACAGTTTCATTGAAGCATTCCAAGTATTGGGGTCTTTTGTAGCAATATCTGGAAATAAACCATAGCCGATAATAAAGAAAGCCCCAGATCGCATATTTATCGCCCTTGCCTTCGGCTCTGGCGTGACATACTTGCGATCTGATACATTATTTTGTTACCGCACTAGGTAATGTACTAGTACTATTAATACGACGGTGGAAAACAAACGTCCTGCCTGTAAACAGACACCGTTGCCTAGTCCTAGTACTAGCCTAACCTGCCGACCCTGTGGTTTTTGAGGATTCGTTGTGTTGAAAGCTGGAACTGGAAGGTAAATGTAGAAATGATACCGTTTCAATGTAACACATGCCGCATGAGCCTGCATTCTGGCCCAGGGGCCGGTTTTGGCCATTTTCATCTTTAAATTGTTTTTATTAAGGTGCATACGCCGATATTAGAAAATCAGCCTTAAGGTGGCTAGAACAGTTTCCTCCACCGCTCTCAAAGCCCAGCGTGGCATCAACGGCACTCGTTGCTTAGCGCACTCATACACCCATAATATAGCACCGGTGTCGCCTTATAGACACTGGTATAGACTGCTTTTGTGCGTGTACCACAAAGGCGCGCCCCTCCGCAGCCCAATTCGTACAATTGCGCATAGATTAGTATAAGATTCGCGGTGGACACTTGTGTATGTGCAGGTATCCTGACGCCGGCACTTCACTTGACCGTATCTCTGCAAATATTCGTGTTGCAATTGCATCTCTTTCTTTAATATGGCAAAAGAAAGGTAGGCGTACGCAACGAGAACACTCAACTTTATGAAAAAACTGTTAAACCTTCATGTTTATGTACTGTAATACTGCCACCCTGTAATGTTTTGATATTCGTATTTTATATTCTTTTATACTGTCACTCTACTTTTGTCTGTTGTTGTGTTACGATCTAATAGTTTTAATAAATGTATTTTTCTTCAATCCTCGGAATTTTACTCAAAGATTAAGTGGTTATGGGAGCCCATCTACGCGTTGAAGATTAAATACTGTGATAAAGCACAATTATTAGTTACGTCAACATGGAATCACCTTCGACGTCGACTCAACTTCGATCGGAGGTACAGCAAAGTTCCAGTCAATCTCTCTCCAAGCTCACGGGAAAGAACTTTAATAATTGGCTCTTCAGCATCGAATGCCTGCTAACAGACCTTGACTTATGGGAGGTCTGTACCGAAGAAGCTGATATGAAAGATCCTGTCGAGAAGAGGAAGGATGCTCGTGCGAGAGCAAAAATTTGCCTCACTTGTGACGAATCGGTCTACCCTGTCATAAGGTCAGCAAAAAGTGCATTTGAAACTTTAAACTGCCTCAAGAAGGCATATGCTGACAGCGGCCTAACTAGAAGGCTTAGCCTCATGAAGGCATTACTGGCCAACCAGTATAGCGGCAATATGCAGGAGTACGTCAACAAGGCACTAGCAACACAACAGGAACTGCAAGGAATCGGTGCGGCAGTGGACGACGAGTTCCTGGCGATCATAATGCTCGCCGGACTGCCCGAACACTTCAAGCCCCTAGTTATGACATTAGAACATGCAAACATCAAGATCACTTCGGAAAACGTGGTCACAGCTCTCCTTAAAGAAGATTCTCATGCCACGTCCAGTACCCAACACCGTGCTCCAGCCTCAGTCCCTGGACCTGCCGTGCTACACGTCAACGCCCCAAAAACCAAGCTTTTTTGTAAATACTGTAAAAAGTTAGGGCATAAAGTGTCAGAGTGTAGGAAAATTAAAACTAAGAAGAGTGATTCGGCGATCATAAAATCATTCAATACATCCGAATTCACACTTTCATCTTGTTTTCCTAACATTCCTCCTACAGGCACAGGTCATCACCAGGAATGGCTGATCGATTCTGCAGCTACTTCTCATATGAGCAATAGGCGAGATTGGTTCTCAAGCATGACGCCACATATGATGCCTATTACTGTTGCGAACAAGGAGCAAATTTTGAGCCATGGCAAAGGTACTGTAAATATGTATATATCCGATAGTGTAAATACTATTAGTAATGTGTTGTATGTCCCTGGTCTAGCTACAAATTTATTATCAGTCCCCAAATTGACTGATAACGGTTACGATGTTTTATTTACATCCAAAGGGGCAAGCATATTCCCTAAAGGGGGATGTCAAGTGACAAGTCCTGTCATTGCCTCAGGTTCTGTAAATAAAGGTATGTACAAACTAGATATAAGTTCTAGCACACCGCATGCCATGTGTACAACAAGCAAAGAGTCTGCTATGTTGTGGCACAGACGTCTTGGACATTTAAACGCCAAATCCTTGAACATCCTTAAAAATAGAAATGTAGGCATAGACTTTTCAAAAAGTTTAGATGAAAAGTGTATTCCCTGCCTTCAAGGAAAACTTTCGAAAAAACCTTTTCCGAAATCTGAAAGTAGGTCAAGTTGCGTTCTGCAATTAATTCATTCCGACCTCTGTGGTGCAATGAGTACGCACTCTTACGGTGGAGGTTTATACCTACTTACTTTTACAGACGATTGCAGTCGTAAAACTTTTGGGTATATTTTAAAATCGAAAGATGAAGTTTTTGGCAAGTTTGTCGAGTTCAAGCACCTAGTGGAGAATCAAACGGGCAAGAGAATAAAAACTTTGAGGACGGACAACGGCGGTGAGTACGTCAACCGTAGTTTGTCTACATTTTTGAAGGAGAACGGTATTGTTCACCAGACTACGGTACCGTACACTCCTCAACAGAACGGAGTTTCTGAACGCGCAAATCGGACGATTATTGAGAAAGCGCGCTCAATGCTTCAGGACTCGCAGCTACCAAGAGCATATTGGGCGGAAGCGGTCAACACCGCGATTTATATTAAAAATCATGTCCCAACCCAAGCTCTTAACAACGGAATCCCGGAAGAGGTCTGGACGGGCAAGAAGGTCAACCTCTCACACCTACGGATCTTTGGTTGTGAAGCGCACGTCCTAATTCCTAAGGAAAAACGTACGAAACTTGACTCCAAGACCAAGAAATGTATGTTTGTTGGTTATGCGACTGAAACCAAAGGCTATCGTTTAGTCGATCCTACCAATCCTCGTGCAATAATAATTGCAAGAGATGTCGTTTTTATAGAAGACAAGGTACAGCCACAGTCCATCCCAAATACTCCTCACATTGAAATTGAAGTCCCACCAGTACCACAAGTCCAAATTCAAATTTTCGATGACCCTGTTCCATCGTCACAAGACCAGACACATCATGATATACAGCCTGAATCTTCTGCTCCAGAACAGCCTCAACCTGACTCCTCAGAAGCAGACATACCTGAACCTGAGAGTATTTCCGAAGATGTACCAGAACGGAGATACCCTACCAGGGACAGACGCCCTCCTGAGAGGTTCATACAGGTTTGTGCGGTCAATATGACCTCTGATCTGGAACCCGAAACTTTCAAAGAAGTTTCTGATCATCCTCAAAAGGATGAGTGGCTAAAAGCCATGCAGGCTGAATATGAATCGCTGAAGAAGCATGGAACGTGGACCCTCGTTGACAGACCCAAGGATCGCAAGACGACCAAATGTAAATGGGTCTTCAAGCTCAAAAAGGACACAAGTGGTCAAATTGTGAAATACAAAGCCAGACTAGTGGCCAAAGGCTTTACTCAAGTGGCGGGAGTGGACTACGGTGAAACTTTTTCGCCAGTGGCAAGACTGTCGTCAGTACGCCTTTTGATGGCATTTGCGGCAGAACTTAACTGTCAAATTGACCATCTTGATGTAGAAACTGCATTTCTAAATGGAGATCTGGACGAAGAAATTTTTATGGAACAACCAGAAGGTTTTTCGACAGACGCGAAGCAAAAAGTTTGCTTACTTAAAAAGTCACTCTATGGCTTAAAGCAAGCGCCACGGCAGTGGAACAAAAAGGTATGCGAAGCCATGTCGGCTTTATCGCTTACTCAAGCCTCAACAGAGCACTGTATATACTACACAAGGGACAATAACGATCTACTTGTTGTAGCAGTATTTGTTGACGACTTTTTTGTTCTGTCAAACAACAATAAATTGAAAACTAAATTTAAAACGGAACTGTCAAATTTGTTTACCGTCAAGGATCTGGGACCCGTAAAAGACTGTCTCGGCATGAGGGTTACCCAGAGCCAAGGACGAGTAACTCTCGATCAGACAAATTATATCGAGAAACTTTTAGAAAAATATAATATGACCGATGCCATAACTGTCACCACACCGATGGAACCTGGCCTTAAGCTTGACTTACCTAAGGAAGGTGAAGAAATTGATGTCCCATATAGAGAGCTTATTGGTTCTCTAATGTATGTTGCTATTGGAACCAGACCCGACATAGCCCATACAGTGTCTTACCTATCCCAATTCAACACACATTACGGGGGGGTACACTGGAAGGCTGCAAAGCGAGCTCTCAGGTACCTTAAAGGCACCAAGGACATGAAGCTACAATACCTCAAAGGCCAGAAGAATGTCACGGGATATGCAGACGCAGACTACGGCAATAGCATCATAGACCGTAGATCATTTACAGGGTACGTCTTCATGATGAGCGGAGGACCAATCTCGTGGGAGGCGCGCAAGCAGCGCACTGTAGCCCTATCAACCACAGAGGCTGAATATATGGCGCTGGCAGAAGCCTGCAAGGAAGCCATATATCTCAAAACCCTCATTCATGAAGTCTTCGCCATCAGTCATCCCATGATCATTCACTCAGACAATCAAAGTTCCATCAAACTTGCACATAATAGCACGTATCACGCCCGCACAAAGCACATCGACATCAAGCACCATTTCATACGAGACGCACTATCACACCATGACCTTCATGTCAAATTCATTCCTACTCATGATATGATCGCCGACATTCTGACCAAACCTTTGGCTAAAATAAAACACTATAAGTGTACAAATTCTTTAGGTTTAGGTTAGATTAGGTGTACATAGTAGGTATTAGGTGTGTATAGTTAGTGATAGGTAGGTGTATATACAGGGTGTTTATATTTTTGTGCTAATTTTATTTTATGTGTACAGTGTGTGTTTGATATGTTTCTTTTACTTGTATATAAGATATAATAACGCTATATACAGGGTGTTCATATTACGGGGGGGTGTTAAACCTTCATGTTTATGTACTGTAATACTGCCACCCTGTAATGTTTTGATATTCGTATTTTATATTCTTTTATACTGTCACTCTACTTTTGTCTGTTGTTGTGTTACGATCTAATAGTTTTAATAAATGTATTTTTCTTCAATCCTCGGAATTTTACTCAAAGATTAAGTAAAACTTCGATAAAAACTTACTTCCTAAACACCTTATCGATGGTCCCAGCTTGCTTGGCTAATTCGACTTCTCTGATCAACACGGTTCCGTTTACGTGCTCTGCAATGCACGGATGCAACTTTTTCAACGCGTTCTGAAATCATATTATTTTTTCAAATTTAGGTAATAGTAATAAGGTTGAGAAATGCGACCTGTAGAGGTACAGCGGGAAAAACGGGGTTAATAACAAATGACGGTGTATTTCTTTCTCGTTGAAAAGTTTAGTCCTTCTTGGAGAAGCGCGCCTTAGTGTATGACGTCACTATACCCTTCGGCCCGGTCTCGGCCCTTGGGTTGACGGCGAAAAAAAACAAAACAATCTTTTGTTACGATTCCGTACATCGGCGACACCGGTAGCCAACGAGTTAACCGGTCGACCTAGAGAACCTTTTTTTTATACGACGACGGTGGCAAACAAGCGTACGGTCCACCTGATGGTAAGCGGACGCCGCAGCCTATAGACGCACGCAACTCCAAAAGAGTCACGTGCGCGTTGCCTTTACGACAAAAGGTCTAATGAATGATAATAAACCGGGCCGATTAACTTTTAAATTACCAAAAATGACCCTTAACACTAAGCTGATTAGATAATTTAATGATATGTAGGTACCTAACCTACTGTTTTGTTTGCCCTAACTTAATAAATTATTCACTCGATGTGAATAAGGGTAGGTAGACTAGGTAGTACTACCTAGGTATCTCGTATTTTAAACTCTAAAAACAAGACAAATCAGCATAATATTACCATGCAAATAAAAGGATCGTCAGCAGTCAGCAGTTGAAAATACCGAACTATGTAGTTGATATTACTACTAGATGGCGCTAAAATTAATATTTTTATTTGGTTTGGTTTTATTCACCGAATATTCTTTTCTTACCTCGGCATTGTCAAACGCGTTAGACCCTCCATTAGTCTCACATTTGTCCTTAAAAGCTGCTACAAGTTTGTTCATGAAGTTTTGAACTTGTTCCCTCTCCATACCCTGGAATCCTGGGGGCAGCTCAAAGCCTTGGCCTGCATCCAACTGAGCCCAGGTTACACCTAAATATAATTTATAATGTATTGTATTACTATAAGATATATTACGAATTTACCAATCCCGTTGTTATAAACACATTCGTGTTCAGACGTCTTGAAAAAGTCTAACTCTACTTACCCAGCAGAAAGACCGCTAAAAGAAGATTCTTCTCTGTCATATTTGGGTAATTTATATTATAAAGATCACTCACGACCACTTCACGACTAACAGATCAAAAGACTACAACCAAAACATACACCACGCAATATTATCTGCTCGTCCAATATCTCGCAGTGTCTAACAGAGTTATGACCTACAGCTCTGAAATGTAATCGCCCTGTGCTGAGACCTCCGATTACGTGTTGTTATTAAGAGTCCCGGTATCAAGATATAGTAGAGGTGATCAATGAGGTGAACTCTCTTTGATAACATAGTAGCAAACACCGAAATATAATTCGGCTTTTGCATATTGAATAAAAAAACAAACAGTATTAACGCCTATACGCCTTATTTCGAATTCTCGATACTATTAATAATGTACTCAACTCAATATTGCCTAATAATTTACATTTTTATTTTTAAAATTATCAAATTGTGTTTTTGTTTTATCAAATGAAATGCAATGCAATACCAAAACGCATAATACTTCAATGACATGACAGTTGACGTCGATTTGATTTCGAGGTTAGGTTATTGACAGCCAATCAAAACAACAAAAAGTGTTTGTGATACGCATATAAACATAATAAACCGAGCATTGCTACTGTTCAATGCTCGGTTTTCTTGTTGGCTTCAATGTGCCACGATTATTGAACGTCACAAAATCAAGAGCTAGACGTCAAATAAAAGTCAACTCATTCGTCACATAACTGTCATTGGCAAGGGCCCTTGGAGGCTGCCACTTCTCCATTATCTATCTAAATAGGAAAAGCTTTACATTAGAATGACGACGATTTGCAAGTATTGCAACGAACCAGAGAACAAGCAATACAGACCGGGTCTTATCTGTGATACGTGCATATGTTTCGTACATCTAATTTGTCTGCGCCGGCAGGGTACCCCGGGAGACTTGGCTTGCGATGTGTTCTTCGACTTTACTTGTGAGGAATGTTCGCCGTCGAAAAAGGAGGTGTTTACACGGAACAGGTTTCCTTGGTAAGGACTATGTTGAGTATTTTTCTTTTCCTCCTTAAAGAAGATGATCTTTAGAGACTGTTGATCTAAATAGGTAGAGTAATATCAAATGCGCTCTTGGCCGGTGTCTAGCCAGGGGGTAAAGATGAGGCCAACGGTGAAGCGAACTCACCCAGAAAATGCCTATCCACTTGTACCTTAAAGAGGTCCAGGATATATATATATATATTTTAACACATCAACTCTTGGCCAAAAATCGACCAATTAAAATGGAAGTGGACCGGGCATTTGCTCCACTGCAAAAACGAAAAATGGAGTAAACAGATGACTGTCTGGTGCCCCAGAGATGGAGTCAGAAGCCGAGGTCGCAAGTTGAGAAGATGTGAGGATGATCTGAAACTGACCCTAGGTCCCCTTTGGCAAAGAGTGGCAACTGATCGCAAACAGTGGAAAGAGTTGGAGGAGGCCTACACTGTAAGGCACACCGAGCAAAGAGACATATTGTGAATAGTAAATAAGTAATATTAGAATCTCATTGAGCCTGAGTCGCATTGAGCCATATTTACCGGCGCCCAGTAACAATAGCCCTAATAAAGTAAAATGGGGGGAAAGAGATAATTTACAGATCGAGAAGTATTATGACTATTGTGATGTAGAATTAAAGAAAATAGTTTTTCCGCTGGAATTAAATAATTGTGCGGATACACTATGTAATTGTGAAAATCATAAATTAATTTTAAGAAATATGTACAATGATATTGTGAATGTACTCAGCACTGGTGCAAAGATTAGTTATGTAGAACCTAAACGTAGTAAGCGTAAATATGTGACGGGCTGGAACAGACATGTGGCGGACGCTCACAGGAAGGCTAGAGATTGTTTTTTGAACTGGGTCTCCTACGGGAAACCCGCTACTGGCCGTATTTACCAAAATATGTGTGAGTCTCGCCGATTTTTTAAATCAAAATTAAAATTCTGTCAAGATAACGAGCATCAAATTAAGTTAGATATTATTGCACAACACCATTCAAAGAAAGATTTCGGTAAGTTTTGGAAAGAGACTAATAAATTAAATCCAAAGTCTGGCCAACCTGTGAGTGTCTCCGGCCTGCACGACCCCAAGGACATAGCCAACGCCTTCAAAGGTCACTTTAGGGTGGAGTCGCCCTTGGGTCCTACAGTACCGACTGTCGGAGTAAAAAGTCAACACGAGACTTCGGTAAAATTCTCTGCCAAAGAGGTGTCCTCTGTGATTAAAACCATGGTAAGAGGTAAATCCCCTGGATACGACTGCCTGAGCGTCGAGCACCTTAAATACGCGGGGTGCCATCTGTCGGAGGAGTTGGCTATGTTCTTCAGTCTTTGTGTAAACCATAGCTAACTACCGGATGAGTTAACATATACAGTAGTGGTTCCAATTATTAAGAATAAGACCGGAGATGTATCGGACATAAATAATTACCGGCCCATCTCTCTGGCTAATTATTATTATTATTATTATTAAAGCTTATTTATTCAGTGTTTTATGTAATTTTACATTGCAAATGTGTTGTTAGTTTGTTAGTGATTACTTATTTATGTATAATGTATATATATACGTATTAGTTAGTTAGGTATTTTTATTTTTATTACACTGATCCCGTTAGGGTAAAAGCCTCCTCGATTCCCTTCCACTTCTCTCTATCTTTAGCTTTTTCCATCCAGTTCTTTCCCGCTATTTCGGTGACATCATCAGCCCACCGTTTATAAGGTCTTCCCCTTGTCCTTTTCCCTTCTGGTCCCTTCCATTTTGTTGTTTGTATGGTCCATCTTTTGTCATCATATCTAGATATGTGGCCAGACCACTGCCATTTTAGGCGCATGGCATGTTGGAGGGCGTCAACAATCATGGTTTTTTTCCTAATTTCCTCATTTCTTACTTTCTGGATCCTTCTTAGCTTCAGCATGCTCCGTTCCATAGCATGTTGACATGAGGAAATTTTGTTTTTTATTTTAGTTGTGAAGGTCCATGTTTGGCATCCATAAGTTAAGCTAGGTAAGATGCAGGTGTCCATGACAACTTTTTTCAGTTTCGGGTGATAATTTCCTTTAAGTATTTCTTTTTGTGTCCAGTATTTTTTCCATGTGCAGTTAATTCTTCGGTCTACTTCTTCTTCATTGTTTTTTAAACTGAAGGACACTTGTTTTCCAAGATAGACATAGTTTGCTACATATTCAACTTGGTTCCCATCTATTATTATTGGATGAGCGTGGGCATTAGTCATGATTTTGGTTTTACTTATGTTCATGTGTAAGCCCACTGGTTTGCTCTTATTTGCTAGGGTTTGCATCATTTCTTCGAGCTTTTTGGCTGATTCGGCGAAGATAACAATGTCATCTGCAAACCTAAGGTGGCTAAGATGCTTGCCGCAGATCCAGAGTCCTTGGTCATCCCAGTTGATTTCTTCGAAGATACCTTGTAGCACGGCTATGAAGAGCTTTGGAGATAATGGATCTCCTTGCCTTACTCCTTTTCTTATAGGTATTTCTTTTCCAGTGCTTTCCAATCTTACTCTGCTGGTACTGTGTTTGTAGACATTGCGGATAATGTTTATGTATGTTTGGTGGACCCCACATGAATAAAGTGCATTCCAAATTGAACTGTGTGTTATGCTGTCGAAGGCCTTTTTATAGTCCACAAATCCTACATATAGGTGGCGGTTAAATTCTTTATATTTTTCAAATATTTGTTCCAGTGCGTGTATGTGGTCTATGGTTGAGTAGCCGGCACGAAATCCCGCTTGTTCAATTGGCTGCTTGGCATCTATTGTGTGTGTTATGCGGCTCAGCATTAAGGATGTGAAGAGTTTATATATACTAGATAGTAGGCTAATGGGCCTATAGTTGCCTATGTCTAATGGGTCCCCTTTTTTATAAATTAGAACTATATCTGAGACACACCACTGTTTAGGAACATCTTGAGTTTCCAATATAGTGTTAAAAAGCGGTGTCAGGTAGGGCAGCAGTATTGGTATACTTAGTCTAACTATCTCATTGCTGATGTTGTCAGGTCCAGGGCTTTTCTCTGTTTTAAGCTTTTTGACATGTCTAAGTATTTCTTGTTCTGTAATAGATTCTATTCTGTTTGTAGGCCTTTCTTCCCAGCTTTGGTAGACATCCTCTTCTATTTCATCCGGTTCTTTGTACAGTTCCTGGTAGAAACCTGTGGCGAGGTTTATGACGTCTTCCCTTGTTCGGCTTTCTTCGTGCCCCATTTTCAATTTTGGGATCCAATCTTTGTGTGTAGTTAGCTCTTTGTTTGCCCGTTTGCTGCTTCTATACTTGAGTAAGTTTTTTTCAATGGTTTTTCTTCTATGATCACTATAGTCTTGCCGTACAGCTTTGTTAGTTAGTTTAAACAGGGTTTTTAGTTCATCTTTTATTTCCTTTGTTTTATTTTTAGTTTGTAGTAGTTTTGTGCGTCTATTTATCAAATCTATTGTTGTCTTTTTGAATATATGCTTTTCATCTTTTGAGTCGTTATATTTCTTCTTTATGCTACTATTGATACAGTTTTCTAATTTATTATAGTATGTTTGTACGTTGGTTATGTATGTGGGCATATCACTTACTAGATTTTCTCTTAAATTTTCAATGTACATTTGTTTTTCTTGATCTGTTCTTGGTGACTTTATGGGTAGCGTTTTATAGGATCTCCTGGACTTTTTTGGTGTATCTATTGTAAGGGTTGATCTCAGCAATCTATGGTCCGATGGGAAAGATATATTGTTCAGTACTTCGAAGTTTGTTACATTTTTACATTTACTCTGGCTAATATTATAGCTAAAATACTGGACGCTCTGCTTGATCGACAGCTGGATAAGCATCTGCGTCTTAATGACGCGCAATTCGGCTTTAGACCGGGCCTATCAACGGAGAGCGCTATCCTTTGTCTCAAGCGGACCGTTCAGTATTATACCTCTAGAAAAACACCGGTATTTGCATGTTTCCTGGATTTATCTAAGGCCTTTGACTTAGTGTCCTACAAAATACTGTGGCAGAAGATTGAGAACGAAACCACATTACCTGTAGAGGTAACTTCTCTTTTAAAATACTGGTACCACAGCCAGAGAAACTGTGTGAGATAGGCTGGTGTTCTTTCAGAAGAGTATAGGTTGGAGTGCGGGGTGAGGCAGGGAGGGCTTACGTCTCCCCGGCTATTCAACCTATATATCAACGGCCTGATAGAGGAGTTGAGCGGTGCCATGATCGGATGTTCGGTTGATGGAGTTTGCATGAACAACATCAGCTATGCAGACGACATGGTACTGCTCACGCCATCTCTCGGCGCCTTGCAATACTTGCTCGGTATGTGTGAGAGGTATGCAGTGACCCATGGACTCAGGTACAATGCCGGGAAGAGTGAATTCCTAATCTTCAAGGCCGGCACTAAGACGTACGAAGTTTTGCCACCAATTCAGCTTAGCGGCACCTGTTTAAACAGAGTGCAAAACTTCAAGTATCTGGGTCACTGGGTCACTGAGGACCTCTCTGACAACATGGATATGGAGAGGGAGCGGAGGGCGCTGTCCGTTCGCTGCAACATGTTGGCTCGGAGATTTGCAGGCTGTACCAAACAAGTAAAGTATACATTATTTAGGGCATACTGCCAATGCTTTTACACCTGCAACCTCTGGGTCAATTTTACGCAGAGAGCGTACAGTGCACTCCGCGTGCAATATAATAACGCCTTTAGGGCGTTGCTGGGGCTCCCGCGGTGGTGCAGTGCCTCGGGTATGTTTGCGGAGGCGGGGGTTGACGGCTTTCATGCTATCTTAAGAAAGCGTTGTGCCTCGTTGATGGATAGGTTGCGGAGTAGCCCCAGCAGCATTCTGAAGGTGTTTGCCGAGAGATGGGACTCGCCTATGTTGAGAAGATGGGTCGGTCTCCACTCTACTTTTGTAAATTTTAACTGGTGACATTAATTAATTAATTAAATACATACTTAAATTGATTCAGATTCAGATTCAGTTTCTTTATTGCATTCATGTAACAATCAGGTCTTAATTGTTTTTATATTATTTTATTTTATTACTTATTTCGTTGTTTTTATTAATTTATTATTTGACATTTTAGCGTTAATTTTATATGACTTTTAATACGATTTTAATTTTGAACTTGTGGATTTGTAAATTATAAATTGTCATGAATTAATTATTTTATATTTATTCCTATGTTTTTATTTATTCATTATTCTGTGACATGCTAGATTTAGGATTTTATTTTATTTGTAATTTGAATTTCTAGTCATGAGTTTTAATTTAAATTAATCTAATTTGTATTTTTAATTCAACCCAATTGTAATAATTAATGTGTTACCAGTTTTTATTATTTAATTTTTATTTTTTAATGATTTTTGTAAATATTAATTTCATTGTGTGAAGTATAGGTACTCATCCGGTTCAAGCCACTCGTTTTTATAGTTTATTGCTTATTGTTGTGTAACGTATACTAACAGTAGTTGTAAGATTTTGTAATTTGTATCTACTAACACTTTATGGGCAATGCCTGAAATAAATGTATTGAATTGAATATAAGGAACAAATGTAACAAAGTTCGGAATAAAAGACTATTTTATTATTATTAACTCTTGGTGTACAGGGTGAATGTAATCCTGCTGACGCTGCACCACCTCACTACGAATGCGTACGGCATCAGCAACCACGGTTTCTTTCACTACAAGACGCACATCTGCTCTTTCATTGACCGGAATTGGAACATACTCTTTGATCCACAATTGTAAGTACAAACATATTAATAAAGCCTAATGTTAGACTCATTTGTAAATGGTTTTGAATTTAATGTACATGACTTCTTTTAAATGCTTTACTAAACAGTATTCAAGTATTGTCTGCTGTCATAATTATGAACTTCTCTTGGTTGGGACCTCAATAACTTACCTCCTTGGTAGAGCCCTTCTTCTGGTAGTTATTGGTGACATCACAGCAGGTAATTGAAGGGATGTTAACAAAAACAACATAACTGACTAGACTGGTGGACATTTGCTGTCATTTCAATTGTTCTTGACAGAGTGTCAACCACTTGAATTTAAACTTTCGCGAGACATGTTATAACTTTATTTTACTAAACGGTTAAAACTCACGTATTAATTGTCACTTCGGGCGACATGTTTCGAACTCTTCGGGAGTTCTTCATCAGGATGAGTGCGTCTGCGACCCGCGCCGATTGCACACTGTCGAACTACCCGCCGCCCGCCGCAAGGCACGTGACGCACGCGCAGACAGCGCGGGGGCGGGGGCGGGGGGGCAGCTCGGCGCTGAAGGTGTTGTATGAGGTCGTGGTGAGGGATCGAATACGTGAGTTTTAACCGTTTAGTAAAATAGAGTGTCAACCAGTCTAATCAGTTATGTTGTTTTTGTAAACATGCCTTCAATTAGTTTTAATCTGAATTTATGTTAGTTTGTTGGGAAAAATCTGGGAACTAATGGAGTTACTACTTCTCTCCACAATTTTCTTTTTAAAATATTCACAAAAATTAGCAAAACACTGCTAACTAAAATGTGTTTTGTCCCTTTCAGAAAGGGCCTTTCTCAAAAACATAAATGTCAAAATGACAGATAAATACGGACAAAATAATAATGGCATTTTATTTACTTGGAGTATTTTTTTTGGCATTTTTTTTTGTCAAAGATCTGGCGTTAAGTAGAACGAACTGTAGAGAACTGCATCGACAAGAGTGAAACTCTAAAATTATCATGATTTATTTGGAGAACAAACAGAGATGGATGTAAAGGTTTACAACTAAATAAACTAAAACTAAACATGCATCCACCACCTAATAGTTCTCACTAAGATAATTTAGCTAAAGTAGGTTTTATGAACTGAATAATTCCCTTTTGACTATAATTGTAGCAAGCAGAAAAAGAACTGGGTGGGCACAATAGCCGGCTCCTTGTCAGTCTACAGCAACATCATCTTCCGCTCCGGCTCAGCGGTCCTCGGGGAGACTGGCTGGTGGCAGCTCCAGCATGCCTTCTCACCGGCAGTCGCTTCACATATCAGTAAGTAAATAGATAGGTAGATAAAACTTAATTCATTTCTACAACATACAGATGTATTGCAAAATGGCTTTCCTTCGGGAAAACTCTGATCTGAATCGGAATACGATGGCACCCGAACTGTCAATCATTGATTGTATTAAATGAGTGATGTTTTCATATCCATTATTATGGAACTTTATTGTTTAGTATCAAATGTCAAGCTAATTGTGTGTCAAGTGTCAAACGTCAGTTGACACATGATATACAATCATTTATTGACAGTTCGGGTGCCATCATATTCCGATTGAGATCCGAGTTTTCCCGAAGGTAAGCCATTTTGCAATACATCTGTATATACATGGTTTAATCATGGTTATAAAAGTGACTTAAAGTTGAAAAACTGTAAAGCTGAACTAAATTTTACACAATTTTACTAATGAAGCATGCAACGACTGAAGTTATACTACAGTCTACACGAACGAAAAACCATGTGTCGTGGCAGAGAATAGGCGCTAGCTCAGCGTAATGATGCCTCAATAAAGCCAAATCGCTGATATTCTGCCAGAACCTTAGAAAAAAAGATTAACCTACTATTATTATAGATCGAACGCCTTAATGAGTCCTTGCCTGTGCCTGTCACAGGGTAGAGGGGAGACGTCAAAGGGTAGCGGGCGGAGGTGTCCCTACCTCCCGCTACCCGCCTGCGTGGTCTCAGTTAATCGGTCGACCTATCGTCAGCGCCGGCCCTAGCCCTAAATCCGGGTGGTGCGAGATGGTCTTTGGGCGCCTTTCACTTTATTTATTTTCCACATTACCAACCAGTTTGGCGCCCCCTGAGATTCGGCGCCTGGCGCGGCCGCCCCACCCTTGGGCCGGCCCTGCCTATAG
Organism: Cenopis cana; assembly: GCA_951800055.1. NCBI lineage: Eukaryota > Metazoa > Arthropoda > Insecta > Lepidoptera > Tortricidae > Cenopis > Cenopis cana. The sequence continues at coordinate 21,696,072 of OX637476.1, read as the reverse complement.
TATCCTACTCATTTTTATTTAAAAGTGTTATTTACACGACATTACAGTTATACCAAAACGCCGAGAAACTAAACTTATAAAAAACGATAATTATTTTTCAATCAATCAATCAATCATTTTTTTTATTTCGTCATCATAGGTAGTTTATGTACAGGTGGTAGGTATAGGTAACAGTGGAACAGCTATGATGTACCTTTCGGCGTACGATCAATTAAATACAATATATTAAATACAAATGTCACAAACTTAATCTTAAAAACTTATATGTGATATCAAATAGTGAGCATGCAAGCAGATACAAACAAACAGAATTAATTTGCGGAGATATGAGGTAAATTATATTATTATTGCATGTCATATATTATAATTAGTTAAAAATAAAAGTCAATTAATATTAATGTCAATGTCATTGAGGAAATCATTCAGTTCTAATTATTTAAAAAAATATAGGTAATGAAGTCTTCTTTCAGTAAAATGTCTTATCTTGAATATTTAAAGCACTTCCCCTCCATGTGGCATAACCGTGGCACATCCTGTATAATTATATTTTTTAATTTTCAGTACAGGAAATAGCCCGAGACAAACCTAAAGGGCGGCCGCGCGGCCAAATGCCACTAGACATCACAATGTTCTCAGAGAAGGTGTTTGAAATGGGTAAGACCTTTTATACTGCTTTTATACCACCATCACACCTGTGACACGCGAAGGAACGTAAGCGCTGTGGGTAAGTATGTGTGCGTGCGCTGTCGGTACACGCGTCAATTGTTTGCGCGGGTGCGTAGCGCGTGGCGCGGACGAATCGCGAGGCGCGCCGGCACCCGTCGGCGCCAGGCGGGTCTCTCAGGGACGAGGTAACTGACCTCGGTGCGGGGGGGTTCGTGTCCGTTCTGTATGTAATACTATTATACTATTCTGTGACCACCATTAGTATCATTACCAGTATCGCACGGCATAAACGGCCGTGTCTGTTTTTTACGTTAACTTAACAGTTTGATTTCTTCACAGAGACCTGATTATATGGTTTTAATTTCAACTCGATAGGTACATTCACGCGTTCCCGGGATAAAGGGTCTTGAAAGACAGACAGACCGACAACAAAGAGGTCCTACAAGGGTTCCGTTTTTTTCCTTTTGAGTTACGGAACCCTAAAAATTACTATACACATTAGTTTGATATAATTATCGAACATAATTTAGGGAACTTGATCTAGTCTATCTTAAAGATTTACAGATTACATAAAGATACCAAACACAAAAAAGTTAAATATGCAAAAATGATATACCTAGTTAATTCAAAACAAAAGCCGACATTTCAAATTTCGCGCGTAAACGCTCACTGGCTTCACGTGACGTCACTTCATAAAACGTCAAATATTTCATGCCGCATGACTTTTGTTTGCGTCACAGAAATAATATAAATGTTCAGTTTCATTTAACATGATAAATCATTTAAAAAAATCCATTTTATACACATTTTTCAATGTTTTCAACTGAAGTTACTGAAGTGAGAGAAGGAGTGACGTCACTTCGCGTTTTAAATTACGTTTCAATTTACGCAACTTTTAATCAAAGTTTTTCGCAAAAAAAATATTACTTAAGAGTAAATCTTCCAGGCCCAATCCCTCTCATCTATGAGAGGAGGCCTGTGCCCAGCAGTGGGTCGTATATAGGCTGATGATGATGATGATGAAATCTTCCAGGAATACAATTCTAATGTTGTCTATTATTATTGGATTACGAATATAATTTCTCGATGTAATCTTAACGCAAGTTCCCCATTGTAAGTAATCTCTATTGTTGTAGGTTACAAAGAGTACTTGCGAACCGAAGAGCCTGTGCCTATTGTGGAGCGGCCGGCGAAGCAGAGGAAGCTCGACATCGACTACTCCGGACCCTTCTACGACCAGCTCGATCCTGACTCCAGGTACAAGAAGAAGTTCCTTCATAGAAGTTTTGCATGCACGGGGGGTCCCTTTTCTCTGTTGCTGTTGCTGACACAACATACATCTGCCCAATGCCCCCCGGCATTGTGGGAGAATGACAGCGACCCCACAATGCCCCCCATTAAACGGCAGCGAGGGTTAACGCCGCAGAGGTTTTAGTGGGTATTCCCTTCCCTGTGGAAGGGCGAGTCCCACAAACCCCCCACCATGGGCCTTCCCGGGCCCGGGGGGATGCGTAAATGCATTTCCTCTGCGTCAAAAAAAAAGGGTACATCCCAAGACAGTTGCATCCTTCGGGATCCGCTACCTAGTTCCATGATTTCATATTTCATATTTATTTAATCATAATAATTCGTATTACATGATTTAGCGTAGGCACTAGTTTTTTCAGAACTACCATCTGACCCAAGATGAAACTAGACCTTAGTAGGATTAGACTTAAATTGTCAAGTGGGGCAACTTGACTGTTAGAAGTTCTCAAGCCGCCCGAAGGCCTTCTAACTTGGCTTAACGATTACTATCATAGACAGCAGCCGGGATCAACTGTTTAACATGCCTTCCAAAGCAGTCAGTAGTTTCATCGCTTAAAACTACTGTCCGGACTTATATATTCATTGACCGGGTGAGCGAAGCGATCGAAGATCTCTTTTCAGTTTCGGCAATAATGGTTTCGTATCGCTGGCCCGCGGATTTTCGGCTATTATCTACTGATATGGGCACTTCTCATATAATTTTGTGAGCAGGAACCTGTTATTTATTGTTTTTTAGGGTTCCGTACCTCGAAAGGAAAAAACGGAATTCTTATAGGATCACTTTGTTGTCCGTCCGTCTGTCTGTCTGTCAAGACCCTTTTTCTCAGGAACGCGTGGAGTTATCAAGCTGGAATTTATATCAAATACTCGGGTCTACTGTCCCTTGGAGCTGTGAAAAAATCAAACTTCTAAGCCAACGCAATCAAAAGATACAGCCGTTTATGCCGCAAATTTTCGACACTCGCAAGGGAATCAAAATTCAAAACCTACAGGGTATAATACTTCCCGTGAACTCAGAATCTTGAAATTTGGTACGAAGCAACGTCTTATAGCACAGACAAAGGAAAAATTGCGAAAACCGTAAATTTTTAGTTACATCACATAATAAAAATATTTTTAATATTTTTTTTTTTTCTTGGACCATAACTATCACTCGATTGTCGTGATGGGTGAACTTTTACTTATATACCTACAGGTTTGTACGGGACCCTCGGTGCGCGAGTCTGACTCGCACTTGGCCGGTTTTTTTGTCTATTCAGTTTGTGGAAATAGTGGAAACACGGGGTAGAAAACGTAAATAATGCACTCTAGCTCTATAGCTCCCAGAGCCATTAGCGCCTGTAGAGGCAAGGCCTTCTCCATACAAACTCTGTGCAAGTTTTATTCGTCGGTTTTGGCACTCCCGCATATGATTTTTTTTTTGGTTGTTAATATTGGATATACGAAGAATGTCAAGCAAAAAATTTCAAAAAATGAATATTAAAAAAATACAAGAAAAAAATGATTTTTTTTTCTTGAGGGTCTGGATAACAGAAAAATAAGCATACTGACCAAAAATCATAAGTGTAATGCAAACACAAGCAAAGAAAAACTTGCACAAAGTTTGTATGGAGAGTGCTTGCCTCTGCAGGCGCCTTAATATAGTTAAGTACTGGTTGCAGGCAGTCGGCGGTGGAGGAGGCAGAAGGCTCGTGCTCGGAAGACGCGCGGCTCGACTTCGTGGCGCCCTACCTCCCGCCGGTAACTACCTATAGGGTAACACCGCCAGTAATGGACAACGCCCAATGATGTACATTGACTCAGAGGCCTTACAAGTTTTAATAAATTTTGATCAAGAACTTTGACAAAAGTATTGATAATAGAAATGAAGTGATTAAAGGATACGTGATTTGGCACGTTCAATAGATTTTGAGTTACGTAGGGGTCAAAAGTACCACCAAATGGTTAGTGTAATATAAGACACGGCCGCTGCGTCGCCAGTTTTTTTTTTTTTTTAACTTTGGCTTGACACGCTATACCGCGTGTCTAGATAAGAGTCATGCATTTTTATAGCACAATCAATTTAAAACCGTATGCTCTTTGAATTAGGATTGAAGTGTCCATTACTGGTGCTTGTCAGCTTAAAGTGTCCGTTATTGGGGTAAATGATGATACATTTTGTACAGAGCGACTCGTCAAGCGCGCACTCGCTCCAAACCCACCAAACCGTCTACTACGACTCTGACTCGCGCAGCGCGTCCCCGCACAAACCCGAGCCGGAACCCGACCGGCCCGACCAACCCGACCCGCCCGCGCCCGCGCCCGCGCTCCACCCGGAACCGGAACCGGAACCCGAGGACGTCAAACCCGAGAGGCGGAAGGAGAGGCCGGAGCTGACCAGGGAGTCGCTGTTCTCTACGGAACCGAACAGTTTGGAGTTGCCGTGGGTGGAGCAGGAGAAATATGAGGTGACTTTTCAATTAGGGTTCAATTAGGTATCAATAGAATGCTTATGTAAAAATAAAAAATAAATTGTATGTCAACGCATTATTTTAGGACAAAAACCATCGATTTAATATACCCTAGATACACTATCACCTACAAATTCAAGAAGAAAAAGTGTCCAGCCGTCATTGCGAGTGTGTGAGTGTCGGAGATACACTACACAAACGTGAGTCAATTGGGATGAATTTCTTTTTTTTCGATAGTAAGCCTTATGTATCAAGCATACGATTGTATTTTAAATAGAGTGTTTGGCGGTTATAACATTACAGATTGCACGGTACAATTGTGGAAAATTTCTAAAAAACACCGAATTATTTTAAAAGATTGTACACCGTAAGTCCAATTCCGTTAAGTTCAATTTTGTCTACGATAATTTTCCACTCATTTTTGGACTGACAACACTGGACTTAGGGATGAAATTGGAACAGAGTCTGGATGGAGTCGAAAATGTTTTTTTTTTAACAGGTACTGCACCGGTGGTATACTAGCATTCGGTTGTAGGTTATTTTTACAAGCTTTTATTTAACTTCCAATTAATGTATGTATGTATGTAACTATGTTCGGGTGTAATCTTGCAGCTCAATTTTGAAGCAGATATCTTCAACCGATTGAGCTGAATTTTTTTATACACGTTTAATTTGGATGACAGTGTAATATTATGGTACCATCGAGCTGATCTGATGATGGAGAGACGAGGTCGCCATAGCAACTTCTAAACTACACAACTCGTCATGTTCGGGCTCATTGGAATGAAACGGTCTCTATAAGTAGTTAATGTGATGACTGTGAAAAAAAAGTAAGTACAGTCGGCAATAATAAATTTAAAGCAATAATATTTTTTTGACATTATAATCATCATCATCATCAGCCTATATACGTCCCACTGCGGGGCACAGGCCTCCTCTCATAAATTGACATTATAATGTATGTATTTATTTTTAAAATACCTTTTATATTTATTTTTTACCTCAGAACTCAGCGTTAATGAACCGATTTGGAAAATTATTTCGTTGATTGATTGAAAGCTTACATACCATAATACCTCCTAATGATGGGAGCCATGAGGAATTGAGGGAACTCTTCAAAAATACAAGGGAAACAGCGATTATAGTATTTTCGGTAAAAAATCGAGCATTCAGAACTAGCATTTGGTGAACAGGAGCTGATGACGAAGATCATGGATGGTTATCCAAAACTCCTAGTGTTTCATGGGTGGCTGAAGCGATGAAGAGGCCGATTTAAATGGTTCCGCTGTACTGCTAAATTACCAATGACCTGATCTGGTATTTGAGGCCGGAAGGTAGGCAACGGAAATCCGCAATAAAATAGTATAGCTTAGGAGTGTTTGAAAGAAGCGTAAATTCTATGAGCTACTAGTTATTGCCCGAGACTTCGTCCGCGTGGAACTCGTTCATCGCGATAGAATTTAAGTACTTTAATACTTGTCCATTTTGATTAAAAATGTGTCTCAGTCTGCGACTCCATTCATTCGAAATTTTACTATAGGCCGATTCCACAATATTCCGTTTCGTTTCGATATACAGCTATTTAAACGCGGGGGAAAGAGACAGTAGCGTTGCTAGGTGTCTGCCTGTTATTTTCAAATTCTTTAAATAATATTTGTTATAAGCGTAATACAATTATATATTTATCAAAATATGAAACTGTAAAGAAATACTCATCGAAAATACGAAATTTCATGCGTTTTTAAAGTCGTTAAGGTGTTGTTTTTGCATTTTTTTACGGAGCACTTCGGTATGTTGACAAGACGGTGGCTGGCGCGCAACTCCGAGCGCAAGAGTGCTTACAAGGCATTTAAGCACTCTTGAGCGCGGACGTTTTTGACAGGCGGATAGTGTATCTAGGGTATATTAAATCGATGACAAAAACAGCAAAATACTAATTTTCCCATACAACGGTTGGTCGAATACTGTACAAGTGACGTCATTTACCAGGGCCAATTTGTAGGAGCCTTTTTGATGGCCGCTAGCGTTGAGCTAGGTTTGTCCCTAATTTTAGCCCTTTATTGTGCTCTAATTGTTGTTGATCCCATATAGACATTAGATCGTCTCTAAAAACTGGTTCGATTGACATTATAAAAAAAAATTAGTCAAATAGCGTATTAGGGTTGCCAACCGCCGCCTCAGCTTTCTACGTAACTGACAGACAGTTATTGCCTATATGACGTCACACCGTGGGGGCTCGTGTTTTAAGTCACGTGATATACAGATTAAAAATTACGACTTTTAATTTCAATTTAATAAAACAATGATGTGCTTTTATGACTCAAAATCGGAATATTTAATTATATTTCTACATTAAATTTAATATAACACTTTAAACTCTCGCGCTTTGTAAACATACTTAAAAGGTTTGTTTTAACGGGTCTAACGCGATATTTATGTATTTACCTATATATTTATATCGCGTTAGACCCGTTAAAACAAACCTTTTAAGTATGTTAAATTTAATATTTATCAAATTTCATAATTTATTTTTCACCACCGAAAGTAACCTATTAGTCGAAAGTCTATAATCTAATTATGAATTAAACAATAGAAAACCGTGCCGTGACCGTCGACGGCAAAGCAATATTATTGACCTACTCGATGAAACCGACCATTTTTCCTTAACAGGTCCAAAAAGACCTGGTACACCTGACCCAATATCAAGAGGTCCAACTACTGAAGCAAGTGGAGAGCTTGATCCCCAAAGTCCGGGATCCCAAGAAGAAAGTCCACCTCCACAGACTGCGCGCCAAACTGGCGCTGCGGCGGCTGAGGAGACACAAGAGACTGCCAGTGTTTGATATAGACAAGTGAGACATCCCCTCGATAACCATAATTTAATTTTCTCAAAAATAGTATGTAATGTTCTCATAACATCTGTGAAGATAGTATCCGAAAGTGGGTCATCCTGGACAGTTGCCAGAAGTGTCCAGGAAGTAACACCTACTGTCCAGGAAGTAAGTATGTAAATCCCATTACATATCATAAGTTTAGCTGCTGCTGCGGGCGCCGGCGCCTCCTGCCAGCGCCCGCAGCAGCAGCGGCGGGGGGCGGGGGCGGGGGGCGGGGGCGGGGGGCGGGGACGGGGGGCGGGGTCGGGGGGCGGAGAGCGCCCGCGCCCGCATAAAAAAACGCTAGTCCGACCCCACGGTTTTAGAACAAACGAGGTGGAATTGGCGAAAAATATGATCTTTACCGCTATTTATATAACTTGTTTTATTTTTGAGAAAAGTATACATGCCTCGACCGTAAGTGCCATCCTGGCCTCGTATTATAGCCGGACCTCGCCTTCGGCTCGGCCGGCTAACTTATACTCGTCCAGGATAGCTTACTTACTGGTCTCTGCAGTAATGTACTATTCCTATTTCCCATACAACGTGGGTTAACAATAATTTCATTTCTGGCCTAACCCGACAAACTAATAGTGTATTCCTGACTATTTTTGGAAATTAAATGTCATACAAAATTTGCTCGATTCGGTCTAGTTTTAGAGATATTTCATTTTTAGGATTCCGTACCCACAGGGTAAAACCGGACCCTATTACTAAGGCTCCGCTGTCCGTCTGTCCGTTCGTCTGTCACCAGGCTGTATCTCAAAAACCGTGATAGTTAGACAGTTGAAATTTTCACAGATGATGTATTTCTGTTGCCGCTATAACAACAAATATTAAAAAACAGATAAAAATAAATATTTAAAGGGGCTCCCATACAACAAACATGATTTATTTTTTTCGTTTTTATAGATAATGGTACAGAACCCTTCGTGCGCGAGTCCGACTCGCACTTGGCCGGTTTTTTACTTATTGTTTTTTATGTCGTAACTCTACAAAAAAGGTATTTCGGTTGTGACATAGCCGCCAATTTTTTACGCATTTTACTGTCTAACTGCTCCACCACCACTGCAGCTCGCTGCTCCAGCTCGCTGCAGTGGTCCGCGCGCCCCTCACGCGCTCCGCCGCGCTGTTCGCACTGCCCGTGCCCGCCACCACCAGCCACGCCGGAGCCCGAGCGCCCCTGCACCGCATGTGCAAAGCGTACAATAACGACCTCGTCTCGGTCGATATTTTCAATACGTCGTACAACCAGTTTAAAAAACAAGTTGTGAGTGTGCTTTCCCCTAGGGAATGATAATAGTAAATAGTTGTGAATAATCTTACGTTAATCGACCTGGTTCAGAGCAGCAATATTTGCCCTGTTAATAATAGCAATTGTTAACTTCTATAGTGTAGTATCCTCTTCTTTTTTTCTTTTTTTAAATGTATACCGTTAACTTATGGCAACACCAATTTTTCTAGTTTGTATATCTCAGTGGGAACTATTGAGGGGGTGGATGCATGTTTAGTTTTAGTTTATAGTTGTAAATCTTTATGTACATTCATCTCTGTTTGTTGCTCCAAATAAATAAAATAAAATAACTGATCGTTAAAAGCCGAGCTTTAACGAATCGTTGTTAATTATATTGCAGAGCGGTTAAAGCGCTGTCAGGCCACGTCCCCGAGGAAACGCAGGCGGTGGCCGGCGTAGAAAGAGTGCTGGACAGGTTCCAAAGATCGGTGAGTACACACTAAACAGCTGATATTTATTACGTTTATGTAACAGCCATGGCTCCGATACTATTTTGTAAAAAGACCCAAACACGCAATCGACAAAAAATCCATATAAAATAATCCATATCATTTCGGCCAGGGCATTTGACGACCGCTTTAGCTTAGTTGGTAGTGATGCTGCCTACGAAGCTGGAGGTCCCGGGTTCGAATCCCGGCCGGGGCATTTATTTGTGTGATGAGCACGAATATTTGTTCCTGGGTCTTGGTCTTGGATATTTTCTATGTATTTAAGTATTTATTTATCTATATAAGTATGTATATCGTCGCTTGGTACCCATAGTACAAGCTATGCTTAGTTTGGGACTAGGTTGATTTGTGTAAGATTGTTCACAAATATTTATTTATTATTTTATTATTATCAAACCTGCTCAGAAACTTTTACGTTCACACAGTGAAACCTCAAATCTTATTAAAGAGTCAGCACGTGACTCCTTTTGGAGTTCTGAGCGTCTATAGGCTACGGTGTCCGCTTACCATCAGGTGGGCCGTACAGCTCGCTTGTTTGCCACCGTCGTTGTAGGGTGACACCACCAATTAAAGACACTAAGCACAAGCACCAATAATGGACACTTCAACCTGTAACGTATGTGGGTACTCAGTCCCAATGTAAGCATGTGAGGGTAATCTCATATGTCTGTCTGCGATTAAATCTAATAGCTAACGGACGGGTGTTATTCCTGCAACCCTTAAATAGCCACCCCTTTCTATATTCTTCAGTGGCGACGAGATTTAACCTTGCGTGCGTACGGTGAACGTTATTGTGACGTGTCGGACATAAACGGGACGATGTCAGTCGGAAAAATAGGCGAGTTCAACATCGCTTCGGACAATTGGAAGTTATACGTGGAGCGACTAGAACAGTATTTTTTGTGTAACGGTATTGCGGCTGAGTTACAAGTGCCCACCTTAGTGACTGTAGTTGGTGCTGAATGTTATAAACTTCTGGTTAACTTATGTACACCACAGAAACCGACAACAAAGACGTTCGCCGAGTTAACTACCATTCTAGAAAAACATTTGCAACCTAAGCCCAGTGTTCTCGCGGAACGTTATAAGTTTAGGCATAGGAATCAGTGAGATAACGAGTCAATGTCTACTTATGTGGCAGTGTTAAAAAAATGTCTAAAACATGTGATTTCGGCGAGGGGCTAGAAGAAAGTCTAAGGGACCAATTTGTGTGTGGAATACGCAGCGAGACCGTTCGACAAAGGTTGTTTGCTGAAGATATACGGATCAGACCATTTACATCTTTGGGATACTATATTAAATTTTGTTATTCAGACTGAGACCTTATACATCTCTAACTATACTATTTTGACATGACAAATTTATTATATTCCTATTGTCATTATTTCTTAAATTGTAAATTAATTTTTCTCGTGAAAAATGTAGCATATGCTTGTATAGTCAGACTTTATTACGAGTAAATTGTAAATTGACATGTAAAAGTGCCCTTGTGGCTTATTTGCAGAATAAATGTTTGAATTTTGAATTTAAATTGATTGTTCTATAAAAAATGAATGACTCTTATTTTCTTTTACATCGAGTTACTGTACATCATTGGGCCTTGTCCATTACTGGTGGTGTCAGTGTCACCCTATATATGCGAAAATACAACACAAATACACATTTACATTCAAATTTGAATTCCAGTACCTTCAAGACAACCTCTGCGGCACTATTCTGGACACCACATACGCGGTCACAGTCCTCTCCCACATCGAGCCATCGCCATTCCGCTCCGCCTATTCCAACGCGTTGCTCAAACCTTACATACGGAGAGACAACCAGAGCAAGCCGCTGTGGTTGCAAGTTACCGATGAACTGCTCAGGAAAGCTAACAGGTACAGGCTAATTTAACCCTTATTTACAACGTAATAGGAGCGTTAGTCTCATAGCGAGATCGCCTCTCCGCTAGTAAAGTTCGAACGCGTTGGTCAAAACGTACATACGAGGGGCGTTCAATAAATTCTCGGTATTGATATCCTTTAAACCTTTTTAGTAAACTTTTTAATACTGGCCGGTAAGTGTCATTCATTAACATAAAAAAAGGTAAAATTCAAACGGCGATGTTCTTTTGTTTTTCTGCAACTGCCGAACAAACGTGATCACAATGAGCGATTTTTCAATGTTAATTAAATTAGAGCACCGAGCGGTAATAAAATTCTTGACCAAATAAGGAAAAAGTCAAAAAGCTATAAAAGAAGAAATGGATTATGTTTACCGAGAGTCTGCTCCTTCTTTATCAACAATTCAAAAGTGGTCAAGTGAATTTAAGTGTGGGAGAGAGAGTATCGAAGACGACCCCAGACCTGGTCGGCCCGTCGAAGCTTCTTCACAAGAAAATATAAAAAAAGTGGAGAAAATTATATTGGAAGACGCTCGAGTGAAGGTGACAGCAATAGCTCAAATAACCAAGCTTTCTATTGGTACTATACACAATATAATCCATGACAATCTTAATACCTATGTCAAAAGTCAGTGCGAGATGGGTACCGCGAATGCTGACGCCGCTACAGAAACATACGCGCGTTGCTTGTTGTTCCGAATTTATTAAGCTGTGTGGTGAAAATCCTGATGAGATACTGCAAAAGTTTGTTACCGAAGATGAAACCTGGGTTCATCATTATGACCCTGAGAGCAAACAAGAGTCCATGCAGTGGCACATTAAAGGAAGTCCTCACCCTAAGAAGTTCAAGGTCATGCCTTCAGCTGGAAAGGTCATGGCCACAATATTCTGGGATTGTGATGGAATATTGCTGATCGATTATAAAGAAAAGGGTGTAAATATCACAGGAGGGTACTACGCTAATATTCTACGCCAATTAAGAGAATCAATCAAAGAGAAGAGAAGGGGAAAATTAACCAAGGGAGTTCTGCTTCTGCACGACAACGCCCCTGTGCATACTGCTCATATCGCCAAGGCTGCTGTTCGGGAATCTGGGTTCGAAACTATTACACACCCACCGTATAGTCCAGACTTAGCCCCGAGTGACTTCTTTTTGTTTCCCAACCTCAAAAAGGACCTACGAGGAAATCGATTTTCTGACGATGAAGCTTTGAAGACAGCACTGGAGGAGCATTTTGACACTAAAGATAAAAAATATTTTTATGAGGGGTTAGAAAAACTAATTGACCGATCTTATAAGTGCATAAACATAGGGGGGGAGTATATTGAAAAATAAAATAAAAAAACCTATCGTATTCTTTTGTTTTCATTCTCATACCGAGAATTTATTGAACGCCCCTCGTACATACTAGAGAGACAATCAAAGCAAGCCGACAGAACGAAAGCTAACAGGTTTGAGTACAGGCAAATTTCACCCTTATTATGAAATGTAATAGGAGCGTTGGTCGCATAAGAGCCTTCGCCGATCCGTTTTGCATAGTCCAACGAGTTAGACAACCGTTTATACGAACAGACAACCAAAGCCAAGCCGCTGTGGTTGCAAGTTACTGATGAACTGCTCACTAAAGCTAACAGGTACATGCACACATCGTTATAAGAGCGTTAGTCGTTCATACTTTTTTCGCCATTTGATTGAGAATTAGATCCTTTTTCGTGAATTCCTTATTCGAAGTTATTGATTTTGTTTATCCCTATTCAAAAGTTAAACTTGTAAACGCACGTCTCAAAATTCGAATGCTGTGCGCCGTGAACAAGAAGTTTCTGATACATACTGGAGGTTGCGTGCCGAACATTCATTTAAAGCTAGAAATATGACCTTGAATGACGTCACGTTATATTGCATCTCTTTCATTCTAATATAAGATGGATCTAATGGCAGAGATGCAATATAACAGTGACGTCATTCAAGGCCATATTTTCTAGCTTCAAACGAATGTTAGGCAAGCAAATTCCAGTATACAGGGCGTCCCAAGACTATGGGACATCAAGGGAAAGTACCTTGAATATTGTAGATGGAAGATTTTACTAAAAGAAGACATTATCTTAATTTAAAAAACATTTTAAACTGTATTCATAGATTTTTTAATAATTACATGGTTGAACCTGGAATCGAAACCGATACACGAGATAAAAAAATGTGTTGTTAAAATGCATGATCTTCCTTTTATTTCTGACACTATGTTATTTAGCAAAAAATAATCCTTATGATGAAGCCTTTCGATCGGTATGATAAAGCTGCAGGGTAATTTTTTTCTCGTGTAGCGCGTTCGATTCCCTGTTCAATCATGTACATAATTTTTAAAAACATGTAACACACATGTAACATGTTTAATTTTAAGCAGGATTTCTATGTAATTTTTGGTGAGCAATAAAGAATATTTGTATTGAAATTTTAAAAAATCTATTTAAAAAAACTTTAAATTAAAATAATGTCTCCTTTCAGCAAAATATCCTATCTACGACATTTAAGGTACTTTCCCTTGATGTCCCATAGTCTTGGGACACCTTGTATACCTAAACTTCTTGGCCGTGACCAATCCTTCTGTATTTATCTTAGGAAAGTGAAAGACTACTTGCCCCCGCCTCACGCGTCGCTGGACTACTCGTACGTGCGGCCGCACCACATCGCCGCCGTCAACAATCTGTGCGCGCAGTTCTTCTGGCCCGGTGTTGACTGTGAGCATACTATACAAACTGGCATACACCTAGCCACAGAATCGTATAATAGTGTTACGTACAGAACGGACACGAACGGCGGGCCCCGCACCGAGGTCAGTTACCTGCCCCTGCGCGGCGCTTTAGTCACCGATCAGTCACGGCTCATTTCTGTGCGCAACGCAGTGACAATGAAACGCACACGTTGACGCGTGTACCGACAGCGCACACGCACACATTGACGCGTGTACCGACAGCGGACGCACACATCCTAACCGACACCGCTGACGTTCCTAGGTGTATCACAGGTGTGACCTAGCCTAGACCTAGCCTGAGTATCAGTGGCGGCGCGTCAGAAATATTCTTAGGTAAGCCGGAAATAATTTGCCTTTCTTATACTTCATGAGCCATAGTAAAAGAACTGGACTGGCTGAAAATTTGGCAAGCCGGTGGGAATCGAGTTGTATGGACGCTCCGCCACTGCTGAGTATATAAAGTGAAAGACTCGAGTCGCTGGACTACTCGTACGTGCGGCCGCACCACATCGCCGCCGTCAACAACTTGTGCGCGCAGTTCTTCTGGCCCGGTGTTGACTGTGAGCATACTATACAAACTAGCATACACCACAGAATAAGGCTGGGTTGCGCCAAACTGTCTGTTATCGTAAACGGTGTTCGTCAAATCTGATTGTATGGAAAGTTTGACAAGTTTCTATGGGATGACAGCTGCCGGTGCACGTTGGTGCAACTGGCACTAATTAATAGTACTACGTACAGAAGTCCCACTGTTAACAGTGAGTGCAACTACCGGATCCGGATTTGAAATCAAGAGGTCTTCTAAGACCATTTTCGCGTAGCAGCATGGGATCTGGTAGTTGCCCTCGCTGACCCAAAAAGAAAATCCACCTGTATAAACCTATATAGACCTATATAAATAAATCAATGAATTATTATGTACACAGTGACAGAAGCGTTAGAATACCCGGAATTCAGCTGCGTGGTGACATACAAGCGGCTGGTGATCGGCTGCGCTTTCCTCGTGCCGGCCGACGTGGCCTACATCTCCTTCGTGCTGGTCCGGCCCGAGTGGCGGCGGGCCGGCATAGCTACCTTCATGCTGTACCATCTACTGCAGGTAGATAGGCGGGGAATCATGTCATGACTCCGGGCGGTTCAGGGGGAGGCATTGCCAGGCCAGAGGGGGCACTATCAGGCCACAGGGGGCACTATCAGGCCAGATGGGGCGCTATCATGCCAGCGGGGGCACTATCGGTCCAGAGGGGGCATTTTCCGGCCAGAGGGGGCAATATCAGCATCAGGCTAGAGGGGACACTATCAGGCCAGAGGGGGCACTATCAGACCAGAGGGGGCGCTGTCATGCCAGAGGGGGCACTATCAGGGCAGAGGAGGCACTATCAGACCAGACGGGGCGCTATCATGCCAAAGGGGGCACTATCAGGGCAGAGGGGCACTATCAGGCAAAGGGGGACGGGGGGTAACTTTTTATAAGAAGGCCTACCCGGAATTCAGCTACGTGGTGACATACGTGGTCGCCACTTGAGAACTCGCTGGCCCCACCGGCCATCGGTCCTCCGGGGTGTTTTATTTTTAGCGCGCCGCGCCGCGTCGCTTCGCGTTATCGTCTAGTTCGCCCACCTAAGACAACGCGTAAACGTAGGTATGTGTTTTATTTCGAAAAAACTCATACTGAGATACAGAACTGTGCCAGTTATAAGCTAACCGAGCGGCTTGTTACAGACGTGTACAGGCAAGGACGTCACGCTCCATGTGTCTCCGACGAACCCCGCCATCTTCCTCTATCAGAAGTTCGGCTTCAAGGTAATAATTACTAGTATAACTGTACTGTTATGGTTAGATCATAAAAAAAAACACGCATGTATCGCCGAGACTTAGGCAGAGCGGAGCACGTCGGTCTGTTCTCTGTTGTGTATTCTGTTGTTATAAAAATCCATGATTGAAATAAATATACATGGGTTATACATTCTTAAAACCAGATTAAAACATTTTTTATTTTATTTTAAATAGTTCAAGCTCACATGGTCATTTACATTAGAGTTATGATTTGTATGCGAGTTATATACATGGTAAACGTCCCGTTATTCATCGTAATTCTAATATAAATACTTAATAGTTTAACTAGTTCAACTGGCTCTGTGCATTCACTACAATGTTGTAGTGTAACTATTTGTTCTCTTGCTACCGCTTACCCTCCTTTTTGCTGCTACAGCGACAATGCTCGGCTAATTTGCATGATACCCTCTCTTACCTAGATTTAAGTACATATACATTGTTTTTCTCAGTAAGTGATTGTAAAATCTTATGAGAAATAAATATCTAAAACCGAAACCGAAATAGTTTGCGAGGATTACACAGTGGTTCAAGCATGCGGCTGTCAAGCGGCGGTCGTGGGTTCGATTCGAATCCCAGCTCGTACCAATGAGTTTTTCGGAACTTATTTACGGAATATCATTTGATATTTACCGTTAGCTTTTCGGTGAAGGAAAACATTGTTAGGAAACCTGCATACATCCGCGAAGAAATTCAAAGTTGTATGTGAAGTCCCCAGCCGGCTCTGGGCCAGATTGGGGACTACTGCCCAATCCCTCTCATCTATGAGAGGAGGCCTGTGCCCAACAGTGGGACGTATATAGGCTGATGATGATGATGACATAAGTTAAGACGCTTCAATACAAAAATGGAGGGAGTCAAGGTGAGGATACAAATGAAAGATATCATTTATTCACAATGGTTTATAAATAAAGCCTTCAGTAATAAGATAATCATATATCTTCCTAGTTTTGTTCACATCTATCTTCACTATCCGCCGAGCATCAAGCAATCTTAAATAACCTAATGTATTATTCTCCCTTATGAGTTGTTCCTTAATTTCTAAATAGTTCTCCGGAATCAACCTCAAGTTAGAGCACAATGTTTTTTCAGAGTCGGATAATAGATGGAATCCGGGTAAATCTTCGATTTCCAGAGGCGTCATCTGGCGTTTATATCTCTTGATTTCTCTTGTGTCTTTTATGATACAGACTTTACTGCTCATTTTCACCGGTGATTGGCTTTCATACCTTTTCATCATAATCATTGTGTTGTACTTCTGTTCTTTCATCACCAAGTCATGCTCCTTCTTCAACTCTTTATACAACTTAGCGCAGTAAAGTGTCCGGATTCCATTCTTCCTGTACTCAATTAGTTTAGAAATCCTTTGCAGCAGCTCTGCCTCTGCGCTCAGTGACTCCATAAATGCATCGAACTGCATTCCCGTCATGAACTGCATAAAAGCTAAGAGCCGTTCCGATTTATACCGTGTCAGTAATCTGTCAAATTTCTGTATCCACGATATTAACTTATTTGGCATGATCAAACCGTGATTTTGTATTATTTGGTACCGTCTCTGCCTTTCTCTTAATCTAGTGTTTAAAGCACTTACTAGTGATACTTTTAAAGCGTCCATGCAATCATCATTTTCATCATCGGAATATGAATCTTCGATGTTAAATATGCTTTCTGCATTATGATCATAGCTGAGCTCGAATTCGGATCGGTATGCATTATAGCCAGCTAAATGTTGGTCACCCTGGTTATTCCTTGGTGGGTTAATGCTCACTTCCATACTATACAAATATGGCGTCACTATCCTTGGAAACAATGATTGTTGCGTCTCCGGCAAAAGTTTAAGCTCCTTATACTGCACATTCTCTATATAATACTTCTTGTAATGCTCCTGGCACTCCAATTTCGACCTAGTGTGCACCATTTTCGATATTTCCTCCCAATTACCGTACCCGCAAGTCGATAAGGCTGATAACAGCTTGCATTCCTCTTTAGACGACCAGTTGCAGTTGTCGAATAGCGGGAAGTCGTTTTTTCTCACCGCGTATTTGTGGTTATTTTTGTGAGCCCCGATCTCTCGTCCCGAAGCGAAACAACTGGTACATAAACTGGCGTCACACTCGCAGCATTCTATATACGGTTCGGTGGCAATTTCCGTGCACACAGCGCATTTTGTCAGCAATATATCACTCGACATTTTTGACTTTTTGTTCGCAGGTTGAGGAGCTTATTCAAGACTTCTACGAGAAATACTACGACATCGATTACAAGGGTTGCCGGCACGCCCTGTTTCTAAGACTTACTAGATAAATAAATGTATTTAAGTGACTGTTATATGTTTTTTATTGAATTTCCACGAAAAACAACACACCCGATCAAATAAACACAAGCTATTTTTTCGACCCTTTGACAATGAATGTGACAGCTGACTACAAGTATAAATTGAAGTTTCGATGACAGATGGTTAGTGTTGCTATTGTTAATAAAAATAATAAACTAAACTAAAGGTGGTATTCCACTTATCTAATATTTTTGTCCAATGTGCGTTTGATCAAACAAATTGGACGGAGTATCCAATCATAGAAATCCAATTTTGGAAATTAAATTTGATCAAAACTCTGACATAGAAATTGGATAAAAACATTGGACGAGTGGAATACCAACCCTTATAATCAAAAATAAATACTAATAGACCGCGCATGAAAACTTATACAGTGGTTAAAAGCCTAGAGGGCGAGGGGCGGAGTTAAAGCATCTCACTCATTATAGCTGTAACAGACGATCGAATATGGTGCGCTCCGCACCGACGGACTGTGCGGTGCGCTCGACACGCCACACCACCGCACCGTGTCATGTGACACATGAACAGACGTTCGAATATGGTACGCTCGCACCGTGACCTTGGTGTGCTCCGACGATATTTTTATGGCAGATCCGTCCACACGTTCGAACTTGGTGCGGACCGCACCAAATCCAGTGGGAGAATCATCGCTCCGAGCGCACCATCAATAATAATAATAATGTAAGGCGGACCGCTGTACACACCATCGAATATGGTGCGGAGCGGACCAAGGTCGCGGTGCGGAGCGCACCATATTCGATCGTCTGTTACAGCTATTTAGAGCGAGATAGTTTCAACTCCCCTCCCCGAGTTAGGGTCCTACCGATAGGGTAATGTGATAAGCCTTTAAGAAAGATGTAAAAAAAAATGTGGACGTCTGCCACGATTCCGTTGGTGGGTTGAGGAGCAGCAGCCTCCCAAAGACGTAAAAAAAATTAAATTCAGTCATTTCCTCTCGACTGAAACAAGGTTTAATTAAATGGACGTATTTATGCAAACAGGAACCAAACCACACATCGACAGTTTCGAGAAAAAGGCACAATTTTTTTTAACAAATATCTATTGTAATAGTATTTGTTAAAAAAAAGTGTCTACAAAAATTAATTAGGACTTTAAAAAAAATGTTTGATTGTAATGTTATACAAATTCGTAAGCTGTCGGCTGCGGACTGATACCTTTACGTACATTTAAGGTATGATTCCGTTGCCGACTGCATACAGCACGTGCCGCCGCACTCCAAATTGAACCGTAATTATAAGACTTAAAAGTCCCAATTTAGAGTGAGCGGCGTGTGCTTGTTCCGACACTTCTCCGCTCATTTCAAATTGAGCTTTTTACGGTACCATTAGGGTTCAATTTGGAATGCGGCGGAACGTGCAGTTGCTGTATGCAGTCGGCAGCGGAATCGTACCTTTAAGGTATCAGTCCGCAGCCGACAGCATACGACAACTGCACGTTCCGCCGCACTCCAAATTGAACCGTAATCATAAGACTAAAAGTCCCAATTTAGAGTGAGCGGCATGTGTCGTTCCGACACTTGTCCGCTCATTTCAAATTGAGCTTTTTACGTATACATTTACGGTTCAATTTGGAGTGCGGCGGCACGTGCAGTTGCTATATGCAGTCGGCAGCGGAATCATACCTTAAGTCGTTTTGTTTGGGCAAGACAGCAGTGTTTCCTATGAAGATACGTAGGTATAGGTACTACGACCTGAGGCATATCGAATAACTTTCAAACCGTCCTAGACTAGAGTGCGTCTGGGATCACACACAATGAAGGGTTCCGTACCGACACCTACTAGTTCACATTTAGACGTGATGCAAGCCTTTTTGAAAATGCAATAGGTATAAAATCGAGCATATTAAGGCTGACGTCCACTAGGCTCGCCGAGGCGAGACGAATCGAATCGAAAATAATTCGCCTCCATACATTGATACATTAACTATGAAAGTGCGTCGATTGACGCAGAGCCGAATCGAATCGACCGAATGGACGCACTTTCATAGTTTATGTATGAAGGCGAATTATTTCGATTCGATTCGACTCGGCTCGGCGAGCCTGGTGGACGCCAGCCTTTATAGTGCTTAATAAAATGATGGAGGTTCTCAACAGACTGCAAGCCATCCCTCCCCCCATGTTTCTATGAGATGAGATGAGACGCGACGCGCTCTACAAAATCCCCAAATAGGTACCTACTTTAAATCCAATCCCCTCCAGACTCTAATGAGATGAGTCTAATGAAGTTTATTTCGTATTTACAAGTATTTAGAACATAAATTAGGCACAATAACAATACAGATCCCTACCTTTAGTACATTGTACCTACCTAGTCTTTGCTTTGTCCCTAACTCCAAATACTCCAATTGCCCAATTAAAGTGTCTTTCCCATCCCAGAAATAAAGTATAGTAAAAGTAAAGTGTAAAAGAAAGAAAAGCAAACAAATCCTCCTCAATCAGTCGAGTGTCGAGTCGATCTTTTTTTTTCCCTATTTCATTTCAAATTGGATTGTTTTATATTACGCTAAATTATTGATTAAACATAATTCAACCAAAATTCTTAATTGTGATTGGACGCCTGTGGAACGTAAACAAAAGGGATTGGTCAAAATGGTTTTATGTAGTCACGTTTTGTTACCAGCATAGCGAGAACATTCTAACATGCTACTCGAAACTCGTGGACCATTTAATATTTGAACTGCTAAATTTATATGTATCTCTTTTTAACACTTGCGCAAACCGTATGCGCGTGAATGTTTTATCTCTTTTCCGCGTCGAATGAAGGCCCCAGAACGTTCTAGACGTTTTAATGTATATAACTTGGCGCGACGGCGGCGCTACGTTTCATTCATTTGTGAATTTGAACGTGTGAACAGTGAGTTTGTGTAGTGTGGTGAGAAGAGTGAATATTTTACATAATTTCGTTTAAGACTGCTATTGGATTTTGTTATTAAACCGAATAATATAGGTAAGTGTCTCGGATTCTCATTTTTCATTCACTATACTGGAAATATTATTGGATTTATCTCGTGCCAAAAAAAACTTCTAGCAATAATTTACATTGCGCGAATCATCGGTGTACGTACCCAAAAAAGGTGTCAGTCGTGCGGAGGCTAACTGGAACCGTTTTGTTGCAGGTGTAAGCTATTAGACATGGGGAAAGATTACTACAAAATACTGGGACTGTCGAAGGGGGCCAGTGATGACGAGATAAAGAAAGCGTACCGCAAGCTGGCGCTGAAGTACCATCCGGACAAGAACAAGGCGGCGGGCGCCGAGGAGAGGTTCAAGGAGGTCGCGGAGGCCTACGAAGTGCTCTCAGATAAAAAGAAGAGGGAAATCTACGACGCTCATGGAGAGGAGGGTCTCAAGAGCGGAATGGGGTCACAGAACGGGCCAGGCGGCGGCCAGTCGTTCTCGTACACCTTCCACGGCGATCCGAAGGCCACGTTCGCGCAGTTCTTCGGCTCCGCGAGCCCGTTCCAAGCGTTCTTCGACTTGAACGGGGGCGGCGGCGGCGGCAACTTCTTCGAGCGCGACATGATGGACGTCGACATGGACCCATTCGCTAACCTGGGCCTGGGCCGCGCGCCCGGCGGGCCCGGCTCGGGCGCCGGCGCCTTCCGCAGCCACAGCTTCAACTTCCACGGCTCGCCCAACAGGAAGGAGAAAACTCAAGATCCACCCATCGAGCATGACCTGTACGTGTCCCTTGAGGATATCGCCCGCGGTTGCGTGAAGAAGATGAAGATCTCCCGCCGCGTCATCCAACCAGACGGCACATCGAAGAAGGAAGACAAAGTCCTAACCATCCACGTTAAACCTGGCTGGAAGGCGGGTACGAAGATAACCTTCCAGAAAGAGGGAGATCAGGGCAGGAATAAGATCCCCGCCGACATTGTGTTCATCATCCGAGACAAGCCCAATCCTTTGTTCAAGCGAGAAGGCAGCGACATCAGACATACAGCCAAGATTTCTCTCAAACAGGTCAGTAAACTATTTTGTTGCCTATGACATTGTATTTCCTTTTCAATCGTGTATTTATTAATTCAGTGAGTCATAACATTAATAGGTATACAATGTGAGCTTAAGTCATCGCATTAAAAATTTACATTTTACACAGGCGCAGTTCTGTTTAGATAATTTATCTGTAGTCAAAGATACTCTTAAATTGTATGGTTCAATTAATCCCTTACATTATCTGCCTTTCTCATAGATATCTAACCTTATTTTCTCTTGTTACAGGCACTTTGTGGCACAATCATTGAAGTTCCAACCATGACCGGGGACAAGCTAACAGTCAATTTGCAGGGTGAAGTAGTCAAGCCGCACACAGTCAAGAGGTTCCCGAACTACGGCCTACCATTCCCCAAGGAGCCGACACGAAAAGGTGACCTGTTGGTTGCCTTTGACATCAAGTTCCCTGATCGGCTAAGTCAAGGTGTGAAGGAGATTCTAGCGGACACTCTTCCGAACTGAAATGATTGTGGTTTTTCTTCGGTTTCAACTTCAGTGTGACTTGTGGACAATAAGGCAGCATGCCTTAACAAGTGTACCTTACCAACGGTGAAGTGTCATCTTAGTCCACTTGAGTATGCTCAAAACATCATGGGATATTCCTGTGTTACTCACTAGGGAGTTTAGTTCTTAAACCAGGTTTCTGGTTGTGTCCAAGTTGTCATTAGTGTGTTTGGGACCCCTTTGTGCGTTTTAGTACAAAGGTGCAGTGACTGATGTAATTACTTTGTGTGTATTTAATTTTATGGGCTGTAAATATTTTGTATTGTGTAAATATCTGACAGTAATTGTAAGTTGTAGGTTAGCTTGGATTAGCCATGGTACCTGTACAAGGATACATATAATGTAATTGTATCTTGTATTGCCAGAGTTCTCATAATTTATGTTGAAATGTTTTGGATGAATGAATAATGTCATTACTGACAACAACACTTACCACTTAAAATTGCTGTTAAAAAATTGACTAATAAATGAAAAGATACAAAAGTAAAGATTGTTTTCATTTCCTAAATAAGTTTTGCAAAATGTGATCAAAAGAATGTTAAAGATTGGAACATAGAACTCCGTTTTAACCCTTTGAACGCCATTCATCAATGATCATCATGTATGGCAGTGCCACCTGCACACAATTTTTTTCCGTAAGAGATTTGACTATGAACTTACACCATGAAGGTGAGTGACAATGTAGGTACTTCATGACACCTATAGTCATTGTTGGCGCCTTAGACACAACACTCGACACCTTTAGGTGTCCTTGGCGTTCAAAGGGTTAACCATCAAGGGTTTGGTCACCTTGTGTTGAACTGGTCAAGATAGGGTTTTAGTATATTCTACTTCACAAACATTGGTTGTTTTGAAAATAGATTCTATTTTGATTGCCGAATTGCTGCCAACACAACAAATTATAATGGGCGATCCGCGATCCGGAAATAACATTGGATTCGATTGTTAGTTACAAATACTGGTCTCTCGAATGACGTAGCAGTTAGTATAAAAACAGCAGGCGAGGATACTGTTCCCACAAGCGTAAAAATTGTAGGTATCTTATTGGTACGGCCCCATTGTCTTATCAATTTCTCTGTAGACGCATACTTTGTGAAAGTTGTATGAAGCATCGATTACACCGAACTACATCTAGTGCACTAACTGGTGGAGGGGAGTTAAAGCATTTCACTCATTAGAGCGAGATAGTTTAACTCCCCTCCACTAGTTAGTGCACTATCGGTGTAATCGATGCTTGAGTAACTAAATTTCCGAGTAGAGATAAATACCTATATGTAGTTATATTGATGCGTGGTTATGTTCTATCTATTCTAAGGCAAACCAAACCTACAGTTCTCCCATGAATGTTTATGACATGGTAATAACATATCGTAGGTTCATACCTACGTTATGTTATTACCATGTCATAAAATCAAATCATTTTTATGATAGTCGAATAAGTCGACTATTGGTTCAACACACCGCAAACTGAAACGCGCGCATCAGGGGGCGCTGACGTCACGTAGCAAAAATACGCACGGCCGCCCCCGCAAGGTCTACTGGAGAAAGATGCAGCCATTATTTCTATAATTTAATTAAAATAAAAACCGAGCTGACAAGGTTGAACGGCTTCCATGAAATTCTTTTATCTCAATGTTGAGAGTATTGGTAAGTACTTCCGGCACGGCAATCACGGCATTGACCATTAGAGTAATCCTTGAGGCGAAATTCGAATGTGTTCGCTAATTTCGCGTATTATTGGCGCCGTTGGGTATTTTTAGATACGATACGTGACACGTAATACTAAATAGGTACCTACTGCGTTAATTAATTAGTTTGATGGTGCAACTGGCGGGTAAAGTAAGGCCTGCGAAATCCCTGGGTCAAGGTCATTGATATGGGAAATTATAACTTGGATCGATTATTCGGTGCATGATGAAAGCTATTTCGCCGCATAGACAATTATAGTTTTAATCTAGGTATTTTATATGGAAAGTAGAGGACGAGAGGTATTTCGACGACGTAAGAGGTATTTCCCGTAGCCTACGTGACGCGCAATCTTGTACTTACCTATTATCTTGAATGTATACCCATTTTCCGGTAAACTGACGTTTGCCAACAAGAATAATTGAGTCATCAATTAAATTCATCATTTTTCGACTGTATTCTAATTGGTATTCCCTCGACCTTTTATTTTACGTAAAGGAAGTTTTCAGTTTTTATTAAGCATCGCAAGAATGATGAAAATTTGAAAATATCACTCCTTTTTAGGGTTCCGTACCCAAAGGGTAAAACGGGTCTGTCTATCCGTCTGTCACCAGGCTGTATCTCATGAAACGTAAGTTAGACAGTTAAAATTTTCACAGATGTAAGTATTTCTGTTGCCGCTATAACAACAAATGTACTACAAAACAGAATAAAAAATATATTTAACATGTTTTTTGCCGTTTTTATAGATAAATGGACCCTTCGTGCGCGAGTCCGACTCGCACTTGGCCGATTTTTTAGTAAAAGTGTAGTTACATACTTTTATGTCACACCTGGCCATAAAGCGGCAATTACCGCACGCTCCGCGCGCGGGAAATCCCACTTCCTGGCCAGGGGATGACATGAAATTTTGTACTTTACACGGGCGGTAATAAAAAAAGCCTCAGATCGCATATTTATCGCCCTTGCCTTCGGCTCGGGCGTCAAATACCTGCGATCTGAGACATTCTTTGTTTTACCGCCCTTGTTAAGTAATGTACTATTATGTCACACCTGGCCATAAAGCGGCAATTACCGCACGCTCCGCGCGCGGGAAATCCCACTTCCTGGCCAGGGGGTGTCATGAAATTTTGTACTTGTTTTACCGCCCTTGTTAAGTAATGTACTAATATGTACACAATGTGTCTGTCGTGCTGCCCGTGTTACCAGCAAGTTAGCAGTGCAGATTAGTCTGCAGGTGAAACGCGATTTTTTTTTAAATTAGACCAATGTTACCATCAATTAATGGAATTAATCCGGAAAAATGAAGGTAAAATGTGCATTTCGCATTATCTTTCCTGTAAAGTGAAAATACGACTAGAGTATTAAAAAGCTACTAGGTATGTCTGGAGTAAATAAGTATGTATTTTAAATAGGTACATGTTTATCATTATTTTGTAAACATTATTGTGTCTCTTTTTATCTTAAAGTTTACCTATATTTGTTTTGTTTATGTGGGAATCTGACGATCGTAATGCGGTAATGCGTGGCTATCAATGACACTGGTTATGACAAACAACAGCAAACGTACGTACATGAACACAATACACGTGCAAAAAGTCAGTAGGTACGCAAACTGTGATGTAAGAGAAAGATCTAGACCTAGGGCTTGCGACGGTCGTACACCGTTGTGAGACATTTACATTCCCCAGTCTTGTTTTCACAAAAGCCAAATAGTTTAGTGCAGACAAAATAATGCTTATCGCTAGAGGATAAGGTTCAGTTTCTATTATCACAGCGACTGATTAAGTTTGCAGAGATAGTGCGATGAACGGAAGGTGGTGGAACAGTCGAGAAATCGAGCTCGGCCGAAGGTTCGCGAAGATTCCCGACGGCTCCGGTTCGATGGGCTTGTGCTAGAGCAAGTTTTTGTTCGTGTTACCAGGTTTTGAAACATTATCACCAGCACCCAGTACAGGCATTTTAATCAGCGAGTAAGTGATAACAAATGGCGTTATTTTTGTTTTCCAAGTTTCCAACTAAGACTAAGGTAAGATATTGTTGACAATCACAAATAGGTAACTTCTAAAAAGTGATTGTATGAACAAAGGCATTCTTTGCTCATATATGAGTCCCAATAAGACAACAAAAAATAATCATATCATAGATAGATACTTAGATAGTTACAGGTGATTTTGAAAAGAAAGTAAATGGGCATTTTCTCAAAAATGGCCCGCAAACTGGACTTTAGTCGCTACATATTGGAAGGTAAAGTGTATAGTTTAAGGTCAGATCCAAATTAAGAAGTAAAAAAACATTGCAGGCGTGTTGCAGGCCGCCTGCAATGTCACATATAAATTCCTTTATTTGTCGAGTTATAAACTTTTTAAAAAGTAGAAACTATCATATAAAAGGAGGCACAGGTCGTATTCAGCCAATTCAGCTCGTATTTTTCTGTTAGAAACGCGACGTTTTTTTATGTGTCTCGAATAATTTGGTTTTTTCGGTGGAAAAATACACTTGCGATTTTGTTAAAAAAAATAAACGGCGGGAAAGCGCGATGTTTTTGACGTTTTAAGGTTATGTTTTTCAAATCTTAATTAAATTTTTGTCGTATTTCCCCCATTTTTGAGAAAAGCACTATATTAGCCTCGGCCGGAATGGCAATTGCAGGCTTCGTATTATAATTAAACGGACTCGCAAGCTCGTCCGTTTAAACAAATACTCAGCCTGCAATTGCTCCCTTCCCGGCCACGGCAATAATGTACTATTGTGCACTCGTTTTTTTTTTTAAATTTGGATAAAATCGCGTTTTTTCTACTCAGAATCGAAAGCACTTTCGAATGATATAGGGGAAAAAAAGTGTCCCAATTTTTTTTATTCCGTTCCGTTACCGTTTTCATACTAATTTCGTAATGCTTGTATGGTGGCAACGGAATGGAAAAACTGGAAATTGTATGAAAATTTTGGGACACTTTTTTTTCTCCTATTAGGTTCGAAAGTGCTTTCGATTCTGAGGAGAAAAAACCAGATTTTATCCAAATTTAAAAAAAAAGTAGAGTGTACAACTTTCCGTAATGGCCCAAATTTGCAGTCAAATACTAAAAACTTTCGTATAGTTACAACTTTAATAAACTAACTAAAATTAAGCTAGTTTATTATTTCAACATATTATAGACATTTAGTAACTTATTTGATTTACTTCACTTATTTGTTCCATTGTTGCAATATATTTATCACGAAACAAATAAATCGCAAAATGTTGTAAATATTGTTATCCTGGCAACATCGACTACTGCAACACGTGCGCAGCCGCGGTCACGTGTGTGGAAAACGTGACGGCCGGCGCATGCCGCGCCGCGGGTCCTAGTTCCCAACGGTACAGACAGACAGAATACGCCACCGAGTATAAAAGACACCTTTCGACATTGTAAACCATTTGAATTTAAACTCTAAGAGCTCGCGTTACGGTTTATTGTTAAATAAAAAAGTGGTAAAATGTGCTAGACTGATCTATTCAGTGCAGTTATTTATTGCTGTTCTAGAAGTCGTTAACGGTTTTAATTCATACGGATTTAATCTTTATTCAAATTGTCATTAGACCGTTGTAATTTTTCTTGCATCGGCATTATCGGCAATGGTAAAGTGGTTAAGTAATTAGTTGATTACAACGGATTTTTAATTTAGTCGGGTTAAGATGTACTTACTTAAGTAAATGTTTATGACCGACTGATAAAATAATATTTAGAATGTTTGAAGATAATTAATGATGTAGTTTGATTGAATACCTATACTGCCTGCCCTGTGATATTGGCCCGGCGGTAGTAAGATAAGCGGCATTTATAAACGTGATTTATTTTAAACTACCTGCCAAGAATCTGTATTGATAACAATAAAGTCAGTTAGGGTAAGGTAAGGTACTGAAAGTATTTCTCTTTTAAATAACAGGAAATTTGGCCGACGCCTACTTTCCTGCCTAGTTACTTATATAGTTACCTATACCTAGTGTTATCTCTAGATGTTGATAATGTTGATTCGATTTCCTAGGTCGTTACGCAAACGATTTGTGCTACAACACCGACCTTGTGGGTAATCACTTATCAAGTTAGGTATCACAGATAAGGCGAGAAAACAAAAATAATTAGATTCGTGAAAAAGAGTATTAATAGTACATTACTTACCAAGGGCGATAAAACAAAGAATGTCTCAGATCGCAGGTATTTTACGCCCGAGCCGAAGGCAAGGGCGATAAATATGCGATGTGAGGCTTTCTTTATTATCGCCCGTGGTAAGTACAAAATTTTATGTCACCCCCTGGCCAGGAAGTGGGTTTTTTCGCGCGAGGAGCGTGCGATAATGGCCGCTTTATGGCTAGGTGTGACATAAATAAACATTTTTATTTATTTATAAATGGCGCCACTTCTTCATGTTTGCTTGAAGAATATTTTTATAATTATGTATACTGATCGTAGTCAAATCCAGTAGTTGGTAAGTTTATGATGGCACATTTGAACACAGAATAGCCAAGATTTTAATAAAAGTATCTTGAAAAAAATGTCTCAAACTCAAATTGATCATACTCATAAATCATAAATCACATGTAATGTAGGTAAACAAATTCTGATAAAAATTCACGTGTCAAGGTCAAATCGCTGTAAAATAACAAATACATTACACATAATAGACTTTATAAGGACAAAAATAAAGTCTTAAATTGCAATGTCGATGTGTATAAATAATTATGTTTATGTCACACCTGGCCATAAAGTGGCCATTATCGCACGCTCCGCGCGCGAAAAAACCCACTTCCTGGCCAGGGGGCGACACAAAATTTTGTACTTACCACGGGCGATAATAAAGAAAGCCTCAGATCGCATATTTATCGCCCTTGCCTTCGGCTCGGGCGTAAAATACCTGCAATCTGAGACATTCTTTGTTTTATCGCCCTTGGTAAGTAATGTACTATTGTGCACACCCTTCACGTGTTAAGTTGTGTGTTGTGTGGACGTTTTTTTCTCGAAAGATCCCGAACGCGCCACCGCGCCAGTGTTGCCAACTTGGACGGGTGAGCCGGAAAATATTTTGGCGCCATTTGGATTGCGTTGTCGGATGCAATTAATTAATCGTTCTAATTACAAACACGGGTTGGTAATATAGTCGAAGGCGTGTCTACTAGCTATACTGATGAGCAAAAATAACGGGTACACTTTCTATTTATTTATTTATTTAATCTTTATTGCACAAAAGTAAAACTTATGGTACAAAAGGCGGACTTAATGCCATAAGCATTCTCTACCAGCTATGGGAGTTCCATACAAAGTGTACCCGTTATTTTTGCTCGTCAGTAAAGATAGACGTGCATATTTAGATCTAAGATAAAACAGTGAGCTAGTTGCTATATTACATCGGAATGTTATATGTACAAATTAATTAAATTAGAAATAATTATATAAAACTAGTACCAAATACTTGCAAACGATTAAAATTACGCAAGAATAATTTTAAGAATATCAACCAACATTTATTATTAAAAAAAAACTGTTTTGGGTCACAAACTTTATTTTTTGAACCTGACTATGGCTTCATTGGCCGGGCCAAGCGATAGGAGTGGGCGGTTGGAGGGTAGCCTGGGGAAAGTCCAGGGGAAACCTCCGACACGACCACGCGGGCGGTTTAGACACTGGAATACTCTAAGAATTTGCGCTCCAGTGAGCTTATTTGAGCGGTTTCAACCGAACTGAAGTGTGCCATTGGAATCACAAACTTCGTGATTTTTCCAAACGATAAGCTGGCAATACCGGTGAAACGTGTTCTTCTAGAACAGTAAACCTCATTATTGTCATATCAATACAAGAGTATCGGACACGGGAATTAGATAAATTGAGATTTAATATTAATTGCGTTTTAATTAATACCTTCTATTTATAGCTTAGAACATTATACATATACATATTTTCCTATCATAAGTTCACTAACCCCTCTGACTCAGCCGTGAGGGAGTGATGATTCCGCCATCATCTCATCATATTGTGCGTAGGGTGACCAGATGTCCATTTTCGGGACGTCCCGATTTTCAGCGTTGAAATTTGATCATGTCTCGCAATTTGGTGAACCCAATTCGGGACAGAACAATAAAAATGGCCTGTTTCTCTTAATTGTCCCGAAAATTAGGAAATTAGATCTCGTAACCCTACCTAATCCCTACCTGATTTTGTCATGAAAGCAAGCCGCTTTGCACAGTATACTTGAAATCATTTCAGTTGCACGAATTGCACCAAAGCAATTCCTTCAAAAAGCTACTTTACCTTTCAAACAATAAGATTCCAAATCCAATAACATTGTAATAGAAATACGTTCAACAAAAAGAATTTCAACCATAATAGTATAGCTCAGTGTATATACTCCAAGCTATAAAGTCGTGTTTTGCTAGCGTTTGGCATAATTTACTTAGAGATTCGTTCCTACTTAAAAACAACCCAGTATCATTGAAAATTCCTTTGTCCAGCCACATGACATAATGTGTTCCATATACAATGCACCAACTTAACTTTTCAGCTTGTAAAGTCTATCCTATTGTTTATTTCTAGGGTAATAAGGTTATGATTTGCTTGTATTGTGAAGAAGTGGCTGTAAAATTGGTGGCAAGGTCGGCGGCCTCCCACCAGATGCCATATAGGAGCTAGCAACAGTGAGTCAGGTTAGAAGGATGTTTTGATCAATTTAGAGTAAAATATTGGCGAATTATGCTCATGGCTTGATAAGTTGGAAAGCTAGTTTGCGGAATGTCATCTCACAATCTCACATTTGCAGCAGCTAAACTGGGGAAGTAGGTACCTCCACCATACCACAAAATAAAGAATATACAGAAGGTCCGTTCCCGCCGTTCTTGAAAATACATACCTAAACTTGCCCGACTCACAGGGTTGCTTCTGTATTGATTCTGAATTTTAAAAAGGAGCAGGTATATTAAAAATTCTTCAACATGACATTTAAATATGAACCAGCGTATCTTGGTAAAAAACCGGCAAAGTGCGAGTCGGATTTCGCGCATTTAGGGTTCCGAATCAACCTCAGACAGACGACGGACGGACGGACAGACGTCTGGGCGACACCAATAGGGTTCCGTTTTGACCCTTCGGGTACGGAACCCTAATAAATTGATGCGTGACCCGCTGCGAGTTGTGACTTGTGACGGGCGGCGGTCGAGAGCGCCAACAAAGAATATACCTAATTAATTAGGTACCTACTTAACTAAACCATAGTACTTAAATACTGGCGTTTTACCAGCGAACGATAAAATGAATGTGTAATGGTTGATCGTCGTTATCAAAGCGGCTAGTTTCAAAAAATTACCTACCTACCTAGGTATTGTAACTACCAAAATGAGAAAACAGTTTTATTTACCTTTCAATATCGTTTGAAAATTTTAAGAAAGTGTAGGCACAGTATTTTGTTGTATTTAAGTGTATTTAAACAATAAAATACATTCCAACTGTAATAATTATTAGGTTTAGAGTGGAATTAAGCCAGGATTGATATAATATATGTAAATATATTCATACAGTAAAATAAAACATTGTTTACATTTCTTCAACGACAATGACAAGACGTAACAGAAAAACAAACCTAGCAACGCGCCTCCTGTCGCGGCCAGTATAACTGGCATGAACTATATAAACTGTTTGGTTTATTTTCCAACACCTGCCCTTAAACTAAACAGTTTTCAAACCAAGATTAGAAACACAATTAAAATGTTTGTCTTTACCTAAAGATTTGGTCAAGACATCTGCAGGCATACGCTCAGTAGGCAAATATTCCAATTCGACAATTTTGTCCTTTACTACTTGCCTTACATAATGATGTCTAATATCTATGTGTTTGCTTCTACTATGATTGGTATGATTGTTGCAAATCTTTTGCGCTGACTGACTATCGTTGTACAAAATCACAGATAGGTATTTACCGAGGCATTCATGCAGAAGGTTTCTTATAAATGCAGCTTCCTTTGCTCCTTCGCATAACGCCATGTACTCCGATTCTGTGGAAGAAAGAGCTATTGTTCTTTGCTTACGGCTCTCCCATGACACAGCTGCGTTACCCACTTTGAACACGTAGCCGGTGTACGATTGTCGGTCAATCTGGTTAGACGCCCAATCTGCATCTACATATCCTGTAACAGATAAGTTTGTCTTCTCGTAAACTATACTGTAGTCTATAGTTCCTTTCAAATATCGAAGAACACGCTTCGCTGCTTTCCAGTGCGTATCAGAATGACAGTTGTTAAACTGGCTTAATAGACTGGCTGCATGGGCAATGTCAGGTCTAGTGCACACAGCTATATACATAATACAACCAATGAGGCTTCTGTATTTGGAGTTAGGGTCAGTCTGTTCTCCTTTTTCAAATTTCATGCCACTCTCCAATGGTGTATTTACTGGTTTACAGTCAGCCATATTAAATTGTTCTAATACTTTCTGAATGTAATTCTTCTGATCAAGAATTATTTTATTTTTGCCTTGATTCAGTCGCATTCCCAAAACATGATTAGCTCGGCCAAGATCTTTCATTTCAAATGTTCTCATCAATTCCTCCTTCAGCCTCTTCTTCTCTGCTGTCTCTTTACTGAAAATCAGAATATCGTCGACATATAAGGCTAATATGATAAGATTTCCAGTTGCATCTGATTTAATGTAAACACAGGGTTCATTGAGTGACTTTCTGAACTTAAGAGCTGCCAGAGCATTATCAATTTTGTCGTACCAGGCTTTCGATGCCTGTTTCAGCCCATATACTGCTTTATTTAGCCGGAATACATGGTTTTCTTTACCGTTTACTTTATACCCATCTGGCTGTTCCATATAGACAGTCTCCTTTAAGTCGCCATTTAAAAAGGCTGTCTTCACGTCCATATGGTCAACATGCATATCCAAGTTGACTGCCAAAGCCAGTAAGATGCGTATTGTTGAGTATCTGACCACAGGAGAGTAGGTCTCATTATAGTCGACTCCGTATTCCTGGGTAAAACCCTTAGCTACAAGCCGAGCTTTGTATCGAAGTAACTGGCCATCTAATCCGAGCTTTTTCTTAAAAATCCATTTGCATTTTACAGCTTTCTTTCCTGCAGGCAGTAAAGTCAAAGTCCATGCCTTGTTCTTTTCAAATGACTTGTACTCATCTGCAATAGCTTCCTTCCAGGGGTCTTTATCAGGTCCTGACAGTGCTTCATGAATAGTCTGTGGTTCAGCACCTTGACATGCAGCTGTCATGGCAACCATAATATTTGCGTAGTTTGAAAAATCTTCATATTCACTTGAAGCTTGATCCGTAGTCATATCTGGATTCCAAGTGACATCATTAGGGTCATCCACAAAGCTAGAACTGGAGGTGCTCGGAGTAGGCGGCTCTACATCTGTAACTGAAGAGACGTCTGTAACTGGTGCGGCTGGTAATGAACCCGCATCCTCAGCCGTATCATCCACGTCATTACTAGTCAGTTCGAACATACAATCAGTAGTACAGTTTGTCTGATTTGGTTTCAGATCCTTATACATTTTGTCTTCTAAAAATTGCACATCTCGTGACTTAATGCATTTAGAAGGATTTTCAGGATCAACTAATCTATATCCTTTTGAATCGCCGCAATATCCCACAAAGATGTACATTTTACTCTTTGCATCTAGTTTCTTGCGTTTCTCGCTGGGGATCATTGCATATGCAATACAGCCGAATACTCTTAAGCTAGATAAATGTGACGTTATCAGGGTTAGGGTACCACTTTGTCGCTTATGGATTCCGAGATATCACTGATTTTGTCAATCAACTCGAAAATAGCGAAAATTTGTTTTGATTAAAAATAGCTTCTACACACTTAAAATAATACGGTGTATTGATAAAAAGTTAAACTTTTCAACTAAAAGTCGGAAAAAAACACGGCCAAAGTTTACCGACTAGGGTACCACATTGTCGCTCATAAGCTTGAAGTTAACTCATTAAACTTATTTGCTTTGAAAATGAAAATATAATTTAGTAAACATAATATGTAATAAATGCAGACGTAAAATCCATACTTCCATGCTAATATTATAAATGGGAAAGTGTATGTGTGTGTTTGTTTGTTTGTCCGTCTTTCACGGCAAAACGGGGCGACGAATTGACGTGATTTTTTAAGTGGAGATAGTTGAAGGGATAGAGAGTGACATAGGTTACTTTTTGTCTCTTTCTAACCCCCCCCCCCCTTCCCTAAAAGGGGGGGGGGGGTGGAAGTTTGTATGGAGCATTTAACGCGAGCGAAGCCGCGGGCAAAAGCTAGTGCGTTATAAATTATCATAAAATAACAACATTAACTAGGTAGGTATTATTTGTTCACGTCACGCTTATCACCCACACTAACACGATGTACTAGTTTGTTAGGCACATGTTCTAAACCCTAAACTAAATTTTAATTAAAATTATGTATTTTGATTCGAAATTCGAAATTCCAAGCCCAATCAAAGTTTAAATAATAAATACAATAATACAAAATATAGTTTATATCGGGGCCATTAGAAAATGTAGTAACACGTGTTGTCTAAAGAGAAGTTTACTCCCATCTATTTGCTTGACAGTTCGTACCTAACTCAGCTGCCCGTTACGTTCACTTAGCTTTATGTGTTGTTACCCTTTTAAAAATAGTGGTGTAAATCATTTTCATAATGATGTTAAATGCATATGATTACTTGTGTAAGTAATAATTTTAATATATAATAAGTCTTAATAATAATTTTGATCTCATAAGTCATAAGGCGACAATGTGGTACCCTAAGGAATGTTAAACTAACAAACTTGATCTAAATTAGTAAAGCTGACGAAAAGACTGTTATTTTTTATAAAATAAGTTATGTTATTGATTGATAATAATATTTGTATTAGATATATGCACTTCTAGTGCGGACACTATGTTAAATAATGGAAGTGGAATTCTTATTTCTCTAAACTTATGAATAGCGACAATGTGGTACCCTAGATCACTTTTCATACAAAAATCATGTTAAAATTACTAAACTTTGAAGTCACTTTTTTGATAGAAAACTACATTACTTTTGTGTTTAATTACACTTGATCGTTAGTTTTATTCCTAAATTAATGTAAATTATGAGAATTAAACAGTACAATGTTCATTTTATATATTTTTTTATATAAGTGTTGATTTTTTTGTTTTATTATTTAAAAAAATTATGCCTTGAGATATGGTTTATTCATTATTTTTATTATAAACCTTACCTACATCATATTCAGAAATCAACATAAGCCGGCTGAAAATCTGTCGATTTTGAGTTTTATAAAATATTTTATTTTTGATTTTGCCTCTACACCCTACGTGCATTATTCTTGTATTATTTCTATAAAATGTAAAATGTTAGAGACAACATATGATTTGTCGAGTAATATAATGTATGTGGAACAGTTTAAAACCACTATCTCCATAACTTCAACCTATAACTAGGTTTTTTATGCTTCCAAACTTTAAACTCGAATATCTCAAAACAGTATAATGATATGTTGGAACTTCAAAAAATTATTAAAAATAAAATACTCAACATAGCGATCTCGTTCTTTTTGTATATGAAGGAGAATGTTCTCAGCTATAAGGAGGTGCCAATAACTCAATACCGACAATATATTACCTTTGCCATGAAAATGTCACAAATTGACTTTATTACCAGACCATTTTTCCTCCGGCGTGGTGCCTCTCACCGCTTTGCTTGGTGACTTATTCTTAATGTGTATTGCTGTATTCAGCGCCTCTGCCCAGAACCTTCGGTCCATTCCTGCATCTTGCAGCATGCATCGTCCTGCCTCCATAATCGTGCGATTCGCCCGCTCTGCCACCCCGTTCTGTTGTGGCGAGTAGGGTATAGTCGTCTGATGCTCGATGCCATGCTCTTGCAGAAACATCTGGAACTGTTTATTCACATATTCAAGGCCATTGTCCGATCTCAAACATTTTATCTTTAAATTGGTCTGATTCTCTACAAAGCTTTTGAATATCTTGAATACAGACAATACTTCGTCTTTGCTTTTAATAAAATAACCAAAAGTCATCCTTGTGTGGTCATCTATAAAAGTCAGTAAATATCTACTGCCACTAAATGAGGAAACTGGCATTGGCCCCATCAAATCACTGTGTATAAGACCAAGTTTCTCAGCAGCTCTGTTGAAAGATCTCTTGGGGAATGGTAGTCTACTTTGTTTTCCCTCAAGACAAGCTACACAGGGAGTATGCTTACCATCAGTGTAATCAATTCCACTAGCCATACCTTGTTTCAGTAAGTCCATACTTCTCCTGTTCAGATGCCCGAGCCTGCGATGCCATAACTCCTGGGTTGACTTCGCCTCACATAGATTCACAGCTTCTGCTTCTTGATCCCTAGATATTATATCTCGCAAAGGATCACTAGAAACCTCTGACTGACAAGTAGCAGCCTGCTCGCATCCATGTGTTGACACTGTTGACAGTTGACTCGCCGTGTTCATTTCATAAACACCGTTGACCTTCGTAGCACTAGCAACTACAGTCTTGCCGCAGTAAATATTACACTCCTGCTCGGTAAAGTGCACATCAAGTCCTTTATCTGTCATTTTTCCAACAGAAATGAGGTTTGTTGACAATCCGGGTACGTAAATGACATCGTTCAGTTTCGTAGTTTCATTGTGCCCCTTTAACAACAATTCCACAGTACCATGCCCCTCACTATGCATCTTCTGATTATTCGCCACAGTCACCAACCTCGGAGTATCCACGACGTAGTTTTGTAATAGATATTTATTATTCGTCATGTGCGCCGTGGCACCAGAATCGATATAAAAGGAGCTGGAGTTGATGTCCACAGCTAGTGCAGTTAGCAATGTTCCGTTCCATGCTTTCTCACTCTTCTCACTCCGTTTATCAACTTTGTTAGTTTTAGTAGGACAGTTTTTTGCATAATGATTCGGCTTTTTGCATATAAAACATTTAACCTTTGTGGAATGCTTGTTGACAGTACCTCGGTTTGTAAACATTGCACTATCTTCACTCTTGTCAACATGTCTGCGTAAATATTCTTGAAGTAGTTTACTCTTTACTGTCTCACTGCACAATTTACCTTAGCCTTATTAAACTTTTTCACCAAGACATGAAGGGCTCTGTTGTCTACAATGGCAACACCTCAGACCCATTTGAAATGCGCAGAGGAGTAAGGCAGGGTTGTGTGTTGGCGCCTACCTTGTTCGGTATATTTTTCTCTGTGCTCTTGAAAGTTGCCTTCGGCGATACCACTCACGGCATACACCTACACACCAGGTCTGATGGTAAACTGTTCAACATCTCACTTTTGAAATCCAAAAGATATCGCGAGGATTTATTTGTGGACAGTTTACTATTTGCCGATGATGCCGCTTTCGTTGCAACGTCGCCGGAGGAGCT
Source organism: Cenopis cana (assembly GCA_951800055.1). Taxonomy (NCBI): domain Eukaryota; kingdom Metazoa; phylum Arthropoda; class Insecta; order Lepidoptera; family Tortricidae; genus Cenopis; species Cenopis cana. Next base: position 21,658,607 of record OX637476.1, on the reverse strand, counting down.
TCAAGGCATGGTTGACAAATTTGACGCGGCTTGTAAGATGTTTTCTATGTCTATAAATGCGAAGAAGACGGTTGTAATGGCACAAGGCGTAGATCAGGCCCCGACAATTCTGTTAGATGATTCGCCTCTGGAAGTTGTGGACACTTTCTGTTACCTTGGCTCTAACGTGTCAAATAATCTCTCACTAGAGCTGGAGATCAACACCCGCATTGGCAAGGCATCCACGATGTTCGGGAGGCTTAGTACAAGAGTATGGAATAATAAACACCTGACCGTTAATACGAAGATGATCGTGTATCAGACATGCATCTTGTCCATACTCTTGTACGGAGCCGAAACTTGGACATCGTATGCCAAACAGGAGCGGAAATTAAACAACTTTCATATGCGCTGTCTTCGGCGTATTTTAGACATCTCGTGGAAGGATCGAGTTACAAATGAGAGGGTGCTTAGCATCGCACGTTTACCCAGTATTGCAGCAGTCTTAAAGCAGAGGCGTCTGCGCTGGCTGGGACACGTGCAAAGGATGGAGCCCTCTCGTTTGCCACGTAAAACTCTCCTTAGTGAAATAGCTTGCGCTAAGCGACCAGTGGGACGCCCCTTGTTACGTTTTAAGGACTGCGCAAAGCGTGACATGCTGTCCTTCAAGGTCAACCCGACAAACTGGGAAAAGTATGCTGCAGACCGTGAGATTTGGAGGAAGGCACTGGGTGAAGGCGTGGTGCTACATGATAGCGCATGGTTCGATCTCTTGTCCCATAAACGAGAGCTGAGACACCAGCGCGCTGCTGCACCTCCTACAGCGTCGAGCATCATATTTCCCTGCCATATATGCGGACGTGCCTGCCGCTCTCGTATTGGCCTTACTAGCCATGTACGCAAGTGCCGCAATTTAATGGACGCTGCTTAAATCATCTTTTATAGATGTCACAGGCCAATGATGGATGATGATGATGATGGCACAATTTAATGTTAGAATTTTCTAATGCCATGATGAGTGGGTCATAGTCTGGCGGTAGACCGCTTAACATCAGCACTGACAGAAAATCGTCATCCAATGGAGCATTTATGTCTCGTAGTTGTTGATCTAAGTCGGTGATCTTTAAGAGATACGCTTCCATGTCACTAAATTGTTCCAGTTTCAATCCAAACAAAGTACGTAATAGTCCTAGCCTTCTACACAGTCCCCTGTCTTCATAGGCTATTTTCAAATTGTTCCAAGCATCATATCCAGTCTCTGCGTTTCTTACATGAGAAAAAGACGAGGGTTGCACCATCAAACATATTTTAGCAAGGGTCTTTTGTTGCTTACGTTCATCCGTAACTTTGGGGACACCTGGTTTGGATTCTTGGATGCAATCCCACAAATCTTCATGAATCAAATACATACGCATTAAAAACTTCCAGTTTCCGTAGTTCGTTATTCCACTGAGCTTTTCAAAATTAACGGATATTCCGGAACTCGTAGCCGAAGATTTATTTTCCGACATCTCGGATTTTGTGAACGGACTATTTACCTACGTACTTTAAATACGTCCTGGGCCCTAACCTATTAGGTTTAGAGTGGAATTAAGCCAGGATTGATATAATATATGTAAATATATTCATACAGTAAAATAAAACATTGTTTACATTTCTTCAACGACAATGACAAGACGTAACAGAAAAACAAACCTAGCAACGCGCCTCCTGTCGCGGCCAGTATAACTGGCATGAACTATATAAACTGTTTGGTTTATTTTCCAACAATAATATCGGTTATTCATTTTGACGTACGTGACACAAAGTACCTAAGTAGCGGCGGGGACGTCAAGTGATCAACGCGCGCACAACTAGCACTCGCGACGCGACAGTGACAGTCGCGACTAAGCTCGTCCGAAATCAACCGAGAATGCCTGTAAATGTTACGTCTGTGTGCGTGCGGCGAAAATGGCACTTTGTACTGAGCGGACTCTCTGCTCCGGCGCGCGCCGCCGCTATTTACTTTGTGACCATACAGACGGCAGCCATAATAATGGGATTACAGGACAGTGCCCTTACCATGAGTTTGCAATGTTTGCATTACCGTACTCGCTAGCGACTGCGTACAAACGATTTAGCATGGACAAAAGTACACAATATAACTAAGAATCGCCACACTAAATCGTTTACGCAATCGCTATAGCGAGTACGGTAATGCAAACATTGCAAACTCATGGTAAGGGTACAGATTGCACTATATTGTAGACACATCTTACCGCATAAGCACCTAATACAATCTGCATCTGCAAGCTCAGTTTTATTCGGATCAATGATGTGAGGTACCTATGCAAAAAAGCGCAAACTGATTGAGTTTGCACTTTTTGCATAAGAAAGGTGATTTACTGGTTGCAGTTCCGTCAAATGGGATAGGTAAAATGGGACACGGGGTTAGCTGAGACGCCCTCGATTTCACCAGGAACTGATAATGTCAGTCTGCAGGTATAATCTCTAGGTTCCTATAATTAAACACGCTAGCTCAATGTCGGGATTATTTCTACAGACAAACACATACTACCTATAGTTCCTTGTGAAACGGGGTGTCTCAAATAACCCTTGAATTTCTAATTTGTACCCCATTTGATGGTTCATACTGGTGCTATAGGTATGTGGATGTGGTATTGTGTTATGTACCGTCAACCAATTTGATTTCTAGGCCACTTCGAACCTTGTCACAGTGAAAATCAATATGAAAGCCGCTAGAGATCTTATATCAATGTCACTGTGACAAGGTACGAAGTTGCCCAGAAATCAAATTGGTTGGCCGTACTTACAAGTACTGTAGCTCTAGTATAAGTTTTTTCGGAACATTAACTAATTCGAACGCGTTTGCGTTTTGTCTCAAAATGTATGAAAGTGGTATGAAAACGTGATCATCGCCTCTGGTGGTCACTAGTGGAAACTAAAACAGCGAGTATAACATTTGTTGCTAACCGATGAACGCGCGTATTTCAAACTCGGTGAGAGCGTTTTCATACATTTTGAGACAAAACGCAAACGTGTTCGAATTAGTTAATGTTTCGAAAAAACTTATACTAGAGCTACTGATCCTAACGCTCCTAACGGTGAATGAAGTCAGAACTCCCGGGGATGTATTGTTGAAGACTATAAATATTTTGTACTAGCGACACGCCCGGCTTTTCACGGGTGCAAATTATACATATAAACCTTCCTCTTGAATCACTCTATCTATTACAAAAAACCGCATCAAAATCCGTTGCGTAGTTTTAAAGATCTAAGCATACAACGGGACAGACAGCAGGAAGCGACTTTGTTTTATACTATTACTATGTAAGTAGTGATTGTCTTGACGGCAACGGCATATAAAAAATTGTCTCATGTACACCCAAAAAGTATTGGCCATGCATGAGAAAACTTTGGGCTTCCTAGCTTGCTAACTAGGGGTGACCAGGAGCTTGTTCGTTTGTCGACTTTGATGTCATGATGTGTCTTGATGCCTTCAAGTCAAGTCTAGAAGAGAGACCTACATAGAGAGATACAGCTAGAAATAATTAAACAACTCAATAACTATCAAAACATTTAATTATTAAAATATAAATTACTTAACTTCAAATGCGTTGGTACATAGTTATATTATGTATGTACTAGACTCGGATTTGTAACTGCGTCTCGGTGATTTATTAAATCTATAGGAACATTAAGTGCTTACCTAATTAATAATTACAAACAAAACATACTTGATTCGGCTAATATAATATTGTTACTGTAAGAACAATGTAACTATTATGTTAATTGTACAATGTTTATAAAACATGAATATTATAAAATTAAACAATCCGGAAAATGTTTGGGAAACGGAATATTTTTTCTTATCTTTATTGCAAAAACTTAATTAGACGATACTTATACAGAGAAAATATATTAGAGTAGTAAGTAATAATAATAAACGTAGTTTCATCGAGTTTCACGTCGGCTCAAAGTGATAGTTCTTTATGTTTAATAATATTATTTATGTCACACCTGGCCATAAAGTGGCCATTATCGCACGCTCCGCGCGCGAAAAAACCCACTTCCTGGCCAGGGAGTGACATAAAATTTTGTACTTACCACGGGCGATATGCATATTTATCGCCCTTGCCTTCGGCTCGGGCGTAAAATACCTGCGATCTGAGACATTCTTTGTTTTATCGCCCTTGGTAAGTAATGTACTATTAAATAAAATAGGTACGTGACATACCTTAGGTAGGTTAAGCAAAATATTAAGTTTTGTTCATTTTAGAGGGATGGCACTGGTTTGTCTGTCTTCATCACCAATTGCTATTCACTAAAATTCAAGACTATTATTAAATCACTTGTCTTTGTTATACATGATTAATCATTCATGGTCCTTCGAACCGGATATGCATTAGGGACTTGTTGCTAATAAATTAATTAATTAACTAGCCGTAGTAAATTAATATTATAATATAGGTAGTTCAATTAGATTTATCTTACTAATGACAACTTGGTGTTACTGGGTAGGTAAATAGGTACATATGTGATTAAATGTTTTATGATAGAGAAGCGATTTTGAAAATATAAATTAACTATAAACCAAGCAGTCTCAAGCCATAAATTCGTGTTTGTATAATTAAGCTAATAACTCCAATTATGTAGCGTGTAATGCAAGATTGAATACTAAACATTGTCTTACGATTCTAACTATATTTGCAAGAATAAAACGGTTGTCACAGTGATGCGGAAACCGTCCGGAAACCGCACCAGTGTAGCAAGTATTTATATTGGGAGAAAATAATGCCAATAGACCCACATAACAGATGCAAAAAGTTTACAAGCAAACTCAAGTATTTAAATCATCTTATCGCCACTTGCGTGACATACTTTGGGCAGGCGCCACGACACGACGCCTTCTGTTGACAATGACTTAAGGCGCGCGGTAGGGTAAGGCCTTCTCCGTACAAACTCTGTGCAAGTTTTATTCGTCGGTTTTGGCACTCCCGAGTAATTTTTTTTTTACTTGTTAATATTGCATATACGAAGCATGTCAAGAAAAAAAATATCAAAAAAATGAACATTAAAAAAAAAAACAAAAATAAAAAAAATTCTCCAGGTTCTGGCTAACAGAAAAATAAGCATACTGATCGAAAATCATAAGTATAATGCGAACACAAGCGAAGAAAAACTTGCACAAAGTTTGTATGGAGAGAGCTTGCCCACCCCCGCGCCTAAAATACTCATTAAAAAAGATGTCTTTTTGTATTCAATGTTTTAAACAGAACATTCAGAGGAAGGTCGGAATGAAATGGTCGAGCGAACTGGAAGCGTGACGTAGAAGGTATACTTATAAATAGAGAAATTAAGTCCTTGATGCGTCGTGCCACGGGCTAGCGTTTGTCGCGCGATGAAGTCAAAATAAGATTTATCACTTTCTGACAGTATTACATTGATCACGTGGGTGTTCTGCTATGCGATAGACCGATCGGACAGTCGGGCCTGGACCAAAAATTAAAAATATCCCTCTTTGATGTCCCTGCCTGCCTATTATAAGGCCGGTAGGTATACATTAGCAAGAACATAATCACCATCGCTAGCACATCATGGCAACGTCAGTTTGTCGGCTTAATCTCGAGCTATCCGTCACTTTCTAACAGCACCTATCAAAAAAAGACGGATATCTCGAGATAAGCCGACAAACTATGTTGCGGAGTGTAGTCTTGGCTGTGTTCTTGACCTACGTTTTCTAGGTTATTCCTTCCACGTATCCCAGACAGGTCAGAAAGTGCCAATGTCATGAATTGATAATGATATGTTGTTAGGTGTAGTCTTGGCTGTAAATTCCTTGATTTAAGTTATATTCCTTCAATTTTGTTTAGTTTATGCCGACCAGCGTGTTGGTCTTCGACACCAGCGCATGATACGTTGTGGAGTATAGTCTTCCTCTCCCTACCCCCTGCGAACTTGGCGGGGCTGTTCCGCGGTTACGGCATCGGTGGGACTGCAGAGGAAGAGAAATGCCGGTATTATCGGTGCGCTGCGAATGCATTTTCCCCCCGAAAAAAAAGCGACCAGCGGGTTGGCCTCCAACACCACAACCTTTTTCGGTCTTCAAAGCGAGAGTGAATCGGTATTTACTAGGTAAGCGCGTTCCATCCTAGACCGCAATATCGCATACCATCAGATGATTTGTGGTCAAGCGCAAACCTATTTTGAATAAAAAAAGTGATATGTTGTGGAGTATAGTCATGGCTGTGTTTTTGACCTAGATTTCCTTCCTAGGTTATTCCTTCCAGGCATCCCAGACGGGTTGGGGCAGGTCGGTGCAGGCGACCAGCGGGTTGGTCTCGGACACCAGTTCCATGACCCGCGGCTGCGCTTGCGCGAGGAGCTGTTCATTCGCGCAGATCAACCCCGCAAGCGTCGTTTTGCGGATCTCAGTCAGTTGCTCTGGAAAGACAGCAATATGTTATGGGAGATCGAAAAGTTTATTACAAAGGTTGCCTGTAAGGTTATGCTATAAGTAGTTTTAGATGCATTAGACTAAGTGCCAGTTGCACCAACGTACGAACGCAAACCGGTCATCGTCAAATATGGCGCCGGCAGCTGTCATCCCATAGAAACTTGTCGAACTTTCCATACAATCAGATTTGACGAGCACCGCTTACGATTACAGACGTTTGGTGCAACTCAGCCTAAACCTAATCTTCGATGCTTGTCTGCAAACGAAGCGGAGAGTAGATTCACCAGAAGTTTTTAAGCTTACATACACATTGTCTTCATCGTATCCGATGCACTGTGATGAGGTTGAAGAGATCCTCAAGCTGTTCACAAAGTTAATTCTAATAAACAAGGCAGGCAGCTGTGTGCATATGATCAAGTACACCTTTTTGCTTACCACTATCGCAGGTACAAAGGTTTCTAGTCAGCTGAGTGACAAGATAATAAGATAATTGAACTTATTCAGCAGTTGCAGAGATAACTCACCAATGGTAAACCCAACAGATTCGTCCTCGGTCTCGTACCAGTAGCGGTCACCGATCTTGAGCCTAAGGAACTGGTCCGATATTAGACAGGTCAGCGTGGGTCCTAGTAGTCTCCCGCTAGGTTCTTCGGCTAGCGCGCCCGTGTACAGGTCGATTTCGTCTACCTGTCTGTAAAAAGGAGTAAATTTTTATTCAGCAATAAAAGAGATCCGGACACGGACCGGAAGCCGTAGCGAGAGTAGACCCCCACAAGGTGGACTGATGACCTGGTAAAGGTCGCGGGAGTCCGCTGGATGCGGGTGGCGCAGGATCGGTCATGGTGGCACTTATTGGTGAAGGCCTATGTCTAGCAGTGGACGTCTTTCGGCTGATATGATGACGATAATTAATAAAATATAATTAATAAGATAATTAATAAGATCGTATCTTATCAGAGAGTGAAGCCGACAGAAACAGCTGGCGATTGCTCCACAGACAAGAGTATAGTCTACTCCAAAATAAAAGATGATTGATATGCCAAAAAGGCACAATTACTTGCCAAACATGGACGAAGAAGAGTGAAGTGTCATTGTGTTCGTGTTTCGTGCTAACTGCTAGTAGACAACTAGACAACAAACAACAAACAACAAACAACAAACAACAAACTGGTACTACTTAGATACTCTGGCGTGAACGAATTGCCAGAAATGCGGAAAATCGTGTAGTTCTCCCATTGGTCTTTTAAAGCTTCTAAGAGGGTCTTAAGAGGGTACGAACATTTCGCTCCAACTCATCCTAGCCGCGATCTCCCTGCGAGCGGCCATGTTTAGCTACACACTAAAACGATTACTGTGTGCGTGCGGTTCGAGTGCTGCCGGTTGAACTGACATGTCTTGATCATTGTTATAGAGTTAGAGTGAGGTAGGAAAAAATGTGGTGAGTTTTAAATGTTTTTATTTTATTAACATTACGTACCTACGCACTTATTAAGGTGGTTCGATTTTCATACAAAAAACGATCGACATTTATTATCTCATTACACATCATTAATACTTAAATATGTGTTAATCTATTTACTTCTGACTATTCATTTTCGCGAAATTAATAAAATACTGTGTTTCATACAGAAATTACGCAAAAAACAACGTTATTTTTTTATAAATTTTACGTTTGGGAGCGTGATAACTGTCATGTACATTGTGACGTTCGGCCTGGTACTTTAAATTACTTTCCACAGAAACTACTTGGCCTAAAAATCTGAAATTGCACATACATATAATTCGGTAACTAGTCCAAACAACGCAGTCACAAATTATCGGGCGCTCGTTAAGAATAAAAAAATATAAATGAATATGAATATGAGAGTAAATTTACACAAAAGATAACAACCAGTAAACATATGTTGGGAGACTACACAAACGATTTTTAGAGGTGCATGAACACGAATTAATCAACAAAATTGGAATAAGTTAGTCAGGAAAAAAGTCAAATTTGGAATGATAATTACGTGGAGTCCACGTGTTACGGGGACTAGTTTTACTTTAAATTACTTTCCACAGAAACTACTTGGCCTAAAAATTTGAAATTGCACATACATATAATTCGATAACTAGTTCAAACAACGCAATCATAAATTATCGGGCGCTCGTTAAGAATAATAAAATATAAATGCATATGAATATGAATATGAGAGAAAATTTACACAAAAGATAACCAGTAAACATATGTTGGGAGACTATACAAACTATTTTTAGAGGTGCATGAACATGAAATAATCAACAAAATTGGAATAAGTTTGTCGGGAAAAAAGTCAAATTTGGAATGATAATTACGTGGAGTCCACGTGTTTCGGGGACTAGTTTTACTTTAAATTACTTTCCACAGAAACTACTTGGCCTAAAAATCTGAAATTGCACATACATATAATTCGATAACTAGTCCAAACAATGCAGTCATAAATTATCGGGCGCTCGTTAAGAATAAAAAAATATAAATGAATATGAATATGAGAGTAAATTCACACAAAAGATAACAACCAGTAAACATATGTTGGGAGACTATACAAACTATTTTTAGAGGTGCATGAACACGAATTAATTAACAAAATTGGAATAAGTTTGTCAGGAAAAAAGTCAAATTTGGAATGATAATTACGTGGAGTCCACGTGTTTCGGGGACTAGTTTTACTTTAAATTACTTTCCACAGAAACTACTTGGCTTAAAAATTTGAAATTGCACATACATATAATTCAATAACTAGTTCAAACAACGCAATCATAAATTATCGGGCGCTCGTTAAGAATAAAAAAATATTAGTTTGAATTTTACAATTAAAGGAAAGATCCGAAATGTTCACAGAACGTCAAGAACATAGAAGCACATATCCAGACATAGAAATATCACTAGCAGCAATAGGTAATAGGTAACATGGTGCCTTAAGGTATGATTCCGCTGCCGACTGCATACAACAACTGCACCTTCCGCCGCACTCCAAATTGAACTGTAATCATAAGACTAAAAGTCCCAATTTAGAGTGAGCGGCGTGTGCTGTTCCGACACTTCTCCGCTCATTTCAAATTGAGCTTTTTACGCATACTATTACGGTTCAATTTGGAGTGCGGCGGAACGTGCAGTTGCTGTATGCAGTCGGCAGCGGGATCATACCTTTACCTTTTAACTTGTGTGGCCGTAGTACTGTTGGATTTTTTCGTCCCAAACAATTTACGTTTATTGCCCATTTCTGTAAAAAATCATATTACTTTATTGCTTTGAGAAGAAATAAAATACCAAGTATCAAATTATTAATCTGTAGCGGACGCGCTACATCTACAGAATAGCAGTATCGGTGTGAGCTTGGTCACCGACCTTAACGCACCGAGGAGAGCGACACGTGTGTTCCTTGGGAAGGCCCGGCGCGTAATGAATCGAACAACGTTGTCGCGCGCTGTTATATTGTGAATTATAGTGGTTTTTAAAAATTCGTCTAAATTAAGTGGGTTATCCATAAGCGTTAAAAAAAATAAGAAATATCAAGCAAAACCTGTAGTTTTATAATAATAAGTTTTTTTTTTCAAAATATTATAAAACATGTGAGGAAAAAAATGTTTAAACAAACCGATTTAGACGTTTTGTAGTATTTTTTTTAGATAGTAAAAACCAATATTTCAGAACTAGTGCGATCGCTATGTACTAAAAGACTATACATCCTATTGTAAAAGATAAACATCCAATCGTTTTTGACAATTTAAAATGGAAATATTGTACCTGAAAGATAGCTCTGACGCGTATTTTTGCAAAACGCTCCGACGAAAACCTGACTGTTTTAAATAATCGTACATAGAAATAAAAGTTTAGCAACGCTATGGTCTAGAATAAGAGTTTATCTATACAAAACAGAAGTTTACTTTAACAATGTAGTCACTTGAACAAAGATATGACGTTAGAAAAAACCGTATATTTTCTAAAATACCAACTTTTTGTTCGTACAGTCTTAACTGTTACCAGAAAGAAACGAACTGCAATATTCTACAGGCATTGACCGTTGTCTAGCGCCTGATGTCGATCTTTTTGTCATGAAAAGTAAAAAAATTCGGCGGGATGGATATAAATATATACTCTGGTGCCCAAGGGAAATGAAGAAGAGTGGGTACGTCCCATTCCATCCTAGCTGAAAAGACACTATTCTACTTACGATAGATTTAGCAAATTACTTTTTCCTCAGAATGACGCCATCATGCTACCGGCCCATTAATGTTTTAGAGCACGCCATGTGTGTCGTGTCCATTGTTACACCCACTTGTGAACGTGCACTGATTTTACTTTTCGAGACAGTTTTTTTGTCCTATTTGTCACCACTTTACGTTGTGAAAATTCGTGGAATTTAACTAGAAAGTGGACAAAAAATTGGAGAGATTTTTACAATGAAATATACTCTCTGATTAGTCGGTGACTCAGCATTTGCTAATACGTACTAATTTACATACAATGGTCCTTCGAACCGGAGGTACCTTCCTAATGAGTTATCGATATCGATTAAGTTTTACATTAAATTTGTCTTAATTGCATAAAATGAAAACTTATCGTAAAGAGGCATATATTAACCTCGTGGCATTATCTAGTTTGTCCACCAGTCAACCGTAGGGCAAATCAGAGAGTACATTTTGTCTATCTCTTTCTCCCACTTTCCATTCAATCCCTCAAGTAAAAAAAAATATAATTCATTTATTATTCAATTTAGGCGTATTATATGCACCTATGAATGTTAAAAGCTGGAAGAGATGCTTCGTAGGGATAAGTTCACCTTTGTACGTTATTTATATGGGACATCGACAAATTTTTAACCTGTTTTTGTGTACAATAAACTGTTATACATACCTACCATAGATATATACGTATAAAATAGGTACAAATGTTAAATCTTCTTAATTCATTCCCTGAAACGCTAGAAAAAAGCAATTGCTTTGAAACTGAAATGGCATTTACAGCTGCTAATTTGATGCTGGTCTAGAAACTAAATGTGACAAAGTTATATTCGTGCCTTTAAATTAATTCCATATAGAGCTCTGTCTTTAATTCAATGTTTAAAACCATCGGAAATCAGCTCTTAATGCTCAGTATTAAGGTCTGTTGACAACGTCATAGTGTGAAATGTGTAATACTGATGGAGTGATACGTAAGTTTGTATCTTTAGCAGTGATCAAGTCGTTGACCCGACAAGAATAGATCCCGAGGAACTTAGCATGTTTTTAATTTTGTACGTATAGGTACAGAATGTTTGGAAGTCGAGCGCAGGGACTTTCAGGAATGGAGGCAAATTGGTTAGGTTAGGTTAGGTTAGGTTAGGTTAGGTTAGGTTAGGTCTGGGGCGCTAGGTCGGGTAACCTCCACGAATGTCTGGGCTCTTCCAATCCCTCTGGATCCTCGCGGATCCGCAGGGAAGGGAAGCGTCCTGGCTGGTGCGCCCTGGAGGCTACGGTAAGTGATCCTGGGGATCGCTTATCGGAGCTACCAATAACTCGACACCGGGGGGGGAAGGGGAATGGCCTACAGAGGCCGAGGTGGGTGGCTCTCTCCACGGAGGAGATGAGCGTCGACCGCGAGGTCGTAGAGGCGGAGGAGAGGGCGGCGGTTGACTTAGGTTAGCTGTCGGCCGACTCGTAACCCGGCCCGTGGGGTCGGCACGAGGGTCGCCGTTTTGCGAACGGGGACTGTGAGGAAGGACACCTCTTTAAAAAACCACAGGGCGACGGGTGCTGCTAGTCTCGGTCAGAGCTAGTTGCGCAGATTGCAGACGGCAATCACTGTCGGCGAAGCCGTTATCCCTACTTCGGGACCGGTGGCCTTGCCTTAACTGGCCGGGTCCAAGGGGAAACAACCCCACAAAAAATTCACAATTCTTGGCGTGAGGGAACTCCGCGTCAAGGTGCTCTCCGGAGCGGCTGGAGTGTGTACCAGTCTCTAGAGACCAAACCTGCGATACCGCCCGACCTCGCAGTGTATTAGGGCCATTTGGGTATAGGGGATCTCTGCCCAAATGGAGTTTCGGTTCTCCCCGACTCGTGGGAATTTTATGGATATTTCAAACAAAAACCCTTCACAAAACGGCCCTTCTCAGGGCCAACACACAAACGGTCCTTCTCAGGACCAACACGACCTAGGCGATGGAAACAAGGACACCGATTTGCATACAGATCTGGTTACTGAGGTGAATGAACGGAAGCGTACCGGACTGAGGAGTCAGGGATCGCTCCCGGACATACGGGTGCTTCTCACCCGCTGCGAAGAGGCGCGATCAAGATCCCGTTCGCCAACAATGCCGAGTAGTAGGAAGGTGTCAGAGTCGGAAGACAATGACAGCCCGCTCACTGTGCGTTCACGCTCGTCGTCTCCGCTTGCGCTTGGGCGCTTCTGGCAGTCCGATAGCAAGCGCAGAAGGCTTTCGGAGGCGGTTTCGGTCGGCGACGAAGGAGAGAACTCGGAGGTACTCGAGTCTGGGTCTCCGAGCAGAGAAAGAAAACCGCGAAACAAAGCGGAATTCATGAGTAGGGCAGCCGCGGCGGCCCAGTACAACGCCGAGCTACGGGAAACAATGAAGCTGAGATCGGAGGAGGAGGTCAGTAAAATGACCATTCAAACCCGCCATTCTCTTTCGGACATGTCAGGAGACGAAGCGGAGGCGGTACCCTCTGTTGTGCTCCGAAAGCAAGCGATGGACAGCGTGGCCGTCATTGAAATGGTGCGGAAGACGTCTGGCAACCTTAAAGGCGGGCACCAGCGCAAGCTGAAGGACGCTTGCATGGCGATTAAGGATGTCTTTGGAGTCTTAGAGAAGCGCACATCATCGGAAGAGGTGAAGCACCTGGAGGCGTGCAACTCACGGCTGCAAGCTGAAATGGCCGAAATTAAGGAGAAGCTGGCCCGCCTTGAGGCCGAAATAAGAACAGCGCCCAGGGCACCCACCCAGGTTGAAGCTCAGGCAAGTCCGCTCCCTCACGTGGCGCATGCGGAGCCGCCTTCGGATAGGGCAACATTTGCTGCCATGATGAATGCCCGGTTCGAAGCACTAGAGGTAGAAGGGCGGTTACTGCCCCCTAAGAATTTGCGGCCCCAATTAGAGGCCGACAAAAAGCGGATAGCTGCCGAGAAGCAGCAATCAGTTGCGTTGTCCGCAAAGGCACTGGCCGCCGACCGAAAGCGACAGGTTGAGCAGGTCTCTCCCGCTCCTGAGCCGGCCCCCGCTCCAGCTGCAAAACGGGGGCCCCCGAATATGACGGAGGAGCCCGTGAAGGGACGTAAAGGAAAAGGGAAGGGGAAGAAGTTGAAGAACCGCACTAGGGCTAAAACCGTGGCGGCTCTCCCCCCCGTTACACCGGCTCCCGTGCCGCTGCCACCAGCGCCACCGTCGATGGACCGGGCCTGGACTGTTGTGGCCGGCGGGAGCAAAAGGGGAAAAAAGGCTGCGGCACAGGAGCCGGCAAAGATGCCGCGGAAGCCTGAGAAGCATAAGCTCCGCCCCCCACGCTCTGCAGCAGTGGTGCTGACGCTGCTGCCTGAGGCGGAAGCCGAAGGGGTGACTTACGCCAAAGTTCTTGCTGAGGCCAAGGAGAAGGTGAACCTTGCTGATCTCGGTATCGCGAACCTGCGCTTCCGGCGAGCAGTCACAGGCGCGCGGGTGCTGGAGTTGCCGGGAGCCACCAGTGGCGAAAAGGCCGACAAGCTGGCAAGAGAGCTAGCCGAAAAGCTAGGGGAGGGAATTCGGGTCTCCAGGCCGACTAAATGCGCGGAGTTGCGCCTGTCTAACCTTTTTTTTTTTTTTTTTTTTTTTTTTGTACGGGGGGAAAATCCGTTATGGATACCTCCGCACCGCGGGGGCAGCGCGCAGGTTATGTCGGACTTGCACCGACTAAAAACCCCCCGATTGTCCTCCTCGACCCATTTCGGACGGCTCCGGGATCTCCTATGGAACGCTCCAGTGCCGCCCTAGAGTCCACCTATATGGGTCCTACCACGTTTTTTTTTTATGGGCGATCGCAGCCCCCAACTACGACCGTCTACGACCCCGAGGACCCTCTTTTAGTCGCCTTCTACGACAGGCAGAGGATACCGTAGCCGTATTCTATGCCCGGGCTACAGGGCGCTGCGGCGACATGCTATCGTCGCCGCCTCCTCCTCCGAGCAGGGTCATTACGTTCCCGTTCGCGCTCTGCAGTCTCTTTGTGGACCATGACAGTCTCACAAAAGGTGACAGCTGCATCCCAAGCTGAGCTTCTGCTCAACATTGCCGCTATAAGAGCGGGTGGGGAGAGATCTTGTCCCACTTCTTGCACCAGGACCTGCCGCTCGAATTGCCACGCTGGACATTCCTCGAGCGTGTGCTGCGCAGAGTCCAGGTTAGAACTGCAGTGGTGACATCGTGCTGACTGTTCTTTACCGATTCTGTGAAGGTACTCACCGAAGCAGCCATGTCCGGTGAGCACCTGAGTCAGCCTATATGTCACTCGACTCTTCCGCGCCAGCCACTGATGAAAATGCGGCAGGATTGCGGTGACTACCCGCTGCCTTAGGCTTCGGGGTTCTTCCAGTCGCTCACGCCAGCAAATGATGGCCTGTTCATGAGCCCTCCCTCGTAATGCCTTCATATCCATCGCCGCAGCGCCTCTATCTTCTGCGCGCAAGGCATTGTAGACTTGGGTATCCATTTCTGCCAGAATGTCCAGCGGCGGAAACCGTGCAAGCAGAGCCGCCGCCTCATACGATATCGTACGGTATCCGCGGGCGACCCTAATGGCTATCCGACGCTGAACTGCGAGGACCTTTGCTCTGCTGCCTCGGCTGCGAGATAGCCTCCCTGACCACACGGGGGCCCCGTATAATGCGATGGATCGTACCACACCAGCGTATAAACGACGAACTCCTTCCTCCGGCCCTCCGAGATTTGGCAGCAGTCTGTGCAGTGCACCCGCTGTTCTTTGAATCCGAGGGACGAGGCGGTTGAAGTGCTCGTCGAACTTCCATCGGCTGTCTAACGTTAAGCCCAAGTATTTCATGTACTGACCTACTTGGACGTATACCTCTCCAACCCGCACAGAAGCAACTGGAGGCTCCCGACCTCGTCGCAGTCCATGCATCCATAGCGCCTCGGTCTTGTGTGGCGCAATTGTAAGACCAAGACCGCGGATCTTGTTTACCAAAACTGCCACGCCCAGCTCTGCCAGTCTCGTGGTCCTCATAAAATCGTACCCTTCGGCGAGAACTAGAGTGTCGTCCGCATAGCAGACTACACTGACACCATTGGGAAGGACTGCACGCAGAACTTCATCATATGCGAGATTCCACAACAGAGGACCCAAAACTGATCCCTGAGGTACCCCGCACTCGACTTCCCTCTGCATATTGGTACCATATCGACCTGGGTAGCGGATGCTCCTCTCGGATAAGTATGCCCCGATTACAGACCTCAGGTAAGAAGGAAGACGATGATAGACTAAAGCCTTTCGAATCGCACTCCAAGGAAGAGAATTGAAAGCATTGACGATGTCGAGGCTAATCGCCAACAGCACCCTTCCTTTGGAGATTGCTTGCTCCGACAGTTCTCGAACTCGAAGGATCGCGTCCACTGTTGATCGACCTCGACGGAAGCCAAACTGACTATCCGATAGGTTTGGACCATCGCTGTCCAGATGCTGATTGATGCGAAGGGAGAGGATACGCTCAAAAAGTTTACCCACCTCGTCCAACAAGCATATTGGCCGATATGCAGAGGGTGAGTCTGCAGGTCTTCCTTCTTTTCGTATTAGAACCAGCTTTGCCTCCTTCCAGGTTGTTGGGAAGCAGCCATAGCGGAGACAGGAGGTGTATAGGTGCATCAGCCTGTGGCCAAGTGCTTCCATGGCAATCACCCAAGCTCGGCCGGGAATGCCGTCAGGTCCTGGTGCAGTATTTCGTGCGGCAAGACGCTTCACAGCCCATTTCATTTCTGCCTCTGTTACCGACATCTCGTCGGACCACGCCTCCAAGTGTGGTTCCGCGATAACGCCTGTCGCATTCTCAGCCGGGTCACGAGGGAACAACGTGTCCACCACTCGTCTCGTCAAGCTTGGGTCAAGAGTCTCCGTGAGTGGCGGTGTCCATGGCCGCAACTTTCCTAGGACTATCTTGTATGGGCGTCCCCATGGGTCTCGGCTGAGGCCCCGCAACAGCTCATTCCACGAACGAGATTTGGCGTCAGCGATTGCCTTCTGCAATGTTTTAGTCGCCTCCCGGTACACTGCGTAAGTCTCCGCTTTCTCTTCAGGCGTGGACCGTCTGCGTCTTCGAGTCCTCGTAAATCGGCGTCGCGCTGCAAGGCAAGTCACCCGCAACTGGGCGATATGCTCCGACCACCAATAAACGGGTTGCCTCGACGGTTTCTTAACTCGAGGCATGGCGGCATCGCAGACAGCAGCCATAGTAGAGCGAAACCAGGCTGCTGTGCGTTCCGGTGATGGCCATTCTTCGTTAAACAATTGCGCCCCCCAATCAGCCACGTGAGCCGCGGCTACCAGCCTGTCTCGATCAAGGTGTTTAAGCGCCCAGCTTATTTGGTTACCGCGGGCCATGCTCGTTGGTGGGCGCATTGTTAAATCCAGTATAATGTGGCGGTGATCAGAGAGTGTAACAATCTCTTCCGCCACTCTCCAGCCAGAAATTAATCGGGCAGCCGCGGGAGTCGCCCATGAGAGATCAACGATAGACTCCCCCTGCCACCGTACGCAAGTGCTGACTGAACCCTGGTTTAACAGTCGGAGGTCCAATCCAGCTGCCCAATCAAGAACAGTTCTACCTCTTGCATTATCTACGTTATTTCCCCATGCCCTGGCACGCGCATTGAAGTCTCCCAGGACAAGTACTGGACGCGGTAGGTATCGACGAACACAGCCCTCTACGCGGTCCAGGTATGTTTCGTACTCGATAAGGCTGCAGTTGGGAGAAACGTAACAGCCTACGACGATGATGCTGCCCCATTCTACAACCACAATACCTGCCTCTTCGTGGAGCTTCGAACACGGTGGGTCGTCCTGACCCCCTGACCAATATATTGCGACAGAATTTACGCAGTCACCGAACCAGCGAGGATGATTCGGGATACGGTATGGTTCTGCCACAATCGCTAGAGCAACCATCCACTCCGTGAGCGTCTGTAGGAACAGGTCCTGCGCTACGCGGCAGTGGTTCAGGTTGCCCTGTAAAATTCTCTGCCGGGGGTTGAATGTTAAATATCCATGGGGTCCGCCCCGGAGATATGACTCTCTTGGGATGCCGCAGTCCTCGCTGCTGCAGCATCTTCTGGAATCTCTGCCGCTGGAATCGTTGGCCGATTTGTGGACGCCTTCAGTTTGCTCCCTTTTTTTTTTGCAGAAGCACATTTCGGACTCCCCATACGGTGTCCGGAGGGTCGACCGATCCCAACGCATAGTGGGCAGCTTGGCGTCGTAGCAGTGCACAGTTTAGCTGTGTGCCCTGGTTGCCCACATTTGAAGCAGTTCGTGCTACGGTCCACGGGGTTGACACAGTGGAATCGTGAGTGCCCCTGCTCCAAGCAACGATAGCACTGCAGAGGGCGCGCCGGCAGTACCTGGACTCTCGCGGAAATCCAGCCAACTCTAATGCGCTTCTCCGCCGCAAGCTTGTGGACAGCGGTGAGAGGACAGCGAACCCATGCCGTCCCCAGAGACAAGGTCCCACCTCCATATATATTTCCTGCCTTGACTTCTGCCGCGGAGCAGCCTCCCGTTTGAGCGACGGCCTCAACCACGTCCATTATTGTGACGGAGGGGTCAAGGTCCATCACTCTAATTTCACCTGTTTTAATGGGGCGCGTGATGTTGACTTCCATATCAGTCAGGGCATTCCGTAGGCCAGTCACAAGGGCATCTGCTTTAACAGCACCTTCAACACCTGGTATTTCCAGCAGTAGACCACCATTCAGGGCACGCTTTTGCCGAAGACCTTCGGTTATGCCAAGATCTTCTAATTTCAGCCGTTGCTTGGCAGCAGCCATCACTTCACCATAAGTGGCTTTGGACCCTTCCGGTATAGTAACTGTGACCGCAGCCGTTTGAGGCACCTTCGGTGGTTTTAATCGTCCCTTGACCTTTCGTGTGGGCGCAGGCAGGGCTGTGACCTTCTTGGTTTGGGCTTTCGCCTTTCCCTTGGATTTCCTGTTCGTTACCTCGACCCAGGTTTCATTCGGTGATGTAGCCAACTTCTCAGCTTGTTGAGTAAAGTCTGTCACAGGCTTTGGTGTCTCTGTGACATCAGCAGGTGGAGTGCCCTTATTAGTTTGTGTCCGGCGTTTCTTGTTTGTCTTTGAGGCCTGCGGCTTAGTTTGCGGGGGAGCTGGTGGCGCCGATTGCGGCGTAGCTGTTGGCACCGATTGCGACGTCTGTCGGGTCGCCGCTTGTGAAACGCTGCGCTGTCCTACTTTTTGCCCTAGAGGGGGTCTGACAATTCCTTCCGGAAATAGTTGGCATTTGAAGTGTTCCAGCTTGCCGTCGATCATAACCCTGATTTGTTCAAGGAACGTTGGATCCAGGCCGGAGGTTACGCACACTTCAGGCATACGATGGCTTTCTTTCTGCCTTTCGAGTCGCATCTCCGCCAATTCTTTGGTCAGGGTCTCCATTTTTTTATTGAGACTTTCCATTTGCGACCTAAGCGCATCATTTTCTTCCCGCAGGCGGTCAGAGGACGCCCTCTGCATCAATTCCAAGGTTGCCGCCTGGTTCACTCGCACGGCCATGCGAAGTGTGCAGACTAAATCTTCGTTCTTCGTTTCATCTGCTGCCCTCTCCACTGCTTCGAGACTTTGAAGCGCCCGAGCTGCTACATCCGCAATGGGCTGGTGCCTCATTTCCTCCACAAGTTCATCAGGCAAAGGCACCGATGATTTTGCTGTTTTACGCTTGACAGCTGCCCCTCCCTGATTTCGAGCGGGTCGTTTTCTTGATTGGGACGACGCAGAAGTTGCCGAAACCATGGAAACCACTGACGTGTCCGATTCCTCCCCAATTGACGACCGCGACCGAGAACGAGACCGGGTTTCCGGGGGCAGGGGCCGACGAAACGCACCGGCGTCCTCAATTCCTTCCTTCTTCGTAGAATTATCGTTGTCCATATCCATAGCCAAGTCGTCGGTTCCTTTTTTAGGCCCTTTCTTGGGTGGGGGTGCGGTCCCCCGTGGCGTCCTAACGGCCGGGTTCCCCCCGACCATGCATCTCGTCGCCGGACGCGTAACTTGAGATTCGGTCTCACCGTGCGGCGGCGCCACCTGTGCAGTCTGCGCAGGTGACACCGTCGCACGCCCATTCTCCTCTACTTCCTTACTACTAGGCGAGTGTAAGTTGCCCTCTCCAGAATACGAGGGGCGGGATTTTCCAGTCACAGTCTCCGAGACTCTGCCTGGAAAATCGAGGGGTTCACTGTCCGCGTCGCGGCAGGTACCCTCCTGGAGTAGTATTTGTTTTCTTCCACTCATATTTTTTATTAGCTGATCCACAGCTTCGCCCAAATTATTTTTACCGGGGTAAGGGTTCCCCGGGGGCGCTCTTGCAGCTGTTTTTCCCCACAGTCATACGTCCCTTCGCCGAGCGCTAGCTAGGGATAAAGGGGCTCCCACCGGGTCTCGTCCGCTAGATAGGTGCTCTACTTAAAGAGCACACGCAGAGAGCAGCCATTCCCTGTAATTCCTCTTAGTTTCCCCTGTGCTGGATGCACAGGGTACTTAGCCCCCCCGCGCGCCTGTCTAACCTAGACGACTCCGTGACTTCTGCGGAGGTGGTTGCTGCCGTGGTTAAAGCTGGCGGCTGTACTGAGGACCAGGTGAAAGCCGGTGATATCCGCCTGGATCATTCCGGCCTGGGTACGCTCTGGGTGCGCTGCCCAGTTACGGCGGCGAAAAAGGTTGCTGAAAGTGGCCGTTTCTTGGTGGGATGGTCCTCGGCTCAGGTCAAAATACTTGAGCCGAGGAAAATGAGATGTTTCCGGTGCCTGGAG
Source organism: Cenopis cana (assembly GCA_951800055.1). NCBI lineage: Eukaryota > Metazoa > Arthropoda > Insecta > Lepidoptera > Tortricidae > Cenopis > Cenopis cana. Next base: position 21,638,136 of record OX637476.1, on the reverse strand, counting down.
AGTGGACACGTTAAGGCACAGTGCCAAGCTCAGACGGATCGTAGCGAGCTATGCTACCGCTGCTGTCAGCCCGGCCATAAGTCGGCACAGTGCACGGCCGCACCGCATTGCGTGCTATGCAAAACTGCGGGCAAATCGGCAGAGCACGTGATGGGTTCAAAGTTGTGCTCCGCACCACGCCCGAGAAGACAGAAGAGCGCTGGTGATGGCTCCCGGGCCTCTTCGCAGCGTTCCCAGCCAGTCTCAACAGTACCAGAGGCTAGCAGCGAGGTAGTGGAAGAAATGGTCACAGGATAATGGCCACTCGCTTTCTCCAGGCGAACATCAATCATTCTGCCAGGGCCCAAGACCTGCTGACTCAGAGCCTGGCAGAGTGGTTGATTGGAGTGGCCATTGTCGCCGAACCCTACTCCGTCCCTCCCAGGGATAATTGGGTCGGGGACTTGGATGGCTTAGTGGCCATTGTCACGAATGCCGCTGCTGGTTCGCCACCGCCGCAAAGAGTGGAAAGGGGCCGTGGATATGTCGCAGCGTGGTTTGGCGACATGATGGTGGTAGGGGCGTACTTCTCACCGAACCGACCCCTTGCCGAATTTGAGCAGTTTTTGGTCGGTATCAGTACCATGATCGGCAGAAATCGTCCTAGAATGGTACTCGTGGCCGGGGATCTCAACGCCAAGTGCACGGCTTGGGGATCCCCGGCGACGGACGCCCGAGGGGCGGAATTAGAGGAGTGGGCGGTCACCACCGAACTGGTTATCCTCAACAGAGGGACGACCAATACGTGCGTGCGCCAACAGGGCGGCTCCATTGTAGATGTCACGTTCGCCAACGTCGCCCTGGCGCGCCTTATTCGAGGCTGGGAGGTGCTGGAAGAAGTGGAAACATTATCGGATCACAGATATATTCGGTTCGAAGCCTCCACCCTTCCGGTCTATCCGAGTGGCCCGAGTCGGCCCTTGCGAGGGGATGGCCCGCGTTGGGCGCTCAAACGTCTTAATCGCGATTTACTGGTGGAGGCAGCCTTGGTGCAGGCTTGGCTGCCAGCGTCCGGAGGTCCGATTGACGTAAACGCAGAGGCAGAGAGCATTGGCAGTGCCATGGTGGAGGTTTGCGACGCTGCCATGCCGCGTGTCGGTCCGATCCCCCCTAGGCGCAGAGTGTACTGGTGGTCCGATGAACTCGCGCAGCTACGCGAGTCCTGCGTCGCTGCAAGACGCGAGTACACTCGTAGCCGGAGGCGGCGGATACGAGACGTGCCAAGGGAGGAGCGTCTGTATGCCGCATACTCGGAGGCCGTCAAGTTGCTACAGGGGGCAATCGCCAGGGCGAAGGACCTAGCCGAGCAGGAGATGCTGGAGACTCTGAATAGCGATCCGTGGGGAAGGCCGTACAAAATGGTGAGGCGCAAGCTTCGCCCCTGGGCACCCCCACTCACGCAAAGTCTCCAGCCGCAGCTCCTCGAACAGGTGGTTGATGGCCTGTTCCCGACAAGAGAGGAGCACATACCTCCACCCATGATACCTCCCAGGGGGAGAGAGGCGGAGACGAGCGAGGCACCGGAGGTAACGGAGGGTGAATTGGGAGCGGCGGTGCTACGGCTCCGCACCAAAAATACTGCTCCCGGTCCCGACGGAGTTCCCGGAAGGGCTTGGGTTCTGGCCCTGGGCCCGCTAAATACGCGCTTGAGGGCGCTATTCAGCGCTTGCCTTGCGCAGGGCCGGTTTCCGCGCCCGTGGAAAGCCGGCAAACTGGTCCTTCTGCGAAAGGAGGGGCGACCGGC